>CM022298.1:649028495-649628495 GCA_011799875.1 Thinopyrum elongatum
TTGATTAGTGGGGTGCGCCCACATGTCAGTGAGACATTAAACTAACTAATTAATTTTATTTAATTAAACACTATTAGCTTAATTAACAGCGGGGGGGGGGGGGCATATGTTAGTGACTGCGCTGCCCAGTCAGCGCAGTTGACTGGGTCAAAGGGTCGGCGGGGCCCACCCGTCAGTGACTCAGGGGACCCACACATCAGGCCACGTCGGTGCCGGCCGGAGACAACTCCGACGACCTCAAACGCGGCGGCGCATCTCCGGAGTGCGTCGGATATGCGCTATAGTGCACCATTTCGCGCGCGGTTGGCTGCTTTCGAAAGCTGGAAGAGTGCCGCGTCGACTGGTGGCCTTGGACCGACCGGAGGTGAGCTAGATCGACGGCGGCGAGCAGCGGGGTGGGCGCCGAGTTCGGGACTGAACGGGACCCGCGGCTACGCGGCGCTTTCTCGCATGCAACTAGCTAGGAAGAAGCGGCGGACCCCCAGGAGCGCGTTGGCGCCCCTGGCTCGAACTGCCGGAGCTCGGGAGCACGGCAATGGCTAACGCGGCGGCGGTCGGAGCACGGCTGCGGTGGCAGCTCGTCGAGGCGTCCAAATACGCGGGGGAAAAAACAGGGGAAAGGACGGAGCTCACCTAGGCTATGAAAAGCCTTCGATGGCTTAGTAGCACAGGGGCTCGGGGTCGACGGGAATCGCCAGCGACAGAGAAGAAGAGGCCGAGGTCGATCCCGTCTGTGCGGTCCTCCCCGACTCGATGTCGAGGTGTAGTCGAAGCAGAGGAGCGAGGCGGAGCCGCAGGACGTCTCGGCAAGCGAATGGGGGACGGTGGCCGCGTCTGCGGGCAGGGGCGCGACGGCGACCGCGTCGGGCGGCGTCAAGAACCTGAGGGGAAGAGCGAGGGAGAGGGGAGGACTGGTCGAGGAGGGCAGGGGGGAGGTACTGGCCTCGGCCTTATCCCCTCCTCGCCCCTGTTCCTTCGGTGGCGCCGTCGGCGTGTCGGCACGCGGATGGCGCACGCGCGCTCGACCAAGAGAAGACGACAGCAGAGAGAGAGGGTTGGGCCAGATGGCCGGCTGTCGGGGCACTGTGCACTAAGGCCCAGTGCATAGTGCCTCGTTTTTATTTTTCTGTTTCTGTTTCTCTTTTTCTTTTATCTTTTCTGTTTTGGTTTAGTTAGGGCACTTTTGCATTTTTGTAAGTATGGGAGTTGACCCAAATATTGCAATGCAATATTAGCCTTGACCAAAAATTGGTTTGAGCAAATTGGGTTCCATTTGAAATTGAAATGTTTTAAATGAATTTAATATTGCTGTTTGATGCTATTTCAAATTGTTTGAGTCATTTAATTAGTCCAAGTGCTACTGGTGTTTATTTTTATGTGTGCTCTTGGAATATTTGCTAATTAGTGAACATTTTTCCAAAGGTGCTTGAGCAAACTTATTTTGCACTTTTGAAATGAGTTGATTTCCATAATTGAGTTTGATTGGATACTTAACCCATGTGACTTGGCACTGCAAATGGTATGACTTGGCAATATTAGCAATTGATCACATTGGTAGTTACACAGGGTGTTACACTCCGGTGCACCAAAATGGGTTGTAAAATGATATATGTGTCCATGGGTTGATGCTTATGTCCCATGCAAGAAATGGGGATGATTTCAAACACCACAGCATCGTGGCTCTCCGGCAAAACGTTGAGGTGGTTGCTTTTGTAATTCTAGTAAATCCAAAACTCGTCTGAAATTCATGAACCTTGGCATGCTATCATGGAATGGCATCAACATGCTGGGGTAAAAAATATTGTCCCATTTGGGGTAGGTTATGGTATAAGCTTCTCACAAACCAGAGCTTCTCACAAGAAGCCTCATGGTTCCGGTAGGGAACTGTCACCTTTTGTGGACGAAACGATAACCGTGGCCTCTTCTTGCTTTCAAAACATTTCTAGTGTCGACGTAGAACAACAGGAGTGTTTGTGTCATATTTTGGATTTTTCGTGGTTTGCTTCGACACTTTATACATTAACTGAGTTTTCTATGCGTTTATGTGCATAATTCAAATTTGAACTACATGCACATGCTCCAGTGCATATAAATGGGTTAAAAATCAAATGTGTGTCGTTGGTTGCAACCTTAGGTCCCATGCAAGAAATGGGAATGAATGTCAAACACCTTTGCCACCGTCGCTCGGCCGCTAACATTGAGATAATGGTTTTAAAAATTCTAGTAAATTGAAAACTCGTCAAAATTCATGAAACTTGACATGCTATCATGGAACGGCATCAACATGCAGTGGTAAAAATATTGTCCCATTTGGGGCAGTTGGGGTATAAGCTTCTCACAACCAGAGCTTCTCCAACAAGCCTCATGGTTACGGTAGGGAACGTTTCACCTTTCTGGACGAAACAATATCCGTTGCCTCTTCTTGATTTCAATTTTTTCTCTAGTGTCAACATAGAACAACAAGAGTGTTGTGTTAAATTTTGGAATTTTTCGCGTTTCGTTTGGACATTTTTATACATTAATTGAGTTTTTAATGCATTTATGTGCATAATTCAATTTGAACTACAGACACATACTCTAATCATATAGATTGGTTGAAAAACAAATCTGTGTCCTTGGTTGCATGCTTAGGTCCCATGCAAGAAATGAGAATGAATGTCAAACACCTTGCCACCGTCGCTCCGGCCGCAAACATTGAGATACATGGTTTTTAAATTCTAGTAAATCCAAAACTCATCTGAAATTCATGAAACTTGGCAGCTATCATGGAGCGGCATCAACATGCCGTGGTAAATTTTTTGTCCCATTTGGGGCAGGTTTGGGTATAAGCTTCTCACAAACCAGAGCTTCTCACAACAAGCCTGATGGTTTCGGTAGGGAACGTGCCACCTTTGGGGACGAAATGATATCCGTTGCCTATTATTGCTTCACAATTTTTTCTAGTGTCAACATAGAACAACAGGAGTGTTGTGTTTAAATTTTGGAATTTTTCGGGGTTCGTTTGGACAATTTTATACATCAACTGGGTTTTCTAGGCATTTTATGTGCATAATTCAAATTTGAACTACATGCACATGCTCCAGTGCATATAAATTGGTTGAAAAATCAAATCTGTGTCCTTGGTTGCATGCTTAGGTCCCATGCAAGAAATCGGAATGAATTTCAAACACCAGGGCACTGTTGATTGCCGACAAAACATTGAGATACTTTTGTTTTTAAATTCTAGTAAATCCAAAACTCGTCTGAAATTCATGAAACTTGGCATGCTATCATGGAATGGCACCCGACATGCTGTGCTATTTTTTGTCCATTTTGAGAGAAGGTGTACTCGAATAACAGCCTACAAAGGTATTTTGAACAAATAGCTGCCACTGTAACATCTCAAATGTTTTGTATAATTTAAATCGTGTGTATTCTGTTACCATTCACGTGATGCCACGCATCACTCTTTTAATGGCAGGAGGTGCCGTGCGGACAAGTGCTTGACTAAACTGGAGGCGTGCGAGCTGTACTCCAATGCACAGGCTCACCGGGAAGCGTGCGAGCTGTACGCCGCGCAGGCTCCCGGGAAGCGAGCCCTTTGACTTCCATGGCCGCCCGCCTTGCTCGCATCCTCTCCATTAATGGCGCCCAAGCCGCGGTTTAATACGTTTTTAAATAAAAAACACTCATCGCAAATGTTTTAGTTAGAACACCCGTATGCAAACCGACAGCTTCCCCAGGAAGCCGCAAAAATGTGCCGAGCAGGATTGTGCAGCTCTTGATCGCAAACTTTTTAGATAGAACACCCCGTATGTAAACCGACAGCTTTCCCCAGTAAGCCAAGGGAAAATGTGCCGAGCAGGATTTTTGCAGCTCTTCACTCGCAAATGTTTTAGATAGAACACCTGTATGCAAAGTGAGAGCTATGGTCTTCCGTAGTAACCAAGGGAAAATTCGCCGCACAGGATTTGTGCATCTCTTCAACGCAAATGGTTCAGATTGAATAAGGTATGCAAAGCGAGACTTCGACGCTAAGCCAAGATAAAATCTGGCAAGCAGGATTTGTACCTCCCTTCAACGCAAACGGTTTTTTTCGGATGACCCATGTGCAAACACGTACAGACAATTTGTTAGATTTGCATCTGTCATATTGGGTATATTGCCATTTGTCAAACTGGAAAGATTGACATTTGTTGATCTAGTAACATTGCCATTTGTCAACCTTAAAACACTGTCATTTGTCAAAATATGCAGCTAAAAATCACTAGCACTATCTAATTTTTGCAACTAACATTCAGTAATTAAGCATAGATTTCATTCATAGATTAAGCAGTCGTTCTTTATACAAACAGTTCCAACTCGACAGCTGAACCGACCAAACATTTTCCCCAATTGTTGCCAACCACATACTGAAATAGCTAGTTCAACTATATATACTAGCTAATTTTAAGTACGTTGTACAGTTCCATCACATCTATAGTCAGATGAACTGAACAAATAGCCCCTAAATACCTACCTACTCTCTACGGAGGGGCCTTTGTACTACTTGGCACGGCAGTGGTAGTGCTGTGTGACAAGAGATACGATATGCAAAAGGAGACGAGGTGCACGAAATTGGCGGAGTCATATAAATCGGAGCTCCGTGCTCCAGACCTTAGTAGAGTCTCACTGATGCCTGGGGTGCGCTACACAGACGGTATTGGGGATAGGGTCGATTTGCTGTGGCTAGAGCTTTAAAACACTCACCAAGGGGAATTGGTCCGGAGGGGAGGGCGAAGGGGGTATGGGCGGTAAGGGGTGGGGATTGTAGTAGTGCTCCAAAATGGGCTGGATGGGGGGAGGTGGCGTGGGGCTGGCTTGAGATCTGGGAGAGCGGAGCGGGGGCGGTGGGTGGGGGCTGCGCTACTACTACTACTACGGAGGGGCTTTGTACTACTTCTGGCAGCCTCTCTCTGCGAGCGCGCTCAGTAAGAGGAAGAGGAGGAGAGCTACCGACGAGCTGGACAACTACAATACGATGCCTGCCGCTGCTGCACCTTCAGCGACGCTCACCTCGAATGCCCTCTGCCGCTCCAGACGACCCCTCTCAAAGCGGCGGACTGCTCGTAGATCTCCTGATTCCTCGCCTCTGCGTCGGCGTGTGCTACGGCCACGGCTATGGTAAGGCTCTTTGCGTGCTCGACGAGGCGCTCTCCTCCTCCCCAGAAACCGATGTAGCCGCAAGGTCGCTGACGCACGTGCGGGCCTCCACTCCGCCTCTGCCTCGGGCGGCAGTGGCAGAGCGGGTGATGACCCCGGCGGTCGACGGTGGGCTGGCGGCCATGGCGGCTGATGGTGGGTGGCGGCCACGACCACCACCTCCCGCCTTCGGCCGCGGTGGCGGAGCGGTGATGGCCACGGTGGCCAGCAGTGGGGTGCCGGCCACGATGGCCACCTCCCGCCTTCGGGCCGCAGCGGCGGAGCGGGCGATGGCCCTGGCTTTTGACGGTGGTGTGGTGGCCACGCGGCAGACGGTGGTGTGGCGGCAACGGCGGCCGGCAACAGCTGCCGACGGGCAGCGGCGGCGGAGCGTGTGGTGGGTGTTCCATGCACACCAACAGGGACGCCACGTGCACTACACTATGCCGGGGACCACGCCGCCACCACGGTGTAGCCTCCCAACTGGAGCGTCCTCTGATGATGGTGGAGTGGCTGAGCGACGACGACGGACCGTTGCATTGGTGATTTGGGAGAAGCAACGAGATAAGCTACAGGGAGGGAGGGGAAAATGCGACGCAGGACTCGCCGGCCGTGAGGGTTTATATATAGGATGGTAAGCATTGGGATTTTGGGAGATTTCACCGAGTTGGGCGGGAAGCTTGCGCGGGAACCTGCGCGGTTGCACGGAATGGGCTCACCACCGTTTGGCCAAAAGAACGCCCCCGCGCGCTGCTCAAGCTTGCGCCGAAGCTGTCTGTGGCAGCGGGGTGACAAGACGTGCGAGAGGAGGACGAAAGGACATGTACCATACGGTTTAATAAAAAATGTTTGCGATTTAATTACCTACTATACCCCCGTCCTGGTTTATAAGTAGGATTTAACTAATAAAATACGAATGCATGTCGCCAAAGATTATATCGTTGGATTCGTATTTGAACATAGTTTCCAATTATATAATTTTATAACATGCATTAACATTTTGTTGGTTAAATTTAAGGGCAAAGTATGGCACATATATAAAGGGGACTAATAGACCAAGACGGAGGTAGTCGCACACGGCCGTTCTCTACACAACGACGCAACTGCCGGCCGGCTTGTAGGCGATCATTCCCTGCGTGTTCAACTGCTCTATGCGTGTGGTTGCTTGCGGTTGAGGCGGCCGCAGCGCGCTCTGCTCGCGTCCCGCGCGCGCTCTTGCTCTCGGGTCCCTCCGGACGCTCTGCCCTCCTCCCTCCACGCGTGCTCTCCTCTCACGTCCCTCCGGCGCTCATGCTCTCACGTCCTCGGCGCACGATCACGTACGTTCGTGCTGCCATTATGCATAGTTGCGCCGGGCGCGGCGCAACGATGCAGTTACCCCTGCAAAAACTGCCATGCGGACGCGCTGAGAATCCAGGCCGCCGGCCCCCATTTATTCATCTGCGGCCATTTACCTTCATCTCTAGCGCACACGACACAATAAGCACACCCATGATGACACATACAGAGAGGACATCCAACGGTTCCAATGGCGCTCCCGTGGCTCCAATGGCGCTCCCGCAGCCGACGACGACAACAGGGGGCAGTTCACCACTCATCACGTAGTGGACACCCACGTGAGGGGGAAGGCCCTCTCGGTGGTGTACACGAATGAGCCAGTCTGGTGGAGAGCTCCATCCAAACTATGGGGCAGTTGCTTGCCGAGGACAAGAACCAATGGTCGGCTTCGACCTCGAGTACACCATCGGTCGTGCCAGGCATGATCAGAAGGTTACCGTCGCCCAGTTGTGCATGTGACATGACGTCCTCGTCTACCACTACCACCTGACCACAAGGCCTTGCTAGCGTTTCTCCAGGTTTATCAACAGCTCCGACTACAGTTTCGCTACGGTGGACACCACCAACAATCTAAAAGCGCTCAAGGTTTCGAGCTTGAAATGCCAGAATCTGTCAACATCCAGGACCACTACAAGGTCTGGGGGCAGGACAACAGCAAACAGAACTCCCTGGTTGACCTCGCCTCGGCCATCATGACCCCTACTAACATGAAGATGAAGGATAGAGCACGAAGGACAAGAACGCCTAGCACAGGGTCTGGCATGAGAGACTGATGAACAACACGTCAAGTACGCAGCCAAGGACGCGTACACAGCTACGAGATGTACATGTGGATCATTGACATGAGGGAGTGTCTTCTTCCTTCCTGCCCTAGATGAGGGATCGCGCACAAAGCAGTGCCAGAGCGTCACAAGAAGTAGATGACTAGACGATCGTTTTCCTAGTTTAGAATGCATGCAATTGTTTATTGAGGTGTGTGTGAATGATCTGTATAGTCACTTATGTAATTGGATGTTTATTTCAGTTATATATATATACATGTTATTCTTCGTAGACAGAGCAAATCACACGGCTTATTAGCAGCAATCGTCTGTGTTATTATTGGTCTTCGTACACATTTCTGATTACGGACCTGTTTGCTGCGTATCACACACATCTTGTTCGTTGAACCATTCTATTGTGTTGCCTAATCACACACAGTTCATCCTAGTGAAGTGTATGCCGTTTATCGCACACCGCCTTATCTGGCTGCCCGTTTCTGTTGTTCTGCCTCATCGCAACAGTTCTTCTGGATAACCATTTGCCACGCATCGCACACACAACTCTAATCTGAACCGTGTTTGATGTCACCACCATCGCAAATGTTTTGCATCTTTTTTGACGGTTTTATTAGAGCACCGTTTGGGATTAATGCATCGCACACAGTTTGTCAAAGGGTCTCTGATCGTAGTGTGACGTTAACATCCTGCAATAGTGAATATTATGAATATGTGTATCACTACGATCGAGATTCAGCAAGATTAGACTATTCACTAAGGGTGCATGACCATAAGGATGTTACTCATATAAATAGAACAACCATTATTCTATGACTTAAATGAATAACCATAAACAAGATCCAGATATATATGTTCATGCTCAACGCTGGCACCAAATAACAATTATTGAGGTCTAAAACTAATCCCGAAGGTAGATGTAGAGGTAGCATGATGCCGACGGCGATCACATCAACCTTGGAACCATTCCCGACGCGCTCGTCACCTCGTCCTTAGCCAATCTTCTTTATTCCGCAGCTCCTGTTTCGAGTTACAAATATGAGAAACCAAACCAGTATCAATACCCAGGCGCTACTACGAGCACTAGTAAGGAACACATCAATAACATGTATACCAAATATACCTTTGTTCACTTTGTGATCCTTCTTATCTGCCAAGTACATGGGGCAGTTCCGCTTCCAGTGACCATTTCCCTTGCAGTAGAAGCACTCAGTTTCCGGTTAGGTTCAGCTTTGGCTTCTCACGGGGCAGCAACTTGTTTGCCGTCTTCTTGAAGTTCCCTTTCTTTCCCTTGCCCTTTTTCTTGAAACTGGTGGTCTTGTTAACCATCAACAACACTTAATGCTCTTTCTTGATTTCTATCTCCGCCGATTTCAGCATCGCAAGAGCTCGGGAATCATTTTCGTCATCCATTGCATATTATAGTTCATCACGAAGCCTTTGTAGCTGGTGGCAGTGACTGAAGACTCTATCAATAACACTCTCAATTGGAAGATCAATTCTCAGTTGAGTCAAGTGGTTGTGGTACCCAGCCATTTTGATTATGTTTCCACTGACAGAACTGTTCTCCTCCTCTTACAAGTAAATAACTTGTTGGAGACTTCATATCTCTCAACCTGGGCATTAGCTTGAAATATCACTTCAGCTCTTGGAACAACTCATATGCTCTGTCATGTTCAAAACGCTTTTGAAGTCCCTGTTCCAGCGTAAAGCATGGCACACTGAAATTCGAGTAGTCATTAATCGAGCATGCCAGACGTTCATAACGTCTGCATCAGCTCCTGCAGCAGGTCTGTCACCTCGCGTGCATCAAGGACATAATTCTTCCATGCAGCAATGAGGATAATCCTCAAGTTACGGACCCAGTCCGTGTAGTTTGCTACCATCATCTTTCAACTTATCTTCTCTAGGAACGCATTAAAATTCAAGGAATGGTAGCACAGGCCATTGATCTACAACATAGATTTGCAAAGACTATTAGGACTAAGTCATGATAAATTTTAGTTCAAATAAGAAAATTACTAATGAACTCCCACTTAAATCAACATCCCTCAAGTTGTCTAAGTGATCATGATCCAAATCAACTAACCCATGTCTGATCACGCGAGATGGGTAGTATTCAATGGTGAACATCCCATGTTGATAATATCTACTATATGACACGTTCGACCTTTCGGTCTCCAGTGTTCCGAACCATGTCTGTACATGCTAGGCTCGTCAAGTTTACCCAAGTATTCTGCATGTGCAAAACTGGCTTACACCCGTTGTTGTGAACGTAGAGTCTATCACACTGTTCATCATGTGGTGCTTCGAAACGACGAACTTTAGCAACGGTGCATACTCGGGGAAACACTTTTATCTTGACATTAAGTGAAGGGATCATCTATAATGCTACAAGCTACGTCGTTCTAGAGCAATAAAGATGCATAAAGGATAAACATCACATGTAATCAAAATATGTGACATGATATGGCCATCATCATCTTGTGCTTTTGATCTCCATCTCCAAAGCAACGACATGATCTCCATCATCACTGGTGCGGGATCTTGATCTCCATCGTTGCGCGGGTCGTCTCGCCAACTATTGCTTCTACAACTATTGCTAACACATAGCGATAATGTAAAGCATTAACATGGCACTTATGATTGACACGCAGGTCATACAATAATTAAAGACAACCCTAAGTCCTGCCGGTTGTCATACTCATCGACATAAAAGTCGTGAACTTATTACAAACATGATCATCTTCATACATCAACATTATCTATCACGTCTTGGCCATATCACACACAACATACCCTCCAAAAACAAGTTAGACGTCCTCTACTTTTTTGTTGCAACTTTTTACCTACGCAAAACCACAACGGTGATTATCAAGTTGCTAATTAACCACTGCAAGGACCGTCGTAGTCAAATTAGATTCAACTAAAGTGGAGAAACAGACACCCGCTAGCCACCTTTATGCAAAAAAAGTTGCAGTTAGTCAGTGGAACCGGTCTCATTATGTGGACATGTAAGGTTGGTCCGAGCCGCTTCATTCCACAATACCGCTGAATCAAAATATGCCATAGGTAGTAAGCAATATGAACATCACCGCCACACACTACTTTGTGTTCTACTCATCATATCATCTACCGCATAGACCTAGCTCATGATGCCACTGTTGGGAACGTTGCATGGAAAACAATTTTTTTTCTATGCACACGCAAGTCTATCCATGGAGTGCATAGCTACGAGAGGGGAGAGCATCTACATACCCTTGTAGATCGCTAGCGGAAGCATTTATCAACGCGTTGATGTAGTCATACACCTTCACGATCCGTTCCGATCAAGCGCCAAACATACGGCACCTCGCGTTCAGCACAACGTTTCAGCTCGATGACGTCCTCACCTTCTTTATCCAGCAAGAGGGGCGAAGTAGTAAATGAGTTCCGGCAGCACGACGGCGTGGTGACGGTGGTGTGAAACTATTTCCGCAGGGCTTCGCCAAGCACAACGGATTTAAAGCCGAGGATGAACTAGAGGGAGGAGATTAGAACCACACTGGGCTTCTAATTATGAGGATTAGAGGTACTAGGGCTAGCTCTAATTAGTCAACTAGGAACAACTAGAACTAACTAGATCACTAGAGAGGCTCAAAAACTTGTCTTCTAGGGGCTACCCTAGCTCCCTATTTATTGTTGGCCCTGGGGTCGTTACTTGGGGAGAGGGCTGTTGGGAAATGTTGCATGAAAACAAATTTTTTTCTACGGAACACACAAGATCTATCCATGGATGCATAGCTACGAGAGGGGAGTGTGTCTACGTACCCTCATAGACCGTTTAGCGAAGTGTTTATCAACGCGGTTGTTGTAGTCGTACCACCTTCACGATCTGCCCGACCAAGTACCGAACGTACGGCATCTCCGCGTTCGCACACGTTCAGCTCGATGACGTCATCGCCTTCTTGATCCAGCAAGACGGGCGATGTAGTAGATGAGTTCTGGTAGCACGACGGTGTGGTGACGGTGGTGATGCAACTATCTCCGCAGGTCTTCGCCGACACTATGAAAATATGACCGAGGGTGAAATGGAGGGAGAGGCGCCGTACCGGCTTGGGGATCATGTTTGTGTTGCCCCTCTCCCTCCACACATATATATAGGTGGGGGAGGAGGGCGGCAGCCTAGGGTTCCCCCCAAGGGGCCAACCCGGCCACCTTGGGTCGCCTGCCCTGGCCGCGCCCCCCATTCCTGTTTGGTGCGCGATCTGTCAACTTAATTAATCCACTGTTAGTCTTAACAGAGACTGACATGTGGGTCCCACTGGACCCACATGTCAGGTTTGACCAGGTCAGCGTCACTGTTGACCTGCTGATGTCAGCAACACATCATGCTGACGTCATAATTCAATTATGTTAATAAAAATAATTCCAGAAAATCATTTAAACTTCGAAAATTAATAACTTTTAAACCGTAGCTCAGATCGAAAAAGTTAAAACACGAAAGTTGCTCAGAACGACGAGATGAGTCTGATCGTGCCGTCTGTTTCCTTGTTGGAACCCCCTACGTAGAATAACTCGTAACTCCGGGCCCGAATCCGGCAAATGAATAGTGCACGCACATGGGTTATTAAATCCCAGAATAATTCTAAAAATAATTAAAGTGACTTAGAAGCATACTTAGGCAACCTGCACTGCATCATAGCATCGCACGCACTGTGTTGCATCTGTTTGCATTATATTTACTTGTTTCTTCCCCCTCTTCTCTTTCGGTAGACCCCGATGTTGCCGTAGCTCCTGAGGCAGAAACCACTCCGGAGTACGACTACGTCCCCGATGATCAGGCCCTTGCCGTCGAGCAGACAGGCAAGCACCCCCATTTTGAGCATTCCGATATCACCTAATCTCTTCCCTCTTATGCTTGCATTAGATGTTACTGCTACTGTTACCATCCTATATCTGTTGCATAGCCTGTTTAATTGTAGCCTACTGTTGATACCTGCCTGTTATCCTAAACTGTTTAGATAGGATGGGTAGAGCCTGATCAGAGACCCACTTGTCCCGACTGCCCCGCTGGACTCTCAGAAGACCCGAGCAACGGGATTGAAGATTAGAACCTGGCACCGCACGTCACTTCCCCTAAGATGCTCAACACTACTGGGTTACTATCGAGTGCCGAGGGTGATACCTCGTCAGCACTTATGATGATAACCTTGTAGGTTAGTTAATCGGTCGTGGTAAGCGAGGGTGATTCCTCCTACACCACCCCCGATAATGACATCGTTGTGCAACTGTTCAGTGTGGACCTCGAGGGTGATTCCTCCTTCGTTCACCTTGATGACAACATCGAGCGGGAATTCTATCGAGGGTGATTCCTCAGGGTTCCCTTCGGTGTCAGACACACAGTTACCTTGGATATTATGACTTGACTATGAACCATGATACTAAAGACGGGTCGGCCCTGAGGGGTACTCGCGCGAGCATAAATGCGAAGTGATGTGGAGTCGGGTTGACCTGAGAGGTGCCCGCGAGATAACTACGAGGCGTGGCCGGGCATTCTTAGCCCTTGCCACAAGTCCTCGAGACGGGGCGACGGGGTCACATAGATCGTGAGTCTCTGCTCGTTTCCGCGTGCTCCTAATACACTACGGTTTGGATATTTGATCCGAGGGGCCTCTGGCCTGATAGCACTAACCATCACGTGGGCATAGTATGGGCGTTCTGCGTCGTATACATCAGCCGAAGCTTATTTGACGTCAGTAAGGAGCGGCGCACGCCGAGTTGGACTGGGAACGCAACCGCGCTTGTATAAGGGGTTGCTAGGTCTGCTCTCGGTGGCCCCGTAACGTGCAGTAGTTCCCGGGGCGATGGCCCAAGACCCCTGGGGCATAGGTTAGTCCGGCGTGCTGACCTCTCATTAAGTATTTGGTCGGGTTGCGGCGTGTTGCTTAGCCGAGGCCGGGCATGACCCAGTAAAGTGTGTCCGGCCGGAGTTAAGCGAGCGTGGTGGGTAAGTTGGTGCACCCCTGCAGGGAAGAAACTTCTATCGATAGCCTGTCCTACGGTAATGGACACTCGGAGTTGTATCCCGATCGGTACAACTAGAACATGACATGAGATGAGAACTGGATAGTACGGCTCTGGGATAGCTTTCTCGCGGGGAGTCGAGGAAGAATTCCCGGCCGAGGTTGATGACATTACTGCTATAATTTACATTAAGTTATTCTGCTCTCTTCTAATGCTGCGAGACCGTTGAAGATGCTGAAGATGCTAGTCTTCGATAGGACCAGGCTTTCCCCCTCTATTCTGGCATTTCTGCAGCCCAGTCCACATATACAGCCCCCTTTGAAAATGATGCATATGTAGTGTAGATCCTTGCTTGCTGAGTACTTCGGATGAGTACTCACGTTTGCTTTATTTTCCTTTTTCCCCCTTTATTCCTTTGTCGTATCCAGACGACGGAGCCCCGGAGCCAGATGTCCCCGTCGACGACCACTACTATTACCAGCCCGGAGAGTACTACTACTACGAGGAGCCGTCTGACGACCAGGAGTAGGATCAGAGGGTCCAGGGCAGGAGGCCCACGCCTTTTCGATCGTAGTTTTATTTTGCCCCGCCTCTGTGAAGGCTTATCTCTATGATCTGTAATATATCTGTACCCAGATATCTGACGCTTCCGCTGACACTTGTATGCCATCGAGCTATGTATTCGAGCCCTCGAGGCCCTGGCTTGTAATATTAAGCTTGTATGAATTTATTTATGTTTTAGAGTTGTGTTGTGATATCTTCAAGTGAGTCCTTAGGCTTGATCGTGTGCATTTGCGTGTATGATTAGTGCACGATTAAGCCGGGGTCATCACAGGTTGGTATCAGAGCCAGGTTTCGATCCTGGGACCTTTGTCATATACTGCGACGCCTCTCGTCAGGGATTAGGCTATGTCCTATTGCAATAACGAAGAGTGATTGCGTATGCTTCACGTCAATTGCGTCCGCATGAAGAAAATTATCCGGTGCATGATCTTGAACTTGCTGCAGTGATCTATGCATTAAAGTTATGGCGACATTACCTTCTGGGTAATCGGTGTGAGATTTATACCGATCACCAAAGTCTGAAGTACTTGTTCACCCAACCGGATCTTAATCTCCGTCAGCAACGATGGTTAGAAACAATTACGGACTATGACTGTGGTATTTCATATACCCCGGGCAAGGCTAATGTAATGGCCGATGCCCTGAGCCGGAAGTCATATTGCAACAACCTCATGATTAGGCGAGCTCAACCTCGTCTCTATGCAGAATTGAATCAGCTGAATCTGCGAGTTGTTCCCCAAGGTTCTCTTAATAACCTTGTGGTACAGCCAGACCTTCAAAAGGCTGTTAAGGAAGCGCAAGCAAAAGACGCTGACATTGACTTAATGAAGAATGAGCTTCACCTTGATAAGTACTGGGATTTCTCAGTTGCTGAAGATGGAACATTATATTTCCGAGACCGCATCGTAGTACCTCGCTTTGAGCTTATGACTGACAAGGTCATGAAGGAGGGTCATCATACACCGCTGTTTATCCATCCGGGTAGCACCAAGATGTATCGCGATCTCCGACAGAGGTACTGGTGGTCCAGAATGAAGCAGGACATTGCTCGATACGTTGCTGAATGTGACGTATGCCGTCGTGTGAAAGCAGAACATCAGAAGCCTACTGGAATTCTTCAACCACTCCCTATTCCTCTATGGAAGTGGGATAAAGTGCAGATGGATTTCATTACTGGTCTTCCCAAGTCTCAGAAAGGTCACGATGCCATTCTTGTCGTCGTCGACCAACTTTCCAAGGTTGCTCATTTCCGACCTGTCAAGGAGACTATCACTGCTAGCCAGTTAGCAGAGCTGTATATCTCCAGAATCGTTTCACTCCACGGTATTCCGAAGGAGATCAGTTCGGACCGTGGTGGTCTTTTCACGTCCAAGTTCTGGGAAAGTTTTCAAGAAGCTATGGGAACTCACATTACATGGAGTTCAGCTTATCATCCCCAATCCCAAGGCCAAGTTGAGCACGTTAATCAAGTGCTTGAAGACATGCTTCGAGCCTGTGTTATATCCTTCGGTAAGAAATGGGAGGAATCTCTCCCATATGCCGAGTTCTCTTAAAACAACAGTTATCAAGCCAGCTTGAAAATGGCCCCCTTCGAAGTGCTTTATGGACGTAAGTGTCGAACCCCTCTGAATTGGTCAGAAACTGGGGAACGACCTCTTGTTGGACCGGTCATTATTCAGCATGCCGAAGAACAAGTCAGAATTGTCAGGGAGAATCTCAAAGCAGCTCAGGACCGCCAGAAGAGCAACTATGATCGCAAGCGATGGGGTCTGACTTATCAACCAGGTGATCATGCTTATCTTCGTGTCATTCCTATGAAGGGCACCCATCGTTTTGGAATCAAGGGCAAGCTAGCTCCTCGCTATATTGGTCCCTTTCGCATTGTTGCCAGACGTGGATAGGTGGCTTATAAATTGGAGTTGCCACCACAATTCTCTCATATTCATGATGTCTTCCACGTGTCGCAACTTCGCAAATGCTTCAAGGAATCTCCGCACCGCGCAGTGGATCACGAGATGCTTCAGTTGCAAGATGACTTATCTTATAAGGAGCATCCGATCCGCATCCTTGATGAAGCTGAACGTCGAACTCGTCAAAAGACGACCAAGTTCCTGAAAGTGCAGTGGTCAAATCACACTGAAGATGAAGCCACTTGGGAACGCGAGGATCATCTTCGGGAAGAATATCCCGACCTCTTTCCTTCTACCTCCTAAATTCTCGGGACGAGAATTTCTTTTAGAGGAGGAGAACTTGTAACACCCCTGTGTAACTACCACTGTGATCAACTGCTAATATTGCCAAGTCATACCATTTGTAGTGCCAAGTCACATGGGTTAAGTATCCAATTCAAACTCAATTATGGAAATCAACTCAATTTCAAAAGTGCAAAATAAGTTTGCTCAAGCACCTTTGGAAAAATGTTCACTAATTAGCAAATATTCCAAGAGCACACATAAAAATAACACCAATAGCACTTGGACTAATTAAATGACTCAAACAATTTGAAACAGCATCAAAACAGCAATATTAAATTCATTTAAAATCATTTCAATTTCAAATGGAACCCAATTTGGCTCAAACCAATTTTTGGTCAAGGCTAATATTGCATTGCAATATTTGGGTCAACTCCCATACTTTACAAAAATGCAAAAGTGCCCTAACTAAACCAAAACAGAAAAGAATAAAAGAAAAAAGAAACAGAAACAGAAAAATAAAAACGAGGCACTGTGCACTGGGCCTTAGTGCACAGTGCCCCGACAGCCGGCCCATCTGGCCCAACCTCTCTCTCTCTCTCTCGCTGTCGTCTTCTCTCTGGTCGAGCGCGCGCGCGCCATCCGCGCGCCGACACGCCGACGGCGCCACCGACGGAACAGGGGAGAGGAGGGGATAAGACCGAGGCCAGTACCTCCCCCCTGCCCTCCTCGACCACTCCTCCCCTCTCCCCTCGCTCTTCCCCTCAGGTTCTCGACGCCGCCCGACACGGTCGCCGTCGCGCCCCTGCCCGCAGACGCGGCCACCGTCCCCCATTCGCTTCGCCGATACGTCCTGCGGCTCCGCCTCGCTCCTCTGCTTCGACTACACCTCGACATCGAGCGCGGGGAGGACCGCACGGACGGGATCGACCTCGGCCTCTTCTTCTCTGTCGCCGGTGATTCCCGTCGACCCCGAGCCCCCTGCTGCTACTAAGCCATCGAAGGCTTTGCATAGCCGCTAGGTGAGCTCCGTCCTTTCCCCTGTTTTCTCCCCCGCGTATTTGGACGCCTCCGACGAGCTGCCACCGTAGCCGTGCTCCGACTGCTGCCGCGTTAGCCATTGCCGTGCTCCCGAGCTCCGGCAGCTCGAGCCAGGGGCGCCAACGCGCTCCTGGGGGTCCGCCGCTTCTTCCTAGCTAGTTAGCATGCGAGAAAGCGCCGCGCAGCCGCGGTCCCGTTCGGTCCCGAACTCTGGCACCCGCCCCGCTGCTCGTTGCCGTCGATCTAGCTCACCTCCGGTCGGTCCAAGGCCACCAGTCGACGCGGCACTCTTCCAGCTTTCGAAAGCAGCCAACCGCGCGCGAAATGGTGCACTATAGCGCATATCCGACGCACTCCGGCGACGCGCCGCCGCGTTTGAGGTCGTCGGAGCTGTCTCCGGCCGGCACCGACGTGGCCTGACGTGTGGGTCCCCTGAGTCACTGACGGGTGGGCCCCGCCGACCGTTTGACCCAGTCAACTGCGCTGACTGGGCAGCGCAGTCACTGACATATGGCCCCTCCCGCTGTTAATTAAGCTAATAGTGTTTAATTAAATAAAATTAATTAGTTTAGTTTAATGTCTCACTGACATGTGGGGCCCACCCCACTAATCACTCTGTCAACTTAATTAATCCACTGTTAGTCTTAACAGAGACTGACATGTGGGTCCAACCCACATGTCAGGTTTGACCAGGTCAGCGTCACTGTTGACCTGCTGATGTCAGCAACACGTCATGCTGATGTCATAATTCAATTCTGTTAATAAAAATAATTCCAGAAAATCATTTAAACTTCGAAAATTAATAACTTTTAAACCGTAGCTCAAATCGAAAAAGTTAAAACAGGAAAGTTGCTCAGAACGACGAGACGAGTCTGATCGTGTCGTCTGTTTCCTTGTCGGAACCCCCTACGTAGAAGAACTCGTACCTCCGGGCCCGAATCCGGCAAATGAATAGTGCACAAACACGGGTTATTAAATCCCAGAATAATTCTAAAAATAATTAAAGTGACTTAGAAGCATACTTAGGCAACCTGCACTGCATCATAGCATCGCACGCACTGTGTTGCATCTGTTTCCATTACATTTACTTGTTTCTTCCCCCTCTTCTCTTTCGGTAGACCCCGACGTCGCCGTAGCTCCTGAGGCAGACGCCACTCCGGAGTACGACTACGTCCCCGACGATCAGGCCCTTGCCGTCGAGCAGACAGGCAAGCACCCCCATTTTGAGCATTCCGATATCACCTAATCTCTTCCCTCTTATGCATGCATTAGATGTTACTGCTGCTGTTACCATCCTATATCTGTTGCATAGCCTGTTTAATTGTAGCCTACTGTTGATACCTGCCTGTTATCCTAAACTGTTTAGATAGGATGGGTAGAGCCTGATCAGAGACCCACTTGTCCCGACTGCCCCGCTGGACTCTCAGAAGACCCGAGCAACGGGATTGAAGATTAGAACCTGGCACCGCACGTCACTTCCCCTAAGATGCTCGACACTACTGGGTTACTATCAAGTGCCGAGGGTGATACCTCGTCAGCACTTATGATGATAACCTTGTAGGTTAGTTAATCGGTCATGGTAAGCGAGGGTGATTCCTCCTACACCACCCCCGATAACGACATCGTCGTGCAACTGTTCAAGTGTGGACCTCGAGGGTGATTCCTCCTTCGTTCACCTTGATGACAACATCGAGCGGGAATTCTATCGAGGGTGATTCCTCAGGGTTCCCTTCGGTGTTAGACACACAGTTACCTTGGATATTATGACTTGACTATGAACCATGATACTAAAGACGGGTCGGCCCTGAGGGGTACCCGCGCGAGCATAAATGCGAAGTGATGTGGAGTCCGGTTGACCTGAGAGGTGCCCGCGAGATAACTACGAGGCGTGGCCGGGCATTCTTAGCCCTTGCCACAAGTCCTCGAGACGGGGCGACGGGGTCACATCGATCGTGAGTCTCTGCTCGTTTCCGCGCGCTCCTAATCCACTACGGTTTGGATATTTGATCCGAGGGGCCTCTGGCCTGATAGCACTAACCATCACGTGGGCATAGTATGGGCGTTCTGCGTCGTATACATCAGCCAAAGCTTATT
This sequence comes from Thinopyrum elongatum, assembly GCA_011799875.1. Classification (NCBI taxonomy): domain Eukaryota; kingdom Viridiplantae; phylum Streptophyta; class Magnoliopsida; order Poales; family Poaceae; genus Thinopyrum; species Thinopyrum elongatum. The sequence continues at coordinate 649,047,667 of CM022298.1, forward strand.
TGACGTCAGTATGGAGCGGCGCACGCCGAGTTGGACTGGGAACGCAACCGCGCTTGTATAAGGGGTTGCTAGGTCTGCTCTCGGTTGCCCCGTAACGTGCAGGAGTTCCCGGGGTGATGGCCCAAGACCCCTGGGGCATAGGTTAGTCCGGCGTGCTGACCTCTCATTAAGTATTTGGTCGGGTTGCGGCGTGTTGCTTAGCCGAGGCCGGGCATGATCCAGTAAAGTGTGTCCGGCCGGAGTTAAGCGAGCGTGGTGGGTAAGTTGGTGCACCCCTGCAGGGAAGAAACTTCTATCGATAGCCTGTCCTACGGTAACGGACACTCGGAGTTGTATCCCGATCGGTACAACTAGAACATGACATGAGATGAGAACTGGATAGTACGGCTCTGGGATTGCTTTCTCGTGGGGAGTCGAGGAAGAATTCCCGGCCGAGGTTGATGACATTACTGCTATAATTTACATTAAGTTATTCTGCTCTCTTCTAATGCTGCGAGACCGTTGAAGATGCTGAAGATGCTAGTCTTCGATAGGACTAGGCTTTCCCCCTCTATTCTGGCATTTCTGCAGCCCAGTCCACATATACAGCCCCCTTTGAAAATGATGCATATGTAGTGTAGATCCTTGCTTGCTGAGTACTTCGGATGAGTACTCACATTTGCTTTATTTTCCTTTTTCCCCCCTTTATTACTTTGTCGTATCCAGACGACGGAGCCCCGGAGCCAGATGTCCCCGTCGACGACCACTACTACTACCAGCCCGGAGAGTACTACTACTACGAGGAGCCGTCTGACGACCAGGAGTACGATCAGAGGGTCCAGGGCAGGAGGCCCACGCCTTTTCGATCGTAGTTTTATTTTGCCCCGCCTCTGTGAAGGCTTGTCTCTATGATCTGTAATATATCTGTACCCAGATATCTGACGCTTCCGCTGACACTTGTATGCCATCGAGCTATGTATTCGAGCCCTCGAGGCCCTGGCTTGTAATATTAAGCTTGTATGAATTTATTTATGTTTTAGAGTTGTGTTGTGATATCTTCAAGTGAGTCCTTAGGCTTGATCGTGTGCATTTGCGTGTATGATTAGTGCACGATTAAGCCGGGGTCGTCACATGGAGCACGTGCATGTAGTTTAATTTTGAATTGTGCACCTGAAATGCCTAGAAAACCAAGTTAATGTATAAAAATGACCAAACGAACCCTGAATAATTCCAATTTTTTTGACGACACACCTATAGTTGCATGTTCACTGCAGATAAAAGTTCTAGCAATTCAAACACCATCCTTTGCAGCTGTGACCCCATTATGTAATTCAAATCAAGACGAAAAATCAAGTAGATCGCACACAGTATATTATCACCAACCGTGTGAGATGCAGCACAAAATATCTTGGAGCACCGTCGAAGTATAGTACGCATACGGCTTACGCGAGAAGGTGCGTCGGCTACAGTCCACAGCCGGCATGTCAAGCACACTAGCTCGCTCCCCAAATATCATTTCACTATTCAATCGTCGCCGGTGAAAGATGGGGGCGTGGACCCGCTTCGTGAGGGCAACTTCGGCGGCCCACTCCGGCGAGAGCGCGGCCGTAGCCGCCAAGCGCATGCTAACCAGCTTCGTGAGCGCGGCCGCAATCTGCGACTGGGCGGCCAAGGCAGCCCAAACGGCCGCTGTTGCTTCTCAGGTGGCGGCAGCAACATCTGCCTAAGGGATAGCAACTAGCGAGAGTGGCACAGCAGCTGTCCGTTCCGCAGCGGCGGCCTCAGCTCTGATGGAGGACACACACGACCATGCGAGGCCACCCACGCCCAGCTCATGGCGGTCACCGCACAAATCAAACGAAGCTTCTCCGACAATGGTCGGTAACCCACGACCGAAGAGTTGGCAATCACCGAGAGCGTTCGAGCAGCCGTCCGTTCCTGCGAGGCATACCTTGCCACAACGGAGCCCGCCCAAGCCCAGATCGCGGCCGCCCACGCCCAGCTCGTGGCGGCCTATTCCAAAGATATGGCAGATGCGGATGGCGAGATGCTTGCCGAGTATGGTGCGATGGATGCCATGGAGCCCCTTCCCCAGGAGATCGTCGGGCGCGAGCTGGACATGGAGGAGGAGACGGAGATCGACGAGCACCAGCCATAGTAGTACTCTTTGTTTTGTTTAATTAAGAGCGCTGGTCTTTAATTTGTTAGAGTAATGTTTAGGTCAGCTAGCTCTGTTTAATTGTTGAACTTGCTCGATTAAGAAGTGTGGCTGTGTTGTAGTCTCCTTTGTGTACCCAAATTATGCAATGACGTGGATGACCACTGTAACCAAGGAAATTCGAACCAAAATTTTTCACGTTCAAACTCATCACACACGGGTTAAGCTATATGAATCATTTGTGATGTTCACATATCGTACACAGTGCTGAATAAGGGACCGTGTCTGATGACACTTTGCGCGCTAGTTTTTTCGCTGAACCGATTCAAAAAATTTGGCTTCCGCGGAAATATCTATCTCCACGCCCCCTCCCCCTTACCAAAAGCCACATTTCCCCTGTTTCCGCCTTCCTTTCCAAGTTGAAACCTTCACTCCTTGCTCGCAGCACCGCCTCCTCGCCGGTGACCCTCCTTCACGCTGCTCGGCCTCGTCTATCCAGGCAGGTAATCCACACCCGACCCCCATCCTCCTCCTCCTTCCACATCCCACATGCCCCGACCGCCGGCGCGACACCTTCCACCCAAAATCACCGACCCCTCCACCAAATAAGCGCTGCCCTAAGCCATGATGCACATAGTATAGCCAGGAGCTCAAGGAGCATTTGGCAGCGGAGAAGCAAATCGCGGCCGCACGCGCGGATGAGGTCGCGATGGCTGCCATTCGTGCCGACCCCCAGATCTTGGAGGAGCACCTCGCCGTCGAGGCCACCGTCGATGCCTCACGCGTCGACGCAGCGACGCACTTGGCTGCTTTAAACGACAGTTCGTGGCATTTTCTTGAGGCCACCCTCGGTGCCTTCGACAAAGACTACGAGGTGTTTTCTCAGCGTGCACGTGCTTACCTCAACTCGAGAGCCAGCAAGTTGGTGCCCGGAGTGTCTCAGGCAACTCACCACTACGACGAGGGCACCCACGATGTGGAGGCCTCGCCCTCTTCCATGTCCAAGGAGCCAATCATCATCGATATCTCCGACGATGAGGAGTAGCTTGTCTTATTAGCTCACTATAAGGACCCATGTTCAGTTTGCTAGCTACGCCAGTTAAGCATGCTCGGTTTACCCGTTGCATGTGCTGCTCCTTCCTTTCCTTAATAAATTCTAGTGAATTGTGCTATCTACTTTTACCATGCAATATGTTGCTCTACCGTATATGTTCTATATGTCGTGCAATGTGGTGCTCACTTATTAACTGTTTGGTTAATTAGTTGTCGTGTTCAGTTAACTGTTTGGTTCAATTCTGCAAATGTGATGTCAATTCTTCAGGGTGCAATTTTGTATTGTCTTCCATGTGAGAAATAAATAGAATTTATCTTTACAAAATACATGAGAAACAAATACAGTTGCTATATTTCCAAGTTGTCAAGCATGCTTGGTTTGGTTAACTGTCTTATCTTCTACTATGTTATACATTGTGCAATGTGGTTCTCAGTTAACGTTTGGTTCATTTGTTGTGGTGTTTCGTTAACAGTTTGGTTCAATTCTGCAATGCGATGTTCAGTTGTTGTGCGTGCATTCTGTTATTGTATACCATGTAAGAAATAAATCAAATTTGGCTGTACTAAATACATGAGAAACAAATACAATTGCTATATTTCTAAGTTGTTAAGCATGCTTGGTTTGGTTAACTGTCTGATCTTCTATTAGGAGTATGTTATATTGTGCAATGTGGTGCTCAGTTAATGTTTGGTTTATTTGTTGTGGTGTTTAGTTAACTGCTTGGTTCAATTCTGTAATGCGATGTCTAATTGTCCTGGGTAGAATTTTGTATTGTTGTGCATGTGAGGAATAAATCGAATTTGGCTGCACTTAATACATGAGAAACATATACAATTGCTATATTTCCTAGTTCTTAATCATGCTTGGTTTGGATAAATGGGTTTTCCATGTGGCTTGAATTAATCTGATGAATCTGCAATGTGCTTATTTTTCATCAACATATTTTACTAATAGCATGCGAACCCTCACTTAAACTGATCACTAACTACCTTATATGTGTTGCAGGGAAACAATGGGAAGCACTGAGGTTTACAATCGAGATTTGCACATGCATAGTCCTTTGTCTAATAGCACATTATTGTGCAATTGCAGGAACCATTCTAATATTTAGGTTTTTAACAATTTGGTCTTGCACATGTAGGTCCTGCTGTCAGAGGTTTTGACCCACTGTTCGACCCTTTTTGCATATGGGGAAATGAGTTGTCCATGAATATCAGTCAAGTCAAGAAACTCAGAAAGATTGTTAGGATAAAGAAATTAGCGACAAAAAACAACAAGATCTTTGTTTGCACAATGAAGAAGACATCAGTTCACTACAGGATGGTACTAACTATTATACCTTACATTTTTTATTCCTTCGCCCCATTTCCAATATAGAGAAGATATTTATGCACATCCTTGTTTTCAGACCTTTCCAAAGCAGTTCACTGATGATTACCTCTCAAACGACATGTATGGTCAGGAGGCAAGGAAGGTATTCATACAACACCCACGGTTCAATATTAAAGTGTTCCTGAAAAGGACGAAGGATGGACAGCAATCATCCACAGGCACTGGCCTAAAGTTGCAAAGACCTTCAACATCAATGAAGGATCAATATTCGCCTTCCGCTTCAACAGTTTTCCAGATGAGATTCATATGTCCATGTACCGTCTATGATGCTAATTTCGAAAGGTTATAGATGTTGCATGTGAAACTTGGTGCTGGTGCAGTTGTGTAATGGGGTAGCTGAGCGCTGAAGCTATATCTTGTTGTACTCTTATGTATTTCAATTATGAAATCCTGCTTCCTTAATATGAAAATGAAATATATTGTGTGCTTAATATGAAATGTCAGTTAGATTAATAAATGGATTATTAATAATAGGACAATTAGCCTGCTAATGGCCAATTAGCCTGCTAATTGGGTTTTTCTATTGCAAACGGTTATTGAGAAAACACCGTGGGCGATGACCTCAGGCAACGCACACAGTTTCTAGGAATAAACCGTGTTGGATCAATGAATAATCACGCACGACATTCTCTTGAAAACTGTTTGCGTTAGGCCACCTTGCGCAAACGTTTACCACATAAAAAGTGTGTGTGATGGACAGCCTTTGCCACACAGTTTCTTCTACGCACCGTGTGTGATGCATTCAATAACGCAAACGATAAAATTGTTAATATCGTGTGCAATGACAACGCTATCACAAACGATTTAGTGGGGAAAATTATGTGTGATGCAACTGCGAACGGAAACGTTTTCCTTGGAGTGACTGTGTGGGATGTATATACGAACGAAAACGTAGTTCTTGGATTAACTATGTGGTATGTACATACTAACGGAAACGTACTCCTTGGATTGACTGTGTGCAATGTACATACGAACGGAAACATTTAGCCGGGAATGACTGTGTGGGATGTACTTAGGACCGGAAACGATTTGGCCTGTATAATTATATCTTTTTAGCACAACTGTACGTATAACCGTATTTGATCGCTCGCCCGTCGCACACGACCTCACTTTGCCGAGCGTGTGTGACCGGAGGGCCTATCCCCGACGGTTTCTCGTTCATGTGGGAAGGACCCCCCCCCCCTATCGCAGTCACTCACTTGGCGACGGTTCAAAACGCCGTCGCGGAAAGGGGTTAAAAGCCATTTGTACAGCACCTCGTTGTACCAGTGATTGATGCCAAAAGATGCAAAGTTGATAATGATAGTGCAACATACTTGTGGCACTGCCGTTTAGGTCATATTGGTGTAAAGCGCATGAAGAAACTCCATGCGGATGGACTTTTGGAATCACTTGATTATGGATCATTTGATACTTGCGAACCATGCCTCATGGGTAAGATGACTAAAACTCCGTTCTCTGAAACAATGGAGCGAGCTAATGACTTATTGGAAATAATACATACCGATGTATGTGGTCCGATGAGTGTTGAAGCACGCGGTGGGTATCATTATTTTCTAACCTTCACAGATGATTTGAGTAGGTATGGGTATATGTACTTGATGAAACACAAGTCTGAAACATTTGAAAAGTTCTAAGAATTTCATAGTGAAGTGGAGAATCATTGTAACAAGAAAATAAAGTTTCTACGATTTGATCGTGAAGGTGAATATTTGAGTTACGAGTTTGGCCTTCATTTAAGACAATGTGGAATTATTTCACAACTCACGCCACCTGGAACACCACAGCGTAATGGTGGGTCTGAATGTCGTAACCGTACTTTATTAGATATGGTCTGTTCTATGATGTCTCTTACCGATTTGCCGCTATCATTTTGGGGTTATGCATTAGAGACAGCCGCATTCGTGTTAAATAGGGCACCGTCTAACTCCGTTGAGACGGCAACGTATGAACTATGGTTTGGCAAGAAACCTAAGCTGTCATTTCTTAAAGTTTGGGGATGCGACGCTTATGTCAAAAGGCTTCAGCCTGATAAACTCGAACCCAAAGCGGAGAAGTGCATCTTCATAGGATATCCTAAAGAAACTATTGGGTATACCTTCTACCACAGACCCGAAGGCAAAATCTTTGTTGCTAAGAATGGGTCATTTCTTGAGAAGGAGTTTCTCTCGAAAGAAGTGAGTGGGAGGAAAGTAGAACTTGATGAGGTAGTTGTACCTTCTCTCGAATTGGAAAGTAGCACATCAGAGAAAACCGTTCTCGTGATGCCTACACCAACCAGAGAGGAAGCAAATGATGATCATGAAACTTCAGATCAAGTTACTACTGAACCTCGTAGGTCGACCAGAACACGTATCGCACCAGAGTGGTATGGTAATCCTGTCTTGGAAGTCATGTTGTTAGACAACGGCGAACCTACGAACTATGAAGAAGCTATGATGAGCCCAGATTCTGACAAATGGCTTGAGGCCATAAATCTGAGATAGGATCCATGTATGAGAACAAAGTGTGGACTTTGGTGGACTTGCCCGATGATCGGCAAGCCATTGGGGAAAAATGGATCTTCAAGAGGAAGACGGACGCTGATGGTAATATCACTGTCTACAAAGCTCGACTTGTCGCAAAAGGTTTTCGACAAGTTCAAGGGGTTGACTACGATGAGAATTTCTCACCCGTAGCAACGCTTAAGTCTGCCAGAATCATGTTAGCAATTGCCGCATTTTATGATTATGAAATCTGGCAAATGGACGTCAAAACAGCATTCCTTAACGGGTTTCTTAAAGAAGAGTTGTATATGATGCAACCAGAAGGTTTTGTCGATCCTAAGGGTGCTAACAAAGTGTGCAAGCTCCAGTGATCCATCTATGGACTGGTGCAATCATCTCAAAGTTGGAATATGCGCTTTGATGAGGTGATCAAAGCATTTGGTTTTATACAGACTTACGGTGAAGCCTGTATTTACAAAAAAGTGAGTGGGAGCTCTGTAGCATTTCTGATATTATATGTGGATGACATATTGCTGATTGGAAATGATATAGAATTTCTGGATAGCATAAAAGGATATTTGAATAAGAATTTTTCAGTGAAAGACCTCGATGAAGCTGCTTACATATTGGGCATCAAGATCTATAGGGATAGATCGAGACGCTTAATAGGACTTTCACAAAGCACATACCTTGACAAAGTTCTGAAGAAGTTCAAAATGGACCAGTCAAAGAAAGGGTTCTTGCCTGTGTTTCAAGGTGTGAAATTGAGTAAGACTCAAAGTCCGACCACGGCAGAAGATAGAGAGAGAATGAAAGACATTCCCTATGCCTCGGCCATAGGTTCTATAATGTATGACATGCTCTGTACCAGACCTGATGTGTGCCTTGACATAAGTTTGGCGGGGAGGTACCAAAATAATCCAGGAGTGGATCACTGGACAGCGGTTAAGAATATCCTGAAGTACCTGAAAAGGACCAAGGATATGTTTATCGTTTATGGAGGTGACGAAGAGCTCGTCATAAAGGGTTACATCGATGCTAGCTTCGACACAGATCCGGATGACTCTAAGTCACAAACCGAATACGTATTTATATTGAATGGTGGAGCTGTCAATTGGTGCGGTTCTAAGCAGAGCGTCGTGGCGCGATCTACATGTGAAGCAGAGTATATAGCTGCTTCAGAAGCAGCACATGAAGTAATACCCAATGCATCGGGTCCAATGATAATCTTTTGTGACAACACTAGAGCAATTGCCATAGCTAAGGAGCCCAGGTTTCACAAGAGAACCAAACACATCAAGCACCGCTTCAACTCCATTCGTGATTATGTCAAGGATGGAGACATAGAAATTTGCAAAGTACATACGGATCTGAATGTGGCAGACCCGTTGACTAAACCTCTTCCACGGGCAAAACATGATCAGCACCAAGACTCCATGGGTGTTAGATACATTACTATGTAATCTAGATTATTGACTCTAGTGTAAGTGGATACTGTTGGAAATATGCCCTAGAGGCAATAATAAAGTGGTTATTATTATATTTCCTTAATCATGATAAAGGTTTATTATTCACGCTATAATTGTATTGATCGGAAACTTAAATACATGTCTGGATACATAAACAAATATCAAGTCCCTAGTAAGCCTCTACTAGACTAGCTCGTTGATCAAAAGATGGTTAAGGTTTCCTGACCATAGACATGAGTTGTCGTTTGATAACGGGATCACATCATTAGGAGAATGATGTGATGGACAAGACCCATTCGTTAGCATAGCATATGATCATTCAGTTTATTGCTACTGCTTTCTTAATGTCAAATACATGTTCCTTCGACCATGAGATCATGCAACTCCCGGACTCCGGAGGAATGCCTTGTGTGTATCAAACGTCACTTCGTAACTAGGTGATCATAAAGGTGCTCTACAGGTATCTCCAAAGGTGTCTGTTGAGTTGGCATAGATCGAGATTGGGATTTGTCATTCCGTATGACGGAAAGGTATCTCTGGGCCCTCTCGGTAATACAGCATCACAAGAAGCTTGCAAGCAAAGTGATTAAGGAGTTAGTTACAAGATGATGTATTACGGAACGAGTAAAGAGACTTGCCGGTAACGAGATTGAACTAGGTATGGAGATACCGGCGATCGAATCTCGGGCAAGTAACATACCGACGGACAAAGGGAACTACGTATGTTATCATAAAGGTTCGACTGATAAAGATCTTCGTAGAATATGTAGGAACCAATATGGGCATCTAGGTCCCGCTATTGGTTATTAACCAGAGAAGCGTCTCAGTCATGTCTACATCATTCTCGAACCCGTAGGGTCCGCACGCATAACGTTCGTTGATGATATAGTATTATATGAGTTATGTATGTTGGTGACCGAATGTTGTTCGGAGTCCCGGATGAGATCACGGACATGACGAGGAGCTCTGCAATGGTCCGGAGGTAAAGATTGATATATAGGATGATTGTTGGGCTAAGGGGTAAGGCCCACGGGCCTTTAGGTCGGTGCAAAAGGAAGTTTTCAGGAGGTCGGGGACCAGACGCCAGGGACCCTGGCGGCTGGCCCTGGGCCAGACGCCGAGGACCATGGCGTCTGGTGCTGGAATCCGAGAAGGACTCTTCCTTGCATTCCAAACCGACTTTGGGGAGGCCCTCTCCCCAAGTAACAACCCCAGGGCTCAACATATAAATAGAGGAGCAGGGCTAGCCCCTTGAACACAAGTTTTTGAGCCTCCTTTAGTTGATCTAATTCTAGTTCTAGTTGGTCCTAGTTGACTAATTAGAGCTAGCCCTAGCTACCTCTAATCCTCATAATTAGAAGCCCAGTGTGGTTCTAATCTCCTCCCTCTAGTTCATCCTCCGATCTAAATCCGTTGTGCTTGGCGAAGCCCTGCGGAAATAGTTTCACCACCACCGTCACCACGTCATCGTGCTGTCGGAACTCATTTACTACTTCACCCCTCGAGCTGAACGTATGTTGAACGCGGAGGTGTCGTACGTTTGGTGCTTGATCAGAATGGATCGTGAAGGTGTACGACTACATCAACCGCGTTGATAAACGCTTCCGCTTAGCGATCTACAAGGGTATGTAGATGCTCTTCCCCTCTCGTAGCTATGCATCTCCATGGATAGATCTTGCGTATGCGTAGAAAAGATTTTGATTTCCATGCAGCTTTTCCCAACAGCGGTGGCGGACATGGGGCAGGGCACGACCGGCGCAGGGGCAGTGGTAGGGCTCAGTAGCGGCGGCAGCAGTGGAGCGTGGGAGCGACGAGTGGAGCCAGCGAGGCCGGGTGGGGCCAGGCGCGGGCGGCGGGCAACGGCGACCAACGATGACGCGGCAGCAGCAGCGCACAAGGGGCAGCAGGCGGCAGCGGGCAAAGCGCGACGGCTAGCAAGGGGAGGCGCGACGAGCGTGGGGCGGCCCCGGAGGGCGCGGACGAGCACGAGGCCTGGGCGCGCTCCTTGGCGCGACCAAGGATGTGGCCAAGAGCGTGGGGGCGCGTGGGAACGCGGCCATGGGCGCGGGCAGGTATCCGGGCACGGTCACGGTGAACGGCGGTGGGACAGAGGGGATTCGAGGGGGGAAGCAGAGGGGGTCGACGGGGAGCTCACAGGGGAGGGCCGATGGTGAGCTCAGGGTGGTTCAGGAGGACCGGAGGGGTGGATCGACGGGTAGCGCCCAGCGGGTTGCAGGAGATGTCGACGACGATTTCTGGCGATGTAGGGGCGTTGGGCTCGAGCTCGTTGGTGTAGGCGAAGTAGAGGAGGTGGACGGAACTCCTGGACTAGCTCATAGACGTCGAGGAGCTCGGTGGCCACGCATGCGAAGTGATCCATGGCGACTATTGTTCGGCCTCGTGCGGGGGAGGAAGAAAAACTGCGCGGGGAGGGGGACGAATGGTGCTAGGGTTTCAGAGGGGACGAGAGGGAATCTTATCCACGTGGGGAGGTGGCGGATGGCCGCCACGCAAGGCTTGGCGTGGCTCTAGCCTGCAGATGGGCGCCACGACCCCCTGCCTCCCTGTAGCAGGAGGTTGGGGATGACAGGGGGTGGGCTGCGCCTCCCAGCCACATGGGCCTAGTGCACAGTGCACTTTTCTGCTTTTCTTTTCTTTTCTGTTTTCTATCTCTTTTTCTTTTTCTGTTTCTTTTATTCTTTTCTGCTTTGGATTAATTTGGGCTACCAAATGACTTTAGTTAAATGTGCAACTTAACACATAAATACTAGGTAATATTTTGAGTTAAACCACCAAGCTTCAAATATTTTGAATAGTTTCAATATTTGTTATATTAAATTGGTTCAATAAAATGCTGCTGGATCAACTTTAATTAGTTTAGGGGCACTTAAATATTTTGAAAATTGTTGATTCTTACATGATAATTAGTTAGTGAATATTTGCAACCCAACCTATATTTTTATATTACATTTTGAAAATCGTAATTATTCAACTTGCATTTGAATTTGAATTGGTTTTTTCAACTAAGAGGCAATTAAGCTTAACAAAAAGTGGTGACATGGCAACATTAGTCAGAGATCACTGTAGCTTAATTGCAGGGGTGTCACATGCGGGGTCACACGCTTAAGGGTCATTCATCTTTTGAATACTAGATGGGTTAGGAGCTTTAGAGAAAATCGCCGAGAAAGATTAGGATATGTTGAAATTGTTTCGGAGAGAGAACCAGGAAAGTTTTAGTGAAAATCATGAAAAAACGGAGAACCAAAAACGTCCCGAAACACCCTAAAAATCCACGGGATGGTTCAAGAAGGTTCCTCAACCCTCCTGAAGTTTATAGAGGAGCCCATGGGGCTACCCACTAGGATGGCCCAAAGGGTGCGCCCAAGTTGGTGGGGGCCTCCGCACCCCTTGCCTTGAGGGGCATGTTGGGGGTGGGGCGCCCCTCAGACCTATATAAAAAGACAGGAGGGGGTACCCCTTGGAACATATCGTTGGTGCCTGGGGTTGCGCCCTCTCTCTCTCTCTCTCTCTAGTTCTCCACCAAAAAAATTGTATGCCGTGACGGTGTCCTGGACTAGAGGGTGCTAACCACATCGGCCCCATCATAGTGAGTCGGGCCGAGGACCCTAGATCATCAACGAATGGGCAATGACCCAATGCTTACTCAAGATGGAATCCTCCAAAGACTCGGCGCATACTCCAAGACACATTTGAATCTTCGGCATGTTTATCCCTAGATGTAACCGACCTACATGTAACCCTAGATACCCCCTGTCTCTGTATAAGCCGAGGGGTTTAGAGCATAGGGTAGAGAATTAGACATTCACATATGATCTCCAGTAGGGCCGGGCCGGCAAAATTCAAGGCCCTGTGCCAAACCCTAAAAGGGCCCTACCTCACTAAAATATACATAATAAATATAACTATAATAATATAAAAGATATAATACCTTACATAACAGTGGGAAATATCAAGAATCGTACCTATTCTTGGCTTTATTGTCTTCACTTAAATAACATCACTTTTTAGTGTTCTTCAATAATTCACTCTCAAAAGCAATTGAGACGGTGAGACCGAATTAAAACCTCGATTTTTTTGTTTCTTCAAACGCATTTCGTACCCAGATTCATATTTTCTAAATGAAGACATGGCTTGGATCTTGCGATATTAAACACCTGATAGATGAAAAGATTAAAAATAGTTGCAATATTTTAGCAAAACTATATAGGAGGACAAAATTGGAACTCACAGTTAAAGGGCTCACGGGATCACCAGTTATCAACGCAACGACGCTTAAAAATCAGAGATATTGCGCCCTATCCCTGCCTTCCTGTCGGCTGTTGTTCCTGGTCCAGCCCTCCTTATTTTCCTTATAAGTCCAAAGTAGAAGAATTGATCCAGCGATCTGATCTACATCGCTGGACGCTGGCCCTGGCCACCACACGAAGAAATGAAGGGATGCTGCTCGCTCCTCTTGATCCCGCAATCGCTGGATTTGTTTTCTGAGGGAATCTCGATCGACGGCCCTGGTGGCTATACGCAGAGGCGAGGAGGCGTCGTGATTGGGGCATGTTTCAGGTGCAGGCGTGAGGACAGCAGCGGCCCAGAGCCAGAGAGCATAGACCCATCTATAAATAGTAAAAGCCTAGCTTGAAAATCCGAGGCCCCTGAAAGCTGGGGGCCCTGTGCGGGCGCACAGGTTGCACCCCCTTGGGCCCGGGCCTGATCTCGAGGTAGATCATCTTGTACGTTGTGCTCCAACACAATCAATACAACAAGAGCAGGATGTATGGTTTTACCTCTTTAAGAGGGCCTGAACCTGAGTAAACATCGTCTCTCTTGTTCATCCTGTTACCATCTAGCTAAGATCATCAGCTCCGGACCCCCTACCCGAGATCTGCCGGATTTAACTCCGACACGCCGCAAGGCTGCTCCACCCCTAGTTCTCCGGCGACACTAAGTTCTGGATGGCGAAGCACTACCGGATCGGTGACTTAGTACGCGTGCAATCCGGTGGAGAGATCGTTCTTTTAGTATTTGTTTGAGGGAGAAAATTCTCCCGGTTGGGAGGTTGTGAATTCTAGCTGCGGAAATCTGCACCAACGATCTTCACCAACTCTTCTTCCGATGGAACTCCGAGTTGATAACGATCTAATCTAACCTCTTATGCATCTTCATAGTGATCATAGGTTGTACGTAGGATGATTTTTTCTTGTTTTCTACTATCACTATGTTACCCTACAGTACCTAGAAGTCTATCCAACCCCTCCCTGATATATTGAGCCGACTCATGACTATGGTTCCACCACGTGAACGGGTCTCCTGCAAAATCAAGATCGTGCAAACCGCAATCCTCCAAAGCACCTCAGAAATTGTCCATCGCAGCCTAGGGTCAAGCCACCCCTCCCTCCTTCTCACACTGCAACAATATTTCATTAAAATCTCCCGCTGTCAGCCAAGGCTTGTTAATATGGTTTTTTAAGGTCCCTAAAAGGCGCCACGTCACCTCCTTCTCGTCCATTTTTTACTCTTCATAGACCCTCTAAAACCCCACTCAAAACCATCCTCCTCCTTTGTCTTCATGCCAATGTGGTACCTCGAGCAAACATTCCCCAAAACACAGCAAGTCCGTCTCTCTAGCCATTTGTTTTCTGAATCAACATGTTAGGGAGGCCTAACTTTCACCTCAGCCACTTCAACCCTTCTCCCGGGCATCGGGTCCTCCTTCTTCCGGACATCCAGGAGACCTCAAATTTGTCGAGCCATTCCCCAAACGCCGGCAATTCCATGTCACTAGCCTCATTGATTCCGGCAGGGCTGGTCCATCGAGCAAAGGCTTACTAGTGAGTAATCGGAAGTACTTCATCCGTTCAGAAATATAAGATGTTCTAACTTGTTTTTTTCTGAATCAGATGTATAAACACGTTTTAATGTGTCTGTTCACTCATTTTAATCCGTATATACTTGAAATATCCAAAACAATATCTGTCAACGAAGGGTGTAGTATACAACGTCAAGCCCTGCTGCTGCTGCTGCTGGCAACGAAACGCAGCTCGCCACACGGATCGATCCCGTTCCAGCGTAACTAAACGCGTCGGACGATACACGAGACGCGTGGATTCGTGATACTAGTAGGAACAGGATCAGTTCACACCCTCGGCCCTTCAACTAGGCGGTATCGGCACTTCCAGCTGGCTCGCACAAAAGGCGGAGCCTCCAGCAGCTGAAATGGTGAGGGCGTTGGATCTCGCCGCGGCGAGAGGCTTCGCCGCCGGCGGCTCCGCGCGGTACGCCCCCGGCGCCGTCGTGGGTCTGCTCTTCGTCCTCGTGGCCGCGGCCGCGGTGGTGGCCATCGCGGCGTTCGGCTGCGCCGACGACGGGAGGGCCAAACGACGCCGCCGCGAGCGCTGGGGCAGCGGCAGCGCCGCCGGCTACGGAGGTGATGGCGCCGGCGGCGGCGGCTGTGGTGGTGGTGGTGGAGGCGGTCACGGAGGCGGAGGGGGCGGCGGTTGAGGAGCGGAGCGCGTCACGCGACGCGGTTGCTGCATCCTCTCTACCTGACCCTGACGGACGACTCGGCTTACTCTGCTTCTCTTTAGAATTTCATCGTCTCGTTGAATGTATCTGCTCTTCTGCAATATAGATCGGGTGTAAGATACTTGTATGCTTATGGACGCCATTTTGCTATGTCATGGTGGCTGTTTCGATTGTTGTAGTGAGTACTGAGCTATAGGCAATCTGTATTGTACTTTGATCTTCCTTGATCGTTGTGTTCATCATAACCTCTTCCATCGGCGGCGAGTACCACTAGCTAGCACCGTCCCGGAGGCGGCGATGGGTGAACGGCCAGATCGGGAATCCTTCGGTGGTGGCACGGGCGACGACGGCCGGTCAGGAAACGCTTGTCCAGCTATATGCATGTTTGTGAAGATCATTTTGCTATATGTCTGTGAAGATCATTCTGCTGTGTCATGGTGGCTGATTCGCTTGTTGTAATGAGTAGTGAGGCTACCACCGATGGAGGCAATCTGTACTGTCAAACTGTGATTTCTTTTATCCTAAAGAAATCACAGCCTCTTTAGGATCGGCCGGTGGCGCCATGGGAGACGGCGATGGGTGAACGGCCGGATCGGGAATTCGGCGGTGGCGCCATGGGAGACGGCCGGTCAGGAATGCATTTTGTCCAGCACCAGCAGTCTGAGTCTCTGAGATGCCTCAGATCCACACCAAAAAAGCGTGTGGACGTCCCTCCAGAGGAGCGAACGGAACATGTGGTGCTAGCACTAGGCGCTGCCCACCCCATCCAGCGGTCTCGCCGGGCCGTCTGGCTGGCTGGGCCGTCGGTGAGAAGACGACGGGAGGAGGCCCAAACATGGCACGCGCCGAGGCCGCCACGCGCAGCGGTACCGCGCGCTACGCGACACCGGGCCTCCCAGGCGTGCATGGCCGACACAAAGAGAAAAGGAGAGGAGAGATCTGGATACGGTACTAGTACCATGGAGTGAGTATACACAGCAAAAGAATGTTTGCTCGCGCCGCGCGCATGGTGCAAGCATGCCGACGATGATTGCATTTGCATCCGGGGAGCAACTTGGGTCACGAGGGTAACCTGGCTGTCACTGTCACCTCTTCTATATGCATTCAAGCAGTGAGACACTGCCACAGGTGCGGAACATTTCTCAGGGGACGTACAATGCATAGTCTCAGAGTGATGCCTCATATGCCATGTAGGATCGGATAGCAGGTAAAATAGATTTGAATAGGGAAGCAAGATCCTTTGTAGGAGACGGGTGCTTGAATAAAAAAAATATGATTCGATGTCAAAAGCTGAGAAGGTTTGAGTGAAAAGTAGAAATTTATGTGTACTAGAGTCTTTATTTTCTACTATTTCTTAATGAGATCCACTAGTGATAGTTTGCATTGGGAGAAAAAATAAATGTAGATGCCTCAAACTATTTTTTGTCGTTGGGGCATCTGACCTAAGGAGGCTATTGCCAGTAAGCTCAGAATTCAGAGTTACGGATACAATGGTACTACTCCATTGAGTGACTGTAAACAAGAACCTTGGAATTTATATATATCATCTCTGACTAAACCCTGGAGCGACCATACCGGTCCAGGTGTACATGCAGGGGAGGCACTCCCCTAATTTAAAGCGATCGACCTAGAAAAAAAGGCGCAAAAGAGCAAAGCTACAAAGATGTCCCTGCTCTGCTTCCATTCTACAGGGCTGGCTGCCTAAAGTCCTAAACTATGATGGCGCTAGCAGAATCATGTCAGTAGGAGGGCAGCAAACAGACAACAAAGCCCAGCCAGCCATCACAAAAGCATAGTGACCAAAGCTACGAAACTTAAAAAAGAAAGTTCAGAAAACAGAAACTAAAAGAGACTAAAATAAAAGCTAGCCAGCTTGCTTGCTTGCGTTGAGACCCATTTTGTTGTTAGCACAGTGGCCGTCTTCTACCCTGCGTCTGACCTGTCAGCGTCTCATCCATGCATGCTGCTTCCTATGTTTGCACCATATATCATCATGCCCTACCCTACCCTACCCCCACCTCCTCTTTTACCTCTTTGTTGTGTTGTGTGGCTTCTGAGAACTATGTCAGTCTTGATCTCATCACATCTCATCCATCAGGGCCAGGGCCACCTTCATTCTCCACCGCCCCGAATCATTCCACTCCAAAGATCGGCATCTGAAAGGCTGCCACATTTGGGTAGTATCCAAAGGACCCTGCCGTCACCGAGCTTTCGTAGGGCCCGCCGCCGCTGAAAGCCGCCATGGGCGTCGACGTGCCCAACGCCATGGACTGATGCTGATCATGCTGCTGATGATCATCATGTTGCTGTTGCTGCTGCTGCTGCTGCTGCTGATCATGTTGCTGAAGATGCAAGTCGACGCCGACGCCGTTGCCGCCGTAGCAGTGCGGCGCCATCGCGCCGCCGGGGCCGCCGTTGGCGAAGTCGAGGTTGACGCCGGAGCTGTAGAGGCCGTAGCCGAGCCCCTGCAGGTTCCCCTGCTGGTGGTGCTGCAGGGCCAGGAACGACAGGTAGTCCTGCTGCTGCTGGTCGTACTTCATCGGCAGCGCCGTGAACGCCAGCGAGTGCGACGCTTCCACGGGCAATGCCGCGGCGTCGGGAGAGCTGGACTCCAGGGCCTTGCTGCCCCGGCCTGTGCCGCCGGACATGTTGCCGATCGGGAGGTTGCTGCTGATGATGCTCTCCACGTTGTACCGGCCGATCTCGAAGTTGGTGACCGCGTTCAGGCCCCGGAACTTGATGGCCGCGATGTCGTAGGCTTCCGCGGCTTCCTCCTCGGTGCCTGCGTAAACATCATCTCAGTTCGTTAGTAAATTTTATCAAAATATTCTGCAGTAAAATCAACATACACTGGCATAGACAAAGAGGTCAAGACATCATTTCACTTGAAAAAACAAACGCATATGAAAAATATGGTACGAGGACATAGACAAAGTATGCAGAAGAATGCCCATGGATTTCCAGCTCCTAGACAGCAATGCAAGCTGCATCATCAAGACTTTTGACTAATTAGCTGCAACTACTGACAAGCGCATGAGTGCAATGAGCTTAGTTAAACCAAGAGCAATAATGACCGTCTCAGTAACGTACACTCCTAATATAATCACCGGTCAGACGCTTTGTGGAAAGCTGGCCGTGAAAACAGCAACTATATTCCGAGTTCTAAACACAGGCCGCTACATGCAGTGCAGGAAGAAAGTGTTCAGGCTCCCATCTGAGCATTACATAGACATCAGAGGCATGCATGCATGGCCACGGTTTCTTCTTTTTTCCAAAGCCCCAAAACCATCATAAAAGATGACAAATGGGAATCAAATGTGGGCATCCATGCCTGTAGATACACGTGGTCCATGGGTGCATCTGGTCAAACTAGATGGTTTTTGACCTAGATAAAAAATATGTCGACGAATCTAGCTACAAGACCTGTACGAACAGACTGTAAATTAAGATGAACCTACGTGCACGGCAACAGTATTGTAATGTGGTTGTTAATGGAAAGATGCGACTAATGCCCGCTTCAAGGAGAGGGCTAACACGTGCTCCCCTCCTGCTTGAGATTCATTACCCAAGAGGTTAAGGGAAGATCGTACTCTCACTTAACTCCTAGTTAATTTATCCACATATCTCGTTCTCCTTTTGGGAACAAAAGAGATAATCTAAGCTACTAGCAAAGATATATCCTGGTTTCGTAAAAAAAAGGACGAAATGTCCTGGTTTAGTAACCAGTGGGTGCAGTGTGAGAAAGTAGACGAACATGCATATCTGCATCCAACTAAGTACAGGAAATGGTGTTTTTGTACAAGGACGTATATATATACTTACTGAATGTTCCGAGGTATAGATCCTTGTTGCCAGCAACCCGTCCGATCCTCGCCTGCCATCGACCATGCTGGTGATGTCTAGATGATAGAACACAAAACAAACATTTTTAGACGACGCCACATGGAAGATGGCAAATATGGTTAACACACACGCAAAAACATGGAGAGGGTATGAACCTTGTGACACCCCTGTATATCGAAGCACCACGGGAGAATCCACTACTCTTCCTGCACCAAATTAATTACATGTTTTTCCTCATCAAAATTACTTAAATATCATAGCAATGCTAAAGTATATGTGATGGAGCATGCATATATAGAATGGCCATGCGTGCATGTGAGAATGCATACGATGCTAGAAGATTAGAAGTTGTGATGATTAGTAGCCTATATGTATGGATGTACCTCCTAAGTGAAGCTACAAACTCCTGGCGTGTCATGTGCTTCATCTCCTCCACCTCCTTTTCATAGTCGGCAACCTAAAAAAGAACACTTGCCGCATAAAGATACACATCCATCCAGCACATCGATAGATATGCCCATGCTTTCCTCACATTCTTGCACATATCCAGGAGTTTTTGCAATCATGCATTGCAATCCATATCATCTTACCGGGAAGTTGGTGGTGGTGCTAGACCCCCAGTACTTCAACGCGGCGAGATCGTACGCCCTTGCCGCCTTCTCCTCCTTATCATAGCCACCTGCTCCATGCAGCACCCACACTTTAGCATCACCCACACAAATATAATTTAAAAAAAATGCAAGAACTAGAAGGCTCTCATTTTCTTACCGAGGTAAACTGGAGGGAGAAGACACCAGAAATAACAGCCATCAAGGAGGAACACATCAAGTTGACATGTTACGAACATCGAGAAGCACAAATTAGCAACAGCAAAAGGATGAATGCATTTGATCATTAGCAGAAGTATGTGCATGGTAAGCAGATAGTAGTCTCGTGTGGTCACCGTACCTTGGCGGCCCTTGCGGCTTTGGCCTTCACGCCGGCAGCTGTTGTCCCACAGATGCGCCTCGTACCTTCCCGTCCAACGGTGCCTAAAAATGACCCCAAAATGAACAGTAAAATCAGATGAGCGGGCCAAAACTTGATCGAGCATAGGAAAAGAACACCTTGTTCAGAACAGCTTATTACACCGAATGAACAGCTTAATTAGTCCTATCATTTCTTCTTTTTTTTAGATGTGGTTAGGTTACTGGGTAATCCGTGTGCCATATGTGCATCTAGACGAATATCGACCTGCAGGTATTTGCATGCAAGCAGTGCAGACTACAGAGCTCGAGGACCCACCATTTTGTAGTATGTTTCTTGGGCAAATACTAGCTAGATGGATGAATCGATCGACCACCGCCATGCATAGAGCTGGCTTACCGCGTGACGCCACGGTAGATGGAGGTCCTCTGGCCGAAGGAGTCGACGGCCTTCTTCTGCTCCGGCGCCGGGGCCGTCATCTTCGGGTCGGCCTGCTCCTGAGGAGCCGCCGCCGGGGACACAGTGGGTGCCGTCGTTCCAGCAGAACCGCTCAGGAATCCGGCGGCCAAGAACTTGAGCTCTGAGTCGTACATCTCAGCGGTCGCTGCAGAGACAACCTGGTCGCCGCGGCCGGAGTCCTTATTATTCCTCCCGTTGTGGTTGCCGTTGGCGCCGCCCCCGAGGAAGTCCTCGAGCTTGGGCGGCGGCCCGGCCCCGGCGATGGCGGCCAGCTCGGCGGCCGCTCCCCGCTCCTCCTCCTCCATCTCACCTGCACACGCGCACACATATATACCGCATCAGCACGGCGGCGCCCCAACCAAGAGGGTAACTGAGCAAGAGAAGAAAGGGATCGAGGCGGAGTGGGATGGTAGTACTCACAGTGGTGAGCGAGGGAGAAGTTGAGCCACGGGTAGTGGCCATGCGCGGCGTCCATGTCCATGGTCAGAGCGGTGATTAACTGCGCTCGCTCACTCACCAGCAAACTCCTCGATGCGAGCGAGCGCTGGTTCTCTTCTCGAGGGAGAGGCGGGGAGAGGGAAGCAGGAGGAAGGCTACTGGTTTTCTCGGGCGGTGAAGAATGGGCGGTGGACTGGACTTTGGGGGGCGTTAAAATAGAGGAAGCAGACGACACGGTAGGAATGCCTCCTGCCAGCCGCGGTATATTTCTATGCGGGTTCCGAGGCGGTGAGAGATGCTTTTTTACCCCCACCCCTCCGTGCCCTTGGCCTTGGCTTTTTGCTCAGGCGTCGGGCCGGTCACCGTGGCAGCGGCGTAGGAGAGGTGGTGTTTTACAGGTGGTGGCGTGGTACGGGTGGCCGGGGAGGCGGTATCTTGACCGCCTTCCAAGCAAAGGAGGAGCATGCATGCCATGAACGGATAGGCTCGATCGGCCTCTTCCTGACGCTCTGGCTTTCATTCATTCTTTTTTTCTTTTCTACTGGTCCTCTCGTTTCTTCTTTAGCTGGAGTATTCTGCGTGCCGATCGATCAACTTGATCACGTCCATGCCGGTCGGCTCGATCGGCCAAGAGAAGGTGACAGATGCTCCGTGCTTCCGTGGCAGCCGTACGTGCACGGCAGTGTACAAATTCTCATGCCCTTGGTCGTGTGTACGCTCGTGGATCTGCGGCGCATGCAGATCAGATGAAGTCGATCCCGCGGCAGGCATGCATGCATGCGCGCGCGTGCGTCAGGTCGATGGATGTCCGGCGGGCCGAACCGTGGCACCGGCCGGCAGCAAGACATCACGGTCAACGGGTCAAACCTGTCTGGGAATAAAGGTGTGGCGATCGCAAAGTGGCCAAAGGAAACGAAAAAGGCGAGCGCGGCATGGTCCTTCCTTGCTCGCAACGGACACCGAAATTAAGGACATGCTGATGATTTCGTGTCACCGGACATTCGAAAGCACCGGACAACAGCTAGATCCAACAACAGTGCATTTTTTTCCCTTTAGCTCAAAATAGTAGTACAGTGCACACCGCCTCTCGACCTGGACCAGTATACAAGGTCCCCATTGTACAGTATTTTAGGTGTAATTTTGATCACTGATTTAATCAAGAAATACGAGTTATGTTCAGTAAGAGATACTACCCCCGTTCCAAAATACGTGAAGCTCTAGGCTTGTTCTAAGTCAAACTTCATTATGTTTAATTGATCAACTTTTCAGAAGAATTTTTTTTGCTAAAATCCACAACATCAAATATCGTATGAAAATATATGTTATGATTAATCTAGTGAAGCTAACTTGGTGTTTTATATGTTGGTATATCTTTTCTACAAACTTGATCAAATTTTAAAAAGTTTAGCTTAGACGAACCTAAAACTTCAAATAATTTAAAAAGGATGGATTATATCGTTAGAAACTTCATCACGATGCAAGTCAAGCGGTAAACATTTTATGATAAAAAAAATCATACTAATTCTTGGTTAAATCGATGGTATGGTAGACCTTGTATACTAGTCCGGAAGGAGTGGTATAGAGCGGTATATATATACAAGTTGATCAAGAATTTCCAATACCCGGGTCATCACTTGTGAAATATATTTCTCTCACACTTGTGTGAATTGTGGTATAGAGCGGTATATACATACAAGTTGATGAAGAATTTCCAATACCCGAGTCATCACTTGTGAAATATATTTTTCTCACACGTGTGAATTTCAGCGCTGGTTTATTGATGAATCAGGATTATAAAAGAATCTTGAACGGTTTTAGTTTCTACATCTTTTCTTTTATTTATTTTAATATACGTTACACTCTTCAACTGCGAACCTCTGGCCAATGCTCGCGTATGCCACGTCAGATAGAAACAGTAGCGAGGAGAAAGAGGACCCAGCGAAGGCAGCCCCACATTGGGTCACACGCGCACGTTTCTCTCTCCACCTCTCTCCCCCACACGCCGCCTCCTCCTCTCCTCCTCTCCCCACTTCTCTTCCTCCTCTCGCTCAAGATTCACGGGCCACCGCTCTGCCTCTTCTCCGTCTTGTTACTGAGCAAGAAGATGGGGCGGATCTGGGCGACGGCTCCCGTGCCACCTCCCTGGAACGAGGGATCTCGTCGGCGTGATCTCCACACACTGCGAGGAGGATGTCGTCCATCGCGTGGCGCGGCCACTCGGCACTGGTGAACGGCGACGGTGCCGCCTGAAGTTAACGTCTCTACAAGTTTTAGAACTTAGTATGGGTGGTTTTAATTAATAAAGCCTAAATGGTTGAACAAGTTGAACCTAATACGAAGTTGCCAATAAAAATCACCGCAAAACAAATATCATGTTAAACGAGGAGCACAACCTGAATACATCGGACTAAAGTTTGTTGACCAAGGGATGGGGAGAGTGCGCGGCCAATAAATTGGAGGTTGACAAAACGTCATCAAAAAGACCTCGCTTACTTCAAAACAAGGTCGTGCCATTTGTCGAAGAAGACTTTGTGATCCTCTCATCATGTCTCGAAGGGTACCAATCAATCGAACAACAAGAAAGTTAACCAGAGAGTTCGAATGGACAATGCCAACTTTGGATAGAAGGGACTCAGAGAAGAACATTACAGTGGGGTGAAACCACACCAATAGAAACCCGGACACTGACTATGAACCAACCACGTGATGACTGGCCAACAAAGAGCAAAGGCTACCAATCCATAGCCTCTGAAAGAGGGTTGTCTTCTTAGCACCACGGTCCCCTAGTTCGTCAAAATATACCAAGGGTTTTCACCGAGAGCCTAAGGTGGAGGGACACGGTCTTATGACGTTAGTAAGCAACCCTCGAAATAGTGACACACTATCATCGACATCAGTAGTATATATGATCGATATCGAGCTTGGTGATGCCCGATGCCCGGGAGGTGTGTTCTGAGTGGACGCTCTAGCCAAGGTAGTCGTGGATGACACGGTCACACGACGACACTCGACGATCCAGTAAGCAACGGGGGTGAAGCAGGAGGAAGCAGGTAGGGTTGGTCGCCACCCGCGCCCCTTGGAGATGGGGCGGGGAAGCGGATCATTTTTTGATGCAATCACAAACCTGTGCAACCACCTCTAATCTATTTTTAAATTTTTGAGCCAGAAATCCGTGAATATTGGCGGGTGTCTAGGCCTCAGTCGACTGAGATTTAACCAAGTCTCAGCCAAGTATATAACATGCAAGAGAGAAAACTAAAAAACTGAAAAGAAAATTTTGCACGAATCTTAATGTAAGATCTCACGGATATTGTTGGAAATATGAGCAATTTACCATATGATTTTATTAACAGAAATACTAGATAAAGCATGACTAATATAGCAGAGATCAAGCAAGGCATGCAGTCTGACAAAGAGAAGGTAAATAGCATCTGCATATATGAACTAGAACTAAACATATCTAGAGCAGACACTAAAGCAAGAAACTGTGGCAGAACCTCAAACAGAAAAAGTATGAACACGTACGGTACAGCAGCAGAAGCACTGGTCTTGGGGTCGGTGTTCTCGCCAGCCATGTTGTCGAAGAGGTTGTCGATGTTGGGGAAGAAGTCGTCGTCGGGGAAGTAGTCGTCGGAGTCCGGGGCAACCGTGACGAAGAAGTCAGTAGTCGCGCGGAGTGCTCCCCAAAAACCATATCACCCTTCTCCCGTATAGGACTCAAAGAGGTGCGGTTTCGGAAGCCTACTGTCCCGACCTGCGGTGCACGCCGCAAGCCGAGATGGGGAAGATCGTAGCAGCAGCGCAATGCTCAGGAACTTGGTGGCGAGAGGAAGATGGGTCTTCTGATGTGTCTCTCTGGAGAGGAGCGACCTCTCTTTTATAGGCACAGGAGAAGGAGGCGAATAGGCTGCGTCGGGAGCTGAAGGGAGAGAGGGAGATGAAACGAACAGGCAGCAGCCAAAGGGTGCAGCGTTCGTATTCAATATTCACTACAGCAAAACTTTTCAGCTTCCCAGTGACGTTTCATATACCAATCGTGCGTGGCAAAAATTTAGACATCGGCTCGGCTCATTCCCGCAACCCGCGACGCGGCGCGGCGTGGCGAGGCGGGCGGCGGAGGAGGAGCGCGCGTGAATGTCCCTCTTGTTCTCATGCTCATACATGTGGGGAAACACCCTCCCTTATAAGAAGGTCCAACTCCCACCAAACTAGCAATGTGAGACTAAACTTTGGTTCCACCTCTTGCCTTGCACGAATGGACTGAGTGGGCCTCTAGGATTTATTAGGAATTTCTGAAATTATTATTGGGCTGGCCCAAAATAAACTAAATTCCAGCAATCCCACACCAGATCCTAGAGGCACATAAAATTTACCTTTAGTTCCAAAACACTGTTTTATATACCGGTACTGCAGTGGAGATTGTTAAGTTGAACTTCCACCAAGAACTCAGTGCTACACTAATAAGCAACTTGAACAATGGACTGGGCCTTGAACTGCAAGTTTTCTGCGAATCTAGCTTCACACAAAGCCTTGACCGATACTAGGCTACCGTGGGTCTTCCCCGCGGGTGGAGCTTATGCGTCATACTCCGAGACCTTTCATGAGTTTACTAGAGTTCACCCTACTCTCATAGATTGCGGGGTTTAACAATCAGACTCGTATAGGTGTGTTTTTCAAAAGATGTTCTGCAGGACAACATCTCTGCTTAAATGAGCCACTTAGAACACATTAAGATATACATCAACCTGCCATGCAGATTAGGAGAATATTGCATCTTCATGGAGTGGTATTGTTAATAGTAAGGATAGACTCTCCTCTCAGTTGACCAACAGCTTGTCTTCCACATCTAATTCACGGGATCTCCGATCACATAGACTAGGTTCCCACTGTGAACAACTCATATTGTGGGTCTCATACCCATCTCCTTCGATGCATTATCTATCATATTACGTGATAGACCCTTAGTAAAAGGATCTGCCAGATTTTTAGACGTTTGGATATAATCCAATGCAATAACTCCGGATTTTTTCATTTTTCTGACAGACTTTAACCTTCTCTGAACGTGTCTTGATGACTACATGTTATCCTTTGAGCTGCTCACTTTCGCGATCACAGTTTGGTTGTCGCAGTTCATAAGGATACCCGGTACAGGTTTCTCAACAACCGGCAAGTCATTCAAGAGCCCACGAAGCCAATCTGCTTCGACCGTAGTTGTATCTAGTGCTGTGAGTTCTGCTTCCATTGTTGACCTCGTTAAGATGGTCTGCTTGCAAGACTTCTAAGAAACATCGCCACCTCCATGAGTGAATACATATCCGCTCGTGGCCTTTATCTCATCAGCATCAGAGATCCAGTTTGAGTCACTATACCCTTCCAGTACCTTTGGGTACCCAGTGTAGTGAATTCCATAACTCGCAGTGCCTTTCAAGTAACGCATAACTCTCTCTAGAGCTTTTCAATGCACATCTTCTGGTTTTGAGACAAACCGGCTCAGTTTGGTAACAGCAAAAGAGATGTCAAGTCTTGTAGCACTGGCTAAGTACATAAGCGAGCCAATAATTTGAGTATATTTCAATTGATCTCTAGCAATTCTTCGATTCTTTTGAAGCAACACGCTAGCATCATATGGTGTTGGAGAGGGCTTGCAGTCACTGTAGCCAAAGCGACTTAAGATCTTTTCCACATAGTGAGATTGAAGCAATGTAATCCCGCCATCATCGTCTCTCAACAACTTGATGTTCAGAATGACATCAGCCACTCCTAAATCCTTCATCTCAAAACAACGAGATAGGAAATCCTTGACCTCCTTAATAACATCCAGATTTGTTCCGGAAATTAGTATGTCATCGACATACAAGCAAAGGATAACTCCCTCGCCCCCACCATGGCGATAGTACACATATTTATCAGCTTTGTTTACAACAAAGCCTGCACCTGTTAAAGTCCTTTCAAACTTCTCATGCCACTGCTTGGGTGCTTGCTTAAGTCCATACAAAGACTTCAGCAACTTGCACACTTTTTCTTCCTGACCATCTACTACAAACCCATCCGGTTGCTCCATATAAATTTTCTCTTCTAACTCTCCATTTAGGAAAGCAGTCTTAACATCCATTTGATGAACGAGAAGACCATATGAGGCAGCTAATGAAAGTAGTACTCGAATAGTGGTCAGTCGAGCCACAGGTGAGTAAGTATCAAAGAAGTCTTCTCCTTCCTTTTTGGTATAACCCTTGGCCACGAGCCGTGCCTTGTACTTCTCGATAGTACCATCAGGCCTAAGCTTCTTCTTGAATACCTATTTGCACCCTATAGGTTTGCACTCATAAGGACGATCAGTTATCTCCCAAATTTCATTTGCCAAGATGGAATCCATCTCACTACGGACCGCTTCCTTCCAGTAGTCAGCATCTTCCGATGCATAGGCCTCTGAAATAGAACTGGGAGTGTCATCTATGAGATACACAAGAAAATCATCACCAAAGGACTTTGCGGTCCTCTGTCTCTTGCTCCTAGTAGGAACTTCATTGTTCTCCTCCACGGGATTTACAGAGTGTTCCATCGAAATGGTAGGTTCAGTAATCGTAACTAATTCCTGATTCGATGAACTGGGCATCTCCTGATTTGATGAGCTAGCCATATCCTTCATGGGAAAGATATCTTCAAAGAAAGTCGCATCATTCGACTCCATTATTGTACCGACATGCATGTCAGATACCTTAGATTTTACAACCAAGAATCTATAGCCAATGCTATGAAAAGCATATCCTAGGAAAACACAGTCCACAGTTTTTGGTCCAAGCTTACGCTTCTTTGGAATTGGCACATTGACTTTCGCCAAACAACCCCAGGTTCGTAGATAAGAGAGTTTTAACATTTTCTTCTCCCATTCCTCGAATGGAGTTATCTCTTTGTTCTTTGTGGGAACTCGGTTTAGGACATGACATGTAGTCAATATCGCCTCCCCCCACCATGCCTTGGAGAGACCCGTTGTGTCTAACATGGCGTTAACCAAATCAGTTAGAGTGCGGTTCTTTCTTTTGGCTACCCCATTTGACTGAGGTGAGTAGGGAGGCGTCCTCTCATGGATTATACCATGTTCCGCACAAAAAGAATCAAATTCATTGGAAAAATACTCTCCACCACGGTCGGACCTAAGCCTCTTGATTTTACGATCAAGTTGGTTTTCCACTTCAGCTTTATAGATCTTGAAAAAGTTCAAAGTCTCATCCTTAGATTTCAGAAGATACACATGGCAGTATCTAGTGGAGTCATCAATTAACGTCATGAAATATTTCTTTCCACCTTTAGTCAAAACACCATTCATTTCACATAGATCTGAATGTATGAGCTCTAGTGGTGCAAGATTTCTCGTTTCCGCAGTCGTGTGAGACTTACGAGGTTGCTTAGCTTGCACACAAACTTGACACTTAGATCCCTTGACAGTGATGAAGCTAGGGATTAAGTTCAACTTGGCTAGTCGCGACATGCAACCAAAATTAACATGACAAAGACGTGAATGCCATACATTTGATTCACTATTGTTGCAAAACATGATTAACAACTTTATTGCAAACATCTGACAAGGATAAACGAAACAGGCCTCCTGACTCATAGCCTTTACCAACAAAGTTTCCATACTTGGATATTACAAATTTATTCGACTCAAAGACAAGCTTGTAGCCATCTCTACACAGAAGAGATCCGCTAACAAGATTTTTATCGACGGAGGGGACATAATGCATGTTCTTCAGCCACATGATCTTCCCCGAAGTAAACTTCAGATCGACCGTGCCAACACCACGAACAGAAGCACTTGAACCGTTGCCCATCAGCACGGTTGAAGTCCGTGCGGTCTGATAAGACGGAAACATGGAAATATCACCGCATACATGCACATTAGCACCCGTGTCAATCAACCAATCAGGGGAATGACATACTGAAAGAATAGTGGGAAATATACCATACCCAACATCCTTCATGTCAATGTCACCAATGACAACATTAGTGGTCTTGTCGCCTTTCCCAAGATGACGCTTGTCATAATTATTAGGGCAACTAGGAGCCCAATGATCAGGATCTCCGCACACATGACAAACACATTTCTTCTTGTCATTCTTCTTCTTGAAGTTGGTGTGCTGTACAGCTTTGTTCTTCCCATCAAACTTTGCTTTACCATCAAACTTGCCCTTGTTCTTGAACTTGTGGGGCTGGAAGTTTTTCTTCTGTACCAGATTGGCACTAGATCCTCCCTCAATACCTCGAGCACGTGTGTCTTTTGCTCTCGCCATTTCTTCCATATCAAGAGTACCAATGAGATCCACAACGGAAAACTCCTGCCTCTTATGCTTCAGTAAGGTAGCAAAGTTCCTCCACGAAGGAGGAAGCTTAGTGATGATGCCTCCGGCAACAAACTTGTCCGATAGCATACAATTGAAGTGCTCAAGTTCTCTAGCAAATGACTGTATCTCGTGAGCTTGCTCAACCATGGAGCGCTCTTCCGTCATCCTGTAGTCATAGAATTGTTCCATGATGTACAGCTCAGTGCCGGCATCCGAGACCACAAACTTGGCCTCGAGTGCGTCCCACATATCTTTTTCATTGTCAATTGACGCATAAGCATCAACTATGTTCTCACCAAGAACACTCAAAAGAGCAGCCTTAAACAGGGTATTCATTTTCTAAAAAGCTTGTTCCTGTTGAGCATCATAATCTCCTTCAGGTTTGCCAAGAGTGGCGTCATAACAACTCATGGTTTGAAACCATAAGACTGCTCTCACGCGCCACCTCTTATAGTGGATACCCTCAAACATAGGAGGTCTCATGGAAGTAGCAAAACCACTCGGGGTAAATTGCCTATAATAAGATTTTTGGATCGTTGGAAATATGAGCAATTTACCATATGATTTTATTAACAGAAATACTAGATAAAGCATGACTAATATAGCAGAGATCAAGCAAGGCATGTAGTCTGACAGAGAGAAGGTAAATAGCATCTGCATATATGAACTAGAACCAAACATATCTAGAGCAGACACTAAAGCAAGAAACTGTGGCAGAATCTCAAACAGAAAAAATATGAACACGTACGGTACAGCAGCGGAAGCACTGGTCTTGGGGTCGGTGTTCTCGCCAGCCATGTCATCGAAGAGGTTGTCAACGTTGGGGAAGAAGTCATCATCGGGGAAGTAGTCGTCGGAGTCCGGGGCGTCCGTGACGAAGAAGTCAGTAGTCGCGCGGAGCGCTCCCCAAAAACCTTATCACCCTTCTCCCGTACAGGACTCAAAGAGGTGCGGTTTCGGAGGGTTTCGGAGGCCTGCGGTGCACGCCGGGATGGGGAAGATCGTAGCAGCAGCGCAGTGCTCAGGAACTTGGTGGCGAGAGGAAGATGGGTCTTCTGATGTGTCTCTCTGGAGAGGAGCGACCTCTCTTTTATAGGCACATGAGAAGGAGGCGAATAGGCTGCGTCGGGAGCTGAAGGAAGAGAGGGAGATGAAACGAACAGGCATCGTGTACCAATCGTGCGTGCCAAAAATTGACATCGACGAGGCGGGCGGCGGAGGAGGAGCACGCGTGAATGTCCCTCTTGTTCTCATGCTCATACATGTGGGGAAACGCCCTCCATTATAAGGAGGTCCAACTCCCACCAAACTAGCAATGTGGGACTAAACTTTGGTTCCACCTCTTGCCTTACACGAATGGGCTGAGTGGGCCTTTAGAATTTATTAGGATATTCTGAAATTGTTATTGGGCTGGCTCAAAATAAACTAAATTCCAGCAGATATAGCATTGACTGGGACTCAACGAAGTCTCGGAAGACTTAGCAATACTGTTGCACATATACTACGTGCACCGGCCATCTGGGACAGAAATACACATGACACTGACCGTGATACCATGATTAGCAGCATACACGACCATAAAACATGATGTAGTGGTGAAGCAACAACTTTGTAGTATGCCGGAGAGCAGGATCGGGGGCTTTGGGCTTTATGTCTCGCATGGAGGAAGCAAGGAATTAGCATCAGCATCACCTACGTAGTACAAGCGCCCGCCGGGAGACACGAGGGCCGGGTCCCGCGTTTGTTAGCAAGCAGCTGTCGGTCTGTCCACCGAAAATATGCTGCTGGAGCGCCGCGGTTAAGCCCATGCCGTGCATGCCCAGCCAGACCGCGGCGTGCGTACGCCGACGTTCGGGCGTTCTGCGGGCGGCACGTCACCGTGGCCTGCATGCACGCGCCCACATGGCCGGGCGCCGTTGGGTTGGCTGTCGGTCGTCGGGTTCGCCCGCGAAAACCGTTCGTTCGTCCGGTGTGATCCGGCCCGGCCACGCATGCAAAAGCTGTTTGCGGCCGCTCTGGTGATGACCGTCTAGTGACGAGATCTGCCGTCGTGTTTTCGTCCGTTCATACAGAAACTTACTTTCTACAAATGCTCGAGTATATATATACTATTATAAAACGAAGCCGTCGTTAAGCTCGCTCGAGGATCCTCTCGCTTGAGCTCTCGCCATGCATGGATCTTCAGCTCAGCACGTGACGCACGGGCGGCGCGCGCGACCGGAGCTTGCGCCGCGCCGCGAGAGAAGTCGGCATGCAGCTGCCTGCACCGAGCGCCAGCACGTGAGGGACGCGTGCGCCGTACCTTGGCTACCGCCCGCCGCTGCGTTTTACCGTGTCTGACGCGCGTGTCCCTACAAGCGCACGTGCGGCGCCGCGGCCGGAACCGTGACCGGCGGTCCGTGGCGGGTGCGAATCCAGCCGGACGTAGGCAGCAAAAGGAATCTGGTCGAAGTGTCTAAACCGGAGGGCTCGGGTTAGAACAAGGAAGAGAAGAGAGTGGGCGTCACGTGGGCATGACCAATTTACAGGGCAACTACAACGCATGACCCCAAACAGACGTTTGGTTCGTCCGCTTTTCGTTCATTTGGGATAGCAAAATGGACACGGGCATCCGTTTGCGGGCGTGCGGCCTTCGGTGCGCCCAACCGACACCCCTCGCCTCAAACCGTCTGATGTTGTGGACTTCAATTTTTTGCCAAAAAAAATAAACTTATAAATAATACGAAAACATAAATATAAACATAAACGTCCATAGTACTACCAAAGTTCAACACAGGTCTTAATTAAACTAAAACTTAATAAAAGACATAAAAAAACTAGATAAAGGCCCATCGCCGCTGGCCGTCGTCGTCATCAGGAGTCGCCGTCCTCCTCGTCGTCGTCGCTGGTGAGGTCGACGTAGGGAGGTGGCTGACAAGTGTGGGCTGGCGGCCCCTGTCAGACCGGGGGTGCCGGTGGCGCCTGCACCACCTCCTCCCGTGGCTCCTGCTCGTGCTCTGGTGACCGCGGCGGCGTGGCTGACCATGGGCCGACACCCACTAAGTCAGCCATCTCCGGCGCCGTGCATGACCAGCTCCACCGCCGGCCCACCAGACGAGGGTTCCACGCGGCAACGGGCGGCTCCTCCACTACCTCCTCCGGCACCTCCTCCTTGACGCCGATGTCCATCTCCGGGTGGCCACGTCGTCGGCCGCAGAGAGGGCCAACGCGGTTTCTAGGCCATCCCATTGCCGCTCATCGTGCGTGTTCATGGAGTCCTTCATGACACGCCTCACGAGCCGTGCCTCCTTCTCCTCGGTCATGGGAGGTGGTGTTGGCGGGGACGGGGACAGAGATGGCGACGGCGTGATGCCACGCACTCGGCGACAGCCACGCGTTTGCGCCGGTCTGTCAGCACGAGCCGAATGCGGGCGGCGAGGACTCGGAGGACGACCGGCAAAAAAAGATCCCGCTGCAGGTCGTGCTCGTCGCGGAGCCACGTATCCCACAGCGGCGAATCCATGGCGTACCTGGGGTCCTCCAACAGATCCGGTGGCAGGCGGGCGCGGCGTCGGTTGATCTCCGCGTGACGGGCGCGGCCGCTCACGGGCACTGCTGGGATGGGCACGCGGTCGGCGGAGAGATGCCAATTGTTCGGCAAGTGGACATCTCCCCACGGCAATGGCGTTGCGGTCTTCCAGTAGCAACGGCAGACATCGACGTGGATGTACGGTCTGTCGCGATGCCAGGCCGCCGCCGGCGCGATCTGGAAAGCAGGCGGTGAGGGCGGAGATGGTAGTGTGGGCGGCGCGAAACAGCTGGAGCGGCGTTGGCCAGAGGAGGAGCCAGCCTCGTGATCGTGCTTCCCCTTGCTGATCCAATGCCAGCCCATGCAGCCGGCGGGGAGGTGGGCGAGTGGGGTTGCGACGGCGGTGGCTAGGGGTTTGCTCGTGTCGGGGCTCGAGGAGGCGGGCCGGCCAGGAAGTGAAAGCTGTGGACTGGCCGGTCCATGGCTTCCACATTAAGAAGGACGACGACCCTCCGCCCGTGTGAATGACAGCCGGGCCCCGCCGCACGTGCGCATTAATTTTGGGCGGTGGAGGTAGGTGGACGGCCGCCACACGTCCCCGAGGCGGGCGACGAGCAAGCGCGTTCCTGTTCGTTCAGCGTCCGTGTGGACGCAAACCGGGCGCATGTTTGCGTTTGCGCCAAAAATGGGGCGGACCAGACGCCAAACGGACATAAAATACGAATGCGGCCGCGCGTCGCGCCGAGCCATCCATCCATTTTGACCCAAACAGATAAATGCGGACAGGATGGGGAGTTGCCCTTATAGAGGCGACCAGTAGGTAGCTCGCAATGGAGAAAGCATGGCAATTCACATCACATTCAGACCCGCAGCGCAGTGCTGAGCAGGCAGCACCAGCGGAGATTGATCGATGGATGGATCGCCCCAGGGGCGGAGCCAGAAATTTTCGCCAATGGGTTCATTCACTAACTAGTTGTGAATTTTTTTAATGAACTTAGTCCTATTTTGTGACAAATTGCAACGAGATTATATCAGTCAAAGAAAGCACAATGAATATGATATCACTTATCACACATATTTGTCACTTTAAAAAAATAAGAGTGCATAACATACCGACCGGATGAAATTATAAAATCACTTGTTTACATATTATAGATAAAAGTAGTACCAAAATAAAGTTCATATTTCAGATCCAACTTCTCATCTTTCTGAAAACAATGAAGAAAATAACAAGTTAGTTTGGCAAGTTTAAAATAAAAGTGACATCATGTGAAAGAATCATGTAAAGTCACTCACATTTTAGAGCTTCCCTTTTCGATCTTTTATCGCCTTAAAAATATCAAACACAGCATCATTACTAATGGGAGAAAACATCTCTTTCTCCACATAGCAAATTAGACAATCACTCATGAATTGATCACCAATTTTGTTGCGCAACTTTTTCTTGACAACATTCATAGCTGAAAAGCATCTCTCCACGGATGCTGTTGTAACTGGTAATATCAATACTAACTTTAGAAGATGATAGACCAAGGGAAAAGTAACATGTTTATTTGTCTGCACCATTAACTTCGCAAGATCAGCAATCCCGTCCAAATTAGCAAACCTTTCATCCGCTCGCACATTATCAATGTAAATGCGCAGTTTAGGACCAAGATCATCCATTTTTTTTGAATCAAAATCATCTGGATAAAACTCAGCTAGCTTCACTAAGCTATCCAAGTTAAAAGCAACAAATCCATCGTTTGGGTTGAAAGAAGCCATGTGACCAAGTAATGCAGAATTTACCTCATTGAAACGGTCATCAAACTCTTGAAGTTGCCAGTCAATAACAGAATTAAGACACTCTACTCGGTAATGCTGGAGGTTTGTCTCATTTTTTTTTGTCTTGGTTTGTGTTGATTGATATATTGCTCCTGCATGTCCGCCTTCTCAATGTGATGTTCTTCACAAAATGAATATGCCTTCTGTATCAGTGAGTCCCATCCATTCTCCCTTAGTTCTTGTAGCTCATTCCTTGTGGACTTGACACATGACATGGCATTTAGGATGTCTTGATCCTTCTTTTGTAAAGAATGTGACAAAGTATTTGCATTTCCTAATATATGCAGCATCATGTGCAAATAAAACACAAAATCAAAGGTCTCAAAATATGCTACAAGACCACGCGCCTGACTTTTCTTTTCATTTTTACCTTCTTTCTCCACATATTTCAGAACAGACATGACTGCAGGGAACAACTTCACTAGACTTGAGAGAGTTCTGTAGTGTGAGCCCCAACGAGTGTCACCAGCTCTCTGAAGAGTTTGATCTTGATTTAACCCTCTGCCAGTGCTAATCTGCCCACTACCTATGGCTTTTATTACATCCTCTCGATGTTTCTCTCTAATCATGTCCTTTCTTTTGCAAGAAGCTCCAACCACATTAAATAAAATGGAGATCATGTAGAAAAAATCTGAAATATCTTCATGCTTCTTTGCTATAGCTACAATAACCAACTGGAGTTGGTGAGCAAAACAATGCACATAATAGGCTGACTTATTCTCTTGCAAAATCTTTGCTTTCAAGCCATTGAACTCGCCGCGCATATTGCTAGCCCCGTCATAACATTGTCCTCTGACTTGTTTTATGCTTAAACCAAGATCGGTGAATAATTTTTGAAGTGCGGCCTGAAGACATATTGCCGATGTTTCTTGCACATGTGCTACTCCAACTAACCGTTCAATGATAAATCCACGCTTGCTAAGATATCTCAAAACAACTGCCATTTGCTCTTTGTCAGACACATCAGCAGCTTCATCAATCAACAAACTAAACACATCACCTCCAATTTCTTCAATAATAGAATTCAAAGTTATCTGTGCAAAACAATAAGGGCATCATTAGAGATTAGTGTAACTTGTAAGACAACAAAAATAGTAGGAAATATAATTTAACGATGATGTTACCTTGGCAAAATAGTTGGCAATTTCCTTCTGAATATCTCCACATACCCACTTGCAATTTTGTGGAGCATTCTCAAGAACTACCTTCCGTATATCATCATTTTGATTTGCCAAAGTTTTTACCAACTCTCGAAAGTTTCCCTTATTTTTTGACTCTTCTGTTTCGTCATGGCCTCGGAAAGCTAAGCCTTGATGCAACAAGTATCTAACAGAATCAATTGAAGCATTAAGTCGAATTCGATTTTGCTTTTTTGTAAGATCAGTTTGCTTATCGAGAGCTACCAGAATTGATTGATCTTGATTCATCAAAGCATCACACCGTTTTACTGCTACATTATGAAAGCTATTAATATTACCTTTACCCTCATGGGTATCCAGCCTACTTTTCTTGTTCCAACCGTTCCAACCATTAATTCCAAATGCATCACTCCCAGCTTGTCCCTCATTATTATCTCTGAAAAGATAACAACACAAACAAAAGGCCTTATGCACCTTGTCACTATACTCAAGCCAACGACCATAATCTTTAAACCAGTCTGGATTAAATCTTCGTGGAGTATCTCCAATGTCCCTGTGTGGATAAACAAAAGTAGACGGCGGCCTGTAAGGTCCCCTTGTTAAATATCGTCGCCTAATCTCATCTTGCTTCTTAGGATTTCTTGTGTACTCCGAAATTCTCTTCCGATCAGCCGGATCGTAGGGCAATTCATCTAAATTAATCTCTTTGTGGATAGAAGGCTTTGGGAGACTACTGGCAGCGACATTTGATGCAGTTTCCTTACATCTGACGGGTGACCTCGATGTCGCCGCATCATTATCTGGATCAGGTGATCGACTTCTCTTCTTTGAAAAATATCTTTCCATAGCCTGCATCAATGAAAGTCCATGAAAATAAGAATTAGAAAATTAGGGGAAAAAGTTCCCGTACTAGGCTATTAGATTTAGATTGGGTAGAACGTACAGAGGGAAGAGATGTGGAGGTGATATTACTGCCTCGAATTAGACTGCAGTTGAGCACTTCTACGCTATTTGCCGTCGGGCGTCGGTGTCGAGATGAGGACCGAAGCGACGGCCTAACGAAAACTGGGCGAGACGGCGGAGAGAGAGGCGAGACGAGTTGGAAAGCGACGAGGCGTGCGGCTGCCGTCCGTGTATTCCTCGTACAGGTATTGATTGATCTTCTTTTTTTTAGATGTCGTACATGTATTGATCTAGTACTAGTAACGAAGATGCCTGGGCTTTTGGGCCTTTTATTTGCCTAATCATGTGGCGTTAGCAGCTTGATGGGGTCAGGTTTAATTTTTTATTAGGGTCAGGCCTTATATGTCGTACATGACATGCACGTAGGTAGCGAATTTCATTGGGTTCATCTGAACCCAATGGTTCAACGTTGGCTCCGCCACCCGGAGAGTCGGGAGCAGGTAGGAGACTATGATCAGCAGCGTCTTTATGGTTTCGTTCACATTCGTCGTCAGCATGCAGCGCGGCTTAAACATCGCAGCGGCGGCAGAGCCAACTGCCAAGTAGCCCCCCGTCCCCGGCATGCAGGCAACGCGGTGACCGTAGCCGTGCCACCCTACATGCTAACATGCACTACCAACAACCCCTCCATAGATAGGTAGGTGTCCTACGACTACGGGATAGATAACCACGGATCCTCCCATGGCCGGGAGGGCACGTCACCTAGTGAGTCACGCACGAGATAGGGACGAGCGGCAGGCAGGCGCATATGACCACCGATAATGGGAGCCATCGCCCTGACCGGAGGTTGTTGGCTAATCATCAGTACGCGCGCTCGATCAGTGAGTGATTCTAAAGGGATATGCACGGAAGCACACGTACCTACAGCTAGTCTTTGCTTTGCTTCCCGTACGTACTAACCAAGCTTAAACTAAGCTCCACGGATCAGACCAAGGAAAGGAAAGCCCTCGACGTGGACGCAGCCTGCACGTGCAAACCACTAAGGGCTTTCTCTGCATGTTTGTGGTTTAGGTGCAAGGTAGTACTCGCTCCGTTTCTTAAATATAAGTATTTTTAGACATTTTAAATGGATAGACATATTTTAGAGTATAGATTCATTCATTTTGTTTCGTATATAGTCATTTGTTGAAATATTTAAAAAGACTTATATTTGGGAACGGAGGGAGTAGTAGGTTTGGTCTCGAAGCCACTCCAGAAAAATCTGGCAAACTAATTAACAACCTGGTATGGTATGCGTAGCGTACGTACGTTCAGATGCAGGAGTAAAATGTACATGTACCAGTCGTCCGAACATGCATGTTCTACCTTCGAACTAACCGGCCGTTTCTCTTCGCGCGTCTCCAGGCGAGAAACGGCCGGCAGCGGCGCCGCGCCGACAGCCAAAGGTGGTAACGGTTTTGCTGATGGTTGGTTGACCATGCGATGCGCCGTGGCGATCAGTGTGTGCACCACGTTTCAAGCACGCACGTAGGCGCAGTATATACTCGCAGGCTCGCTGGAGGGAAAAGTCCGGGCGACAATAATGTGACAAGGTGAGGTCAGGGGATCCAGCTGGAGAGGTCGCACATGCACGCACGCACGCATTTTTGGAGTAGGAGACGAGGATTGTTTAAGCAGGAGCACCACCTGGCGACTCGTTTGTGTCATGGAGTTTAGGCAGGGAAAGGCAGAGAGAAAGGCTACGTACGTGTTGTTGGTGAGCTCTCAGTCTCAACGTAGATAGCACTAGTGGTACCGCGCGCTTGCGATCCAAGGTTAGCGGTTGACGGCCACTAATCTGACTATAATGGAAACAAACAATAGTACCATCACTGTCGACTCTGAAAGCTATATACCTGTACTCGAACCCACTAGCAACAGATGTCTCAAGAAACTAGAGAAAGCACGTATACTTTGATCGCAGTTCACGAGTACCGGGGGAGAGAACAAGGTTGCGGGCTTGCGGCATGGCCTCATCAATCATCACGTCGGTCCATGGCAACTACCTCCGGATAGGGCGCACCATGTGATGACATGAATCTATTCTCGGTTGTCAATGTATGTATACTTGTTTGTTTGACATTGAGGCGTCCCAGTCAAATCTGGTGGACCTGTGTTCTGTGTTCTCGGGCTCCGCTGTTGCGACGACGTTTGCTCCACCGTCGGCGCGGAGCTTGGAAGGTAGTCCAGGAGCGGATGCAGATTGTGATCTGCATCGACGACATATGAAAGACGGAACGTGTGCTGGGTTCGTGGTTCGTGGATGGCAGGTATGGTTTCCTTCTTCGGCGTCTTAGTCGTGGTGGGATGCCAGATCTGGAGTTCGATGGCGTGTCCGGGGTGTTGCCTTGTCTGATTCGTTCAACGACAATGGCTTCACTTTTGGTGAGCCGCCTTGGAGGTCCGCAAAGCTGCATATCAGCGATGGAGCCGCGTCGAGCTCGGGTGAGGAGATTACCCGTCATTCTTTTTTTCGGTAGCTGCTACGATGGTGTCGGAGGCAGGTGACGGACGTTGGTGTGAAGCTCAGAGATGTTCTGCTATCTTTTCAGTTTTGTCATGTCAGTCCTTACATGACTTGTATTTTAATCTTTATAATATGAACGAGACACGTATTACCATGAAAAAAAAGCTCCATCGAGTTGGTTGTAATTTACTGCCAAGAAAAATACAATATGCTACTGGCACCTCTGGCTAGACTGTGTACTCCCTCCGTCCGGGTGTATAAGTCACCTTACGAAAATCAGGTTTTCCCAAAACGTTTAGGCGCCGCTCATTAATTTCCCATCTTGATTCCTTCCCAGCCTCGTTCGCCTGCGAGCTTTGCCTCCTCTGCCTCGTTATCTTGCAGTGAAAACCCCTTTCCTCCCCTTTTTTTCTCAAGCAATGACCAATGCATGCAGCACGTCTATGCGTTGATTAGGCAAGAAATCAAAGCAGCTTTGCATGCTAGAAGTATGCGGCCTGCATGGGTTGCTAAAGCGTCATCCTCTTAATTGCTGCGATTAAATGCTACGTTTAGAAGAAAGAAATCAGCGCTTTGATTGGAAGGATGACCGGTTCAGATTTTTTTCTCCTCCAATCAGCTTGCACCTAGGTTGCGATGCACCTTCTAATGTGACTTATACACCTAGACGGAGGGAGTATTAGTTTTGTGGAACCTGTGCGGTCGCCTGTCCTCGCCGTCAGTAGAGGCACAATGGCGCTGTCGGCTGCTCCGATCCGTTTGCTGTCGCGGTGTCGCCCAATCTAATTTTCTCAGCGCGCGTGGGAGGACCTTCAAAGTGTACAGTACGCCTGCCTTCCCAAAGTTGAGTGTTTGTCAAAGCTGGTCGGCTAAAACGGCCAAGACATGAGGAACAGACATGGAGCTCGCATGGGACCGACATTGCTGGCGTGTGGATATACGGTGGCGGATTTGCCGATTGTTGACCATACGCCGTGACGATCAGTGCGACTTGGCAAACCAGTACGCCCACCCATTTAAATACGGCTGCTCCTGGCCTGGGCAGCATCTTGAGAACGGTACATTGGCATGCATGCTCTCTGCTAGCTTCGGACCGGCCATTTTTTGTTGTCTCGAGGCTGAAAATGGTGAGAACGGTAGTGGTTTTGCTGATTTTTTTTTAAATGCATCACGTTTGCTGCATACGTACGTGGAGTATATGTGTGCGGTTGCGGCTCTCGCCTCACGTG
Source organism: Thinopyrum elongatum (assembly GCA_011799875.1). NCBI lineage: Eukaryota > Viridiplantae > Streptophyta > Magnoliopsida > Poales > Poaceae > Thinopyrum > Thinopyrum elongatum. The sequence continues at coordinate 649,087,896 of CM022298.1, forward strand.
CTTGCAATGTGACAATCATTCAAAAATAAAGAGAAGAAAAGGAAGGGCGACAATGTATATGCGCATATGCAAGGACCTGTGAGTAGTTGCAAGCGTACCACCTGGCGGTCCGTTTATGCAACTCAACTGCCTAGACATGGAAGGCAGAAAGCGGTGCTACGCCTTGGTGACCTCTCGTAATCACGAGCTTGAAGTGAAAGGTTAAGAGCATGGTTAATAATCCAACTACTGGCTATAAGACGTTGTCATTTTATTTATAGTCAACACATATAGACACTCATACAATAAGGTTAGCTATAAGATTACTATTTTCTTCTCTTCTTCTTTATCTCTTTCTTCAGATTTATTGCATTTGCATAGGAGCACGCATATAGCTAGACTCTTACATTAGAGACCACTCTCTTATTTTTTTATGTCTCTCTCCTTCACATAGACATAATTGCCATATAAGCGGACTATAAACTTGCTATTGTACTTGCTCTAAGGATTGACCGCTACTAATATGATCACTCAAAAAAATACTACTAGTAGATCACTGTCTCCCAAAACGATCACTAAAAAAAAATACTACTAGTAGATCACTGTCTCCCAAAACTACATTGGGGCTGGGCCTCCAACTAACTACCAACGGATATACCTGGTCATACCCCGGGTCGGGCCGGGTTTTGGTCCAGGCCTACAAAAGGCCGCAAGAAAAAACCTAGGCCCGAGCCTGGCCCGGCTGTCGGGCCAAAAAATCAGGCCCAAACCGGCCCATGAGTGGAAAAGTCCGATGGGCCTCGGACCTCGGGCCGGGCCTCTTCCCTAAAACGCATAAATGTCAAGCCCAATCCCAGCCCAACGTAGCATTCGGGCTCAAAATCTAGGCTCAGGCCCGGCCCGCAGCCAAGATCGGGCCGGGTCGTGCTATTTTGGGCCGGGTCGGGTTGAACTAGTCGGGCCGGGTTTCCCATGGCCAGGACTACCAATGGATGCCCGGAGGAAACTTGACAACTATGACTTGCTGTGCTAAAAAGAACCACACTTCGATCGCAATCGACGAGCACCTGCATGGCTGGATGAATGCTGCTTCATCACGTCCGGGACAGCTCTCCTCTCCTTCGGATATGGCACCATTTGTTGCCCCACTGTCAATTTAGGAGGTGTTTAGCTACAGAAATGGTAAAGGCAGCGTTAACGTAATCAGGTCACAACCTTTAAGGAGGTGTAATCAGTTTTTTTGCAATTTTGTTTGGTTCACGTTCAGGTAAAGGAATCGATTACCATCACCCTGCTCTTCTTGCTCGGAACCTACTGCTCGCCGGCCGCCATCCTCCCTGTAGATGGCCTGCTCTTGCTTGACCCCAGCCAACCAGGATCTCAAACCCCGCCAGCCGTCCCCGAAATCAAGCGCCGCCGGCCGCTCGGATCTTGTGCAGCGCCAGCCGTCCGCGAAATCAAGCGCCGCTGACCGCCCCGATCAAGCTCCGCCGGACGCTCGGGTCTTGCGTGCCGCCGGCCGTCCCCGAGCATGTGCGCTGTCGGCCGCCTCCGATGTCAAGCGCCGCCAGCCCTTTCCGATCACAAGCACCACCGGCTACTCTGATCTCGGCGTAGAGGAGGCGGAGGCGGACGAGGAGGGGGTCGTGATGGGGAGGAGTGCGCTCGGGAGGGAGGGAGGAGGAGGGGGTCGTGCGCGGAGGAGTGTGCTCAGGAGGGGAGGAAGAAGGGGTCGTGCGGGAAAAGGAGGGAACGGTACCGCATTTACCGTTGGGAGGTGGGCGGTATCGATACATAACTGGGCTGGACCTGTTTACGGTGTGGAGTTACCATACAGGGACCGTTTTCCCTTTACGGTGTTAACAGGTGACGGGCAAAAAACTCGGAAACAAACACCTCCTTATATTTGTTTGTTTGTTTGAAGACACGTATGGAGGTGTCCCTGTCAACTCAAGTTGGTTGCAATTTAGTATACTATACGAAAATAGTACTCCTTGGTAAAATAAGTGTCTCATCTTTAATATTATTTTGTATTAAATTTAGTACAAAATTAAGACATTTATTTTGAGATGAAGGGAGTATTTTGACAGTATCTCTGGCTGGACTTAGCGTGCGTTAGTTTTGTGGAACCGATGGATGCGCTCACCGGCCTGTCTCGTCTTCAGTGGTGTCACAATGGCGCTGTCGGCTGCTCCTGCTCTCCATCGGCTTGCTGTCGTCCAGTCTGATTTTGACAGCACTTTCAGAGCACCAACGTGTTGTGACGCTCTCAGCTTAATCATGCATTAATCATACATGCAAATGCACACGATCAAACCTAAGGACTCACGGGAAGATATCACAACACAACTTTAAAACATAAATAAAGTCATACAAACTTTATATTACAAGCCAGGGCCTCGAGGGCTCGAATACATAGCTCGATGGCATACAAGCGTCAGCGGAAGCATCAGATATCTGAGTACAGATATTAAAAGAGAAACAGAAAGGCCTTTAGAAAGGCGGGGCAAAATAAAACACTACGATCGAAAGGCGCAGGCCTCCTGCCTGGGACCCTCCGAACCTACTCCTGGTCGTCGGCCAGCTCGTAGTAGTATCCACCCTCGGAGTAGTAGTAGCGATCGTCGGCGTGGGCAGCTGTATCTGGGGCTCCGTCATCTGGTTGCATAAAAAAGGATATGGGGAAAAAAAAAGCAAAGCAACCGTGAGTACTCTTCTGAAGTACTCAGCAAGCAAGGATCTACACTACATATGCAACATTATCAAAGGATGGCTGTATATGTGGACTGGGCTACAGAAATGCCAGAATAAAGAGAAAAGCCTAGTTCTATCGAAGACTAGCATCTTCAGAGGTCTTGCAGCATTAGAAGAGTATAGATTAGTACCGTATAAAGTAGTAGTATCATTAAGTCTCATCCTCACCCAGAGATCCTTTCTCGACTCCCTGCGAGAAAGCAATCCCAGAGTCATACGGTCATCAACCTCGTCCTGAGATCCCTTCTCGACTCCCTCCGAGAAGCAATCCCAGAGCCATAAATCCAAGTATCATCTCACGGTCTAGTTGTGTCGATCGGGATACAACTCCGAGTGTCCTTTACCGTAGGACCGACTATCGATAGATGTGTTCTTCCCTGCAGGGGTGCACTAACTTACCCAACATGCTCAATTAACTCCGGCCGGACACATTTTCATGGGTCATGCCCGGCCTCGGCCAAACGATACACCGCAACCCTACGTAGAGCTCAGCAGAGAGGTCCCCGCCGGTCTACATCCTAAGTGCTCAGGGGTCTTGGGCCGTCGCCCTGTGCACTCCGGGTCGTTGCGAGCAGGGTGGATACCAGCGCAAACGGCACGATCCGACCCGGCCACAATGCTGAACTGGACGTCTGACAGAACTGTCGGCTGATGTTACGATGCAGATGAAGGAAATATGCCCTAGAGGCAATAATAAAGTTGTTTATTTATATTTTCTTATATCATGATAAATGTTTATTATTCATGCTAGAATTGTATTAACCGGAAACTTGATACATGTGTGAATACATAGACAAAACAAAGTGTCCCTAGTATGCCTCTACTTGACTAGCTCGTTGATCAAAGATGGTTAAGTTTCCTAACCATAGACATGTCGGAGAGGTATCTCTGGGCCCTCTCGGTAATGCACATCACTATAAGCCTTGCAAGCAATGTGACTAATGAGTTAGTTACGGAATGATGCATTACGGAACGAGTAAAGAGACTTGCCAGTAACGAGATTGAACTAGGTATGATGATACCGACGATCGAATCTCGGGTAAGTAACATAACGATGACAAAGGGAATAACGTATGTTGTTATGCGGTTTGACCAATAAAGATCTTCGTAGAATATGTAGGAGCCAATATGAGCATCTAGGTTCCGCTATTGGTTATTGACCGGAGAAGTGTCTCGGTCATGTCTACATAGTTCTCGAACCCGTAGGGTCCGCACGCTTAACGTTCGATGACGATTTGTATTATGAGTTATGTGATTTGATGACCGAAGTTTGTTCGGAGTCCCGGATGAGATCACGGACATGACGAGGAGTCTCGAAATGGTCGAGAGGTAAAGATTCATATATTGGAAGGCTATATTCAGACATCGGAAAGGTTCCGAGTGATTCGGGTATTTTTCGGAGTACCGGGGAGTTACGGGAATTCATCGGGAGAAGTAATGGGCCTTATTGGGCCATACGGGAAATAGGAGGCAGCAGCCAGGAGGTGGCGCCCCCCCCCCCCCAAAGCCCAGTCCGAATTGGACAAGGGGTTGGGGGTGCAGCCCTCCTCTTTTCCCCTCTCCTTTAGGTGGAATCCTACTAGGACTTGGAGTCCTAGTAGGACTCCCCTCTCCCGGCGCGCCTAGTAAGGGACGGCCGGCCTCCCCCTCCCTCCTTTATATACGGGGGCAGGGGGGCACCCTAGGACAGACCAAGATTTGTCTTAGCCGTGTGCGGTGCCCCCCTCCACAGTTACACACCTCGGTCATATCATCGTAGTGCTTAGGCGAAGCCCTGCGCCGGTAACTTCATCATCACCGTCACCACGCCGTCGTGCTGACGGAACTCTCCCTCGGCCTCAACTGGATCAAGAGTACGAGGGACGTCATCGAGCTGAACGTGTGCGGAACACGGAGGTGCCGTACGTTCGGTACTTGGATCGGTTGGATCGCGAAGAAGTTCGACTACATCAACCGCGTTACTAAACGCTTCCGCTTTCGGTCTACGAGGGTACGTGGACACATTCTCCCGTCTCGTTGCTATGCATCTCCTAGATAGATCTTGCGTGATCGTAGGAAATTTTTGAAATACTACGTTCCCCAACAACAGAACGCCCATACTATGCACACGTGATGGTTAGTGCTATCAGGCCAGAGGCCTGCTCGGATCAAATATCCAAATCGTTAGTGGACTAGGGCTTGCGGTAACGAGCAGAGACTCATGAAAGATGTGACCCCGTCGCCCCGTCTCGAGGACTTGCTGCAAGGGCTAAGAATGCCCGGCCGCGCCTCGTATTCATCACTCGGGCACCATCCAGGTCAACCCGTCTCCACAACACTCGCCACTTAGGCTCACGCGGGTACCCCTCAGGGTCGCCCCGCCTTTCCAAGTAACAGTGTAAGGTCCAAGTATCCGTGTGTCCATAACATCAGGGGAATCCGAGGTATATATCACCCTCGTTGGATTCCTACTTGATGTATCCGTCAAGGTGAACTCGGAGGAATCACCCTCGAGGTTCACACTTGAAGTGTTGCGTGACAGGATCGTATCGGCAGTGGAGAAGGAGGAATCACCCTCGATGACCACGACCAATTATCTACCCTACAAGGTTAACATCAAAAGTGCTGACGAGGTATCACCCTCGGCACTCGATAGTAACCCAGTAGTGTCGTACAACTAAGGGGGGGTGATGTGCGGTGCCGGGGCCTGTCTTCAATCCCGTTGATCGGGTCTTCTGATAATCCAGCGGGGCAGTCGGGACAAGTGGGGTCACTGATAGGTCTCTACCCAGCCTATACTAAGCAGTTTAGGATATGCAGGTAATTATCAACAGCAGGTTACAATAAACAGGCTATGCATCAGAATAGGATAAACAGTAGCAGCAGCAATTCTAATGCAAGCATAAGAGAGAAGAAGAGGCGATATTGGGATGATCAAAGGGGGGCTTGCCTGGTTGCTCGGCGGCAAGGGCAAGGTCGTTAACGGTGGCGTCGGGCTCCGGAGCTGCGTTGGTACCGGGAACTGCGTCGGGGTCTAACGAGAGAGAAGAGGGGGAGGAAAACAATAAATACAAGCAAACAGATGCAACACGATGCATGACATGGCAATACGCAGTGCTAGGGGTAGTCTAACGCAGTACTACATGTATCAGACGGAGCGGGAGAATATCTGACGATATTTCCCGGGTCTTTGGATTTATCGGACAGGCGATCCAGAGAGGGAAGTTCCATGTTCATCATGCTAGGAGCATGTGACAGATGAAAGGAGGGCATATTCGGATTCGTGGGATTTTTCTGATCAATTTTCATATATAAATTATTTTCATCGGAGTTACGGATTAAAAGATATGATTTTCTAAAAAAATTATTAATTTCTGGAATTTCTGGATTTAATTAAATCAACATTATCCAGAACAGTACATGGTGACGTCAGCATGACCTCAAGATGACGTCAGCAGGTCAACTCTGGTTGACCAGAGTCAAACCTGTCGTGTGGGGCCCACATGTCAGCCTCTGTTAGGTTAATTAGGTTTTATTTAAACTAATTACAGATTAATTAGGTGTGGGCCCCATTAGTCAGTGACAGATTAGCATTTAATTAACTAATTAATTAATTAATTAACAGTTTTATTATTTATTTATTTTAAAACGTTTAAGTGGTGGGGCCCGTGTGTCAGTGACACAGCCAGCCCAGTCAGCAGCGCTGACCGGGTCAAATGGGCAGTGGGGCCCATCGGTCAGCGGCACAGGGCGGGGCCCGCGGCTGCCACGTGGGCGCATGGTCAGCGCCGGCCGCCGGAGTGCGCCGGTGTGCCCCGACGCGGTGGCTCAACTCCGGCGAGCCCGGAATCGAGCTACGGGGCACTATTTCACGCGCTCTTTAGCTCTCTGGAACGAGCAGGCAGAGCCGCGTCCGATGGTGGGGTGCACGGTGGCAGGGGAGGCCGGGACAGAGCAGCACGACGACGGTGGGCGGCGGCGGCTTCGGGTGCGGCTCGGTAACAGCGAATCAATGCGCGGGCGAGCGAACAAATAGCGCGGCGAGGCCCTACGCGATGCGGGGAGTACACTGGGCACGGGCACGGGGCCCTTTGGTCACCGACGACACGCCGGCGACGTGTTCCGCGGCGGCGCGTTCAGGCAAGAAGGGGGGCGGCGTCTACGGCTACGGGGAGAGCGCAGGGAGAGAGGGAGGAGGACGGGGTGCTCACAGCGAGCCGTAGGGAAAGGGCAGTGGGCTCGGGGTAGCTCGAGGTCGCCGAAATCGGCGACGGCGTGCGGCGGCGATCCGAGGAGGAAGAAGGCTCGGGGAGGCGCTGCGGTGGCCTTCGTCTTCGGTTCGTCGGCGTAGTCGAAGGAGGGGACGACGGCGAGCACGTTGGACACGGCGGGGAGGCGAGCGGGGCACGGTGGCCGTGGCTACGCCAGAGCCATGGCGGCGGTGGCGCTCGGGTGAGATGGGGAGGCGAGGGAGAGCGAGAGAGAGTGAGCGAGGGAAAGCCGGGGGGCGCGGGAGATGCTCTTTATCCTCCCCGGCGAGGCAAGGCCGCTGTCGACCGCAAGGAGGGGGGCCAGGGGGGCCGGGCGCGCGCGCGCTAGCTGTTCGACAGCGAGGCGCGGTGAGCAGTGGCGAGAGGTGGGGGGAGGAGCTAGGCGGGCTGGGCCGCACTGTGCACTTGCGGTCCGGGCACAGTGGGCTTCTTCTTCCTTTTCTATTTTCCTTTTTCTTTTCTGTTTTGTTTGTCTTTTGTCTTTTGTTTTTATTTCAAATGACTTTTGTAAAATATGGGACTGGTCCAAATATTAACAGTGCAAAATTAGTCACTGCTAGAAATTGGTTTGGTGTCCATATCTTTTTATTTGGATTTTATTTAATTGAAAAAGTATTAAATAGTGCTGTTTCTTGTTGTTTGAGTCCTTTTACAATTCCAATAAATGTTGCAATCATTTTTATGAATGCTATGGGAATATTTGCAACATGATGCACATTTTTGTTTTCCAATTTGAGCAACTTTTAGTTTCACTTAAGTTTGAATTTCCATTTTGAATTTAAATTGAAAAGAGATATGATCCAATTGATGTTTAAGCACTGTTGATCATGATGACATGGCATTATCAAAAGGGGAATTATTGTAGCTAACCACTGGGGGTGTTACAAATCTCCTCCACTAACAAGAATTCTCGTCTCGAGAATTAAGAGGTAGAAGGAAAAATTCGGGGTATTCCGCACGAAGATTATCCTCGCGTTCCCAAGTGGCTTCATCTTCAGTATGATTTGACCACTGCACTTTGAGGAACTTGGTAACCTTTTGACGGGTCCAACGTTCAGCTTCATCGAGAATGCGGATTGGATGCTCCTTATAAGAAAGATCATCATGGTTGGAATTGCATGTGAAAGAGGTTTTCTATGGTATAGTTTTCGTGACATATAGTTTATATTTTATTAGTTAAATTCATGGTCAAATTTTGGATCAAAATAAAAGAGGGCCTAATAAACCCGGACGGGGGAGACAGCAAAACGGATCGCAGTTCACAGGAAAATAAGCCGCAAAACGGCAAAAACAAAGGAAAATGACTACTCTCGCGACATTTTACAGGAGTTTTTATCATTTATGCCACCAGTTGTGTCCCACTACTCAGTTTTGCCACTAGAATTTTCAACTGCTCAAAAGTGCCATCGCTTCGTTAGACACATGCTCAAAAATGCCACTGGACATCATTATTGTGATCTCAAATCTCTTTTGCCATATTATAATGACATAAATACCTCTGGACCAACATGCCAGCTCCCCCTCTATCTCACTACAATCAAGTGTGGGGCCCACTTGATCCCAACAGCGTTCTTATTTTCCTGTAAAATTATTCGCTTGCTTACTCCTGACAAGTGAGGCCACACTTATCATTGTGAGATAGAGAGAACTGACATGTGGGTCTAGGCTTATTTTTGTCATATAACATGGTCAACGGGTTTGACGTGAAAATAACAATGTCTAATGGCATTTTTGAGCAAACATCCAACGGAACGATGGCATTGTTGAGATATCTAATGGTATTTTTGAGCAAGCATCTCATGGATCGATGGCATTTTTGAGTAGTTGAAAGTTCTAATGGCAAAACTGAGTAGTGGGACACAACTGATGACATAAATGATATCGCGGGCCTGCGGCATGCTTCATCAATCATATTCATCACGTCAGTCCAGAGCAACCACCTCAAGTTTGTTTGCTTGACATGGAGGTGTCTCAGTCCCGGTCAAATCAGGGCATTGTCAAGTTGGTTGCAATTTACTCTGTAAATACATACTACTGGTCAGACTCTGGTTAGTTTTGTGGAACCTATGCGCTCGCCGGTCGTTCTGTCAGTAGAGTCACAATGGCGCTGTCGGCCTGCACTTGTCGGCCGCCCAGTATGACTTCCGTAGCACGTGTCATGAGTCTCGGGCCACCCGACGTGTGCATCACATCACAGTACGCCTGGCCTGGCCGCTCCAAGTTGGAGTTTGCGGAATTTGGCCGGCTAAACCGGCCAAGGTATCTGAGAGGGACATGGATGGAGCTTGCCAGGGATCAACTGGACCTGTCATGTGGATGTTGTGGCCGAGAAATCGTGGCGTGGTGGTAGCGCCCGTGCTTGGGCCGCCTAATCGTGAGCGCTGCCCCGGACCGGCACCGTGCTGTCCACGGCGTTCGTCGTCACACGTAACCACGTCGTTTGTCACCCATGTCCTCTTCTTCCCTGTCATTTTTCATCTACTATTCTCCCCCCAACAAGTCGTCTTCTGAAACCTACTCCTGACCATATCGCTTTCAAAAACTGATGATGGCCTAATAAATATATAATCTGTTTGATATCTCGACACACAACACTCAAGCATCTGCTCCATTCTCTAAACCATAGAACAGCTCGGTTCTTGCGTCGGAAGCTCAGTAAAACAGCAGCAGCAACCGTTATGTGCGACCATCTACAGAAACAAAAGGAAGAAAATCTACCACAAACACCATGATGGTACCCTAGCCACTTGTTCTATAACCAGATGCAAAATTTGTTTTTTGGTGGTCTTTAATGTATACTCCGTATTTTAGTTCTAGATACATCCATTTCAGCGACAAGTAATTAGGAACGGAGGGAGTACATGATATGTCCCATCTCATCTCAAACTGTATGATTCATCATCCCCCTGCTACAATTTTCTCAGGGGCATTTTAAGTTCTACTAATCTACAACAACACTTATTCTTTCAACCATCCATCCATACAATAAATATTAGAACCATGTTAGATGTCAAAGAATTACACCGATTAACTCCAATTTCGGGGGCAATGGGATGGATGCAGAAAACTCACGATCCGATCGGCATCCACCATACCATACAGGCGCCATCTTTTTTACTTCTACACGCTAGGGCTACCGATGTCTGAGCGGGGTGTTACCACACATCACGGAGGTACCTGCCTTCCATCTGTAGGTTCTTTACATACAGCTCAGTTTTGGAGTTATCCAAAGATCCCTGAAACAAATAATGTTCAGTGTTAGGAGTAATCGTAAAATAACCTCTCTTTTTCCAGAGCTCATAAAGTGATATACAGTGCTACCAACAGTACGCGGCAGCATTGAGACGGGGTTTCTGCATACCTGTTTTTGAACTATTGTGTGAAGAACCCTGTGTACGTCTTTCGCCATGCCCTTGGCGTCACCACATACATATATGTAACCACCTTGAGATATGACGTTCCAAATCTCGGTGGCCTGCAACAAAGAGAACAAAATCCAGTTGAGTTCAACCAAACCATCTAGCGGAGACGCGTGTCTATATCTGTTGTAAAGGAACGTATACAGCCAAAACGCTAGTGTATATCCAACCTTGTCCACCATCTTATGCTGCACATATTCTTTGGTTGGTCCTTCACGAGAGTAGGCGACAATTAGCTCGGAGAGTGCCCCCTCCTGAAGGAAATTTTGCAACTCTTCCTCGTATATGTAGTCCTGCAATATGGCCATTATGTTAGAATTCCACCAATCGCAAATTAGCAACACCCATAAAATGAATCTGTCTCATTTACTAGTTTTTGAACAGTACCATTTCACGGTTTCTGCATCCAAAGAAGAGGACTGAAGTGCCCAATTCAACTCCAGATTCTTTTAGAGCTAATCTTTCCTGAGTAAGAAGGAACAGACAAGGTTAAGGGACCACATATAAAATCCCCACGTGAAGAGAATGCAGATTCCCTTATAGAAAACAAACCTGCAAGAAGCCCCTAAAAGGTGCTAGCCCTGTCCCAGGACCAATCATGATGATTGGAGTGGATGGATCTGCAGGCAACCTAAAATTTGACTGCCTCACAAAAATTGGTGCCCAACTGCATTCTTCGCTATATTCCAATGGAAGTGTGTTCTACAAAGTATACAATTGAGGATGAATAAACAAACTGTAAGAAACTCTCTCGTTGTACCAAAGGAGAAAACTAAAACTTGTAAGAGAAACCTACCTTCATCCATGTCGAACAAACTCCTTGGTGGATCCTTTCTGTTGGTGTAGGACCATAAACTAATGCACATGTCACATGAATTCTGTTGGGAGCCAACCTGCAGAGGCACATTTAAGCTGTCAGAAGTCCCACCATCATAAGCACATTATGATGTCACTGAGACAAGCCATATCATCCAATATGACCACAAATGACAGGACACGAAGCACATGTTTTAGCTTAAGACAGTGTCCACATTCCAAGATGACTTCATGATGTTGGACTGGAAGAATTTAAGCATCGTGTAGAAAAAAATAGTATTTATCCCCACAAAATAAAGAACTTTACAACCTTGCTGGTCAATCTTGCAACATGGGCAGTAAATGGAAGAATGAATAAGTACACAAACATACTTTGGAGATGATGATATGGAGTAGAATCGTGGCTGTAGACGAGGAGCTATCGCCGCAAAGAATACCCCCAAGGGGGGCTTAGCTGAAGGGAATGCAGCCATAACTTCAAGAAGGCTCCTCTGGCTAGCTACTATCCACTGAGCATACTCATCCTGCATAAGGCAAGCATACCATTCAGTGCCAAATACTCTACCAGTCAAAAACACTCCAATATAAGTTTTCAAGCAAAAGTTACCTTTCCAGCAGGAGAAGCCAAGAACCTCAGTCGTTCAGCTTCAGTCGGGTCAGAAGCATGAGCAGCTAAAGCAGTCAAAGCAGCCTGGAGATGAACATAACATTCAAGGATTGATCAAATGGTTGCGAGACAAAATAGCAGTTCAATGGAAAATGGTTAGCTAGTCACAAGGACCTTCTTTGGCGAATTGAGTAGGTCAGCATATCGTAGAAGTGCAGTCCGTAAGGTACAAGGAGATGGGAATGGTGGAGCCAAGGAACCCCCGCCTTTACGAGGAGATCCATCTTCAGCATCTGCATGTATGGAGAAAACTGTATCTGGGGAAAGACCAAGTAGCGTTTCAGCCTGCTCCACTGTCTCGACAGAATTTTCTGAATAAACCCCAACATGATCCCCAGTTTCATACCTGGCACAAAGTTTAAAAGCATATAAGCTGCTATACTTATATTTAACTTGAACTAAAAGGTCAAAACTACACAAGGAAAAACAAATGAAACAGTTCAAGTTTGGAAAATTGAACACTAAATAGCACTTGGCTCACAAAATGCTTCTGAATAGTCTGAAATGGACCGCATGGACAAGTAATAGAGAAACTTTCCAGATTTTGGATCAAAATCTAGGCAATGGATATCGAGTAACTTACACAAGACCAGTGCCTGAAATATCAAATTCCAGATGAATACAAGAGCGATCCGAAGCTGGTTTATGGAGTTCCTTCCGAACAGCAACATTGGACCTTGACAATCAACAACGCGACAGGCAACATTATAAATATTTAATTATAACTGAATAGAAGGAATGTGCAGGTAGATATTTTGATATATGAATACCTGCAAGGGTGTTGGGCATCAACAACACCGTTGCCATTGGCAAGTGTCCAGGATTTATCTTCGAACTCTAAATCTGATTTATCAATAAATACAACTCTGTATTCAGGTATTGCAGCAGTGTAAGGAGTGGTTGCACCAGTAGTATCATCTTCATCACGGAGCAGTTGGTCCAATTCTGGCCATACTAGTTCTTTCCTACAAATCATAAGAAATAGAACAATTCTCGTTCAAGATACTGTAGCACAACTATAAAATAGCAAAGGCATTTACACAGCACCAGCATGTTTACACAAGCCCAACATATAAATTCAACCAACGAATGTCTGAAATAATGTATTGCTATAAAACTCCTATCATCCATTACAAGCATAATAATTATTGGTACTTGCTAGAAGCGACATTCAAGCAGCAGCTTGTTTGGCACACAACAATATAAGGAAAAGTGCATGCCTATGCACAGAAAATGGTTTCATGGAGCTTCTGTGTAGTCTAGGAATAATAATATCACACAGGCTTTCCAGCTATCGACCAGAATCTACAAGATAGGACATATCCACAAGAATGACTTTCTCAGTATTTATGCAGTTCCACTTTATACCCAGTAACAAATGATAGAGAAATTAAAATGGTATGGTCAATAACACAAGATTTTGAACAAAATGGTAAAAGGGAATTCACATCAATAACTATATAAATCAAGGAGGTGTGTCCTGGTGGCCTTTGGATGGGTTAGTCGTGTTGATCAAAACATCGTTATTTTCCCGTCAGATAATTAATCCTGGCTTTCAGAAATCTTGATGGTGTCCGAAAGCTTTTTGCCTTGATATTGCTTAGTGCTACTTTGGCATTTGTGTGTCGTGTGGTGACATGCCATTCTAAGGAAATCTAGTCACAAAGTCTAAATATTTTGATTATAATCTAAAAGCCTTCCTCAATATATAATATAACCAAAAAGTACAAAAAATAATAGTAGTAGTAGTTTTTGAAGGGTGGCTGTACTACTTAACACCCCCCCCCCCCACACACACACCCCAAAAAAAAGCCTACCTCAATATATAATATAACTAAAAAGTACAAAAAAAAATAGTAATAGTAGTTTTTGAAGGGTTCGTCTTGTTTATCAAAACATCGTTAATTTCAGTCAGATAATTAATCCTGGCTTTCAGAAATCTTGACGGGGTCCGAAAGATTTTTCCCTTGATAGTGCTTAGTGCTACTTTGGCATTTGTGTGTTGTGTGGTGACATGCCATTCTACAGAAATCTAGTCACAAAGTCTAAATATTTTGATTATAATCTAAAAAGCCTTCCTCAATACTCCCTCCTTCCCAAAATATAAGGCACCGATTGACTTTTCTGGTCTTTGTTGCACAACTTTGACTATGATTTTCACGTATTATATGTCTATAAAATTAGTATATAGACATATAAAATAAAATTGTTTTGCAAGACAAATACGATGATGTCATTTATACATGTTCAATCTATGTACTTTGATATATATTAGTGGTCAAAGTCGTGCATCAAAGACCGTGCCAAGTCAATCGCGCCTTTTTGGGAAGGAGGGAGTATATAATATAACTAAAAAGTACAAAAAATTATAGTAATAGTAGTTTTTGAAGGGTGGCTGTACTACTTAACACCCCCCCCCCCCCCCCCCACACACATACACACACATGTAAGCAAACGATGGTGCAAATTTGGAACTTTTGGTGAGTTTTGAGCATGAATGCATATAGAATATAAGAAACATGGTTATGGTTGTCGATTTTATCGAATATATTATGATAACAAAGATGAAACGAATATATAGACACAATCATCTAGGCTTTGAACTGAACTTTATTAGCTTATTACTGACAAATCAAATACACGAGTACTATTCCACATAATACAGAAGTAAATAACAATATGTTGTTTCTTCCAATTGCCTGATGTTAATATATAATCACATCTTAGATAGGCAAGTTATAATGCTACCATATTACACGTCGAAAAAAGGAAGTTAAAGATTGCAGCATCTGAAAGTAACTATGTGAACATATACTGGCAGCTTACTTACAGATACAACATGCAAGTTCTACCAATGTACCATATGCAAGTTTCTTACTCTCCATTTTTTTAATACCATGAGTTTGTTAAGGCTTCCATTTTCAACATCCAGATTCACCAAAAACCAGTCCCAGACAAAGAAGTAAGGTTTATTCGAATCAAAACTCAGACCAATCAAAGCCAACACTTAGCACCGCAAGCCTGAATCTTGTGGACACAGAAACAAGCCAAACAGATATAATCCAAATGCAGACCAATCGAGCAAAGACTTGGCACCCAAGTCTGGCTCTTGACATTTGGCAGACAGAAAAAAGAAGCCAAACAGATAGTCCAGCCCACTTTTGTCCCCACACGGCAGATATGCCATACAAAGTGGCACAATATATTTATACCATCCGTCATTTTCATACCATGCAGTGAAGTCATCCTCAATGCACTGATCGTCATCACCAAGGCCACAAGGAACGAGACGCTTGCCACCTAAATACACACACAAAAAGTCATTAGAATCATGGATACAATAATCAACTTACATAAGCATCCAACAAAAAGTGGAACCTTGTTATGCAAGGAGGAATTCCAACAAATGTGATATATGCAGGTTTTAATCACTGACTATATTGTGCAATGAGCTCACTATGTAAGAAATGTATCATAGCAGACTCTTAAACATGGTGAATTGCTATGTAGTTGGTGCTATCACAAAGATCGCCTGAGTTGGAAAACAAAACATAATGTGTCACCGACCGGTGGCCCCATGCCCCCACCATCCTCTATTCTCACTTGAGCAAACCAATCATAGTTTTTTCACAATTCATCCATATAGGCTATCATCATACTTACTTACTTACGAAGCCTTTTATCCCAAACAAGTTGGGGTAGGCTAGATATGAAACCCTTTCACGAGGACTTCCCAGGAGGTCACCCATCCTAGTACTACTCTCGCCCAAATGGGTTACATACCCAAAAGACTGGCTAGTTTTTACGTTGGCTCGCCAAGCCTATCACAACCCTTAGATATGAAACCCTTTCACGAGGACTTCCCAGGAGGTCACCCATCCTAGTACTACTCTCGCTCAAATGGGTTTCATACCTATGGGACTGGCTAGTTTTTACGTTGGCTCGCCAAGCCTATCACAACCCTCCTCCTTTACCCGGGCTTGGGACCGGCTATACCTATGGGACTGGCTAGAAGACATAGGCTATCATCATAACCCCTAAAAAGAGTGTTTCTAAGTTAATAGTCCAAACAAATTATGTTTCTATAGAAGTTGTAAAAAAATCAAACATGGCAAGCGTCTAGCGACAAAAATTGCTACGTCAGGAAATGTGTTGTTATTCAACTGCAATAAATTGTTCCGATACAGTAATGCACTTTGTCCTATTCTTTCCAAATCTTGGAAAAGAGTGTAGATGAATTACTTACCCTGCTCCAGCAGTAACTCATCCACCTCCTTTGCAACCTAAGATTTACAAGCATATAAGCTCAGTATCAATTACCAGGACACAAATCAACCTTTGTTAAATCAGTAATGTCACATATTCAAAGAAGCAAACCTTATTAAAATGTTCGTATTGCCTGTTGCCAAGGCCAAATACAGCATAATTAAAATCCTTAAGCCAAATCTCCTTCTCCTTACCCTGATTCAGTGCAAAAATAAAGGAAACCCATAAGATGTTGTAGCGACAATGAACCAAATCTTAACACCACAAATTTCACAAACCTCGGTGAACCATTTGTAGAATCTTGCCGCGTTATCAGTGGGTTCCCCATCACCATATCTGTGGTCATTGAACATAATTATCCACACAAGTTACTCATAAGAATTATTGCCGCAGAGAATTCCAGCTCATATACCAATGAATGCATTTGCCAAATAAAATAATCACTGGTGGGTTAAAAGCACATAGACACTCCACACGTGGTAGGCTTATAATGTATTAAGTAACTTTGGAATCTCGAACGAATTTTGTACCAGCATACATTTCACTTGCGCTTAACAACAAAAGGCAGGTAGGTGGGTTACGGAATTAAGGCGGAAGCGACAAAAGGGGCAATCTACGAACCAAAACGAGGTGAACCCACATGGACCATTCAGAATCTACGAATCAGAACAGCGAGAGCTGACGTGGGCAATTCAGTTGTGATCTACGAATCAAAACGGCGAGAGCTGACGTGTGCAATTCAGCTGCAATCTACGAATCAAAAACGGCGAGAGCTGACGTGGGCAATTCAGCTGCAATCTACGAATCAAAAGCGGCGAGAGCTGACGTGGGCAATCGAGCAACCTAGAATCAAAATGGTGAGAGCTCACGTGAGCAGTCCAGGAATCTATCTACGAATAAAAACAGCGAGAGCTCACGTGTGCAATTCGGCAACGTACGAACCAAAACAGCGAAAGCTCATGTGCAACAATTCAGCTGCAATCTACAAATCAAAACTCAAAACGGCGAGAGCTCACGTGTGCAATTCAGCAACCTACGAACCAAAACAGCGAGAGCTCCCGTGTGCAACAATTCAGCTGCAATCTACACATCAAAACTCAAAACGGCGAGGGCTCACGTGTGCAGTTCAGCAACCTACGAACCAAAACAGCGAGAGCTCACGTGCGCAACAATCCAGCTGCAATCTAAAAATCAAAATAGTGAGGGCTCATTGTGTGCAGCTGAACTCAGTTGCAATCTACGGATCAAAACGGCTAGAGCTCATGAGGGCAATCCACGGGTCAAAATGGCGAGAGCTCACGTTGCTAAGAAGAAGAGCGCAAACGTTTCCTTCTTGAGCTTCTCCTCGTACTCATCGTCCTCGGCGGCATAGTCATCCTACACATGTTCCAAGCATGTCTCAGAATTCCCGGCAGAAACAGCTCACACACAGCTCAACACACACGCAAGCAGATCGACGGCAATTACCAGATCCACCACTTTGAACACGGCCTTCTCGTACCGCGCCTTGGCCTCCTCCGCCATAGCCTGCACGCACCAACCAAATTGCGGCACAACTTAATAAAACGAATCAGCCCGAGGGGAATCAGAATCGGGTCAAAGGAAAAAAGGGACGGGCGCGGGCGCTCGTGCTTAATTAAAAACAACAACAAAAAAAGCAGGCGGGCTTTGGGATCGGGGCCGGATCGGATCGGACAGCGATGGACGGGCGGACCTTGGCGAAGCCCTCGGCGGTGCCGGTCTGGGTGCCGAAGAAGATGGTGACGCGCTTGCGGCCGTCGTCGGCGTCGTCGGCGTCAACCTTGACGGGCGGCGGGCGGAACGAGGTGGGGGGCGGCTTGGGCGGCGCGCTCCCGCCGGATCGGAGCCAGAAGGCGAGGACGAGCAGCCCGGCGACGAGCGCGGCCGCGGTGGCCGCGAGCGCGGCGAGCGGGTCGCCCCCCGCCGCCGCGGCCAGCTCCGGCGGCAGCACGGACGCCGCCCACTCCCTCGCCGCCTCCAGCGCCATCCCTCTTCCTTCCTTCCTTCCTTGGCCCGGGGGTAGGAGGCGATGGGGATGGGAGGGAGGCGCTCGTGGAGGCGCACCTACCACCAACTGCTGCTGCTGCTGTGGAGGGGAGGGGAGAGGGGCCCGGAGACGGAGGGGGGTTGGGGGTTAAGTGCCGCCCCGGTTTACTCTTCCGCCTTTTATTTATTTTCGTTTCTTTCTTTTTCGGGGCGTGAGGAAATGTGGCTGCGTGCGTTTTTTAACTTTTGGCTGCTGATGATGAAAAGCAGGGCAGTTTTTTCCCGATCCGGGGCGGAAGTTAGCCGTGTCTTCTGACTGGACCTGGCTGCGGTTGGTCTCCAGCATCCGCCCTGCTGTCCCGGGCCCGGCTGCGCTGTGATTTGGAAAACTATCATTAACGTCGGAATTTATCATTGATGACGCACGCTCCCTTTTTCTTGGTACTAGTAATGCAATGGTCGATACGGTAGTCTTATCTTAAACCCGTCGCATCTTCTAGATATGACAATCAAACCATTACGCGTAATGGGTTATCTCTTAGTCGTATCTCTAATAACTAGACATGATTGGACGTGTGATGAGAGATGTCATTGCTAGGAGATTATCTGTTAGTTGAGACAAGGCAAAAGAGTTCCTAATTTCCCTCTCTTCCACCCAGGTATTTATCACATGTGACCTTCCTATGATGGTAACATTGCACACGTGTGCTCGCAACGGACATGCATTGTCTATCCATTGAACGGTCATGCATCTATTTTCTCAGTGTCAAATGTGAGTGAGGTAGTGCAGGGAGGCCCTGGTCTACCGAGTCGAGTTATAGTTTTTCTTGATTCGGGGCCCTGATCTATAAGATGGAGTTGAAGCTCTTCTCTACTCGACGCCCCGATCTGAGGCGGTGATGCCATCGTGGAAATGTGGTGGTGGTCACAAAAACATTTTACATCGACTAAGTGAAGGAAGAGTGGTCAGTGTAAGGTTCTCCGCCTGGTCTGATGATATTGATTCTGAGGGGCTGCTGGAAGTTGCTTCGGTTAGGATTGGGAGGATTCCCCCTAACGAAAGATGTGATAGGACTGTTGCTTATGTGGGTGGTCTAGTTGGTATTACTTTGGAGGTGGATATGTCTACTCTGAACCGTCCCTCTTCGGTTCGACCTAAAATTGGATGTAGGTTCATTGATCAACTTCCTAGCTCGGCTGAGGGGGTCCTCGGAGGGCGTTTCTACATATTTACCTATGAGGTCGAGGAGGTCCTTGTCAGAAACCCTGTGGATGAAGACACTAATGTGCCTGTATCTAAAAACTAGCCTGTTAAGCATGGTCAAACCCCAAAGAGAAAGTGTGATGACTTGAGGAAAGAGGAGAGTCGATCTGAATCCCCTGGTTATGACAAAGGTGGTACTTCTCGTGGTGGCAAAACCTGTCATTTGCTGCCGTCCGAGAAGGAATTATCTGTCTCCTCAGAGAGTGAGGTGGACGGCTCTTTGCTCATAGAAACTTTGGCTAGAGAGCAAGGAATATGTGGGCATGAGGATGCGCATGATACCTCGAGCTGGCTGGTGCCAATAAAGTCAGTCCTGTCGCAGACGTATGTTGCATCTGGGACTGATTCCCAGGATGTGCAGTTAAGAGTGGACACTGTTGTTAATTATACTCTGTCCTGTGCTGCGGCTGTGGCTAACTCTACTCAGGTTGTGGAGGTTGATGGAGAAGTGGAGCCGAAGCTGAAGATATCAACTGATTATGTGGTACAACTCCCTTCCCCTGACCGTAATGAGGAGATCATTCTCACCCCTCCGCTCGCGCCAGAAGGCATGATTAGATTCAGCAAGCGTAACACCCAAGGCATGCAGGAGAATGTGGAAGCCAGAGCTGTGAGATTGGCCAATATGAGAGATCTGGAAGGTAATAACCAAAACGCTTGCAAGAATTCTTTTGTTGCTCTGTCTAATACTGAACTGATGGGTAGGGCCTCTAAAATGGGTGTGTGCATTCCTGATAATGACTTTACTTGTGTCGATGTGCTTAGAGAGCTTGAGAGGGTTAGAGGGAATTTAGGTGAAAAGAATAAATTAGAGGATGATAGGCAGGACTGCGATGATGACATTGTTGTCACCAATGGGTTGGGCAAAATTGCTCCTATTAGCTTGGAGTGGCTTGATCATGATGAAACTGTTAATGAACAACATTCAGCTGTTAGATCTAATAAGAAAAAACACTGTAGATCTGTTGTAAAGCTCTCTAGGCCTGTGACTAGGAGCTAGAAAAAGGATAATTCTAAGGGAGAAGTGTTTGGTAACCCTACAATGCCTCCTCGTAGGGTTACTCGGTCGCAGTTCCATAAAAAACGGTCCAAATGAAAGGTATATATGGAATTGCAGGGGGCAGGCAAGAAGGGAATGGCCACCTGCCTCTCTAATATGATTAGTGGCCATTCCGTGGATTTCCTGGGTGATACGTCCATTTTGCATCATGTTTTCCTACTATTATTTACAATGTTTTTATGCATAATAATGCTTTAAGGAGTAATTCTAATGCCTTTTCTCTCCTAAAATGCAAGGTTCACACAAAGAGGGAGAATACCGGCAGCTGGAATTCTGGACCTGAAAAAGCTACGTCAGAGATACCTATTCTGCACATCTCCAAATGGGCTAAAAATTTACGAAGAATTATTTTGGAATATATGAAAAATACTGGAGCAAATAACTACCGGAGGAGGGCGACCTGGTGACCACAAGACACCAGGGCGTGCCTGTATTTACAAGAAAGTGAGTGGGAGCTCTGTAGCATTTCCGATATTATATGTAGATGACATATTGTTGATTGGAAATGATATAGAATTTTCTGGATAGCATAAAAGGATACTAGAATAAGAATTTTTCAATGAAAGACCTTGATGAAACTGCTTATATATTGGGCATCAAGATCTATAGGGATAGATCGAGACGCTTAATAGGACTTTCACAAAGCACATACCTTGACAAAGTTTTGAAGAAGTTCAAAATGGATCAGTCAAAGAAAGGGTTCTTGCCTGTGTTGCAAGGTGTGAAGTTGAGTAAGACTCAAAACCAGACCACAACATAAGATAGAGAGAGAATGAAAGTCATTCCCTTTGCCTCAGCCATAGGTTCTATAAAGTATGCCATGCTGTGTACCAGACCTGTTGTGTGCCTTGCCATGAGTTTGGCAAGAGGGTACAATAGTGATCCAGGAGTGGATCACTGGACAGCGGTCAAAATTATCCTTAGTTACCTAAGAGGACTAAGGAAATGTTTCTCGGTTATGGAGGTGACGAAGAGCTCGTCGTAAATGGTTACGTCGATGCTAGCTTTGACACTGATCCGGATGACTCTAAGTCACAAACCGGATACGTATTTATATTGAATGGTGGAGCTGTCAGTTGGTGCAGTTCCAAGCAGAGCGTCGTGGCGGGATCTACATGTGAAGCGGAGTACATAGCTGCTTCGGAAGCAGCGCATGAAGGAGTCTGGATGAAGGAGTTCATATCCGATCTGGGTGTACTGCCCAGTGCATCGGGTCCAATGAAAATCTTTTGTGACAACACTGGAGCAATTGCCTTAGCAAAGGAATCCATGTTTCACAAGAGAACCAAACACATCAAGAGACGCTTCAACTCCATTCGTGAAAAGGTCAAGGATGGAGACATCGAAATTTGCAAAATACATACGGATCTGAATGTAGCAGACCCGTTGACTAAACATCTTCCGTGAGCAAAACATGATCAGCACCAAGACTCCATGGGTGTTAAATTCATTACTATGTAATCTAGATTATTGACTCTAGTGCAAGTGGGAGACTGATGGAAATATGCCCTAGAGGCAATAATAAAGTTGTTATTATTATATTTCCTTATTCATGATAAAGGTTTATTATTCATGCTAGAATTGTATTTGACCGGAAACTTAAATACATGTGTGAATACATAAACAAATACCGTGTCCCTAGTGAGCCTCTACTAGACTAGCTTGTTGGTCAAAGATGGTTAAGGTTTCCTAACCATAGACATGAGTTGTCATTTGATAACGGGATCACATCATTAGGAGAATGATGTGATGGACAAGACCCAACCGTTAGCATAGCATATGATCGTTTAGTTTATTGCTACTGCTTTCTTAATGTCAAATACATGTTTCTTCGACCATGAGATCATGCAACTCCCAGATACCGGAGGAATACCTTGTGTGCTATCAAACGTCACAACGTAACTGGGTGATCATAAAGATGCTCTACAGGTATCTCCGAAGGTGTCTGCTGAGTTGGCGTGAATCGAGATTGGGATTTGTCACTCCGTATGACGGAGAGGTATCTCTGGGCCCTCTCGGTAATACACATCACAAGAATCTTGCAAGCAAAGTGACTAAGGAGTTAGTTGCAAGATGATGTATTATGAAACAAGTAAAGAGACTTGCCGGTAACGAGATTGAACTAGGTATAGAGATACCGACGATCGAATCTCGGGCAAGTAACATACCGACAGACAAAGGGAATTACATATGTTGTCATAAAGGTTCAACCGATAAAACATCTTCGTGGAATATGTAGGAATCAATATGGGCATCCAGGTCCCGCTATTGGTAATTGACCGGAGAGGTGTCTCGGTCATGACTACATAATTCCCGAACCCGCAGGGTCGCACGCTTAACGTTCGTTGACGCTAGAGTAGTATTGAGATATTTGATAAGTGGTAACCAAATGTTGTTCGGAATCCCGGATGAGATCCCGGACGTCACGAGGAGTCTCGGAATGGTCGAGAGGTAAATATTTATATATGGGAAGTCATATTTTCGGTTCCGAAAAAAGGTGCAGTTTTTTCGGTATTGTACCGGGAAGCTTCCAGAAGGTTTCGGAGGATTCCGGAGGGGTCCGGAAGTCCACAAGTGGGTCCACCATGACCCAAGGGCTAGCATGGGCTGAGGGGAGGCGCCCTGGCCTTATTGGGCTAGGTGCACCAAGTCCTCAAAAGCCCATGTGGCTAGGGAAGGCAAAAAAAGGAAGGAGTCCTAGTAGGAATAGGATTGGACTTGGAGTCCAAGTCCTCTCCCCCTTAGCTGCGCCATAGGGCTTGGATGGGCTATTTCCCACGCCCCTCCACCTATATATAGAGGGGAGGGGGCGCCCCAAGAGGACACACCAAGCCCTTGGCGCCCCTCTCTCTCTCGTTACTCCGTAGTTCCACCACCTTGTCCCGGCAACGCTTAGCGAAGCGCTGTTGGTGCTCCACCACCAACATCACCACCACGACATCATGTTGGTTGTGATCCCATCTACTTCTCCTCTCCCGCTTGCTGGATCAAGAAGGAGGAGACGTCATCGAGCCGCACGTATGCTAAACTCGGAGGTGCCGTCCGTTCGGCACTAGATCGGTTGGATCGTGATCGGATCGCGAAGAGTATGACTACATCAACCACGTGATAAACGCTTCCGCTTAGCGATCTACAAGGGTATGTAGATGCTCTCCCCCTCTCGTAGCTATGCATCTCCATAGATAGATTTTGCGTGTGCGTAGAAATTTTTTTGTTTTCCATGCAACGTTCCCCAACAGTGGCATCCGAGCCAGGTCTATGCGTAGATGATATGCACGAGTAGAACACAAAGGAGTTGTGGGCGGTGATGGTCATACTACTTACCACCAACGTCTTATTTTGATTCGGCAGTATTGTGGGATGAAGCGGCCCGGACCAACCTTACCACGCACATGAGACCAGTTCCACCGACTGACATGCAACTTGTTTTGCATAAAGGTGGTTGGCGGGTGTCTGTTTCTCCTACTTTAGTTGAATCGAATTTGACTACGGCCGGTCCTTGAAGAAGGTTAAAACAGCAAACTTGATAATCACTGTTGTGGTTTTGCGTAGGTAAGAACGGTTCTTGCTAGAAGCCCGTAGCAGCCACGTTAAACTTGCAACAACAAAGTAGAGGACGTCTAACTTGTTTTTGTAGGGCATGTTGTGATGTGATATGGTCAAGATATGATGTGATATACATTGTTGTATGAGATGATCATGTTTTGTAATATCGACAACCGGCAGGAGCCTTAGGGTTGTCTCTTAATTATTGTATGAAATGCAAGCGCCATGTAATTGCTTTACTTTATCGCTATGCATTAGCAATAGTTGTAGAAGCAATAGTTGGCGAGATGACCCCGACGCAACATGGAGATAAAGGTGTCGAGCCAGTGACGATGGAGATCATGACGATGCTTTGGAGATGGAGATCAAAAGCACAAGATGATGATGGCCATATCATGTCACATATTTTGATTGCATGTGATGCATATCTATGTTGTAGATCAATGGCCCGTGCTACCGTTCCCCTAAATTTTAATGCGTTCCTAGAGAAAGCTGAGTTGAAAGATGATGGTAGCAACTACACGGACTGGGTCCGTAACTTGAGGATTATCCTCATTGCTGCACAGAAGAATTATGTCCTTGATGCACCGCTAGGTGACAGACCTGCTGCAGGAGCTACTGCAGATGCTATGAATGTCTGGCAGACCCGATCTGATGACTACTCAATAGTTCAGTGTGCCATGCTTTACGGCTTAGAACTGGGACTTCAAAGACGTTTTGAACGTCACGGAGCATATGAGATGTTCCAAGAGCTAAAGTTGATATTTCAAGCTAATGCCCGGGTTGAGAGATATGAAGTCTCCAACAAGTTCTATAACTGCAAGATGGAGGAGAACAGTTCTGTCAGTGAACACATACTCAAAATGTCTGGGTATCATAACCACTTGACTCAGCTGGGAATTGATCTTCCAGTTGAGAGTGTTATTGTGAAGGAAATATGCCCTAGAGGCAATAAGAAAGTTGTTATTTTATATTTCCTTATTCATGATAAAGGTTTATTATTCATGCTAGAATTGTATTGATCGGAAACTTAAATACATGTGTGAATACATAAACAAATACGGTGTCCCTAGTAAGCCTCTACTAGACTAGCTTGTTGATCAAAGATGGTCAAGGTTTCCTAACCATGGACATGTGTTGTCATTTGATAATGGGATCACATCATTAGGAGAATGATGTGATGGACAAGACCCATCCGTTAGCTTAGCATATTGATCGTTCAGTTTATTGCTATTGCTTTCTTCATGTCAAATACATATTCCTTCGACTATGAGATTATGCAACTCCCGGATACCGGAGGAATGCCTTGTGTGCTATCAAACATCACAACGTAACTGGGTGATTATAAAGATGCTCTACGGGTATCTCCATAGGTGTTTGTTGATTTGGCATAGATCGAGATTAGGATTTGTCACTCCGAGTATCGGAGAGGTATCTCTGGGCCCTCTCGGTAATACACATCATAAGCTTGCAAGCAAACGACTAAGGAGTTAGTCACGAGGTGATGTATTACGGAACGAGTAAAGAGACTTGCCGGTAACGAGATTGAACTAGGTATGAAGATACCGACGATCGAATCTCGGGCAAGTAACATACCGATGGACAAAGGGAATTATGTATGTTGTCATAACGGTTCGACCGATAAAGATCTTCGTAGAATATGTAGGAGCCAATATGGGCATCCAGGTTCCGCTATTGGTTATTGACCGGAGAGGTGTCTCGGTCATGTCTACATAGTTCTCGAACCCGTAGGGTCCGCACGCTTAACATTCGATGACGATATAGTATTATATGAGTTATGTGATTTGGTGACCGAATATTGTTCGGAGTCCCGGATGAGATCACGGACATGACGAGGAGTCTCTAAATGGCCGAGAGGTAAAGATTAATATATAGGACAATGGTATTCGGACACCGGAAGTGTTTCGGGGGGTACCGGGTACTTATCGGGTCACCGGAAGGGGTTCCGGGCACCCCCGGCAAAGTTATGGGCCTTATGGGCCAAGAGAGGGAACACACCAGCCCACAAGGGGCTGGTGCGCCCCCATAGCAGGCCGGCCTATGAGGAGGAGAAGGAAAGAGGGGAGGGAAAGGAAAGTGTGGAGTAGGACTCCCCCTTCCTTCCCTCTCCCCCCCTCTTTCCTTCCCCCTTCTTCATACAAGGAAAGGGGGGCACAGGAGGGCAGGAGCCCTAGGGCCGGCGGCCAGCCCCTTGGGGCGTGCCCTGGCTGCCCTAGGCTGCCTCCTCCCCCCTCCCACCTATATATATGTGGGGAGGGGGCGCCACACAAGGACACAACATTGTCTTAGCCGTGTGCGGTGCCCCCGTCCACCGTTTACTCCCTCGGTCATATTTTCGTAGTGCTTAGGCGAAGCCCTGCGGAGATCACATCACCATCACCGTCACCACGCCGTTGTGCTACCGGAACTCATCTACTACTTCGCCCGTCTTGCTGGATCAAGAAGGCGAGGACGTCACCGAGCTGAACGTGTGTAGAACGCGGAGGTGCCGTGCGTTCGGTACTTGATCGGTTGGAGCGCGAAGAAGTTCGACTACATCAACCGCGTTGTTAAACGCTTCCGCTTATGGTCTAGGAGGGTACGTAGACACACTGTCCCCTCTCGTTGCTATGCATCTCCATGGATAGATCATTGCGTGTGCGTAGAATTTTTTTGTTTTCCATGCAACGTTTCCCAACAGTGGCATCAAGAGCCAGGTCTATGCGTAGATGATATGCACGAGTAGAACACAAAGAGTTGTGGGCGGTGATAGTCATACTGCTTACCACCAACGTCTTATTTTGATTCAGCGATATTGTGGGATGAAGCGGCCCGGACCAACCTTACATGTCCACGCACATGAGACCGGTTCCACCGACTGACATGCAACTAGTTTTACATAAAGGTGGCTGGCGGATGTCTGTTTCTCCTAATTTAGTTGAATCGAATTTGACTACGGCCGGTCCTTGAAGAAGGTTAAAACAGCAAACTTGACGAATCACCATTGTCATTTTTGCCGTAGGTAAGAACGGTTCTTGCTAGAAACTCGTAGCAGCCACGTAAAACTTGCAACAACAAAGTAGAGGACATCTAACTTGTTTTGCAGGGTATGTTGTGATGTGATATGGTCAAGACATGATGTGATAGACGTTATTGTATGAGATGATCATGTTTTGTAAGATATCAGGAAACTGGCAGGAGCCTTATGGTTGTCTCTTTATTGTATGAAATGCAAACACCATGTAATTGCTTTACTTGATCGCTATGAGTTAGCAATCGTTGTAGAAGCAATAGTTGGCGAGACGACCATGTTGCAATGATGGAGATCAAGGTGTCGAGCCGATGACGATGGAGATCATGACGATGCTTTGGAGGTGGAGATCAAAAGCACGAGATGATGATGACCATATCATGTCACATATTTTGATTGCATGTGATGTTTATCTTTTATGCCTCTTATTTTGCTTAGTACGGCGGTAGCATTATAAGATGATCCCTTCACTAAATTTCAAGGTAAAAGTGTTCTCCCTGAGTATGCATCGTTGCTACAGTTCGTCGTGTTGAGACACCACGTGATGATCGGGTGTGATAGACTCTACGTTCACATACAACGGGTGTAAGACAGTTTTGCACATGCATAATACTTGGGTTAAACTTGACGAGCCTAGCATGTACAGACATGGCCTCAGAAACACTGGAGATCGAAAGATCGAACGTGAATCATATAGTAGATATGATCAACATAGAGATGTTCACCATTGATGACTACCCCATCTCACGTGATGATCGGACATGGTTTAGTTGATTTGGATCATGTATCACTTAGATGACTTGAGGGATGTCTATTTAAGTGGGAGTTCTTTAGTAATTTGATTTATTGAACTTAATTTATCATGAACTTAGTCCTGATAGTATTTGCATATCTATGTTGTAGATCAATGGCCCGTGCTACCGTTCCCCTGAATTTTAATGCGTTCCTAGAGAAAGCTAAGTTGAAAGATGATGGTAGCAACTACACGGACTGGGTCCGTAACTTGAGGATTATCCTCATTGCTGCACAGAAGAATTATGCCCTTGATGCACCGCTAGGTGAAAGGCCTGCTGCAGGAGCAGAAGCTGATGTTTTGAACGTCTGGCAAGCTCGATCTGATGACTACTCGATAGTTTAGTGTGCCATGCTTTACGGCTTAGAACCGGGACTTCAAAGACGTTTCGAACATCATGGATCATATGAGATGTTCCAAGAGTTGAAGTTAATATTTCAAGCAAATGCTTGGGTTGAGAGATATGAAGTCTCCAACAAGTTTTATAGCTGCAAGATGGAGGAGAACAGTTCTGTCAGTGAACACATACTCAAAATGTCTGGGTATTATAATCACTTGACTCAGCTGGGAGTTGATCTTCCAGTTGATTGTGTCATTGACGGGGTTCTTCAATCACTGCCACCAAGCTACAAAGGCTTCGTGATGAACTATAATATGCAAGGGATGAACAAAACAATTCCCGAGCTCTTCACAATGCTTAAGGACGCGGAGGTAGAAATCAAGAAGGAGCATCAAGTGTTGATGGTTAACAAGACCACTAGTTTCAAGAAAAATGGCAAGGGAAAGAAAGGGAACTTCAAGAAGAATGGCAAGCAAGTTGCCACTCCCGGGAAGAAGCCCAAAACTGGACCCAAGCCTGAAACTGAGTGCTTCTACTGCAAAGGGACCAGTCACTAGAAGCGGAACTGCCCCAAATACTTGGTGGATAAGAAGGATGGCAAAGTGAACAAAGGAATATTTGATATACATGTTATTGACGTGTACCTTACTAATGCTCGTAGTAGCGCCTGGGTATTTGATACTGGTTCGGTTGCTCATATTTGTAACTCGAAACAGGAGCTACAGATTAAACGAAGATTGGCTAAGGACGAGGTGACGATGCGCGTCTGGAATGGTTCCAAGGTCGATGTGATTGCCGTCGACACGCTACCTCTACATCTACCTTCGGGATTAGTTTTAGACCTCAATAATTAATATTTGGTGCCAGCGTTGAGCATGAACATTATATCTGGATCATGTTTAGTGCGAGACGGTTATTCATTTAAATCAGAGAATAATGGTTGTTCTATTTATATGAGTAATATCTTTTATGGTCATGCACCCTTGAAGAGTGGTCTATTCTTGTTGAATCTCGATTGTAGTGATATACATATTCATAATATTGATGCCAAAAGATGCAAAGTTGATAATGATAGTGCAACATATTTGTGGCACTGCCGTTTAGGTCATATTGGTGTAAAGCACATGAAGAAACTCCATACAGATGGACTTTTGGAATTACTTGATTATGAATCATTTGATACTTGCGAACCATGCCTCATGGGCAAGATGACTAAAACTCCGATCTTCGGAACAATGGAGCGAGCTAATGACTTATTGGAAATAATACATACCGATGTATGTGGTCCGATGAGTGTTGAGGCTCGCGGCGGGTATCGTTATTTTCTAACCTTCACAGATGATTTAAGCAGATATGGGTATATCTACTTAATGAAACACAAGTCTGAAACATTTGAAAATTTCAAAGAATTTCAGAGTGAAGTGGAGAAACATCGTAACAAGAAAATAAAGTTTCTACGATCTGATCGCGGAGGCGAATATTTGAGTTATGAGTTTGGCCTTCATTTAAAACAATGTGGAATTGTTTCACAACTCACGCCACCTGGAACACCACAGCGTAATGGTGTGTCCGAACGTCGTAACCGTACTTTATTAGATATGATGAGATCTATGATGTCTCTTACCGATTTACCACTATCATTTTGGGGTTATGCATTAGAGACAACTGCATTCACATTAAATAGGGCACCATCTAAATCCGTTGAGACGACACCATATGCACTGTGGTTTGGATAGAAACCTAAGTTGTCGTTTCTGAAAGTTTGGGGTTGCGACACTTATGTCAAAAGGCTTCAGCCTGATAAGCTCGAACCCAAATCGGAGAAGTGCGTCTTCATAGGAAACCCTAAAGAAACAATTGGGTACACCTTCCACCACAGATCTGAAGGCAAGATCCTTGTTGCCAAGAGCGGAAACTTTCTAGAGAAGGAGTTTCTCTTGAAGGAAGTGAGTGGGAGGAAAGTAGAACTTGATGAGGTAATTGTACCTTCTCTCGAATTGGAAAGTAGCACATCACGGAAAACCGTTCCCGTGATGCCTACACCAACTAGAGAGGAAGATAATGATAATGATCATGAAACTTTAGATCAAGTTGCTATTAAACCTCGTAGGTCAACCAGAGCACGATCCGCACCAGAGTGGTATGGTAATCCTGTCCTGGAAGTCATGTTATTAGACCAAGGCGAACATACGAACTATGAAGAAGCTATGATGAGCCCAGATTCCGACAAATGGCTTGAGGCCATGAAATCTGAGATAGGATCCATGTATGAGAACAAAGTATGGACTTTGGTGGACTTGCCCGATGGTCGGCAAGCCATAGAGAATAAATGGATCTTCAAGAAGAAGACTGACGTTGATGGTAATGTTACTGTCTACAAAGCTCGACTTGTCGCAAAAGGTTTTCGACAAGTTCAAGGGGTTGACTACAATGAAACTTCCTCACCCGTAGCGATGCTTAAGTCTGTCCGAATCATGTTAGCAATTGCCGCATTTCATGATTATGAAATCTGGCAAATGGATGTCAAAACTGCATTCCTTTATGGATTTCTTAAAGAAGAGTTGTATATGATGCAACTAGAAGGTTTTGTCGATCCTAAAGGTGCTAACAAAGTGTGCAAGCTCCAACGATCCATCTATGGACTGGTGCAAGAATCTCGGAGTTGGAATATACGCTTTGATGAAGTGATCAAAGCATATGGTTTTATACAGACTTTTGGTGATGCCTGTATTTACAAGAAAGTGAGTGGGAGCTCTGTAGCATTTCTGATATTATATGTAGATGACATATTGTTGATTGGAAATGATATAGAATTTCTGGATAGCATAAAAGGATATTTGAATAAGAATTTTTCAATGAAAGACCTCGGTGAAGCTGCTTATATATTGGGCATCAAGATCTATAGAGATAGATCGAGACGCTTAATAGGACTTTCACAAAGCACATACCTTGATTTTTTTTTTGAAGGAGTTCAAAAATGGATCGGTCAAAGAAAGAGTTCTTGCCTGTATTCAAGGTGTGAAGTTGAGTAAGACTCAAAGCCTGACCACGACAGAAGATAGAGAGAAAATGAAAGTCATTCCCAATGCCTCAGTCATAGGTTCTATAAAGTATGCCATGCTGTGTACCAGACCAGTTGTGTGCCTTGCCATGAGTTTGGCAAGGGGGTACAATAGTGATCCAGGAGTAGATCACTGGACAGCGGTCAAAATTACCCTTAGTTACCTAAGAGGACTAAGGAAATGTTTCTCGGTTATGGAGGTGATAAAGAGTTCGTCATAAAGGGTTACGTCGATGCAAGCTTTGACACTGATTCAGATGACTCTGAGTCTCATTCTGGATACGTATTGAAAGTGGGAGCAATTAGCTAGAGTAGCTCCATGCAGAGCTTTGTAGACATAGAAATTTGCAAAATACATATGGATCTGAATGTGACAGACCCGTTGACTAAACTTCTCTCACAAGCAAAACATGATCACACCTTAGTACTCTTTGGGTCTTAATCACATGGCGATGTGAACTAGATTATTGACTCTAGTAAACTCTTTGGGTATTGGTCACATGGCGATGTGAACTATGGGTGTTAATCACATGGTGATGTGAACTAGATTATTGACTCTAGTGCAAGTGGGAGACTGAAGGAAATATGCCCTAGAGGCAATAAGAAAGTTGTTATTTTATATTTCCTTATTCATGATAAAGGTTTATTATTCATGCTAGAATAGTATTGATCGGAAACTTAAATACGTGTGTGAATACATAAACAAATACTGTGTCCCTAGTAAGGCTCTACTAGACTAGCTTGTTGATCAAAGATGGTTAAGGTTTCCTAACCATGGACATGTGTTGTCATTTGATAACGGGATCACATCATTAGGAGAATGATGTGATGGACAAGACCCATCCGTTAGCTTAGCATATTGATCGTTCAGTTTATTGCTATTGCTTTCTTCATGTCAAATACATATTCCTTTGACTATGAGATTATGCAACTCCCGGATACCGGAGGAATGCCTTGTGTGCTATCAAACATCACAACGTAACTAGGTGATTATAAAGATGCTCTATAGGTATCTCCAAAGGTGTTTGTTGAGTTGGCATAGATCGAGATTAGGATTTGTCACTCCGAGTATCGAAGAGGTATCTCTGGGCCCTCTCGGTAATACACATCATAAGCTTGCAAGCAAACGACTAAGGAGTTAGTCACGAGGTGATGTATTACGGAACGAGTAAAGAGACTTGCCAGTAACGAGATTGAGCTAGGTATGAAGATACCGACGATCGAATCTCGGGCAAGTAACATACCGATGGACAAAGGGAATTACGTATGTTGTCATGACGGTTCGACCGATAAAGATCTTCGTATAATATGTAGGAGCCAATATGGGCATCCAGGTTCCGCTATTGGTTATTGACGGGAGAGGTGTCTCGGTCATGTCTACATAGTTCTCGAACCCGTAGGGTCCACACGCTTAACGTTCGATGACGATATAGTATTATATGAGTTATGTGATTTGGTGACCGAATATTGTTTGGAGTCCCGGATGAGATCACGGACATGACGAGGAGTCTCGAAAGGGTCGAGAGGTAAATATTGATATATAGGATAATGGTATTCGGACACCAGAAGTGTTTCGGGGGGTACCGGGTACTTATCGGGTCACCGGAAGGGGTTCCGGGCACCCCCGGCAAAGTTATGGGCCTTATGGGCCAAGAGAGGGAACACACCAGCCCATAAGGGGCTGGTGCACCCCCATAGCAGGCCGGCCTATGAGGAGGAGAAGGAAAGAGGGGAGGGAAAGGAAAGTGTGGAGTAGGACTCCCCTTTCTTCCCTCTCCCCCCTCTTTCCTTCCCCCTTCTTCATACATGGAATGGGGGGGGGGGGGCAGGAGGGCAGGAGCCCTAGGGCCGGCGGCCAGCCCCTTGGGGTGCGCCCTGGCTGCCTCCTCCCCCTCCCACCTATATATATGTGGGGAGGGGGCGCCACACAAGGACACAACATTGTCTTAGCCGTGTGCGGCGCCCCCATCCACAGTTTTCTCCCTCGGTCTGGCAGACCCGTTGACTAAACCTCTCTCACAAGCAAACCATGATCACACCTTAGTACTCTTTGGGTGTTAATCACATGGGAATGTGAACTAGATTATTGACTCTAGTAAACTCTTTGGGTGTTAGTCACATGCCGATGTGAACTATGGGTGTTAATCACATGACGATGTGAACTAGATTATTGACTCTAGTGCAAGTGGGAGACTGAAGGAAATATGCCCTAGAGGCAATAATAAAGTTGTTATTTTATATTTCCTTATTCATGATAAAGGTTTATTATTCATGCTAGAATTGTATTGATCGGAAACCTAAATACATGTGTGAATACATAAACGAATACCGTGTCCCTAGTATGCCTCTACTAGACTAGCTCGTTGATCAAAGATGGTTAAAGGTTTCCTAACCATAGACAGTGGTGGTGACGGTGGTGGTGAAGCAATCCCGCAGGGCTTTGCCTAAGCACTGCGACGATCTAGAGCGGAGGAGCAAACTAGAGGCGGAGGGGTGCCGACACACGGCGTGGAATAAGCTGTGTATTGTGTGGCACCCCTCCCCACATATATATAGGTGTGGGAGGGGAGGAGGCAGCCCCTAGGGCACCCCAATAGGGCCGACGGCCACCCTAGGGTTTTCCTAGTGGTGCGCCCCCCCTTCCATATAATGCACTTGGGAGAAGGAAAGGGGGGAGGCGCCCCCAATCCTTCCTTTCTCCCTTCCAGAGATATGGTAGGAGGAAGTGGCGCCTTCCCCTTCCATCTAATTGGGTGTGGCTGCCATAAGGGGGGCACACCAGCCCATGTGGGCTAGTGTGTTCCCCTCTACTTGGCCCACTAAGGCCCATGTGACGCCCCCGGCCTAATCGTGCACTAATCATACACGCAAATGCACACGATCAAGCCTAAGGACTCACGGGAAGATATCACAACACAACTCTAAAACATAAATAAAGTCATACAAGCTTTATATTACAAGCCAGGGGCCTCGAGGGCTCAAATACATAAACTTGCGTACAAGCGTCAGCGGAAGCATCAGATATCTGAGTACAGATATGAAACAGAAACAGAAAGGCCTTTAGGAAGGCGGGACAAAAGAAAACACTACGATCGAAAGGCGTAGGCCTCCTGCCTGGGACCCTCCGATCCTACTCCTGGTCGACGGCAAGCTCGTAGTAGTAACCATCCTCTGGGTAGTAGTAGTAGTCGATCGACGGGGCATCTGTCTCAGAGGGCTCCGTCATCTGGTCACGACAAACTGATATGGGGAGAAAAGAAAACAAAGCAATCGTGAGTACTCTGAAGTACTCAGCAAGCAAGGATCTACACTACATATGCAACATTATCAAAGGGAGGCTGTATATGTGGACTGGGCTGCAGAAATGCCAGAATAGAGAGAAGGCCTAGTCCTATCGAAGACTAGCATCTTCAGCGGTCTTGCAGCAGTAGAAGAGAGTAGAACAGATCAATATAAAGTAGCAGTAGTAATAAGTCTCAACCTCACCCAGAGATCCTTTCTCGACTACCTGCGAGAAAGCAATCCCAGAGCCATACAGTCATCAACCTCGTCCGGAGATCCCTTCTCGACTCCCTGCGAGAAGCAATCCCAGAGCCATACATACAGGTCTCATCACAGGTATCCAGTTCTAGTTGTATCGATCGGGATACAACTCCGAGTGTCCTTTACCGTAGGACCGGCTATCGATAGAAATGTTCTTCCCTGCAGGGGTGCACCAACTTACCCATCACGCTTGCTTAACTCTGGCCGGACACACTTTCCTGGGTCATGCCCGGCCTCGGCCAAACAACACACCGCAACCCTACCTACAGCTCAGCAGAGAGGTCCCCGTCGGTCTATATCCTAAGCGCTCAGGGGTCATGGGCCATCGCCCTGTGCACTCCAGGTCATTGCGAGCAGAGCGAATCTCGGTACCACCCCTCAGGATGGCGCCGGCCCAGCCCGGCCGCAGTGCTGAACTGGACGTCTGACAGAGCTTTCGGCTGATGCATACGATGCAGAACGCCCATACTATGCCCACGTGATGGTTAGTGCTATCAGGCCAGAGGCCTGCTCGGATCAAATATCCAAATCGTAGTGGACTAGGGGCTTGCGGAAAACGAGCAGAGACTCACGAAAGATGTGACCCCGTCGCCCCGTCTCGAGGACTTGCGGCAAGGGCCATGAATGCCCGACCACGCCTCGTATTCACCACTCGGGCACCATACAGGCACCCGTCTTCACAACACTCGCCTCTTAGGCGCACGCGGGTACCCCTCAGGGTCGACCCGCCTATCCAAGTAACAGTGTAAAATCCAAGTATCCGTGTGTCCATAACATTAGGGGAATCCGAGGTATCACCCTCGTTGGATTCCTACTCGATGTGTCTGTCAAGGTGAACTCGGAGGATTCACCCTCGATGGGTTCACACTTGATGTGTTGCACGACAGCGTCGTTACCGGAAGTGGTGAAGGAGGAATCACCCTCGATGACCACGACCGAATAGCTACTCTACAGAGTTAACATCAGAAGTGCTACAAGAGGTTTCACCCTCGACACTCGATAGTAACGCTGCAGTGTCGTTACAACTAAGGGGGGTGATGTGCGGTGTCGGGGCCTGGTCTTCAATTCCCGTTGATCGGGTCTTCTGACAATCCAGCGTGGCAGTCGGGATAAGTGGGGTCACTGATAGGTCTCTACCCAGCCTAGACTAAACAGTTTAGGATATGCAGGTAATTATCAACAGCAGGTTACAATGAACAGGCTATGCATCAGAATAGGTAAAGCAGCAGCAGCAGCAATTCTAATGCAAGCATGGAAAATTAGAATGGGCGATATCGGGATGATCAAAAGGGGGGCTTGCCTGGTTGCTCGGCGGCAAGGGCAAGGTTGTCAATGGTGTCTTCGGGCTCCGGAGCTGCGTCGGTCTCGGGGAACTGCGTCGGGGTCTAACGAGAGAGAAGAGGGGGAGGAAACAGTATAAATATAGAGCAAATATAAGCAACACAAAGTACGACATGACATTGTGCAGTGCCGGGTGTGTCCTAACGTATGGTTGCACGTCACCGAGGAAGGGGGGATCCATCCGGGAATGTTTTCCCGGTTCCGTACATTTATCAGACAGATGACCGGAGGGGAATGGTTGCATGTTCGGATAGTTAGAGACGTGTGGCGAACGAACGGATCGCGAATCCGAATTCGTCTCGTCGTTCTGAGCAACTTTCATGTACAAAGTTTTTCCATCGGAGTTACGGATTATTTATTATGATTTTCTAAAGTTTTAATCATTTTTTTGAATTTATTTTTATTATTTAATTCAACATTATCCAGAATAGTAACTGATGACATTAGCATGACATCATGCTGATGTCAGCAGCATTAGGGTTAATTAAGTTAATTAATAACTACTCTAATTAAT
Source organism: Thinopyrum elongatum (assembly GCA_011799875.1). NCBI lineage: Eukaryota > Viridiplantae > Streptophyta > Magnoliopsida > Poales > Poaceae > Thinopyrum > Thinopyrum elongatum. Next base: position 649,124,547 of record CM022298.1, read on the forward strand.
TAATCAACTAATTAATTATTTACTTTAATTAAACAGATTTAATTAACTATTTATTTATTTATTTTAATTTTAATTTTTAGCCAGGGCTATGGCCGGTCACGTCCGGGCGGCCTGTGCGGGCACCGGACATGTCCGGGCTCGCATAGCGCGGCGCAGTGGCGCAGGTGGCCGGAGCGGCAGGGGCGGCGGCCGGAGCCGCGCGGGCGGTGGCGTGGGATGGTGGCCGAAGCGGGGCAGCGCGGAGGCGGAGGTGGCGGTGGCCGCGGGTAGGCGCGTGAGCGCGCGCGGCGAGGGCGCGGCGAGCCGGGGGGGGGGGAGGAACGGAGGAGGAGGGGTGGTGGATCACCACGGCGGTAGGGCACTGGTAGCGGGGCGCAGGGAGGATGGCGGGCACGGCGAGGAGGCGGCGCCGGCGGCGGGGTCCGGGCGGCGGCGGCGGCGTCGGGCGCCGGGGAGGAGGGAGGAGGGGATCGGGGGGGGGAATGGATCGGGGGGGTTGGGGTTAGGGTTCGGCCCCAGGGGGTATAGGCCAGGGGTGGGGAGGCAGCTGGGCCAGCCCAGTTGGGCCGGGGGTGTATTTTTTTTTTCTCTTTTTCTGTTTTTCTTTTTCTTATTTTCTTTCAACTCTATCTTCGCAATAAAGTGTGGCCTCCATATGACTTTTGTAAAATATGAGAACTAGCCCATAATTCACAGTGCGACATACCCTACCACCAAAAACTAGTTTAGGGTAAAATATAATTTCATATTTAATTTAGATTAAATAAAAGGTTAATAATTATTGTCTTTAGCCACTGTTTGAGGTGGTTTGAGTCGCTTACCCAATTTAGTAAATGTTGATTACAATTTTAGACTAGCCTCTGCAATATTTGTTATTTATCGAACATTTTAGTTTTTATGTTGGACAACTTTTATATTTCACTTTCATTTAAATTTGAATTTTGACTTAGGAGTTGAAATGCAATATGATGCTAATGATGATCATGCACTGTTAAACATGATGACATGGCATAATCAAGGGTGATTACTGTAGTTAACCACCGGGGGTGTTACAAATCTCCTCTACTAACAAGAATTCTCATCCCGAGAATTAAGAGGTAGAAGGAAAAAGTTCGGGGTATTCCGCACGAAGATTATCCTTGTGTTCCCAAGTGGCTTCATCTTCAGTATGATTTGACCACTGCACTTTGAGGAACTTGGTAACCTTCTGACGGGTTCGACGTTCAGCTTCATCGAGGATGCGGATCGGATGCTCCTTATAAGATAGATCATCATGCAGTTCGAGCATCTCGTGATCCACTGCTCGGTGCGGAGATTCCTTGAAGCATTGACGAAGTTGCGACACATGGAAGACGTCGTGGACATGAGAGAATTGCGGCGGCAATTCCAATTTGTATGCCACCTGACCACGTCTAGCAACTATGCGAAAAGGACCAATGTAGCGCGGAGCTAACTTGCCCTTGATTCCAAAACGGTGAGTGCCCTTCATAGGAGTGACACGCAGATAAGCTTGATCACCGGGTTGATAAGTCAAACCCCATCGTTTGCGATCATAATTGCTCTTCTGACGGTCCTGAGCCGCCTTGAGATTTTCTCGGACAATACGGACTTGTTCTTCGGCGTGTTGAATAATATCCGGACCCACGAGCGGTCGTTCCCCAGTTTCTGACCAATTCAGAGGGGTTCGACACTTACGTCCATAAAGTACTTCGAAGGGGGCCATTTTCAAGCTGGCTTGATAGCTGTTGTTATAAGAGAACTCGGCATACGGGAGAGGTTCTTCCCACTTCTTGCCGAAAGAAATAACACAAGCTCGTAGCATGTCTTCAAGCACTTGGTTGACTCGCTCGACTTGGCCTTGAGACTGGGGGTGATATGCTGAACTCCAAGTAATATGAGTTCCCATAGCTTTTTGGAAACTTTCCCAGAAATGACCAGTGAATATGCTGCCACGGTCTGAACTGATCTCTTTCGGAATACCGTGGAGTGATACGATTCTGGAGATATACAACTCTGCTAACTGTCTAGCAGTGATAGTCTCCTTGACAGGCAGAAAGTGTGCAACTTTGGAAAGTTGGTCGACGACGACAAGAATAGCATCGTGACCCTTCTGTGACTTGGGAAGGCCAGTAATGAAATCCATTTGAACCTTGTCCCATTTCCATAGAGGAATAGGAAGCGGTTGCAGAATTCCAGCAGGCTTCTGATGTTCTGCTTTAACGCGTCGACACACATCACATTCAGCAACATAACAAGCAATGTCCTGCTTCATTCTAGACCACCAGTACCTTTGACGGAGATCACGATACATCTTGGTGCTACCGGGATGAATAGACAATGGTGTGTCATGTGCTTCCTTCATGACCTTATCAGTCATAAGCTCGAAGCGAGGTACCACAATGCGGTCTCTGAAATACAAGGTTCCATCTTCATACAGCAAGAAATCCCTGTATTTTTCAAGGTGAAGATCTTTCTTCATCAGATCAACTTCAGCATCTTTAGCTTGTGCACTCTTAACAGCTTTCTCAAGGTCTAGTTCAACAACCAAGGTTTTTAAGTATCCATGAGGAACTATCTCGAGATTTAGCCTTCGAAGCTCTTCATACAGGAGTGGTTGCTCTAGCTAGACTTCAAGTTCACAGCAATAGGATTTGCGACTCAACGCATCAGCCATTACATTAGCCTTGCCAGGGTTATAAGAAATACCCAAATCATAGTCCACAATAGTCTCCATCCATCTTTGCTGACGGAGGTTTAGAGATGGCTGAGTAAACAAGTACTTCAGACTTTTATGATCCGTGTATATCTCGCAACGATTACCGAGGAGGTAATGTCGCCACAACTGCAGTGCATAAATGACAGCAGCTAGTTCTAGATCATGTACCGAATAATTCTCTTCATGTGGGCGCAACTGACGAGAGTCGTAAGCAATCACTTTACGCTCTTGCATTAGGACACAGCCTAATCCTTCACGGGATGCGTCACAATAAATCACAAAGTCTTTGCGGGTATCTGGAGGAGATAGTACTGGGGCAGATGTCAGCTTGTCTTTGAGTGCTTGAAAACTTTCCTGACATTTGTCTGTCCATTCAAATTTAACGCCCTTGTGAAGCAGATCAGTCAGGGGCTTAGCAATCTTGGAAAAGTTCTCGACAAATCGACGGCAATAGCTTGCAAGGCCGAGAAAACTTCTCACTTGCTTGACATTCTTCGGAGGAGTCCAGTCCAGAATAGCCTGAACTCGTTCTGGGTTAACGGCAATGCCTTCTTTCGAAATCACATGGCCGAGATATGTCACTTCAGACAACCAGAATTGACATTTAGAATATTTGGCATACAGTTGGTGTTCACACAGCTTCTCCAGTACAAGGCGAAGATGTTCGGCATGTTCTTCTTCATTCTTCGAATATACCAGAATATCATCCAGATATACCATGACGAATTTATCGAGGTAATCCATGAATATGTAGTTCATTAACCGGGAGAAGGTTGCTGGAGCATTTGTTAAGCCAAATGACATGACTGTGTGCTCATAAGAACCATAGCGAGTAACGAATGCTGTCTTCAGAATATCCTCTTCTCGAACTCGAATCTGGTGGTATCCCAATCTCAAATCAAGCTTAGAGAATACTGAGGAACCAGCAAGTTGATCATACAAATCGTTGATTCTGGGAAGCGGATACTTGTTCTGAATTGTTGCTTGGTTGATTGGTTGATAATCTTGAACCAACCGATTAGTTCCATCCTTCTTCTTAACGAAGAGTGAAGGTGCTCCCCAAGCAGAGGAACTGGGGCGGATGAAACCTTTCTTAAGTGATGTGTCGATTTCTTCCTTAAGCTCGAGAAGGTGGTGCGGAGGCATCTTATAGGGTCGCTTCGCAATAGGGGTAGTGCCAGGTTTCAAGTCGATGACAAACTCAACAGCTCTAGCAGGGGGTATTCCTGGAAGTTCTTCTGGAAACACATCTTGAAAATCACGAACAACTGGAACGTTCTCGATGCCTTCAAGAGGTGAAGCATTCAATGCATTTAGAACATACATCTGATTCTCGGCATCCTGAGCTGCTCGGACTGAGTATTGTACTATTTGGCCAGAAGGATGTGTGAGCTGGACTGTCTTAGTAGCACAGTCAATCAAAGCTTTATGGGCGGTCAACCAATCCATGCCAAGAATAATGTCTATGTCGGAAGGTCCTAGAGCAATAAGGGAAGCAGAGAACATCAACCCTTCAATTCTGATCTGATTGTTGTGACTTATCATCTGAGTTTGCCACCTGGAACGGGGAGTGATGATTTCTAAAGGAGTGGGTAATGAGCTCATAGCTAACCCATGCAATTGTGCAAACTGCTGGGAAACAAAGGAATGTGATGCACCTGAATCAAAAAGAACATAAGCTGCTACTGAATTAACTGGAAGGGTACCCATCACGATTTTAGGGGACTGTCGAGTTTCTTCCATTTTGACATGAGTGACTCGACCACAATTCATAGTAGGCGGCGTGACACCATAGCTTCTGTTGCGATGGTTTCGACGGCCCTTCTTATGGCCAATAGGACGACGTGATGAATTCTGTGGCTGACCCTGAGGACAGTTGAAAGCACGGTGCCCTGGCTCTCCACACTTGCGGCATAACCCATCATTATGGGGAGGAGCTACAGCATTGGACTGTCCACCCTGAGTCATTAGCTGGCCCGGGGGCGGAGGCAGACGAGGCGCAACATATGACGGCCTTGGTGTTGGGGCAGGTCGGTGATGAACATTGTGTGGGATCCAGACTCGACGTTTCTGAACAGGCTGACCCGAGGATGAGCCAGCTTCATGAGTGCGCTTGAGCGACTCCTGGCATTCAGTCAGAGCTGTTTCAATTTGGAAAGATTTGCTGACAAGCGTTGCGAAGTCTGTGCAATCAAGGACTGCAAGTGCAAGTTTTATGTCAGTACGGAGTCCTTCACGGAATTTACCCTGCTTGCGGGCATCAGTGCAGACGTCATCTTCAGCATAGCGGGACAATTCAAGAAACTTCCTCTGATATTCATCCACAGTCATTGTGCCCTGTGTGAGTTTGCGAAACTCCTTCTTCTTCTGATCCATCAGACCTTGAGGAATGTACCGTGCACGAAAAACTGACTGAAATCCCTGCCAAGTGGTTACTGTCTCTGTAGGCAACATACTCTTGTGGCTTTCCCACCATTGAGCAGCTGAACCCCTTAGGTGATACATCGCATAGGTGACGTAACTGTCAGGGATAACATTAGCCGACTTCAACTGGAAGGCAATGTCACGGAGCCAATCATCAGCATCCATTGGATCAGTTGAGCTGCGAAAAGTGGACGGATTTAGGCGCACAAATTCTGGCAGAGTTATTGGAGCAGACTGTTGCTGAGCATTTTGAGTTGGGAACTGAGCCAATACTCCGGTCATAAACTGACGGTTGAGTTCAAACTGCTCCATCATTGCGGCAATATAAGGTGGAGGTGGGGGATCGTCAGCCATCCTGCCAAATCAACAAGGGCAGTTTAACAAGTAGAAATGCAGATGTATGGAATTATTCATGAAGTAGCACGCACGACAGAAGGAAGTGCAATAGATACTTCATCATAGTCACACCAGACATTCAAATCCACACCTAGTCTCGATTACGAACCGGCATTACGACAGCTGAAAGGAGAAGGCTAGACAACTAGGCGGCGCGCAGGCACGCGGTAAGGAAGTACACAACAAGACATAGCAAAGGCTACATCAACGTCGGAGAAAACTGACGGAGCGAGGAATCTGCAAGTGACAACACAGGGTGCCCTCGATAAAAGGATCCTGTAAGTAGAACCTGGCCCACAATCTTGAAGCAAGGGGGGATATTTTCAGAACTCCGGGTGGATGTGAGCACGAGAGCCTAATGTTGGAGTTAGTAAAATTTTAACCCGAATAGGAGAGAGATCAGAGTCCCAGATTAAAGGTCGAGGAGTAAAAGATACTAATACCACCCAATTGGCGACGTGGGCCCGTAAGCCACACAGCCAAGTTAGTAAAACAGTTTTCGGTTACTAGACTCAACTTCGGCCAAGGAGTAGGAAAGGGGGTTCCTACAGTCAGTCGGCTCTGATACCAACTTGTGACGCCCCCGGCCTAATCGTGCACTAATCATACACGCAAATGCACACGATCAAGCCTAAGGACTCACAGGAAGATATCACAACACAACTCTAGAACATAAATAAAGTCATACAAGCTTTATATTACAAGCCAGGGGCCTCGAGGGCTCGAATACATAAACTTGCGTACAAGCGTCAGCGGAAGCATCAGATATCTGAGTACAGATATGAAACAGAAACAGAAAGGCCTTTAGGAAGGCGGGACAAAAGAAAACACTACGATCGAAAGGCGTAGGCCTCCTGCCTGGGACCCTCCGATCCTACTCCTGGTTGACGGCAAGCTCGTAGTAGTAACCATCCTCTGGGTAGTAGTAGTAGTCGATCGACGGGGCATCTGTCTCAAAGGGCTCCGTCATCTGGTCACGACAAACTGATATGGGGAGAAAAGAAAACAAAGCAACCGTGAGTACTCTGAAGTACTCAGCAAGCAAGGATCTACACTACATATGCAACATTATCAAAGGGAGGCTGTATATGTGGACTGGGCTGCAGAAATGCCAGAATAGAGAGAAGGCCTAGTCCTATCGAAGACTAGCATCTTCAGCGGTCTTGCAGCAGTAGAAGAGAGTAGAACAGATCAATATAAAGTAGCAGTAGTAATAAGTCTCAACCTCACCCAGAGATCCTTTCTCAACTACCTGCGAGAAAGCAATCCCAGAGCCATACAGTCATCAACCTCGTCCGGAGATCCCTTCTCGACTCCCTGCGAGAAGCAATCCCAGAGCCATACATACAGGTCTCATCACAGGTATCCAGTTCTAGTTGTATCGATCGGGATACAACTCCGAGTGTCCTTTACCGTAGGACCGGCTATCGATAGAAATGTTCTTCCCTGCAGGGGTGCACCAACTTACCCATCACGCTCGCTTAACTCCGGCCGGACACACTTTCCTGGGTCATGCCCGGCATCGGCCAAACAACACACCGCAACCCTACCTACAGCTCAGCAGAGAGGTCCCCGTCGGTCTATATCCTAAGCGCTCAGGGGTCATGGGCCATCGCCCTGTGCACTCCGGGTCGTTGCGAGCAGAGCTAATCTCGGTACCACCCCTCAGGATGGCGCCGGCCCAGCCCGGCCGCAGTGCTAAACTGGACGTCTGACAGAGCTTTCGGCTGATGCATACGATGCAGAACGCCCATACTATGCCCACGTGATGGTTAGTGCTATCAGGCCAGAGGCCTGCTCGGATCAAATATCCAAATCGTAGTGGACTAGGGGCTTGCGGAAAACGAGCAGAGACTCACGAAAGATGTGACCCCGTCGCCCCGTCTCGAGGACTTGCGACAAGGGCCATGAATGCCCGGCCATGCCTCGTATTCACCACTCGGGCACCATACAGGCACCCGTCTTCACAACACTCGCCTCTTAGGCTCACGCGGGTACCCCTCAGGGTCGACCCGCCTATCCAAGTAACAGTGTAAAATCCAAGTATCCGTGTGTACATAACATCAGGGGAATCCGAGGTATCACCCTCGTTGGATTCCTACTCGATGTGTCTGTCAAGGTGAACTCGGAGGATTCACCCTCGATGGGTTCACACTTGATGTGTTGCACGACAGCGTCGTTACCGGAAGTGGTGAAGGAGGAATCACCCTCGATGACCAGGACCGAATAGCTACTCTACAGAGTTAACATCAGAAGTGCTACAAGAGGTTTCACCCTCGACACTCGATAGTAACGCTATAGTGTCGTTACAACTAAGGGGGGTGATGTGCGGTGTCGGGGCCTGGTCTTCAATTCCCGTTGATCGGGTCTTCTGACAATCCAGCGTGGCAGTCGGGATAAGTGGGGTCACTGATAGGTCTCTACCCAGCCTAGACTAAACAGTTTAGGATATGCAGGTAATTATCAACAGCAGGTTACAATGAACAGGCTATGCATCAGAATAGGTAAAGCAGCAGCAGCAACAATTCTAATGCAAGCATGGGAAATTAGAATGGGCGATATCGGGATGATCAAAAGGGGGGCTTGCCTGGTTGCTCGGCGGCAAGGGCAAGGTTGTCAATGGTGTCTTCGGGCTCCGGAGCTGCGTCGGTCTCGGGGAACTGCGTCGGGGTCTAACGAGAGAGAAGAGGGGGAGGAAACAGTATAAATATAGAGCAAACATAAGCAACACAAAGTATGACATGACATTGTGGAGTGCCGGGTGTGTCCTAACGTATGGTTGCACGTCACCGAGGAAGGGGGGATCCATCCGGGAATGTTTTCCCGGTTCCGGACATTTGTCAGACAGATGATCGGAGGGGAATGGTTGCATGTTCGGATAGTTAGAGACATGTGGCGGACGAACGGATCGCGTATCCGAATTCGTCTCGTCGTTCTGAGCAACTTTCATGTACAAAGTTTTTCCATCGGAGTTACGGATTATTTATTATGATTTTCTAAAGTTTTAATCATTTTTTTGAATTTATTTTTATTATTTAATTCAACATTATCCAGAATAGTAACTGAGGACATCAGCATGACATCATGCTGATGTCAGCAGCATTAGGGTTAATTAAGTTAATTAATAACTACTCTAATTAATTAATCAACTAATTAATTATTTACTTTAATTAAACAGATTTAATTAACTATTTATTTATTTATTTTTATTTTTATTTTTAGCCAGGGCTATGGCCGGACATGTCCGGGCGGCCTGTGCGGGCACCGGACAAGTCCGGGCTCGCATAGCGCGCGCGGGCACCGGACGAGCGGGCGGCGGGCGCGGTCGGCGCGGTCGCGGGCGAGGCCGGCGCAGGGCAGCGCGGCGCAGTGGCGCAGGTGGCCGGAGCGGCAGGGGCGGCGACCGGAGCCGCGCGGGCGGCGGCGTGGGACGGTGGCCGAAGCGGGGCAGCGCGGAGGCGGAGGCGGCGGTGGCCGCGGGTAGGCGCGTGCGCGCGCGCGGCCATTGCGCGGCCCGGGCGCGGGCGAGCGCGGCGCGTGCCCGCGGCGAGCCGGGGGGGGGGAACGGAGGAGGAGGGGCGGTGGCTCTCCGCGGCGGTAGGGCACTGGTAGCGAGGCGCGGGTAGGATGGCGGGCACGACGAGGAGGCGGCGGCGGCGGCGGGGTCCGGGCGGCGGCGGCGGCGTCGGGCGCCGGGGAGGAGGGAGGAGGGGATCGGGGGGGGGGGGTTGGGGTTAGGGTTCGGCCCCAGGGGGTATAGGCCAGGGTGGGAGGCAGCTGGGCCCGGCCCCATTTGGGCCGGGGGGTATTTTTTTTTGTTTCTCTTTTTCTGTTTTTCTTTTTCTTATTTTCTTTCAACTCTATCTTCGCAATAAAGTGTGGCCTCCATATGACTTTTGTAAAATATGAGAACTAGCCCATAATTCACAGTGCGACATACCCTACCACCAAAAACTAGTTTGGGGTAAAATATAATTTCATATTTAATTTAGATTAAATAAAAGGTTAATAATTATTGTCTTTAGCCACTGTTTGAGGTGGTTTGAGTCGCTTACCCAATTTAGTAAATGTTGGTTACAATTTTAGACTAGCCTCTGCAATATTTGTTATTTATCGAACATTTTAGTTTTTATCTTGGACAACTTTTATATTTCACTTTCATTTAAATTTGAATTTGACTTAGGAGTTGAAATGCAATATGATGCTAATGATGATCATGCACTGTTAAACCTGATGACATGGCATAATCAAGGGTGATTACTGTAGTTAACCACCGGGGGTGTTACAGCCCAATACTCTCCCGGTGCCTCCGGAACCCCTTTCGGCATTCTGATACCTTTCCGGTGCATTCTGAAACTATTCCGAAGACCAAATAGCATCGTCCTATATATCAATCTTTACCTCCGAACCATTCCGGAGCTCCTCGTCATGTCCGTGATCACATCCGGTACTCCGAACAACATTCGGTCACCAAACCACATAACTCATATAATACCAAATTGACATCGAACGTTAAACATGCAGATCCTACGGGTTCGAGAACTATGTAGACACGACCGAGACACCTCTCCGGTCAATAACCAATAGCGGAACCTGGATGCCCATATTGGCTCCTACATATTCTACGAAGATCTTTATCGATCGAACTGTTATGACAACATACGTAATTCCCTTTGTCCATCGGTATGTTACTTGCCCGAGATTCGATCGTCGGTATCTCTATACCTAGTTCAATCTCGTTACCGGCAAGTCTCTTTACTCGTTCCATAATACATCACCTCGTGACTAACTCCTTAGTCATTTGCTTGCAAGCTTATGATGTGTATTACCGAGAGGGCCCAGAGATACCTCTCCGATACTCGGAGTGACAAATCCTAATCTCGATCTATGCCAACTCAACAAACACCTTCGGAGATACCTATAGAGCATCTTTATGATCACCCAGTTATGTTGTGACGTTTGATAGCACACAAGGTATTCCTCCGGTATCCGGGAGTTGCATAATCTCATAGTCCAAGGAATATGTATTTGACATGAAGAAAGCGATAGCAATAAACTGAACGATCATTATGCTAAGCTAACGGATGGGTCTTGTCCATCACATCATTCTCCTAATGATGTGATCCCGTTATCAAATGACAACACATGTCCATGGTTATGAAACCTTAACCATCTTTGATCAACGAGCTAGTCTAGTAGAGGCTCACTAGGGACACGGTATTTGTTTATGTATCCACACATGTATTTAAGTTTCCGATCAATACAATTCTAGCATGAATAATAAACTTTTATCATGAATAAAGAAATATAAAATAACAATTTTATTATTGCCTCTAGGGCATATTTCCTTCAGTCTCCCACTTGCACTAGAGTCAATAATCTAGTTTACATCGTCATGTGATTAACACCCATAGTTCACATCGTCATGTGACCAATACCCAAAGAGTTTACTAGAGTCAATAATCTAGTTCACATCGCCATGTGATTAACACCCAAAGAGTACTAAGGTGTGATTATGTTTTACTTGTGTGAGAAGTTTAGTCAACGGGTCTGCCACACTCAGATCCGTATGTATTTTGCAAATTTCTATATCTACAATGCTCTGCATGGAGCTACTCTATCTTGATTGCTCCCACTTTCAATATGTATCTAGATTGAGACTCAGAGTCATCCGGATCGGTGTTAAAGCTTGCATCGACGTAACCCTTGACGATGAACACTTTATCTCCTCCATAACCGAGAAACATTTCCTTAGTCCTCTTTAAGGCATCTAAGGATAATTTTGACCGCTGTCCAGTGATCTACTCCTGGATCACTATTGTACCCCCTTGCCAAACTCATGGCATGGTACACAATAGGTATGGTACACAGCATGGCATACTTTATAGAACCTATGGCTGAGGCATAGGGAATGCCTTTCATTCTCTTTCTATCTTCTGCCGTGGTCGGGTTTTGAGTCTTACTCAACTTCACACCTTGCAACACAGGCAAGAACCCTTTCTTTGACTGATCTATTTTGAACTTCTTCAAAACTTTGTCAATGTATATGCTTTGTGAAAGTCCTATTAAACGTGTCGATCTATCCCTATAGATCTTGATGCTCAATACGTAAGTAGCTTCACCGAGGTCTTTCATTGAAAAATTCTTATTCAAATATCCTTTTATGCTATCCAGAAATTATATATCATTTCCAATTAGCAATATGTCATCCACATATAATATTAGAAATGCTACAGAGCTCCCACTCACTTTCTTGTAAATACAAGCTTCATCGTAAGTCTGTATAAAACCATATGCTTTGATCACTTCATCAAAGCGTATAATCCAACTCCGAGATGCTTGCACCAGTCCACAGATGGATCCCTGGAGCTTGCACACTTTGTTAGTACCTTTAGGATCGAAAAAACCTTCTGGTTGCATCATATACAACTCTTCTTTAAGATATCCATTAAGGAATGCAGTTTTGACATCCATTTGCCAGATTTCATAATTATAAAATGCGGCAATTGCTAACATGATTCGGACGGACTTAAGCATCGCTACGGGTGAGAAAGTCTCATCGTAGTCAACTCCTTGAACCTGTCGAAAACCTTTCGCGACAAGTCGAGCTTTATAGACAGTAACATTACCATCAGCGTCAGTCTTCTTCTTGAAGATCCATTTATTCTCTATGGCTTGCCGATCATCGGGCAAGTCCACCAAAGTCCACACTTTGTTCTCATACATGGATCCTATCTCAGATTTCATGGCCTCAAGCCATTTATCGGAATCTGGGCTCATCATAGCTTCTTCATAATTCGTAGGTTCACCTTGGTCTAGTAACATGACTTCCAGAATAGGATTACCTTACCACTATGGTGCGGATCATGCTTTGGTTGACCTAGGAGGTTCAGTAGTAACTTGATCTGAAGTTTCATGATCAACATCATTTGCTTTCTCTCTAGTTGGTGTAGGCATCACTGGAACAGTTTTCTGTGATGTGCTACTCTCCAATTCGAGAGAAGGTACAATTACCTCATCAAGTTCTACTTTCCTTCCACTCACCTCTTCCGAGAGAAACTCCTTCTCTAGAAAGGATCCATTCTTAGCAACAAAGATCTTGCCTTCGGATCTATGGTAGAAGGTATACCCAACAGTTTCTTTCGGGTATCCTATGAAGACGCACTTCTCCGCTTTGGGTTTGAGCTTATCAGGCTGAAGCCTTTTGACATAAGCGTTGCATCCCCAAACTTTTAAGAAATGACAGCTTAGGTTTCTTGCCAAACCACAGTTCATACGGTGTCATATCAACAGATTTAGACGGTGCCCTATTTAACATGAATGCGGTTGTCTCTAATGCATAACCCCAAAAACAATAGTGGTAAATCGGTAAGAGACATGATAGAACGCACCATATTTAATAAAGTACGATTACGACGTTCGGGCACACCATTATGCTGTGGTGTTCTAGGTGGCGTGAGTTGTGAAACTATTCCACATTGTTTTAAATAAAGGCCAAACTCGTAACTCAAATATTCGCCTCCGCGATCAGATTGTAGAAACTTTATTTTCTTGTTATGATGATTCTCCACTTCACTCTGAAATTCTTTGAACTTTTCAAATGTTTCAGATTTGTGTTTCATTAAGTAGATATACCCATATCTACTCAAATCATCTGTGAAGGTCAGAAAATAACGATACCCGCCGCGTGCTTCAACACTCGTTGGACCGCATACATCGGTATGTATTATTTCCAATAAGTCATTAGCTCGCTCCATTCTTCCGGAGAATGGAGTTTTAGTCATCTTGCCCATGAGGCATGGTTCGCAAGTATCAAATGATTCATAATCAAGTGATTCCAAAAGTCCATCTGCATGGAGTTTCCTCATGCGCTTTACACCAATATGACCTAAACGGCAGTGCCACAAATATGTTGCACTATCATTATCAACTTTGCATCTTTTGGCATCAATTTTATGAATATATGTATCACTACGATCGAGATTTAATAAACCATTAACATTGGGTGTATGACCATTGAAGGTTTTATTCATGTAAACAGAAGAACAATTATTCTCTGACTTAAATGAATAACCGTATTGCAATAAACATAATCTAATCATATTCATGCTCAACGCAAACACCAAATAACATTTATTTAGGTTCAACACTAATCCCGAAGGTAGAGGGAGTGTGCGATGGTGATCGTATCAACCTTGGAATCACTTCCAACACACATCGTCACCTCACCCTTAACTAGTCTCTGTTTATTCTGCGACTCCTATTTCGATTTACTAATCTTAGCAACTGAACTGGTATCAAATACCCAGGGGCTACTACGAACACTAGTAAGGTACACACCAGTAACATGTATATCAAATATACCTTTATTCACTTTGCCATCCTTCTTATCCGCCAAGTATTTGGGGCAGTTCCGCTTCCAGTGACCATTTCCTTTGCAGTAGAGGCACTCAGTTTCAGGCTTGGGTCCAGCTTTAGGCTTCTTCATGGGAGCAGCAACTTGCTTGCCATTCTTCTTGAGGTTCCCTTTCTTTCCCTTGACCTTTTGCTTGAAACTAGTGGTCTTGTTAACCATCAACACTTGATGCTCTTTCTTGATTTCTACCTTCGCCGATTTCAGCATCGCGAAGAGCTCGGGAATCATTTTCGTCATCCCTTGCATATTATAGTTCATCATGAAGTTCTAGTAGCTTGGTGATAGTGACTAGAGAACTCTGTCAATCACTATCTTATCTGGAAGATTAACTCCCACTTGATTCAAGCGATTGTAGTACCCAGACATTCTGAGTACATGCTCAGTGGCTGAGCTATTCTCCTCCATCTTGTAGGCAAACTACTTGTCAGAGGTCTCATACCTCTCGACACAGGCATGAATCTAAAATACCAATTTTCAGCTCTTGGAACATCTCATATGCTCCGTGGCGTTCAAAACATTTTTGAAGTCCCGGTTCTAAGCCGTAAAGCATGGGGCACTAAACTATCAAGTAGTCATCATATCGAGCTTGCAAAATGTTCATAATGTCTCCATCTGCTCCTGCAACAGGTTTGTCACCTAGCGGTGCATCAAGGACATAATTCTTCTGTGCAGCAATGAGGATAATCCTCAAATCACGGACCCAGTCCGCATCATTGCTACTATCATCTTTCAACTTAGTTTTCTCTAGGAACATATCAAAAATATATAGGAGCTATATCGCGAGCTATTGGTCTACAACATAGATATGCAAAACTATCAATACTAAGTTCATGATAAATTAAGTCAATTAATCAAATTACTAAAGAACTCCCACTTAAATAGACATCCCTCAAGTCATCTAAGTGATACGTGATCCAAATCAACTAACCCATGTCCAATCATCACGTGAGATGGGGTAGTCATCAATGGTGAACATCTCTATGTTGATATTATCTACTATATGACTCATGTTCGACCTTTCAGTCTCCAGTGTTCTGAGACCATGTCTGTACATGCTAGGCTCGTCAAGTTTAACCCAAGTATTCTGCATGTGCAAAACTGTCTTACACCCGTTGTATGTGAACGTAGAGTCTATCACACCCGATCATCACGTGGTGTCTAGAAACGACAAACTTTCGCAACGATGCATACTCGGGGAGAACACTTATATCTTGAAATTTAGTGAAGGGATCATCTTATAATGCTACCGTCGTTCTAAGCAAAATAAGATGCATAAAAGATAAACATCACATGCAATCAAAATATGTAACATGATATGGCCATCATCATCTTGTGCTTTTGATCTCCATCTCCAAAGCATCGTCATGATCTCCACTGTCACCGGCTCGACACCTTGATCTCCATCATTGCGTTGTGGTCGTCTCGCCAACTATTGCTTCTACAACTATCGCTAAAGCATAGTGATAAAGTAAAGCAATTACATGGCGTTTGCATTTCATACAATAAAGAGACAACCATAAGGCTCCTGCCGGTTGCCAATAACTTACAAAACATGATCATCTCATACAATAATGTATATCACAACATGTTTTGACCATATCACATCACAACATGCCCTGCAAAACCAAGTTAGACGTCCTCTACTTTGTTGTTGTAAGTTTTACGTGGCTGCTACGGGC
This sequence comes from Thinopyrum elongatum, assembly GCA_011799875.1. Lineage (NCBI taxonomy): Eukaryota > Viridiplantae > Streptophyta > Magnoliopsida > Poales > Poaceae > Thinopyrum > Thinopyrum elongatum. Next base: position 649,140,178 of record CM022298.1, read on the forward strand.
TTCTAGCAAGAACCGTTCTTACCTACGGCAAAAACCACAACGGTGATTCATCAAGTTTGCTATTTTAACCTTCTTCAAGGACTGGCCGCAGTCAAATTTGATTCAATTAAAGTAGGAGAAACAGACACCCGCCAGCCACCTTTATGCAAAACTAGTTGCATGTCAGTCGGTGGAACCGGTGTCATGTGCGTGGACATGTAAGGTTGGTCCGGGCCGCTTCATCCCATAATACCGCCGAATCAAAATAAGACGTTGGTGGTAAGCAGTATGACTATCACCGCCCACAACTCTTTGTGTTCTACTCGTTCATATCATCTACGCATAGACCTGGCTCATGATACCACTATTGGGAAACATTGCATAAAAAAAAATCCTTCACACACGCAGTGATCTATCCATGGAGATGCATAGCAACGAGGGGGAGAGTGTGTCTACATACGCTCGTAAACCGTAAGCAGAAGCGTTTCACAACATGGTTGATGTAGTCGAACTTTCTTCGCGCTCCAACCGATCTAGTACCGAACGCACGGCACCTTCGCGTTCTGCACACGTTCAGCTCGGTGACGTCCTCGCCTTCTTGATCCAGCAAGACGGGCGAAGTAGTAGATGAGTTCCGGCAGCACGACGGTGTGGTGATGGTGATGGTGATGCAATCTCCACAGGGCTTCACCTAAGCACTACGAAAATATGACCGAGGGAGAAAACTGTGGACGGGGGCGCCGCCCACGGCTAAGACAATGTTGTGTCCTTGTGTGGCGCCCCCTCCCCACATATATATAGGTGGGAGGGGAGAGGAGGCAGCCTAGGGCAGCCAGGGCATGCCCCAAGGGGTTGGCCACCGGCCCTAGGGCTCCTGCCCTCCTGCGCCCCCCCTTTCCTTATATGAAGAAGGGGGAAGGAAAGAGGGGGGGGGGGGGGAGAGGGAAGGAAGGGGGAGTCCTACTCCACACTTTCCTTTCCCTCCCCTCTTTCCTTCTCCTCCTCATAGGCTAGCCTGCTATGGGGGCGCACCAGCCCCTTGTGGGCTAGTGTGTTCCCTCTCTTGGCCCATAAGGCCCATAACTTTGCCGGGGGTGCCCGGAACCCCTTCCGGTGACCCGATAAGTACCCGGTACCCCCCGAAACACTTTCGGTGTCCGAATACCATCGTCCTATATATCAATCATTACCTCTCGACCATTTCGAGACTCTTCTTCATGTCCGTGATCTCATCCGGGACTCCGAACAACATTCGGTCACCAAATCACATAACTCATATAATACTATATCGTCATCAAACGTTAAGCGTGCGGACCCTACGGGTTCGAGAACTATGTAGACATGACCGAGACACCTCTCCGGTCAATAACCAATAGCGGATCCTGGATGCCCATATTGTCTCCTACATATTCTACGAAGATCTTTATCGGTCGAACTGTTATGACAACATACGTAATTCCCTTTGTCCATCGGTATGTTACTTGCCCGAGATTCGATCGTCGGTATCTTCATACCTAGTTCAATCTTGTTACCGGCAAGTCTCTTTACTCGTTCCATAATACATCACCTCGTGACTAACTCCTTAGTCGTTTGCTTGCAAGCTTATGATGTGTATTACCGAGAGGGCCCAGAGCTACCTCTCCGATACTCGGAGTGACAAATCCTAATCTCGATCTATGCCAACTCAACAAACACTTTTGGAGATACCTGTAGAGCATCTTTATAATCACCCAATTACGTTGTGACATTTGATAGCACACAAGGCATTCCTCCGGTATCCGGGAGTTGCATAATCTCATAGTCGAAGGAATATGAATTTGACATGAAGAAAGCAATAGCAATAAACTGAACGATCAATATGCTAAGCTAACGGATGGGTCTCGTCCATCACATCATTCTCCTAATGATGTGATCCCATTATCAAATGACAACACATGTCCATGGTTAGGAAACCTTAACCATCTTTGACCAACAAGCTAGTCTAGTAGAGGCTTACTAGGAACACAGTATTTGTTTATGTATTCACACATGTATTTGAGTTTTCGATCAATACAATTCTAGCATGAATAATAAACCTTTATCATGAATAAGGAAATATAAAATAACAACTTTCTTATTGCCTCTAGGGCATATTTCCTTCAGTCTCCCACTTGCACTAGAGTCAATAATCTAGTTCACATCACCATGTGATTAACACCCATAGTTCACATCGCCATGTGACCAATACCCAAAGAGTTTACTAGAGTCAATAATCTAGTTCACATCGCCATGTGATTAACACCCAAAGAGTACTAAGGTGTGATCATGTTTTGCTTGTGAGAGATGTTTAGTCAACGGGTCTGTCACATACAGATCCGTATGTATTTTGCAATTTTCTATGTCTACAAAGCTCTGCATGGAGCTACTCTAGCTAATTGTTCCCACTTTCAATACGTTTCCAGAATGAGACTCAGAGTCATCTGAATCGGTGTCAAAGCTTGCATCGACGTAACCCTTTACGACGAACTCTTTATCACCTCCATAACCGAGAAACATTTCCTTAGTCCTCTTAGGTAACTAAGGATAATTTTGACCGCTGTCCAGTGATCTACTACTGGATCACTATTGTACCCCCTTGCGAAACTCATGGCAAGGCACACAACTGGTCTGGTACACAGCATGGCATACTTTATAGAACCTATGACTGAGGCATGGGGAATGACTTTCATTTTCTCTCTATCTTCTGCCGTGGTTAGGCTTTGAGTCTTACTCAACTTCACACCTTGAATACAGGCAAGAACTCTTTTTTTAACTGATCCATTTTTGAACTCCTTCAAAATTTTGTCAAGGTATGTGCTTTATGAAAGTCCTATTAAGCCTCTCGATCTATCTCTATAGATCTTGATGCCCAATATATAAGCAGCTTCACCAAGGTCTTTCATTGAAAAATTCTTATTCAAATATCCTTTTATGCTATCCAGAAATTCTATATCATTTCCAATCAACAATATGTCATCTACATATAATATCAGAAATGCTACAGAGCTCCCACTCACTTTCTTGTAAATACAGGCATCACCAAAAGTCTGTATAAAACCATATGCTTTGATCACTTCATCAAAGCATATATTCCAACTCCGAGATGCTTGCACCAGTCCATAGATGGATCGCTGGAGCTTGCACACTTTGGTAGCACCTTTAGGATCGACAAAACCTTCTAGTTGCATCATATACAACTCTTCTTTAAGAAATCCATATAGGAGTGCAGTTTTGACATCCATTTGCCAGATTTCATAATCATAAAATTTGGCAATTGCTAACATGATTCGGACAGACTTAAGCATCGCTACGGGTGAGAAAGTCTCATCGTAGTCAACCCCTTGAACTTGTCGAAAACCTTTTGTGACAAGTCGATCTTTATAGACAGTAACATTACAGCCAGCGTCGGTCTTCTTCTTGAAGATCCATTTATTCTCTATGGCTTGCCGATCATCGGGCAAGTCCACCAAATTCCATACTTTGTTCTCATACATGGATCCTATCTCATATTTCATGGCCTCAAGCCATCTGTCAGAATCTGGGCTCATCATAGCTTCTTCATAGTTTGTAGGTTCGTCTTGGTCTAATAACATGACTTCCAGTACAGGATTACCGTACCACTCTGGTGCGAAACGTGTTCTGGTTGACCTACGAGGTTCAGTAGTAACTTGATCTGAAGTTTCATGATCATTATCATTAGCTTCCTCTCCAGTTGGTGTAGGCATCACGGGAACGGTTTTTCCTGATGAGCTACTTTGCAATTCGAGAGAAGGTACAACTACCTCATCAAGTTATACTTTCCTCCCACTCACTTCTTTCGAGAGAAACTCCTTCTCTAGAAAGGACCCATTCTTAGCAACAAAGATTTTGCCTTCGGATCTGTGGTAGAAGGTATACCCAATAGTTTCTTACGGGTATCCTATGAAGATGCACTTCTCCACTTTGGGTTTGAGCTTATCAGGCTGAAGCCTTTTGACATAAGCGTCGCATCCCCAAACTTTTAAGAAATGACGTATGTTGTCATAACGATTCGACTGATAAAGATCTTCGTAGAATATGTAGGAGCCAATATGGGCATCCAGGTTCCGCTATTGGTTATTGACCGAAGAGGTGTCTCGGTCATGTCTACATAGTTCTTGAACCCATAGGGTCCGCACGCTTAACGTTCGATGACGATATATTATTATATGAGTTATGTGATTTGGTGACCGAATGTTGTTCGGAGTCTTGGATGAGATCATGGACATGACGAGGAGTCTCGAAATGGTTGAGAGGTAAAGATTGATACATTGGACGATGGTATTCGGACATCGGAAGTGTTTCGGGGGGTACCGGGTACTTATCGGGTCACCGGAAGGGGTTCCGGGCACCCCCGGCAAAGTTATGGGCCTTATGGGCCAAGAGAGGGAACACACCAGCCCACAAGGAGCTGGTGCGCCCCCATAGCAGGCCGGCCTATGAGGAGGAGAAGGAAAGAGGGGAGGGAAAGGAAAGTGTGGAGTAGGACTCCCCCTTCCTTCCCACTCCCCCCCCCTCTTTCCTTCCCCCTTCTTCATATAAGGAAAAGGGGGGGCGCTGGAGGGCAGGAGCCCTAGGGCCGGTGGCCAGCCCCTTAGGGCGTGCCCTGGCTGCCCTAGGCTGCCTCCTCCCCCCTCCCACCTATATATATGTGGGGAGGGGGCGCCAGACAAGGACACAACATTGACTTAGCCGTGTGCGGCGCCCCCGTCCACAGTTTTCTCCCTCGGTCATATTTTCGTAGTGCTTAGGCGAAGCCCTGCGGAGATCGCATCACCATCACCGTCACCACACCTTTGTGCTGCCAGAACTCAGCTACTACTTCGCCCATCTTGCTGGATCAAGAAGGCGAGGATGTCACCGAGCTGAACATTTGCAGAACGCGGAGGTGCCGTGCGTTCGGTACTTGATCGGTTGGAGCACGAAGAAGTTCGACCACATCAACCGTGTTGTTAAACGCTTCCACTTATGGTCTACGAGGGTACGTAGACACACTCTCCCCTCTCGTTGCTATACATCTCCATGGATAGATCATTGCGTGTGCGTAGAATTTTTTTGTTTTCCATGCAACGTTTCCCAACATATTGACAGAGTTCTTCAGTCACTACCACCAAGCTACAAAGGCTTCGTGATGAACTATAATATGTAAGGGATGGCGAAAATGATTCCCGAGCTCTTCGCAATGCTTAAGGCCGCGGAGGTAGAAATCAAGAAGGAGCATCAAGTGTTGATGGTTAACAAGACCACTAGTTTCAAGAAAAAGGGCAAGGGAAAGAAAGGGAACTTCAAGAAGAATGGCAAGCAAGTTGCCACTCCCGTGAAGAAGCCCAAAGCTGGACCCAAGCCTGATACTGAGTGCTTCTACTGCAAAGGGAATGGTCACTTGAAGCAGAACTGCCCCAAATACTTGGCGGAAAAGAAGGATGGCAAAGTGAACAAAGGTATATTTGATATACATGTTATTGATGTGTACCTTACTAATGCTCGTAGTAGCGCCTGGGTATTTGATACTGGTTCGGTTGCTCATATTTGTAACTCAAAATAGGAGCTACAGAATAAACGAAGATTGGCTAAGGACGAGGTGACGATGCACGTCGGGAATGGTTCCAAGGTTGATCTGATCGCCGTTGGCACGCTACCTCTACATCTACCTTCGGGATTAGTTTTAGACCTCAATAATTGTTATTTGGTGCCAGCGTTGAGCATGAACATTATATCTGGATCTTGTTTATTGCGAGACAGGTATTCATTTAACTTAGAGAATAATGGTTGTTCTATTTATATGAATAATATCTTTTATGGTCATGCACCTTTGATGAATGGTCTATTCATGTTGAATCTCGATCGTAGTGATACTCATATTCATAATATTAATGCCAAAAGATGCAAAGTTGATAAAGATAGTGCAACATACTTGTGGCACTGCCGTTTAGGTCATATTGGTGTAAAGCGCATGAAGAAACTCCATGCGGATGGACTTTTGGAATCACTTGATTATGAATCATTTGATACTTGCGAACCATGTCTCATGGGCAAGATGACTAAAACTCCGTTCTCCAGAACTATGGAGCAAGCCAACGACTTATTGGAAATAATACATACCGATGTATGCGGTCCAATGAGTGTTGAGGCATGCGGCGGGTATCGTTATTTTCTAACCTTTACAGATGATTTGAGTAGGTATGGGTATATCTACTTAATGAAGCACAAATCTGAAACATTTGAAAAGTTCAAGGAATTTTCGAGTGAAGTAGAGAATCATCATAACAAGAAAATAAAGTTTCTATGATCTGATCTTGGAGGTGAATATTTGAGTTACTAGTTTGGCCTTCATTTAAAACAATGTGGAATTGTTTCACAACTCACGCCACCTGGAACACCACAGCGTAATGGTGTGTCCGAACGTCATAACCGTACTTTATTAGATATGGTGTGTTCTATGATGTCTCTTACCGATTTACCACTATCATTTTGGGGTTATGCATTAGAGACAACCGCATTCAGGTTAAATAGGGCACCGTCTAAATCCATTGAGACGACCTCGTATGAACTATGGTTTGGCTAGAAACCTAAGCTGTCGTTTCTAAAAGGTTGGGCATGCGACAGTTATGTCAAAAGGCTTCAGCCTGATAAGCTCGAACCCAAATCGGAGAAGTGCGTCTTCATAGGATACCCTAAGGAAACTATTGGGTACACCTTCTACCACAGATCCGAAGGCAAGATCTTTGTTGCCAAGAATGGGTCCTTCCTAGAGAAGGAGTTTCTCTCGAAAGAAGTGAGTGGGAGGAAAGTAGAACTTGATGAGGTAATTGTACCTTCTCTCGAATTGGAAAGTAGCACATCAGACAAAACCGTTCCCATGATGCCTACACCAACTAGAGAGGAAGCTAATGATAATGATCATGAAACTTTGGATCAAGTTACTACAGAACCTCGTAGATCGATCATAACACGTTCCGCACCAGAGTGGCACGGTAATCCTGTCCTGGAAGTCATGTTGTTAGACAACGGCGAACCTACGAACTATGAAGAAGCTATGATGAGCCCAAATTCCGATAAATGGCTTGAAGCCATGAAATCTGAGATAGGATCCATGTATGACAACAAAGTATGGACTTTGGTGGACTTGCCTGATGATCGGCATGCCATTGAAAATAAATGGATCTTCAAGAGGAAGACAAACGCTGATGGTAATATCTCTGTCTACAAAGCTTGACTTGTTTAAAAAGGTTTTCGACAAGTTCAAGGGGTTGACTATGATGAGACTTTCTCACCCATAGCGATGCTTAAGTCTGTCCGAATCATGTTAGCAATTGCTGCATTTTATAATTATGAAATCTGGCAAATGGACGTCAAAACTGCATTCCTTAATGGATTTCTTAAAGAAGAGTTGTATATGATGCAACCAGAAGGTTTTGTCGATCCTAAAGGTGCTAACAAAGTGTGCAAGCTCCGGCGATCCATCTATGGACTGGTGCAAGGATCTCGGAGTTGGAATATACGCTTTGATGAGGTGATCAAAGCATATGGTTTTATACAGACTTACGGTGAAGCTTGTATTTACAAGAAAATGAGTGGGAGCTCTGTAGCATTTCCGATATTATATGTAGATGACATATTGTTGATTGGAAATGATATAGAATTTTCTGGATAGCATAAAAGGATACTTGAATAAGAATTTTTCAATGAAAGACCTCGGTGAAGCTGCTTATATATTAGGCATCAAGATCTATAGGGATAGATCGAGACACTTAATAGGACTTTCACAAAGCACATACCTTGACAAAGTTTTGAAGAAGTTCAAAATGGATCAGTCAAAGAAAGGGTTCTTGCCTGTGTTGCAAGGTGTGAAGTTGAGTAAGACTCAAAACCCGACCACGGCATAAGATAGAGAGAGAATGAAAGTCATTCCCTATGCCTCAGCCATAGGTTCTATAAAGTATGCCATGTTGTGTACCGACCTGTTGTGTGCCTTGCCATGAGTTTGGCAAGAGGGTATAATAGTGATCCAGGAGTGGATCACTGGACAGCGGTCAAAATTATCCTTAGTTACCTAAGAGGACTAAGGAAATGTTTCTCAGTTATGGAGGTGACTAAGAGCTTGTCGTAAATGGTTACGTCGATGCTAGCTTTGACACTGATCCGGATGACTCTAAGTCACAAACCGGATACATATTTATATTGAATGGTGGAGCTGTCAGTTGGTGCAGTTCCAAGCAGAGCGTCGTGGCGGGATCTACATGTGAAGCGGAGTACATAGCTACTTCGGAAGCAGCGCATGAAGGAGTCTGGATGAAGGAGTTCATATCCGATCTAGGTGTAATACCCAGTGCATCGAGTCCAATGAAAACCTTTTGTGACAACACTGGAGCAATTGCCTTAGCAAAGGAATCCATGTTTCATAAGAGAACCAAACACATCAAGAGATGCTTCAACTCCATTTGTGAAAAGGTCAAGGATGGAGACATCAAAATTTGCAAAATACATACGGATCTGTTGACTAAACCTCTTCTGCGGGCAAAACATGATCAGCACCAAGCCTCCATGGGTGTTAAATTCATTACTATGTAATCTAGATTATTGACTCTAGTTCAAGTGGTAGACTGATGGAAATATGCCCTAGAGGAAATAATAAAGTTGTTATTATTATAATTTCTTATTCATGATAAAACTTTATTATTCATGCTAGAATTGTATTTGGCCGGAAACTTAAATACATGTGTGAATACATAAACAAATACCGTGTCCCTAGTGAGCCTCTACTAGACTAGCTTGTTGACCAAAGATGGTTAAGGTTTCCTAACCATAGACATGAGTTGTCATTTGATAACGGGATCACATCATTAGGAGAATGATGTGATGGACAAGACCCAACCGTTAGCATAGCATATGATCGTTCAGTTTATTGCTACTGCTTTCTTAATGTCAAATACTTGTTTCTTTGACCATGAGATCATGCAACTCCTGGATACCGGAGGAATACCTTGTGTGCTATCAAACATCACAACGTAACTGGGTGATCATAAAGATGCTCTACAGGTATCTCCGAAGGTGTCTGCTGAGTTGGCGTGAATCGAGATTGGGATTTGTCACTCCGTATGACGGAGAGGTATCTCTGGGCCCTCTCGGTAATACACATCACAAGAAGCTTGCAAGCAAAGTGACTAAGGAGTTAGTTGCAAGATGATGTATGACGGAACGAGTAAAGAGACTTGCCGGTAACGAGATTGAACTAGGTATAGAGATACCGACGATCGAATCTCAGGCAAGTAACATACCGACAGACAAAGGGAATTACGTATGTTGTCATAAAGGTTCAACCGATAAAACATCTTCATGGAATATGTAGGAATCAATATGGCCATCCAGGTCCTGCTATTGGTTATTCATCAGAGAGGTGTCTCGGTCATGACTACATAATTCCCGAACCCGCAGGGTCGCACGCTTAACGTTCGTTGACGCTAGAGTAGTATTGGGATATTTGATGACTGGTAACCAAATGTTGTTCAGAATCTCGGATGAGATCCCGGACGTCATGAGGAGCCTCGGAATGGTCGAGAGGTAAATATTTATATATGTGAAGTCATATTTTCGGTTCCGGAAAAAGGTGCAGCTTTTTCGGTATTGTACCGGGAAGCTTCCAGAAGGTTCCGGAGGATTCCGGAGGGGTCCGGAAGTCCACAAGTGGGTCCACCATGACCCAAGGGGTAGCATGGGCTGCGGGGAGGCGCCCTGGCCTTATTGGGCTAGGCGCACCAAGTCCTCAAAAGCCCATGTGGCTAGGGAAGGCAAAAAAAGGAGTCCTAGTAGGAATAGGATTGGACTTGGAGTCCAAGTCCTCTCCCCCTTAGCTGCGCCCTAGGGCTTGGAGGGGCTATTTCCCACGCCCCTCCACCTATATATAGAGGGGAGGGGGCACCCCAAGAGGACACACCAAGCCCTTGGCGCCCCTCTCTCTCCCGTTACTCCATAGTTCCACCACCTCGTCCCGGCGACACTTAGCGAAGCGCTGTTGGTGCTCCACCACCACCATCACCACTATGCCGTCATGTTGGTTGTGATCCCATCTACTTCTCCTCTCCTGCTTGCTGGATCATGAAGGAGGAGACATTATCGAGCTGCACGTGTGCTAAACTCGGAGGTGCCGTCCGTTCGACACTAGATCGGTTGGATCGTGATCGGATCGCGAAGAGTACGACTACATCAACCGCGTGATAAACGCTTCCGCTTAGCGATCTACAAGGGTATGTAGATGCTCTCCCCCACTCGTAGCTTTGCATCTCCATCGATAGATCTTGCATGTGCGTAGAATTTTTTTTGTTTTCCATGCAACGTTCCCCAACAATGCGCTACTTCATAAGGGACTGATTTGAATCCATATGTTTAATGCTATGGTTAGATTTTATCTTAATACTTTTCTCGTAGTTGCGGATGCTTGCGAGGGGGTTAATCATAAGTGGGAGGCTTGTTCAAGTAAGAACAGCACCCAAGCACCGGTCCACTGATGACCCACAAGTATAGGGGATCAATCGTAGTCCTTTCGATAAGTAAGTGTGTCGAACCGAACGAGGAGCAGAAGGAAATGACAAGTGGTTTTCAGCAAGGTATTTTCTGCAAGCACTGAAATAGTCGGTAACAAGTAGTTTGATAGCAAGATAATTTGTAACGAACAAGTAACAGTAATGATAAATAAAGTGCAGCAAGGTAGCCCAATCCTTTTGTGGCAAACGACAGGCCAAAACGGTCTCTTATGATAAGCAAAGCGTTCTCGAGGGTACACGGGAATTTCACCATGTCACTTTCATCATGTTGGTTTGATTCGTGTTCGCTACTTTGATAATTTGATATGTGGGTGGACCGGTGCTTAGGTGTTGTTCTTACTTGAACAAACCTCCTACTTATGATTAACCCCCTCGCAAGCATCCGCAACTACGAGAAAAGTATTAAGATAAAATCTAACCATAGCATTAAACTTTTGGATCCAAATCGGTCCCTTACAAAGTAGCGCATAAACTAGGGTTTAAGCTTCTGTCACTCTAGCAACCCATCATCTAATAACTACTCCACAATGCATTCCCTTAGGCCCAAATATGGTGAAGTGCCATGTTGTCGACGTTCACATGACACCACTAAGGGAATCACAACATACATATGATCAAAATATCGAACACATATCAAGTTCACATGATTAATTGCAACATGACTTCTCCCGTGACCTAGAGAACAAAAGTAACTACTCACAAATGATAATCATGCTCAAGATCAGAGGGGTATTAAATAGCATAATGGATCTGAACATATAATCTTCCACCAAATAAACCATATAGTAATCAACTACAAGATGTAATCAACACTAGTAGTCACCCACAGGTACCAATCTGAGGTTCTGGTACAAAGATTGAACACAAGAGATGAACTAGGGTTTGAGAGGAGATGGTGCTATTGAAGATGTTGATGGATATTGCCCTCATAAAGATGAGAGGGTTGTTGGTGATGACGATGGCTTCGATTTCCCCCTCCGGGAGGGAAGTTCCCCCGGCGGAATCGCTCTGCCGGAGGGCAAAAGTGCTCCTGCCCAAGTTCCGCCTCGAGACGGTGGCGCTTCATCCCGAAAGTCCCCTCCTGATTTTTTCTAGGTCAAAATGACCTATATACTAGAAGATGGGCACCGAAGGTGGGCTGGGCTGAGCACAACCCACCAGGGAGCGCCCAGGGGGCCTGGCGCGCCCTGGTGTCTTGTGCTCACCAGGTGCCCCCCTCCGGTAGTTATTTGCTCCAGTATTTTTTATATATTCCAAAATAATTCTCCGTAAATTTTCAGCTAATTTGGAGATGTGCAGAATAGGTAACTCTGACGTAGCTTTTTCAGGTCCAGAATTCCAGCTGCCGGCATTCTCCCTCTTTGTGTAAACCTTGCATATTATGAGAGAAAAGGCATTAGAATTACTCCATAAAGCATCAATATGCATAAAAACATTATAAATAACAGTAGGAAAACATGATGCAAAATGGACGTATCATCCACCCACATATCAAATTATCAAAGTAGCGAACGCGAATCAAACCAACATTTAGATGAAATTCCCGTGTGCCCTCAAGAACGCTTTGCTTATTATAAGAGACCGTTTTGGCCTGTCCTTTGCCACAAAAGGACTGGGCTACCTTGCTACACTTTATTTACCATTATCGTTACTTGTCCGTTACAAATTATCTTGCTATCAAACTACCTATTACCGACAATTTCAGTGCTTGCAGAAATTACGTTGCTGAAAACCACTTGGCATTTGCTTCTGCTCCTCGTTGGGTTCGACTCTCTTACTTATTGAAAGGACTATGATTGATCCCCTATACTTGTGGGTCATCAAGACTCTTTTCTGGCGCCGTTGCCAGGGAGTGAAGCGCTCTTGGTAAGTGGAAATCGGTAAGGAAAAATTTATACTACGTGCTAAAATTTATTGTCACTTGTTACTATGGAAAACCATCCTTTGAGGGGTTTGTTCGGGGTATCTTCACCTCGACCGGAAGCACAATTAGTTGCCCCTCAACCTACTACACCTACTGAAAATATTGGTTATGAAATTCCTTCGGGTATGATAGAACAACTGCTAACTAATCCGTATGCAGGAGATCGAACTGAACATCCTGATATGCATTTGATATATGTGGATGAAATTTGTGGATTACTTAAGCTTGCAGTTTTATCTGGAGATGAAGCTAAGAAGAAGGTTTTCCCTTTATCTTTGAAGGGAGAAGCATTGACATGGTATAGGCTATGCGATGATATTGGATCTTGGAACTGGAACCGATTGAAATTGGAATTTCACCAAAAAATTTATCCTATGCATCTAGTTCATCGTGATCGGAATTATATATATAATTTTTGGCCTCGTGAAGGAGAAAGTATCGCTCTAGCTTGGGGGAGGCTAAAGTCAATGTTATATTCATGCCCCAATCATGAGCTCTCAAGAGAAATTATCATTCAAAATTTTTATGCTCGGCTTTCTCATAATGATCAATCCATGCTCGATACTTCTTGTACTGGTTCTTTTATGATGAAGACTATTGAATTCAAGTGGAATCTCTTAGAAAGAATTAAACGCAACTCTAAGGATTGGGAACTCGACTAAGGTAAAGAGTCAGGTATTAAGCTTGAGTTTGATTGTGTTAAATCTTTTATGAATACCGATGCTTTTCACAAGTTTAGCACTAAATATGGACTTGACTCTGAGATAGTAGCCTCTTTTTGTGAATCATTTGCTACTCATGTTGATCTCCCCAAGGAGAAGTGGTTTAAATATCAGCCCCCTATTAAAGAAGAAATTAAAGAACCAGTTATACCTAAAGATGAAACTATCATTTACAATGTTGATCCAGTTGTGCCTGCTACTTCTTGAGCTTGCGTTGTTTTTTTCCTTGAAGAGGAAAGGGTGATGTAGCAAAGTAGAGATAAGTATTTCCCTCAGTTAAGAACCAAGGTATCAATCCAGTAGGAGGCACAAGCAAGTCTCCAATCTATGCACCTGCACAAACTAACAAACACTTGCACACAACGCGAAAAAGGGGTTGTCAATCCCTTCACGGTCACGAACAAGAGTGAGATCTAAAAGAGATAGGTATAAAAGATAAATAAAAGAGCAAACTAAAGTAAATATAAATAAATTGCAGCAAGGTATTTTTGGGTTTTTTGGTTTATAGATATGAAAATATATGATGGAAAATAGACCCGGGGGCCATAGGTTTCACTAGAGGCTTCTCTCTTGAAGATAGCATACGGTGGGTAAACAAATTACTGTTGAGCAATTGATAGAAAAGCGCAAAGTTATGACGATATCTAAGGCAATGATCATGAATATAGGCATCACGTCCGTGACAAGTAGACCGACTCCTGCCTGCATCTACTACTATTACTCCACACATCGACCGCTATCTAGCATGCATCTAGAGTATTAAGTTCATAAGAACGGAGTAACGCCTTAAGTAAGATGACATGATGTAACGGGATAAACTCAAGCAATATGATATAAACCCCATCTTTTTATCCTTGATGGCTGTTGGGGAACGTAGTATTTCAAAAAATTTCCTACGATCACGCAAGATCTATCTAGGAGATGCATAGCAATGAGCGGGGAGAGTGTGTCCACGTACCCTCGTAGACCAAAAGCGGAAGCGTTTATCAACGCGGTTGATGTAGTCGTACGTCTTCACGATCCGACCGATCCTAGCACCGAACGTACGTCACCTCCGTGTTCAGCACACGTTCAGCTCGATGACGTCCCTCGTACTCTTGATCCAGTTGAGGCCGAGGGAGAGTTCCATCAGCACGACGGCGTGGCGACGGTGATGATGAAGTTACCGGCGCAGGGCTTCGCCTAAGCACTACGACGATATGACCGAGGTGTGTAACTGTGGAGGGGGGCACCGCACACGGCTAAGAGAAACTTTGATGTGCTATTGGGGTGCCCCCTGGCCACGTATATAAAGGAGGGAAGGGAAGAGGTGGCCGGCCCAAGGGAGGCGCGCCAGGTGTGGGGAATCCTACTAGGACTCCCCAGTCCAAGTAGGATTCCCCTCCTCTTTCCTATTCCTAGTAGGAGAAGGAGGGAAGGAGGAAGAGGGGAGAAGGAAGGAGGGGGGCGCCGCCCCCTCCTAGTCCAATTCGGACCAGCCCATGGGGGGGCGTGCGGCCACCCCTTGAGGCCCTTCTCTCCTTTCCCGTATGGCCCATTAAGGCCCACTACTTCCCCCGGCGAATTCCCGTAACTCTCCGGTACTCCGAAATATACCCGAATCACTCGGAACCTTTCCGATGTCCGAATATAGCCTTCCAATATATCGATCTTTACCTCTCGACCATTTCGAGACTCCTCGTCATGTCCGTGATCTCATCCGGGACTCCGAACTATCTTCGGTCATCAAATCACATAACTCATAATACAAATCGTCATCGAACGTTAAGCGTGCGGACCCTACGGGTTCGAGAACTATGTAGACATGACCGAGACATACCTCCGGTCAATAACCAATAGCGGAACCTGGATGCTCATATTGGCTCCTACATATTCTACGAAGATCTTTATCGGTCAAACTGCATAACAACATACGTTATTCCCTTTGTCATCGGTATGTTACTTGCCCGAGATTCGATCGTCGGTATCTTCATACCTAGTTCAGTCTCGTTACCGGCAAGTCTCTTTACTCATTCCGTAATGCATCATCCTGCAACTAACTCATTAATCACATTGCTTGCAAGGCTTCATATGATGTGCATTACCGAGAGGGCCCAGAGATACCTCTCCGATACTCGGAGTGACAAATCCTAATCTCGATCTATGCCAACCCAACAAACACCTTCGGAGACACCTGTAGAGCATCTTTATAATCACCTAGTTTTGTTGTGATGTTTGATAGCACACAAGGTGTTCCTCCGGTATTCGGGAGTTGCATAATCTCATAGTCAGAGAAATATGTACAAGTCAAGAAGAAAGCTTTAGCAATAAAACTTAATGATCATTATGCTAAGCTAACGGATAGGTCTTGTCCATCACATCATTCTCCTAATGATGTGATCCCATTCATCAAATGACAACACATGTCTATGGTTAGGAAACTTAACCATCTTTGATTAACGAGCTAGTCAAGTAGAGGCATACTAGGGACACTTTGTTTTGTCTATGTATTCACACATGTATCAAGTTTCCGGTTAATACAATTCTAGCATGAATAATAAACATTTATCATGATATAAGGAAATATAAATAACAACTTTATTATTGCCTCTAGGGCATAATTCCTTCAATAGCAACAATACTATACGTGCCTCGCTACCCCTTCTGTCACTGGGTGAGGACACCGCAAGATTGAACCCAAAACTAAGCACCTCTCCCATTGCAAGAAAAACCAATCTAGTTGGCCAAACCAAACCGATAGTTCGAAGAGAAATACAAAGATATCTTAATCATGCATAAAAGAGTTCAGAAAAGACTCAAATAATATTCATAGATAATCTGATCATAAATCCATAATTCATCGGATCTCAACAAACGCACCGCAAAAGAGTATTACATCGAATAGATCTCCAAGAACTTCGAGGAGAACATTGTATTGAAGATCAAAGAGAGAGAAGAAGCCATCTAGCTACTAGCAATGGACCCGTAGGTCTGTGGTAAACTACTCACGCATCATCGAAAGGGCAGCAAGGTTGATGTAGAGGTCCTTCGTGATCGAATCCCCCTCCGACAGATCGCCTGAAAAGGCCCCAAGATGGGATCTCACGGGAGCAGAGGCTTGTGGCGGCGGAAAAGTATTTTGGTGGATGCTTCTGATGTTGGGGAATATTTTGGAATTTATAGAGGTGGAATTAGGGTTGGAGGACACCCGAGGGGCCCACAAGCCCTCAGGGTGCCCCCGTAGGGCACGCCCTAGAGGTTTATGGCCTCCTCGGGACTCTTTTGGCCCTCTCTCCAAGTCACGTAGGTGTCTTCTGGTCCAAGAAAAATCATCGTAAAGTTTTATTCCGTTTGGACTCCGTTTGATATTCCTTTTCTGTAAAAGTCAAAAACAAGGAAAAACAGAAATTGGCACTGGGCTCTAGGTTAATAGGTTAGTCCCAAAATAATATAAAATAGTATATTAATGCATATAAAACATCCAAAATAGATAATATAATAGCATGGAACAATAAAAAATTATAGATATGTTGGAGACCTATCAAGCATCCCCAAGCTTAATTCCTGCTCGTCCTCGAGTAGGTAAATGATAAAAACAGAATTTTTGATGTGGAATGCTACCTAACATATTTATGAATGCAATCTTCTTTACTGTGGCAAGAATATTCAGATCCATAAGATTCAAAACAAAAGTTTAATATTGACATAAAAACAATAATACTTCAAGCATACTAATAAAGCAATCATGTCTTCTCAAAATAACATGGCCAAATAAAGTTATCCCTACAAAATCATTTAGTCTAGCTATGCTCCATCTTCATCACACAAAGTATTTCATCATGCACAACCCCGATGACAAGCAAGCAATTGTTTCATACTTTTGGTGTTCTCAAACTTTTTCAACTTTTACGCAATACATGAGCGTGAGCCATGGATATAGCATTATAGGTGGAATAGAATATGGTGGTTGTGGAGAAGACAAAAAGAAGGAGAAAGTCTCACATCAACTAGGCAAATTAATGGGCTATGGAGGTACCCATCAATTGATATCGATGCAAGTGAGTAGGGATTGCCATGCAACGGATGCACTAGAGCTATAAGTGTATGAAAGCTCAAAAAGAAACTAAGTGGGTGTGCATCCAACTTGCTTGCTCACGAAGACCTAGGGAAATTTGAGGAAGCCCATCATTGGAATATACAAGCCAAGTTCTATAATGAAAAATTCCCACTACTATATGAAAGTGACAAAATAGGAGACTCTCTATCATGAAGATCATGGTGCTACTTTGAAGCACAAGTGTGGAAAAAGGATAGTAACATTGTCCCTTCTCTCATTTTTTTGGGCTTCTTGGCCTCTTTTTTTTGGGGGGGGGGGCTTCTTTGGCCTCTTTTATTTTTTTATAAAGTCTGGAGACTCATCCCAACTTGTGAGGGAATCATAGCTTCCATCATCCTTTCCTCACATGGGACAATGCTCTAATAATGATGATCATCACACTTTTATTTACTTACAACTCGATACTAGAACAAGATATGACTCTATATGAATGCCTCTAGCGGTGTACCAGGATGTGCAATGATCAAGAGTGACATGTATAAAAAAAATGAACGGTGGCCTTGCCACAAATACTATGCCAACTACATGATCATGCAAAGCAATATGACAATGATGGTATGTGTCATAATAAACGGAACGGTGGAAGTTGCATGGCAATATATCTCGGAATGGCTATGGAAATGCCATAATAGGTAGGTATGGTGGCTGTTTTGAGGAAGGGTATATGGTGGGTTTAATGCACCGGCGAAAGTTGCGCGGTACTAGAGAGGCTAGCAATGGTGGAAGGGTGAGAGTGCGTATAATCCATGGACTCAACACTAGTCATAAAGAACTCACATACTTATTGCAAAAATTTATTAGCCATCAAAACAAAGTACTACACGCATGCTCCTAGGGGGATAGATTGGTAGGAAAAGACCATCGCTCGTCCCTGACCGCCACTCATAAGGAAGACAATCAAAAAATAAATCATGCTCCGACTTCATCACATAACGGTTCACCATACGTGCATGCTACGGGAATCACAAACTTTAACACAAGTATTTCTACCAATCCACAATTACTCACTAGCATGACTCTAATATCACCATCTTTATACCTCAAAACAAATGCAAGGAATCAAACTTCTCATATATTCAATGCTCATTATATGCATTTTTTTATTATATCTCTCTTGGATGCCCATCATATTAGGACTAAATTCATAACCTAAGCAAATTACCGTGCTGTTTAAGACTCTCAAAATAATATAAGTGAAGCATGAGATTTCAACAATTTCTAAAAAATAAAGCCACCGCCGTGCTCCAAAAAGATATAAGTGAAGCACTAGAGCAAACTGCCTAGCTCAAAAGATATAAGTGAAGCACATAGAGTATTCTAATAAATCCATGATTAATGCGTGTCCCTCTCAAAAGTTGTGTACAGCAAGGATGATTGTGGCAAACAAAAAAGTAAAGACTCATATCATACAAGATGCTCCAAGCAAAACACATATCATGTGGTGAATAAAAATATAGCCTCAAGTAAATTTACCGATGGATTGAAGACGAAAGAGGGGATGCCATCCGGTGCATCCCCAAGCTTAGATGCTTGGTTATCCTTGAATATTAAATTGGGGTACCTTGGGCATCCCCCATCTTAGGCTCTTGCCACTCCTTATTCCGTTGTCCATCAAATCTTTACCCAAAACTTGAAAACTTCACAACACAAAACTCATAAGATCCGTTAGTATAATAAAATAAATCAACACTTTAGGTACTGTTGTGAACTCATTATAAATTTATATTGGTGTTATATCTACTGTATTCCAACTTATCCATGGTTCATACCCCCCGATACTACCCATAGATTCATCAAAATAAGCAAACAACACATAAAAAACAGAATCTGTCAAAAACAGAACAGTCTGTGAAGTCTGAATTGTTCTCATACTTATGTAACTCGAAAACTTCTGAAAATGTAGGACAACATAGGAAATTTGTATATCAATCTTTTGGAAAAAATTCATAAGTTTTCGTCACTTTGTGAAATATTAAAATTCTGCTACTGGACGCAAAAGTTTCTGTTTTTCAGCAAGATCAAATCAACTATCACCATAGACCATCCCAAAGGTCTTACTTGGCTCAAACACTAATTAAAACACCAAAACACAATTACTACAGAGGTAATAATGTGTATTTATTGAAAAACCGAACCAAAAACAAAAAAACATAAAAATAAAATTGGGTTGCCTCCCAACAGCGCTATTGTTTAACGCCCCTAGCTAGGCATAAAATATAGATCTAGGTATTGTAATAGAAGTGAGGGAGATCATCCATGCTCATCTCATACTCCCTCCTCTCGGCATCAAGCTTTCTTTGTGGCAAGCAAAAATAATCAAAGGGGCTAAATTGATAGGGTATGGATCTATAAGATCAAGTTTGGGAGGAATAGGTTCCTCCTTCGGCCCTTTGTATTTGATAATTATTTCTTCATTATAAACATTCCTTTGAGTGAATTCTCTTAATCTATCTCTTAGCACAAACCCAAATCCTTTGTTTTGTATAGCAAAATTGTCATTGTGCTCAGAAATCTTATCAACCAAAACATCGGGAGGAACCTTCTTTCTTAAGTTTTCATTATAAGCAGCATAATCCGGAGATTGCAATCTCATTATTTCTTCTTGATTAAAAAGGATCTCCTCTATGGAGGAGAACCACAATTGATATTATAATGAGCAAATATTTCACCCACTTATTTTAGAATAAATCTAAATTCATGAGCTAGGAATATGGTGGCAATACGTTTAACGGAAGGGTGATGAAAATTGGAGAATTCGAGGAAAATCCTTTGTATACACGAATGCATGTGAACAAATTGTCTTTCAAGTTCAATTACAAGCAAAGATATTGTATCCGCTAGGCTATTAATTTTATTAAGGATTGGCCCTCCTAGCATGGGTATCGTACCGCCACAAGTAAAGAAATCTTGAATAACACCCTTTCCAATAATATTACCACTACCCATGTGGAGTTTTTTAGTATGCATGATAGTGGGTATCGTTGTTAATCCCTTCACGGTCTCGAACAAGAGTGAGATCTAATAGAGAAAGGTATAAAAGATTACTAAAATGTAAAACAAAGTAAAAACAACTAAATTGCAGCAAGGTATTTTTGGGTTTTTTGGTTTATAGATCTGAAAATATATGATGGAAAATAGACCCGGGGGCCATAGGATCACTAGAGGCTTCTCTCTTGAAGATAGCATATGGTGGGTAAACAAATTACTGTTGAGCAATTGATAGAAAAGCGCAAAGTTATGACAATATCTAAGGCAATGATCATGAATATAGGCATCATGTCCGTGACAAGTAGACCGACTCCTGCCTGCATCTACTACTATTACTCCACACATCAACCGCTATCCAGCATGCATCTAGAGTATAAAGTTCATAAGAACGGAGTAACGCCTTAAGTAAGATGACATGATGTAGAGGGATAAACTCAAGCAATATGATATAAACCCCATATTTTTATCCTTGATGGCAACAATACAATATGTGCCTCGCTACCCCTTCTGTCACTGGGTGAGGACACCACAAGATTGAACCCAAAACTAAGCACCTCTCCCATTGCAAGAAAAACCAATCTAGTTGGCCAAACCAAACCGATAGTTCAAAGAGAAATACAAAGATATCTTAATCATGCATAAAAGAGTTCAGAAAAGACTCAAATAATATTCATAGATAATCTAATCATAAATCCACAATTCATCGGATCTCAACAAACGCACCGCAAAAGAGTATTACATCGAATAGATCTCCAAGAACATCAAGGAGAACATTGTATTGAAGATCAAAGAGAGAGAAGAAGCCATCTAGCTACTAGCTATGGACCCGTAGGTCTGTGATAAACTACTGACGCATCATCGGAAGGGCAGCAAGGTTGATGTAGAGGCCCTCCGTGATCGAATCCCCCTCCGGCAGATCGCCGGAAAAGGCCCCAAGATGGGATCTCACGGGAACAGAGGCTTGCGGTGGTGGAAAAGTATTTTGGTAGATGCTTCTGATGTTTGGGGGATATTTTGGAATTTATAGAGGTGGAATTAGGGTTGGAGGACACCCGAGGGGCCCACAAGCCCTCAGGGCACGCCCTAGAGGCTTGTGGCCTCCTCGGGATTCTTCTGGCCTTCTCTCCAAGTCACGTAGGTGTCTTCTGGTCCAAGGAAAATCATCGTAAAGTTTTATTTCGTTTGGACTCCGTTTGATATTCCTTTTCTGTAAAAGTCAAAAATAAGAAAAAAAAATAGAAATTGGCACTGGGCTCTAGGTTAATAGGTTAGTCCCAAAAATAATATAAAATAGCATATTAATGCATATAAAACCTCCAAAACAGATAATATAATAGCATGGAACAATAAAAAATTATAGATACGTTGGAGACGTATCAGTGCCTACTGCTTATATTGAAAAACCACCTTTCCCTGTTGGGATAAAGGAACATGCTAAGGTATCAACTGTGATTCGTAAAAGTAATATTAAAGCACCTAAACCCTCGAAACAAATTAAAGTAGAACCTAGTGTTGCTATGGTTAAAGATCTCTTGGTAGAAAATATTGATGGGCATGTTATTTACTTCTGTGATGAAGCTGCTAGAATTGCCAAACCCGATCAAAAAGATAAACATAGACCTGTAGTTGGCATGCCTGTTGTCTCAGTTAAAATAGAAGATCATTGCTATCATGGTTTATGTGACATAGGTGCTAGTGTGAGTGCTATTCCTTTTACCTTATACCAAGAAATTATGAATGATATAGCACCCGCTGAAATAGAAGACATAGATGTTACTATTAAACTTGCAAATAGAGACACTATCACACCACTTGGGCTTGTTAGAGATGTTTAAGTCTTTTGTGGGAAAATAAAATACCCTACTTATTGTCTAGTTCTTGGTTCCCCACAAGATGACTTTTGTCCCATTATTTTTGGTAGACCTTTCTTGAACACTGTCAATGCTACAATAGATTGCCATAAAGAACCTGTCAGTGTTAGCTTTGGTGATGAGTCTCATGAATTTAATTTCTCCAAGTTTAGTAGACAACCCCGTAATAAAGAATTACCTAGTAAGGATAAAATAATTGGTCTTGCTTCTATTGTCGTGCCTCCTACTGATCCATTAGAACAATATTTGCTAGACCATGAAAATGATATGCACTTGCGTGAAAGAAACGAGATAGATAAAATATTCTTTGGACAACAACCTCTCCTTAAACACAATTTGCCTATTGAAACTATAGGAGGTCCTCCTCCATCTAAAGGTGATCCTGTGTTTGAATTAAAACAATTGCCTGACACTTTGAAATATGCTTATCTTGATGACAAGAAGTTATATCCTGTTATTATTAGTGCTATCCTTTCAGAACATGAAGAAGAAAGATTATTAAAAATTCTGAAGAAGCACCGTGCTGCTATAGGATATACTCTTGATGATCTTAAGGGCATTAGTCCCACTCTCTGTCAGCACAAGATTAATATGGAACCTGATGCTAAACCCGTTGTTGATCACCAACGACGATTGAATCCTAAGGTGAAAGAAGTGGTGAGAACTGAAATACTAAAACTTCTGGAAGTAGGTATAATCTATCCCATAGCTGATAGTAGATGGGTAAGTCCTGTTCATTGTGTCCCTAAGAAGGGAGGTATTACTGTTGTTCCTAATGATAAACATGAACTTATCCCACAAAGAACCGTTACAGGTTATAGAATGGTAATTGATTTTAGAAAATTAAATAAAGCTACTAGAAAAGATCATTACCCTTTGCCTTTTATTGATCAAATGCTAGAAAGATTATCCAAGCACACACACTTTTGTTTTCTTGATGGATATTCTGGTTTCTCTCAAATACCTGTTTCACAACCTGATCAAGAGAAAACCACTTTTACTTGCCGTTTTGGAACCTACGCTTATAGACGTATGCCTTTTTGTTTATGTAATGCACCTGCTACCTTTCAAAGATGTATGACTGCTATATTCTCTGATTTTTGTGAAAAGATTGTTGACGTTTTCATGGATGATTTTTTCGTTTACGGAACTTCTTTTGATGATTGCTTAAGCAACCTTGATCGAGTTTTGCAGAGATGTACTAATCTTGTCTTGAATTGGGAGAAGTGCCACTTTATGGTTAATGAAGGCATTGTCTTGGGGCATAAAATTTCTGAACGAGGTATTGAGGTGGATAAAGCTAAAGTTGATGCAATTGAGAAAATGCCATGTCCAAAAGATATTAAAGGTGTTCGTAGTTTCCTTGGTCATGCTTGTTTCTATAGGAGATTTATGAAAGACTTCTCTAAAATTTCTAGGCCTCTTACTAATCTTTTACAAAAGGATGTTCCATTTGTTTTTGATGATGATTGTGTAGAAGCCTTTGAAACACGTAAGAAAACCTTAATTTCTGCACCTATTGTTCAACCACCTGATTGGAACTTGCCTTTTGAAATTATGTGTGATGCTAGTGATTATGCTGTTGGTGCTGTTCTAGGACAAAGAGTTGATAAGAAATTAAATGTTATCCATTATGCTAGCAAAACTCTAGACAGTGCCCAAAGAAATTATGCTACTACTAAAAAAGAATTTTTAGCAGTTGTGTTTGTTTGTGATAAATTCACATCTTACATTGTTGATTCCAAAGTAATTGTTCGCAGTGATCATGCTGCTATAAAATATCTTATGGAAAAGAAAGATGCTAAACCTAGACTCATTAGGTGGGATCTCTTGCTTCAAGAATTTGATTTGCATATCACTGATAGGAAAGGAGCTGATAACTTATCTAGGTTAGAGAATGTTCTTGATGACCCACTACCTATAGATGATAACTTTCCTGGTGAACAATTAGCTGTAATAAATGCTTCTCATAATACTCCTTGGTATGCTGACTATGCTAATTACATTGTTGCTAAATACATACCACCTAGTTTCACGTACCAACAAAAGAAAAAAATTCTTCTATGATTTAAGACATTACTTTTGGGATGACCCACATCTTTATAAAGAAGGAATAGATGGTATTATTAGACGTTGTGTACCTAAGCATGAATAGGAACAAATCCTATGGAAATGTCATTCCGAAGCATATGGAGGACATCATGCAGGAGATAGAACCACACATAAGGTATTACAATCTGGTTTTTATTGGCCTACTCTTTTCAAAGATGCCCGTAAGTTTGTCTTGTCTTGTGATGAATGTCAAAGAATAGGTAATATCGGTAAGTGTCAGGAAATGCCTATGAATTATTCACTTGTTGTAGAACCGTTTGATGTTTGGGGTTTTGATTACATGGGACCTTTTCCTTCCTCTAATGGGTATACACATATTTTGGTTGCTGTTGATTATGTCACTAAGTGGGTAGAAGCTATTCCAATAGTAGTGCTGATCATAACACCTCCATTAAAATGCTTAAAGAAGTTATTTTCCCAAGGTTTGGAGTCCCTAGATATTAATGACTGATGGTGGTTCACACTTTATTCATGGTGCTTTCCGTAAAATGCTTGCTAAGTATGATGTTAACCATAGAATTGCATCACCCTATCATCCTCAATCTAGTGGTCAAGTTGAACTTAGCAATAGAGAAATATATTACAAAAAACTGTCAATAGGTCCCGAAAGAATTGGTCTAAGAAATTGGATGATGCACTTTGGGCCTACAGAACAGCTTATAAAAATCCTATGGGTATGTCTCCTTATAAAATGGTTTATGGAAAAGCTTGTCATTTGCCTCTTGAGTTAGAACATAAAGCATATTGGGCAATTAAAGAACTCAACTATGACTTCAAACTTGCCGGTGAAAAGAGGTTATTTGATATTAGCTCACTTGATGGATGAAGAACCCAAGCTTATGAAAATGCCAAACTATTCAAAGAAAAAATTAAAAGATGGGATGACAAAAGAATCCAAAAGCGGGAATTCAAAGTTGGAGAATACGTTCTTTTGTACAATTCTTGTTTTAGATTTTTTGCAGGAAAGCTTCTTTCCAAATGGGAAGGACCATATATAATCGAAGAGGTTTATCATTCTGGAGCCATCAAGATTAATAATGCCGAAGGCACTAACCCGAAGGTGGTCAATGGACAAAGAATGAAACACTATATCTCAAGTACGCCTATTAATGTTGAAAGCAATATTATCCAAACCATGACACCGGAGGAACACATAAAAGAAACCTTCCAGAACACCCTAGAACCCTGAAAAAGAGGAGGTACGTGATACGGTAAGTAAACAGACTCTGAAAAATCCGCAAAAATATTTTCTGTCAGTTTTGGAATATTAGAAAAAATAGAAAAATAAGAAACAACCAGGAAGGCAACCGAGGTGGGCGTGATACACCTGGGCGCGCCTGCCCTTCCTGGCGCGCCCTGGTGGGTTTTGCCCCCCTCGGGCACCTTCCTGACTCCGTTTTCCTTCCGTATTACTTGTTTCCCAAGATAAAAAAAATTCTTTATATATACCCCCGAACGATTTGACCACCGTACCGCAGAAAAATCCTTTGTTCTTGTTTCATGCTATTTTCTCGTCAGATCTAGATCTCCATGGCTCCACCAAGCTCCTCCAAGGGCAAGTTCTTTGAGAGGGTCATCAACCCGTATTTGTCGGAGGTGATGAAGCACCCTCAAGCCATTGAGATGCGTGAGGGGGTGCTCCACATCCGGGATGTTCAGGGGCCCAAGAGGACGGGAAGCGTGGAGGTCAGGCTTGAGGCGGTGGAACAAGACATCTTCAAGTGCCAAGGGATGGTGGAGCGTGGACTTAGCACCAATCACTCCATGATCACGGAATTCACCCGTGATCACATGGTGGATGGCCGGTCCATGAAGGACATCGTCTTCACCTTCAACGAGCAAATCAATTTTCTGCAAAGCCAAATCTACGATCTTCAAAACCAAGTTTTTGAGTATGAAGCAAGGTTTAAAGGTATGAGTTTAGCTGCCAGTTGTAGGACTCGGGAGACTCACGCATCCTCTTTTGATGGTGAGCCCTTGCCCTAGAAGCTGGAGGACAAACCTACTACCTCATCACCACCACCACCATCATCTTCCCCACCAAAGGAGACTTGAGTACACGGGTATGGGCACTCCCCTTGGCTTGTGCCAAGCTTGGGGGAGATGCCCCGGTATCGTATCACCATCACTTTTACTACCATACCTCTTCCTATTCTTAGTTCGATCTTTAGCTATTTAATGATTTAGTTGAATAAAAGTTTAGTATGATCTATTTTCGAGTGCTAGTTTCATGATCCATCTATCTATGTAATCGAGCGAGAGTTATATAATAAAGTTTAGTTTGAGCTTTTGCTTCTTTACTTTTATGTTTCAATCAAAATAAAAGGAAATAAATAAATAAAAGAATCATATGCTAATCTTATGGTAAGTAATGACATCATATAAGGACAAGTATAAGTGGTAAAATTTGTTGAAAGTTGACATACATAGCATTGGTCAATGATGCAATTCATGAAAGAATTAATAAGGGAAGAGAAGATTCACATGCAAATACACTATCTTGGACATCTTTTATGATTGTGAGCCCCCATTAAATATTATATGCCAAAATTGTTGACGTTGGACAAGGAAGACAACGTAATGATTTATGTTTGTTCATATTCACATAGAAGTTATATTGTCATAGATCCTTCAACATGTGGTGCTTGCTCAATATCTTTGCTAGCCAAAAATTCCGCACTAAGTAGAGATACTACTTGTGCATCCAAAAACCTTAAACCCAAACTCATGTTTTGAGAGTCCGCCATACCTACCTATGGATTGAGTAAGATCCTTCAAGTAAGTTGTCATCGGTGCAATAAGGCAATAAAAATTGCTTCTAAATGTGTTTTATCATTTATTGTAAGAGAAATTAAGCGTTGTACGAACTTGTGATGGCAAAGTAATAAAAGCGACAGACTGCATAATAAAGGTTGCTATCATAAGGGGCAATATAACGTGACGTTCTTTTGCATTAAGAGATTGTGCATACAAACCAAAAAGTGCATGACAACCTCTGCTTCCCTCTGCGAAGGGCCTATCTTTTACTTTTATGTATTTACTTTTATGCAAGAGTCAAAGTATTCTTCCCTATTCCTTTTTATTTTCTCTTTTTGCAAGCATCATGTGGTGAGGAAAGATCTAGGCACATATATCCAGTTGAATGTGAGTGATCATGAGTTATTATTGTTGACATCACCCTTGAGGTGAGTCAGTTGGGAGGCGAAACTATAAGCCCCTATCTTTATATGTGTCCGGTTGAAACTTTTTGCTCATGTGTATGCGGTGACTGTTAGCAATCATAGAAGATTAAATGATGGTTGAGTATGTGGACTTGCCAAAAGGCTCCGATACGAGACCCTTCCTGAAAATATGATGAATTGTAGTTGCAAAGTTGACTGAGAACATAGTTTGTTGGTTTTCAATAAAGTTTATGCCTTCTACTTCGATGTTGTGATGAATTGTTACTTGTTCATGAGAAGTTATATGATAAAGTTTTATGATAAGGTTTGTTGCTATTATAATAAGAAGCATGATGCTACTATGTCCGTATTTTGTTTTTATCGACACCTCTCTCTCTCTAAACATGTGGACATGATTTTCGATATCGGCTTTCGCTTGAGGACAAGTGAGGTCTAAGCTTGTGGGAGTTGATACGTCCATTTTGCATCATGTTTTCCTACTATTATTTATAATGTTTTTATGCATAATAATGCTTTATGGAGTAATTCTAATGCCTTTTATTTCATAATATGCAAGGTTTACACAAAGAGGGAGAATACCGGCAGCTGGAATTCTGGACCTGAAAAAGCTATGTCAGAGATACCTATTCTGCACATCACCAAATGAGCTGAAAATTTATGGAGAATTATTTTGGAATATATAAAAAATACTGGAGCAAATAACTACCGGAGAGGGGCCACCTGGTGACCACAAGACACCAGGGCGTGCCAGGCCCCCCAGGTGCGCCCTGGTGGGTTGTGGCCAGCCCAGCCCACCTCCGGTGCCCATCTTTTGGTACATAAGGTCTTTTGACCTAGAAAAAAATAAGGAGAGGACTTTCGGGACAGAGCGCTGCCGTCTTGAGGCGGAACTTGGGCAGGAGCACTTTTGCCCTCCGGTGGAGCGATTCCGCCAGGGGAACTTCCCTCCTGGAGGGGGAAATCAAAGCCATCGCCATCACCAACAACCCTCTCATCTTTGGGAGACCAATCTTCATCAACATCTTCAACAACACCATCTCATCTCAAACCCTAGTTCATCTCTTGTGTTCAATCTTTGTACCAGAACCTCAGATTGGTACCTGTGGGTGACTAGTAGTGTTGATTACATCTTGTAGTTGATTACTATATGGTTTATTTGGTGGAAGATTATATGTTCAGATCTATTATGCTATTTAATACCCCTCTGATCTTGAGGATGAATATCATTTGTGAGCAGTTACTTTTGTTCTTGAGGTCACGGGAGAAGTCATGTTGCAAGTAATCATGTGAATTTGATATGTGTTCGATATTTTGATGATATGTATGTTGTGATTCCCTTAGTGGTGTCATGTGAACATCGACTACATGGCACTTCACCATCTTTGGGCCTAAGGGAATGCATTGTGGAGTAGTTATTAGATGATGGGTTGCTAGAGTGACAGAAGCTTAAACCCTAGTTTATGCGCTACTTCGTAAGGGACCGATTTGGATCCATATGTTTAATGCTATGGTTAGATTTTATCTTAATACTTTTCTCGTAGTTGCGGATGCTTGCGAGGGGGTTAATCATAAGTGGGAGGCTTGTTCAAGTAAGAACAGCACCCAAGCACCGGTCCACCCACATATCAAATTATCAAAGTAGCGAACGCAAATCAAACCAACATGATGAAAGTGACTAGATGAAATTCCCGTGTGCCCTCAAGAACGCTTTGCGTATTATAAGAGACTGTTTTGGCCTGTCCTTTGCCACAAAAGGATTGGGCTACCTTGCTGCACATTATTTACCATTACCGTTACTTGCTTGTTACAAATTATCTTGCTATCAAACTACCTATTACTTACAATTTCAGTGCTTGCAGAAATTACCCTGCTGAAAACCACTTGTCATTTCCTTCTGCTCCTCGTTGGGTTCTACACTCTTACTTATCGAAAGGACTACGATTGATCCCCTATAATTGTGGGTCATCATATGCTGATAAGTTGATCAGCCCTGTCCAAAACGCTTTTGTTAAAGGAAGGAATATTATGGATGGTGTTCTCTCACTTCATGAGATACTTATAACTATACTTCTGTGAAAAAGAACGTTGGCATGGTGTTGAAACTTGACTTTGAAAAGGCCTATGATAAGGTAAACTGGGACTTCCTGCTGGAATGTCATAAGCTTCGGGGATTTAATGAAACCTGGTGCGGGTGGATCAACAAGATCCTCCGCAATGGCACGGTCAACATCAAATTAAATAATTGTACATGGCCATATTTCCAAAGTGCAAAAGGGGTGCGGCAGGGGGACCCACACTCCCCGTTCCTGTTTAATATGGCTGCTGAATGCCTTACTAAATTATTAAGAATGCTCAACGCAACAAGCTGCTTGTTGGCTTAGCTGCAGACCTTATTCCTGATGGGGTTGCCGTATTGCAATATGCAGATGACACAATCATATGCCTAGAGCATGATATAGTTAAAGCAGTTAACCTGAAGTTGCTACTTGATGACCCACAAGTATAGGGGATCTATCATAGTCCTTTTGATAAGTAAGAGTGTCGAACCCAATGAGGAGCAGAAGGAAATGACAAGCGGTTTTCAGCAAGGTATTTTCTGCAAGCACTGAAATTATCGGTAATAGATAGTTTTGTGATAAGATTATTCGTAACGGGTAACAAGTAACAAGTGTAACAAAGGTGCAGCAAGGTGGCCCAATCCTTTTTGTAGCAAAGGACAAGCCTAGATGAACTCTTATATAAAGCAAAGCGCTCCCGAGGACACATGGGAATTGTTGTCAAGTTAGTTTTCATCATGCTCATATGATTCGCGTTCGTTACTTTGATAATTTGATATGTGGGTGGACTGGTGCTTGGGTGCTGTCCTTACTTGGAAAAGCCTCCCACTTATGATTAACCCCTCTCGCAAGCATCCGCAACTACGAAAGAAGAATTAAGATAAATCTAACCATAGCATGAAACATGTGGATCCAAATCAGCCCCTTACGAAGCAACGCATAAACTAGGGTTTAAGCTTCTGTCACTCTAGCAACCCATCATCTACTTATTACTTCCCAATGCCTTCCTCTAGGCCCAAATCATGGTGAAGTGTCATGTAGTCAACGTTCACATAACACCACTAGAGGAAAGACAACATACATCTCATCAAAATATCAAACGAATACCAAATTCACATGATTACTTATAACAAGACTTCTCCCATGTCCTCGGGAACAAACGTAACTACTCACAAAGCATATTCATGTTCATAATCAGATGGGTAATAAATATCATTAAGGATCTGAACATATGATCTTCCACCGAATAAACCAACTAGCATCAACTACAAGGAGTAATCAACACTACTAGCAACCCACAGGTACCAATCTGAGGTTTTGAGACAAAGATCGGATACAAGAGATGAACTAGGGTTTGGAGAGGAGATGGTGCTGGTGAAGATGTCGATGGAGATTGACCCCCCTCTCGACGAGAGGATCATTGGTGATGACAATGGTTTTGATTTCCCCCTCCCGGAGGGAAGTTTCCCCGGCAGAATAGCTCCGCCGGAGCCCTAGATTGCTTCTGCCCAGGTTCCGCCTCAAGACGACGGCGCTTCGTCCTGAAAGCTTCCCTATAATTTTTTCCAGGTCAAAACCCTCCATATAGCAGAAGATGGGCAACGGAGACCTGCCAGGGGGCTCACAAGCCCTAGGGCCGCGCCTAGGGGAGTAGGGCGCGCCCCCAGGCTTGTGGCCACCTGGTGGGTCCCCTCTGGTATTTTCTTCGCCCAATATTTTTTATATATTCCAAAATATTTCTCCGTAAATTTTCAGGACTTTTGCAGTTGTGCAGAATAGGTCTCTCAGATTTGCTCCTTTCTGGTCCAGAATTCCAGCTGCCGGCATTCCCCCTCTTTGTGTAAACCTTGTGAAATAAGAGAGAAAAGGCATTAGTATTGTACCATAATGTGTAATAACAGCCCATAAAGCAATAAATATCAATATAAAAGCATGATGCAAAATGGATGTATCAACTCCCCCAAGCTTAGACCTTGCTTGTCCTCAAGCGGAAACCGGCATCGATAATCATGTCCACATGTTTAGAGATAGAAGTGTCGATAAAATAAAATACGGACATGAAGGCATCATGATTATCTTTAGAACAGCAACATATAATGTCATATAATTTCTTATGCTAAAGTAACAATTCATTCACAAGGTAAAGTATGAAACAAAAACTTTATTGAAAACCAACAAACTATGATCTTGGTCATTGACACAATTGCAATTTATCATAACGTCGGAAAGAGTCAATGTAAGAGCTTTTGTTTAGCAAGTTTCACATACTCAACTATCATTTAGTCTTTCATAATTGCTAACACTCATGCGATACTTATGAGATCAAAGTTTCAATCGTACACAGAGAAATATAGGGGCTTAAAACTTCGCCTCCCAACCTTTTACCTCAAGGGTAACGTCAACAATAATAGTTTATGAGTACCTACATCCGAGTGGATATATATATATATATCTAGATCTCCCCCCAACATATAGTGCTTGCCAAAAAGAAAAAGTATAAAAAGAAGAGGTGATGATCACCATGACTCTTGTATAAAGGTAGGAGATAAATTAAAGATAGGCCCTTCGCAGAGGGAAGCAGAGGTTGTCATGCGCATTTATGGTTGGATGCACACAATCTTAATGCGAAAGAACGTCACTTTATATTGCCGCTTGTGATAAAGAACTTTATTATGTAATCCGTCGCTTTTATTTCTTCCATATCACAAGTTCGTATAAAGCTTATTTTCCTCACACTAAAATATCATACATATTTAGAGAGCAATTTTTATTGTTTGCACCGATGACAACTTACTTGAAGGATCTTACTCAATCCATAGGTAGGTATGGTGGACTCTCATGGCAACACTGGGTTTAGGGATTTTGGATGCACAAGTAGTATCTCTACTTGGTGCAAAATATTTGGCTAGCATAGGATGAGAAGCAAGCTCAACATGTTGGAGGATCCATGACAATATAACTTCTATTCGGATATAAAGAAACATAACCCATTATGTTGTCTACCTTGTCCAACATAAACATTTTAGCATATAATATTTTAATGAGTGCTCACAATCACAAAAGATGTCCAAGATAGTGTATTTATATGTGAGACCTCTCTTTCTTTATTACTTCCAATTAATTGCAACAATGACCAAAACTATGTTTGTCAACTCCCAACAAATTTCATGCGACATACTCCTTATATGTGAAGTCATCACTTCCCATAAGATCATTATATAACATTTTTATTTCTTTTATTCTTTATTTATTTTTCTCAAGATCATAGCCAGAAAGATAAGCCCTCAACTCAAAACTAATCTTTATTATATAACTCTCAGACTCGATTACATAGAGGGAACACAAAGCAAAACTCAAAGCTAGATCACACTAAAACTTTATTCTACTAAACCGAGATATAACCAAAAGGATCGAACTAAGAAAAACGATAAAGGTAAAGGTGTGATGGTGATACGATACCGGGGCACATCCCCCAAGCTTGGCATTTGCCAAGGGGAGTGCCCATACCCATGTACTCAGGTCTCTTTCTTCGGAGGTGGTGATGATGGAGTTGATGATGTTGTAGGCTTATCGTCCATCTTCCAAGGCATAGGTTCACCATCATAGAAAGATGAACGAGTCTCCGGGATCCTCAAATCTGCAGCCAAACTCATCCTCTTAAATCTATATTCATACTCACAGTTTTGGTTCTGCAGGTGATAGATCTGGGCTTGGAGATGCTCGTTTTTCTCATGAAGCTTGAAGATGGCCTTCCCAATCTCACTAGCATCCAGCTTGTGGTCATGGGTAAAATCCGTGATCATGGAGTGATTTGCGTTGATTCCGCGCTCCACCATCCCTTTGCACTTGAACACCTCTTGCTCCACCGCTTCGAGCCTGAACTCCACGCTTCCGGTCCTCCTTGGTCCTTGAACATCACGGATGTGGAGCACACCCTCATGCATCTCGATGGCTTGAGGGTGTTGCAGCACCTCCACAAGGTAAGGGTTGATGACCTTCTCGAAAAACTTGTCCTTGGGCGCGCTTGGAGACGTCATGGCGATTTGGATCTGTCAGGAAAAATAGCTCATAACAACAACAGAGGATATTGCCGTGGTACGGTGGTCAAAACCTTCGGGAGATTATATATTGAATTTTTACCAACCAAAAGGAGTGTACTACGAGAAAACAGAGTCCAGGGGGCACACGAGGTGGCCACAAGCCTGGGAGGCACGCCCAGGGGGTAGGGCACGCCCCCAGGGCTTGTCGCCTCCTCGTGCACTTTTCGGACTACCTTTTATTTTCCTAATTTTTTAAATATTCCAAAATGGAGTAAAATTGTTGTTGGAAAAGTTTTGGAGTCGGTTTACTTACCGTACCACATACCTATTCCTTTTTTGGAGTCTGAAACGTTTTGGTACATATCCCTTATGTACTCCTCCGGTGTTATGGTATTAATAATATTGGTTTCAACATTTATGGGAGTACCTGAGATATAATGTTTGATTCTTTGCCCGTTTACCACCATCGGATTATTGCCTTTGGCGTTGTTGATTTTGATGGCACCGGAACGATAAACTTCCTCGATAACGTAAGGCCCTTCCCATTTAGAGAGAAGCTTTCCTGCAAAAAATCTTAAACGAGAACTGTATAGCAAGACATGATCACCTACATTAAATTCACGCTTTTGTATCCTTTTATCATGCCATCTTTTAACTTTCTCTTTAAACAATTTGGCATTCTCATATGCTTGGGTTCTCCATTCATCAAGTGAGCTAATGTTAAATAACCTCTTTTCTACGGCAAGTTTGAAATCATAATTGAGCTCTTTAATTGCCCAATAAGCTTTGTGTTC
Organism: Thinopyrum elongatum; assembly: GCA_011799875.1. NCBI lineage: Eukaryota > Viridiplantae > Streptophyta > Magnoliopsida > Poales > Poaceae > Thinopyrum > Thinopyrum elongatum. The sequence goes on from CM022298.1 coordinate 649,174,520, forward strand.
TAATTCAAGAGGTAAGTGACATGCTTTTCCATAAACCATTTTATATGGAGACATACCCATAGGGTTTTTATAAGCAGTTCTATAATCCCATAATGCATCATCAAGTTTCTTAGACCAATTCTTTCTCGATCTATTAACAGTCTTTTGCAAGATCAACTTTATTTCTCGGTTACTTAATTCTACTTGACCACTAGACTGAGGGTGCTATGGAGATGCAATTCTATGGTTAACATCATATTTATCAAGCAATTTATGGAAAGCACCATGAATAAAGTGTGAACCACCATCAGTCATTAAATATCTAGGGACTCCAAACCTCGGGAAAATAACTTCTTTAAGCATTTTAATGGAGGTGTTATGATCAGCACTACTAGTTGGAATAGCTTCTACGCACTTAGTAACATAATCAACAGCAACCAAAATATGTGTGTACCCATTAGAGGAAGGAAAAGGTCCCATATAATCAAATCCCTAAACATCAAATGGTTCAATAACAAGTGAATAATTCATAGGCATTTCCTGACGTCTACTAATATTACCAATTCTTTGACATTCATCACAAGACATGACAAACTTACGAGCATCCTTGAAAAGAGTTGGCCAATAAAAACCAGATTGTAATACCTTGTGTGCAGTTCTATCACCAGCATGGTGTCCTCCGTAGGCCTCGGAGTGACACTTGCGTAGGATCTGTTCCTGTTCATGCTCAGGTACACAACGTCTAATAACACCATCTACTCCTTCTTTATAAAGGTGTGGGTCATCCCAGAACTAATGTCTTAAATCATAGAAAAACTTTTTTCTTTTGTTGGTATGAGAAACTAGGTGGTATAAATTTAGCAACAATATAATTAGCATAGTCTGCATACCATGGAGTACTACGAGAAGCATTTATGACAGCTAATTGTTCATCAGGGAAGCTATCATCAATAGGTAGTGGGTCATCAAGAATATTTTCTAACCTAGACAAGTTGTCTGCTACGGGGTTCTCAGCTCCCTTTCTATCAATAATATGCAAATCAAATTCTTGCAAAATGAGAACCCATCTAATAAGTCTAGGTTTAGCATCCTCTTTTCCATAAGATATTTAATTGGAGCATGATCGGTGTGAACAGTTACTTTGGAATCAACAATATAAGATCTGAACTTATCATAAGCAAATACAACAACTAAAAATTCTTTCTCAGTAGTAGCATAATTTCTTTGAGCACTGTCTAGAGTTTTACTAGCATAATGGATAACATTTAATTTCTGATCAACTCTTTGTCCTAAAACAGCACCAAAAGCATAATCACTAGCATCACACATAATTTTAAAGGGTAGGTTCCAATCAAGTGGTTGAACAATAGGTACAGAAATCAAGGCTTTCTTAAGTATTTCAAATGCTTCTACACAATCATCATCGAAAACAAATGGAACATCCTTTTGCAAGAGATTAGTAAGAGGCCTAGAAATTTTAGAGAAGTCTTTAATAAACCTCCTATAGAAACCAGCATGACCAAGTAAACTTCTTATACCTTTACGACACGACATCTTTTCAATAGCATCAACTTTAGCTTTATCAACTTCAATACCTCTTTCAGAAATTTAATGCCCCAAGACAATACCTTCATTAACCATAAAGTGGCACTTCTCCCAATTCAAGACAAGATTAGTTTCTTCACATCTCTGTAAAACTCGATCAAGGTTGCTTAAGCAATCATCAAAAGAAGTTCCGTAAACGGAAAAATCATCCATGAAAACCTCAGTAATCTTTTTCACAAAAGTTAGAGAATATAGCAGTCATACATCTTTGAAAACTAGCAGCTGCATTACATAAACCAAAAGGCATGCGTCTATAAGCAAAGGTACCGAAAGGGCAAGTAAAAGTAGTTTTTCCTCATCCTCTTGTGACACAGGTATTTGGGAAAAACCAGAATAATCATCTAGAAAGCAAAAGTGTGTATGTTTTGATAGTATTTCTAGCATTTGATCAATAAAAGGTAGAGGATAATGATCTTTCCTAGTAGCTTTGTTTAGCTTTCTAAAATCAATAACCATTCTATATCCCGTGACAATTCTTTGCGGAATCAATTCATTTTTATCGTTAGGAACAACGGTGATACCTCCCTTCTTAGGGACATAATGAACATGACTTACCCATCTACAATCAGCAATAGGATAAATTATACCTGCTTCCAGACGCTTTAGTATTTCATTTCTTACCACTTCCTTCATCTTAGGATTCAACCTTCGCTGGTGATCAACAACTGGTTTAGCATCAGGTTCCATATTAATTTTGTGCTGACATAGAGTGGGACTAATGCCCTTAAGATCATCTAGAGTATATCCAATAGCTACATGGTGCTTCTTCAGAGTTTTCAATAATTTCTTTTCTTCATGCTCTGAAAGGTTAGCACTAATAATAACAGGACATATCTTTCTCTCATCGAGATAAACATATTTCAAAGTGTCAGGTAATTGTTTAAGATCGAATACAAGATCACTCTTGGATGGTAGAGGATCTCCAAGAGTCTCAACAGGAAAATTGTGTGTCAAAACAGGCATTTGTTTAAAGAAAATCTCATCTAATTCATTTCTTTCATTCATGAACATATCATTTTCATGATCTAGCAAATATTGTTCTAAAGGATCAGTAGGAGGCACGGCAATATAAGCAAGACCAATAATTTCATCTTTACTAGGCAATTCTTTATCATGGGGTTGTCTACAAAATTTGGAGCAATTAAACACATGAGATACATCCCAAAACTCACATTAACAGTTTCTTTCTCACAATCTATTTTAGCATTAACAGTGTTCAAGAAAGGTCTACCAAATATAATGGGACAAAAATCATCTTGTGGGGAACCAAGAACTAGAAAATCAGTAGGGTATTTTATTTTCCCACACAAGACTTCAACATCTCCATCAATCCCAATTGGTGATATAGTATCTCTATTGGCAAGCTTAATAGTGACATCAATATCTTCTATTTCAGCAGGTGCAATATCATTCATAATTTCTTGATATAGAGTAAAGGGAATTGCACTCACACTAGCACCCAAATCACATAAGACATGATAACAATGATCTCCTATTTTAACAGAAACAACAGGCATGCCAACAACAGGTCTATGTTTATCTTTATTATCGGGTCTAGCAATTCTAGCAGCTTCATCACAGAAGTAAACAACATGCCCATCAACATTATCGACCAAGAGATCTTTAACCAAAGCAATACTAGGTTCAACTTTAATTTGCTCAGGGGTTGTAAGTGTTCTAGTATAACTCTTACGAACCACAGCTGAAGCTTTAGCATGTTCCTTTATCCTATCAGGAAAAGGTGGTTTCTCAATATAAGGAGTAGGAATAACAGGATCAACATTATAAGTAATAGTTTCCTCTTCAGCTTTAATGGGTTCTACTATTTTTACTTCAATGGGAGGATGATATTTAAATCACTTCTCCTTAGGGAGATCAACATGAGTTGCAAATGATTCACAGAAAGAAGCTACTATCTCAGAGTTAAGTCCATATTTAGTGCTAAATTCACAAAAAGCATCGGTATCCATAAAAGATTTAACACAATCAAACTTAAGGTTTATACCTGACTCCTTACCTTCGTCGAGTTCCCAATCTTCAGATTTGCGTTTAATTCTTTCCAAGAGATCCCATTTGAATTCAATAGTCTTCTTCATAAAAGAACCAGTACAAGAAGTATCGAGCATGGATTGATCATTACGAGAAAGCCGAGCATAAAATTTCTGAATAATAATTTCTCTTGAGAGCTCATGATTGGGGCATGAATATAACATTGACTTAAGCCTCCCCCAAGCTTGAGCGATACTTTCTCCTTCACGAGGCCAAAAATTATATATATAATTCCGATCATGATGAACTAGATGCATAGGATAAAACTTCTGATGAAATTCCAATTTCAATCGGTTGTAATTCCAAGTCCCAATATCATCGCATAGCCTATACCATGTCAATGCCTTCTCCTTCAAAGATAAAGGGAAGACCTTCTTCTTGACTTCATCCTCGGGCAAACCTGCAATCTTAAATAATCCACAAACTTCATCCACATAGATTAGATGCATATCAGGATGTAGTGTTCCATCTCCTGCATAAGGATTAGCTAGCAGTTTCTCTATCATACCCGAAGGAATTTCATAGTAAATATTTTTAGTAGGTTCAGTAGGTTGAGGGGCAACTCTTTGCTCTTCCGGTCGGGGTGAAGATACCCCGAACAAACCCCTCAAAGGGTGATGTTCCATAGTAACAAGTGACAGTAAATTTCAGCACGTAATATAAATGTTTCCTTACCAAATTCCACTCACCAAAGGCGCTTCACTCCTCGGCAATGGCGCCAGAAAAGAATCTTGATGACCCACAAGTATAGGGGATCTATCGTAGTCCTTTCGATAAGTAAGAGTGTCGAACCCAACGAGGAGCAGAAGGAAATGACAAGCGGTTTTCAGCAAGGTATTTTCTGCAAGCACTGAAATTATCGGTAACAGATAGTTTTGTGATAAGATAATTCATAACGGGTAACAAGTAACAAGTGTAACAAAGGTGCAGCAAGGTGGCTCAATCCTTTTTGTAGCAAAGGACAAGCCTGGATGAACTCTTATATAAAGCAAAGCGCTCCCGAGGACACATGAGAATTGTTGTCAAGTTAGTTTTCATCATGCTCATATGATTCACGTTCGTTACTTTGATAATTTGATATGTGGGTGGACCGGTGCTTGGGTGCTGTCCTTACTTGGACAAGCCTCCCACTTATGATTAACCCCTCTCGCAAGCATCCGCAACTACGAAAGAAGAATTAAGATAAATCTAACCATAGCATGAAACATGTGGATCCAAATCAGCCCCTTACGAAGCAACGCATAAACTAGGGTTTAAGCTTCTGTCACTCTAGCAACCCATCATCTACTTATTACTTCCCAATGCCTTCCCTAGGCCCAAATCATGGTGAAGTGTCATGTAGTCAATGTTCACATAACACCACTAGAGGAAAGACAACATACATCTCATCAAAATATCGAACAAATACCAAATTCACATGATTACTTATAACAAGACTTCTCCCATGTCCTCAGGAACAAACGTAAGTACTCACACAGCATATTCATGTTCATAATCAAAGGGGTAATAAATATCATTAAGGATCTGAACATATGATCTTCTACCGAATAAACAAACTAGCATCAACTACAAGGAGTAATCAACACTACTAGCAACCCATAGGTACCAATCTGAGGTTTTGAGACAAAATCGGATACAAGAGATGAACTAGGGTTTGAAGAGGAGATGGTGCTGGTGAAGATGTTGATGGAGATTGACCCCCTCTTGATGAGAGGATCGTTGGTGATGACGATGGCTTCGATTTCCCCCTCCCGGAGGGAAGTTTCCCCGGCAGAACAGCTCCGCCGGAGCCCTAGATTGCTTCTGCCCATGTTCCACCTCGAGACGGCGATGCTTCGTCCCGAAAGCTTCCCTATGATTTTTTCTAGGTCAAAACCCTCCATATAGCAGAAGATGGGCACCGGAGACCTGCCAGGGGGCCCACAAGCCCTAGGGCCGCGCCTAGGGGGGTAGGGCGCGCCCCCCAGGCTTGTGGCCACCTGGTGGGTCCCCTCTGGTATTTTCTTCACCCAATATTTTTTATATATTCCAAAATAATTCTCCGTAAATTTTCAGGACTTTTGGAGTTGTGCAGAATAGGTCTCTCAGATTTGCTCCATTCCGGTCCAGAATTCCAGTTGCCGGCATTCTCCCTCTTTGTGTAAACCTTGTGAAATAAGAGAGAAAAAGCATAAGTATTGTACCATAATGTGTAATAACAACCCATAAAGCAATAAATATCAATATAAAAGCGTGATGCAAAATGGACGTATCAACTCCCCCAAGCTTAGACCTCGCTTGTCCTCAAGCAGAAACCGGAATCGATAATCATGTCCACATGTTTAGAGATAGAGGTGTCGATAAAATAAAATACGGACATGAAGGCATCATGATTATCTTTAGAACAGCAACATATAATGTCATATAATTTCTTATGCTAAAGTAACAATTCATTCACAAGGTAAAGTATGAAACAAGAACTTTATTGAAAACCAACAAACTATGATCTTGGTCATTGACACAATTGCAATTTATCATAATGTCGGAAAGAGTCAATGTAAGACCTTTTGTTTAGCAAGTTTCACATACTCAACTATTATTTAGTCTTTCATCATTGCTAACACTCATGTGATACTTATGAGATCAAAGTTTCAATCGTACACAGAGAAAGATAGGGGCTTAAAACTTCGCCTCCCAACCTTTTACCTCAAGGGTAACGTCAACAATAATAGTTTATGAGTACCTACATCCGAGTGGATATATATATCTAGATCTCCCCCAACATATAGTGCTTGCCAAAAAGAAAAAGTATAAAAAGAAGAGGTGATGATCACCATGACTCTTGTATAAAGGTAGGAGATAAATAAAAGATAGGCCCTTCGTAGAGGGAAGCAGAGGTTGTCATGCGCTTTTATGGTTGGATGCACAAAATCTTAATGCGAAAGAACGTCACTTTATATTGCCGCTTGTGATAAAGAACTTTATTATGCAAGCCATCGCTTTTATTTCTTCCATATCACAAGTTTGTATAAAGCTTATTTTCCTCACACTAAAATATCATACATATTTAGAGAGCAATTTTTATTGCTTGCACCGATGACAACTTACTTGAAGGATCTTACTCAATCCATAGGTAGGTATGGTGGACTCTCATGGCAACACTGGGTTTAGGGATTTTGGATGCACAAGTAGTATCTCTACTTGGTGCAAAATATTTGGCTAGCATAGGATGAGAAGCAAGCTCAACATGTTGGAGGATCCATGACAATATAACTTCTATTCGGATATAAAGAAACATAACCCATTATGTTGTCTTCCTTGTCCAACATCAACATTTTAGCATATAATATTTTAATGAGTGCTCACAATCACAAAAGATGTCCAAGATAGTGTATTTATATGTGAGACCTCTCTTTCTTTATTACTTCCTATTAATTGCAACAATGACCAAAACTATGTTTGTCAACTCCCAACAAATTTCATGCGACATACTCCTTATATGTGAAGTCATCACTTCCCATAAGATCATTATATAACCTTTTTATTTCTTTTATTCTTTATTTCTTTTTCTCAAGATCATAGCCAGAAAGCAAAGCCCTCAACTCAAAACTAATCTTTATTATATAACTCTCGGACTCGATTACATAGAGGGAACACAAAGCAAAACTCAAAGGTAGATCATACTAAAACTTTATTCTACTAAACCGAGATATAACCAAAAGGATCGAACTAAGAAAAACAATAAAGGTAAAGGTGTGATGGTGATACGATACCGGGGCACATCCCCCAAGCTTGGCATTTGCCAAGGGGAGTGCCCATACCCATGTACTTAGGTCTCTTTCTTCGGAGGTGGTGATGATGGAGTTGACGATGTTGTAGGCTTGTCGTCCATCTTCCAAGGCATAGGTTCACCATCATAGAAAGATGAACGAGTCTCCGAGATCCTCAAATCTGCAGCCAAACTCATCCTCTTAAATCTATATTCATACTCACAGTTTTGGTTCTGCAGGTGATAGATCTGGGCTTGGAGATGCTCATTTTTCTCACGAAGCTTGAAGATGGCCTTCCCAATCTCACTAGCATCCAGCTTGTGGTCACAGGTAAAATATGTGATCATGGAGTGATTGGCGTTGATTCCACGCTCCACCATCCCTTTGCACTTGAACACCTCTTGCTCCACCGCTTCGAGCCTGGACTCCACGCTTTCGGTCCTCCTTGGTCCTTGAACATCACGGATGTGGAGCACACCCTCATGCATCTCGATGGCTTGAGGGTGTTGCAGCACCTCCACAAGGTAAGGGTTGATGATCTTCTTGAAAAACTTGTCCTTGGGGGCGCTTGGAGACGTCATGGTGATCTGGATCTGTCAGGAAAAATAGCTCAAAACAAGAACAGAGGATATTGCCGTGGTACGATGGTCAAAACCTTCGGGAGATTATATAATAAAATTTTACCAACCAAAAGGAGTGTACTACAAGAAAACGGGGTCCGGGGGGGGGGGGGGGGGCACACGAGGTGGCCACAAGCCTGGGAGGCGCGCCCAGGGGGTAGGGCGCACCCCCAGGGCTTGTCGCCTCCTCGTGCACTTTTCGGACTACCTTTTATTTTCCTAATTTTTTAAATATTCCAAAACAGAGTAAAATTGTTGTTGGAAAAGTTTTGGAGTCGGTTTACTTACAGTACCACATACCTATTCCTTTTTCGGAGTCTGAAATGTTCTGGTAGATATCCCTTATGTACTTCTCCGGTGTTATGGTATTAATAATATTGGTTTCAACATTTATGGGAGTACCTGAGATATAATGTTTGATTCTTTGCCTATTTACCACCTTCGGATTGTTGCCTGCGGCGTTGTTGATTTTGATGGCACCGGAATGATAAACTTCCTCGATAACATAAGGCCCTTCCCATTTAGAGAGAAGCTTTCCTGCAAAAAATCTTAAACGAGAACTGTATAGCAAGACATGATCACCTACATTAAATTCATGCTTTTGTATCCTTTTATCATGCCATCTTTTAACTTTCTCTTTAAATAATTTGGCATTCTCATATGCTTGGGTTCTCCATTCATCAAGTGAGCTAATGTCAAATAACCTCTTTTCTCCGGCAAGTTTGAAATCATAATTGAGCTCTTTAATTGCCCAATAAGCTTTGTGTTCTAATTCAATAGGTAAGTGACATGCTTTTCCATAAACCATTTTATATGGAGACATACCCATAGGGTTTTTATAAGCAGTTCTATAAGCCCATAATGCATCATCAAGTTTCTTAGACCAATTCTTTCTGGATCTATTAACAGTCTTTTGCAAGATCAACTTTATTTCTCGGTTACTTAATTCTACTTGACAACTAGACTGAGGGTGCTATGGAGATGCAATTCTATGGTTAACATCATATTTAGCAAGCAATTTACGGAAAGCACCAAGAATAAAGTGTGAACCACCATCAGTCATTAAATATCTAGGGACTCCAAACCTCGGGAAAATAACTTCTTTAAGCATTTTAATGGAGGTGTTATGATCAGCAATACTAGTTGGAATAGCTTCTATCCACTTAGTAACATAATCAATAGCAACCAAAATATGTGTGTACCCATTAGAGGAAGGAAAAGGTCCCATATAATCAAATCCCCAAACATCAAATGGTTCAATAACAAGTGAATAATTCATAGGCATTTCCAGATGTCTACTAATATTACCAATTCTTTGACATTCATCACAAGACTGGACAAACTTATAAGCATCCTTGAAAAGAGTAGGCCAATAAAAACCAGATTGTAATACCTTGTGTGCAGTTCTATCACCAGCATGGTGTCCTCCGTAGGCCTCGGAGTGACACTTGCATAGGATCTGTTCCTGTTCATGCTCAGGTACACAACGTCTAATAACACCATCTACTCCTTCTTTATAAAGGTGTGGGTCATCCCAGAATTAAAGTCTTAAATCATAGAAAAAGTTTTTCTTTTGTTGGTATGAGAAACTAGGTGGTATAAATTTAGCAACAATATAATTAGCATAGTCTGCATACCATGGAGTACTACGAAAAGCATTTATGATAGCTAATTGTTCATCAGGGAAGCTATCATCAATAGGTAGTGTGTCATCAAGAATATTTTCTAACCTAGACAAGTTGTCTGCTACGGGGTTCTCAGCTCCCTTTCTATCAATAATATGCAAATCAAATTCTTGCAACAGGAGAACCCATCTAATAAGTCTAGGTTTAGCATCCTTCTTTTCCATAAGATATTTAATAGCAGCATGATCAGTGTGAACAGTTACTTTGGAATCAACAATATAAGATCTGAACTTATCACAAGCAAATACAACTGCTAAAGTTTCTTTCTCAGTAGTAGCGTAATTTCTTTGAGCACTGTCTAGAGTTTTACTAGCATAATGGATAACATTTAATTTCTTATCAACTCTTTGTCCTAGAACAGCACCAACAACATAATCACTAGCATCACACATAATTTCAAACAGTAGGTTCCAATCAAGTGGTTGAACAATAGGTGCAGAAATCAAGGCTTTCTTAAGTATTTCAAATGCTTCTACACAATCATCATCGAAAACAAATGGAACATCCTTTTGCAAGAGATTAGTAAGAGGCCTAGAAATTTTAGAGAAGTGTTTAATAAACCTCCTACAGAAACCAGCATGACCAAGGAAACTTCTTATACCTTTGATATCTTTAGGACATGACATCTTTTCAATAGCATCAACTTTAGCTTTATCAACTTCAATACCTCTTTCAGAAATTTTATGCCCCAAGACAATACCTTCATTAACCATAAAGTGGCACTTCTCCCAATTCAAGACAAGATTAGTTTCTTCACATCTCTGCAAAACTCGATCAAGGTTGCTTAAGCAATCATCAAAAGAAGTTCCGTAAACGGAAAAATTATCCATGAAAACCTCAACAATCTTTTTCACAAAAGTCAGAGAATATAGCAGTCATACATCTTTGAAAAGTAGCAGGTGCATTACATAAACCAAAAGGCATGCGTCTATAAGCAAAGGTACTGAAAGGGCAAGTAAAAGTAGTTTTTTCTTCATCCTCTTGTGACACAGGCATTTGGGAAAAACCAGAATAACCATCTAGAAAGCAGAAGTGTTTATGTTTTGATAGTCTTTCTAGCATTTGATCAATAAAAGGTAGAGGATAATGATCTTTCCTAGTAGCTTTGATTAGCTTTCTAAAATCAATAACCATTCTATAACCCGTGACAATTCTTTGCGGAATAAATTCATTTTTATCATTAGGAACAACGGTAATACCTCCCTTCTTAGGGACACAATGAACAGGACTTACCCATCTACAATCAGCAATAGGATAAATTATACCTGCTTACAGAAGCTTTAGCATTTCATTTCTTACCACTTCCTTCATCTTAGGATTCAACCGTCGCTGGTGATCAACAACTGGTTTAGCATCAGGTTCCATATTAATTTTGTGCTGACATAGAGTGGGACTAATGCCCTTAAGATCATAAAGAGTATATCCAATAGCTGCACGGTGCTTCTTCAGTGTTTTCAATAATTTCTTTTCTTCATGCTCTGAAAGGTTAGCACGAATAATAACAGGATATATCTTTCTCTCATCGAGATAAACATATTTCAAAGTATCAGGTAATTGTTGAAGATCGAATACAGGATCACTCTTGGGTGGTAGAGGATCTCCAAGAGTCTCAATAGGCAAATTGTGTTTCAAAACAGACATTTGTTTAAAGAAAATCTCATCTAATTCCTTTCTTTCATTCATGAACATATCATTTTCATGATCAAGCAAATATTGTTCTAAAGGATCAGTAGGAGGCACGCCAATAGAAGCAAGACCAATAATTTCATCTTTACTAGGCAATTCTTTATCATGGGGTTGTCTACGAAATTTTGAGAAATTAAACTCATGAGACACATCCCCAAAATTCACACTAACAGTTTCTTTCTCACAATCTATTTTAGCATTAACAGTGTTCAAGAAAGGTCTACCAAATATAATGGGACAAAAATCATCTTGTGGGGAACCAAGAACTAGAAAATCAGTAGGGTATTTTATTTTCCCACACAAGACTTCAACATCTCTATCAATCCCAATTGGTGATATAGTATCTCTATTGGCAAGCTTAATAGTGACATCACTATCTTCTATTTCAGCAGGTGCAATATCATTCATAATTTCTTGATATAGAGTAAAGGGAATTACACTCACACTAGCACCCAAATCACATAAGCCATGATAACAATGATCTCCTATTTTAACAGAAACAACAGGCATGCTAACAACAGGTCTATGTTTATCTTTATTATCGGGTCTAGCAATTCTAGCAGCTTCATCACAGAAGTAAATAACATGCCCATCAATATTATCGACCAAGAGATCTTTAACCATAGCAATACTAGGTTCAACTTTAATTTGCTCAGGGGGTGTAGGTGTTCTAGTATAACTCTTATGAACCACAGCTGAAGCTTTAGCATGTTCCTTTATCCTAACAGGGAAAGGTGGTTTCTCAATATAAGGAGTAGGAATAACAGGATCAACATTATAAATAATAGTTTCCTCTTCAGCTTTAATGGGTTCTACTATTTTTACTTCAATGGGAGGATGATATTTAAACCACTTCTCCTTAGGGAGATCAACATGAGTAGCAAATGATTCACAGAAAGAAGCTACTATCTCAGAGTTAAGTCCATATTTAGTGCTAAATTCACAAATAGCATCGGTATCCATAAAAGATTTAACACAATCAAACTTAAGGTTTATACCTGACTCCTTACCTTCGCCGAGTTCCCAATCTTCAGAGTTGCCTTTAATTCTTTCCAAGACATCCCATTTTAATTCAATAGTATTCTTCATAAAAGAACCAGTGCAAGAAGTATCGAGCATGGATTGATCATTACGAGAAAGTCGAGCATAAAAGTTCTGAATAATAATTGCCCTTGAGAGCTCATGATTGGGGCATGAATATAAAATTGACTTAAGCCTCCCCCAAGCTTGAGCAATACTTTCTCCTTCACGAGGCCAAAAATTATTTATATAATTCCGATCACGATGAACCAGATGCATAGGGTAAACCTTCTGATGAAATTCCAATTTCAATCGGTTGTAATTCCAAGTCCCAATATCATCGCATAGCCTATACCATGTCAATGCCTTCTCCTTCAAAGATAAAGGGAAGACCTTCTTCTTGACTTCATCCTCGAGCAAACCTACAAGCTTAAATAATCCACAAACTTCATCCACATAGATTAGATGCATATCAGGATGTAGTGTTCCATCTCCTGCATAAGGATTAGCTAGCAGTTTCTCTATCATACCCGAAGGAATTTCATAGTAAATATTTTCAGTAGCTTCAGTAGGTTGAGGGGCAACTCTTTGCTCTTCCGGTCGGGGTGAAGATACCCCGAACAAACCCCTCAAAGGATGATGTTCCATAGTAACAAGTGACAGTAAATTTCAGCATGTAATATAAATGTTTCCTTACCAAATTCCGCTTACCAAAGGCGCTTCACTCCCCGGCAATGGCGCCAGAAAAGAGTCTTGATGACCCACAAGTATAGGGGATCTATCATAGTCCTTTCGATAAGTAAGAGTGTCGAACCCAACGAGGAGCAGAAGGAAATGACAAGCGGTTTTCAGCAAGGTATTTTCTGCAAGCACTGAAATTATCGGTAACAAATAGTTTTGTGATAAGATAATTCATAACGGGTAATAAGTAACAAGTGGAACAAAGGTGCAGCAAGGTGGCTCAATCCTTTTTGTAGCAAAGGACAAGCCTGGACGAACTCTTATATAAAGCAAAGCGCTCCCGAGGACACATGGGAATTGTTGTCAAGTTAGTTTTCATCATGCTCATATGATTCGCGTTCGTTACTTTGATAATTTGATATGTGGGTGGAACGGTGTGTGGGTGCTGTCCTTACTTGGACAAGCCTCCCACTTATGATTAACCCCTCTCCCAAGCATCCGCAACTACGAAAGAAGAATTAAGATAAATCTAACCATAGCATGAAACATGTGGATCCAAATCAGCCCCTTACGAAGCAACGCATAAACTAGGGTTTAAGCTTCTGTCACTCTAGAAACCCATCATCTACTTATTACTTCCCAATGCCTTCCCCTAGGCCCAAATCATGGTGAAGTGTCATGTAGTTGACGTTCACATAACACCACTAGAGGAAAGACAACATACATCTCATCAAAATATAGAATGAATACCAAATTCACATGATTACTTATAACAAGACTTCTCCCATGTCCTCAAGAACAAATGTAACTACGCACAAAGCATATTCATGTTCATAATCAGAGGGGTCATAAATATCATTCAGGATCTGAACATATGATCTTCCACCGAATAAACCAACTAGCATCAACTACAAGGAGTAATCAACACTACTAGCAACCTACAGGTACCAATCTGAGGTTTTGAGACTAAGATCGGATACAAGAGATGAACTAGGGTTTGGAGAGGAGATGGTGCAGGTGAAGATGTTGATGGAGATTGACCCCCTCTCGATGAGAGGATCATTGGTGATGATGATGGCTTCGATTTCCCACTCCCGGAGGGAAGTTTCCCCGGCAGAACAGCTCCGCCGGAGCCCTAGATTGCTTCTGCCCAGGTTCCACCTCGAGACGGCGGCGCTTCATCCCGAAAGCTTCCTTATGATTATTTCCAGGTCAAAACCCTCCATATAGTAGAAGATGGGCATCGGAGACCTGCCTGGGGGCCCACAAGCCCTAGGGCGCGCCCCCAGGCTTGTGGCCACCTGGTGGGTCCCCTCTAGTATTTTCTTCGCCCAATATTTTTTATGTATTCCAAAATAATTCTTTGTAAATTTTCAGGACTTTTAGAGTTGTGCAGAATAGGTCTCTCTGATTTTCTCCTTTCCGGTTCAGAATTCCAGCTGTCGGCATTCTCCCTCTTTGTGTAAACCTTGTGAAATGAGAGAGAAAAGGCATAAGTATTGTACCATAATGTGTAATAAGAGCCCATAAAGCAATAAATATCAATATAAAAGCATGATGCAAAATGGACGTATCACTGCTTTATATGTTCGAGATGATGTCTGGGTTAAAAGTTAACATTCAAAAAAGCAAAATTCTTACTGTGGGTGGAGATGAAACTGTGATAAAAGAATATGCTGATCTTTTCAACTGTGATATTGGCAGCTTTCCCATTAAATATCTTGGTATGCCTGTTAGCTTTTAACCCAGACATCATCTCGAACATATAAAGCATATTCTTTATACCACATGTCCATGTGGCTGATGAATAAAACTCAATCTGATTGGGAGTTCATTGTCTGCAAATACCTTAAGAGATTTGAAGCTTGGGTGGGCAATGCTGCCTCCATGCGAGGGAGACATACTTTGCTAGATTCTGTTGTTACCCAGATTTCTTTATACCACATGTCCATGTGGCTGATGAATAAAACTTTTATTGAAAAACTGGATAAGCATAGAAGGAGGTTTTTCTGGCAAGGGTGTAACAAAAAGAAAAGATACTACCTTGTCAAATGGAGTAGATCCAAAGAAAAAGGGGGCCTTGGGATTAAGGACCTCCATGAACAGAACATAAGTCTGATGGTTTAAATGGTGGTGGAAGCTTGAAACTCAAAATGGGGTGTGGCAAGATATTGTTCGCGCTCGTTACCTTTGTAACAGAACGGTGGCTGAAGTTGGTCCTAGATTTTCTGATTCCCCATGCTGGAAAGCGTTGCTGAAAGTTAAGGAGATTTATATGGTTGGTAGGAAGATTAATATTGAATCTGGAAATATTGCCAGGGTATGGGATGATTCCATTAACGGACTGCCTCCATTTCGGGAACAATACCCACAGCTCTTTGATATATGCAATATTCCTGGATGCACAGTGAATCAGGTGGTGAATGCGGAAGTAAATTCCTTCTTCAGACATAGACTCACATCTGACCTGTTTGAGCAGTGGGAGAAGGTACGCAAAACAATTAATGATCTACCTCTCACAGAAGTAGATGATCGGGTTGCGTGGGGCTTGAACCAGAACAACAAATTCAGCACACAATCTGTATATAAGTGGCTTGAAAAGCCACTTAGTGGGTGCCATTACAAATGGATCTGGAAGGCTAAATTACCGCTTAAAATCAAAATATTCATGTGGCAACTTTTACAAGATGCGGTCCTGACTAGGCAAGTGATGAGGCATAGGAAGTGGCCCGGGAACCATGCTTGTTCTTTTTGTAAGGAGATAGAAACTTCACAACATCTGTTCTTTACATGTCCGGTGGCTAGGGCTGTGTGGCGATCTATTGGGGCGGTCCTTGGCACCGACAGATGTCCTAACAATTACTGGCAGCTCTTTGCTTGGTGTCATACTTTTCTCCCTGGTGGGGAGAAGTTTTATACGGTTGGTCTTGCGGCTGCCTGCTGGGCCATTTGGCTCACACGCAACAGGGCTACCTTTGAGAAGAAGCAGATTAAAACCCCTTTTGAAATTGTGTTTTCTATGTGTTCTTTTCTTCTGTACTGGACATGGCTACAACAGGGAGGCGACGCCAACAAGTTGCGATCAGGTGCCGAGATGGTCAAGACCAGCACAATGCAGCTGATGAGGGTTTGCGATGCTGCTAATCGTCCGGTTGGAGGAACATGATGGAAGCGCTTCTTCATGCTGCTAAGGCGGAGGGAGCAACACTCCTGGGCATTCATCTTTCGCAGGGGCCCGGCTACTTTTCTTTTGGTTGAGAACTAGTGTTGTCTCCTGTTATCTGTGATGGTTGATGTATGCATTTGGGTACTTTAGAACTCTATGTGCTACCAGGTTTTTGCCCCACAGCATTCATTTCGATGGCGAGCGAAGTGGCAGTGGGTTTCCTGGTAGTGCTTGAACTCGCTCCACCTCTTTCCCTCCCCCTGTCAATGTTCTCTTGAACTGGTTGTATTTTCGTTCATTTGCAATGGAAAGGGGTAAAGCCCGGTTCAAAAAAAAGTAAAGGAAGAGTGTGGTGAGCTAACTAATGTCGCGGAATTGGATTAGGATCTGCTATGCTACTCGAGCGATTGCCAGCCTTTTAGAGAACACAAAAGAAAAGTTTGAGCATAGGTTCACGGATTAACTAGAGAAGATAAGGTTAGTATAAAGATTGATGGAAACATCGCATATACGAATGTTAATCGAGAATAAACATGTGATTGGACGGTTATGACGGATGGCGGTGGTACCTCCACCCCACCGGTGTATCTCATTAAATTGAATTATTCTTTCAATGGCAGACGACATTCTTGTTGAGAGCAAGGTGGTAGTGATTACTTTGTCGATCTTCAAGTGGAATGGGAGTTTAGAGCAGGAAGTTATGGTGAGATTGGACAATGGATATGTCAATTTAGTCTCAAACCTTTTTTTGGTACCGAGTGATAATTATGTTCTGGAAATGGAGATATAGCATAAGCCTTTAATGCGCTTCGTCGCAGGCTGTTTTCGAGTCCCCCCCCCCCCCCCGCAGCGGGAGCACATATGCCACCCACTCCCTTGCCGCTGCTAGCGCCATCCCTTCATTGCTTAGGCCCAGGGAAGGAGACGATGAGGAGGGGACATGAGGCACTCATGGGGGTGTGCCTACCATAAACAATTGCTGATGTTAGGAGATGGGGACCTGCAAACAGAGGGTGTGGGTTCATTGTCGTCCTGATTTACTTTTAATTTTTGCTTATTTTCTTTTCACGAGGATGAGAGGTTGATGAGTGTATTTTTACACTAATTTTCCACCATTGTTAAAATAGGATAATCTTGAATATTTAGAGAAAACCGCTGATACTTTCACGAATGACTAATAAAAACAAGAGATTATGAATGCCTCTGTTTATTTTGTTTCCTATAAGAATTGACCATTTTGAACGTGGAAATCAAGGAAATGAAATATGAAGATAGACAGTCAATCCAGAGCAAACGGAGTCGTCACAATGCAAACATGAGACAAGACGGTGACAATGTCCCAGCTAAGGGGCCTTTCATGATGTTCGACTCCCAGCCTAGAGGACTAGGCTGAGGATCCCCTTGTCGGTTCTGACATGGGCCACATCGGGCGACCCATAGCGGATAATAGTACGACTTCAGAAGACTTGTTGTACAAAACAAGAAGCTGGATTCGTAGGGGAATCTACCTCCTCGTACGTAGCCTCAATCCTCATGTGTCATTTTAATCTTGTAAGTAGCCTCATATGTCATTTTAGTGTCAGTCCTCCTTCTGTATTGAGTGGGTATTATGTTATGGAAATGGAGAGATACTACAAGCCTTTTGCGTGCTTTGTTGTATGTTGTTTTCTGGTCACCCCCTCTCCGTGGTGGCATCAGTTGAATCGTACGTAGCGTTGTCTGTCTGGTCGCGAACGTGTACGTACATACTGGTCGATCGGTCTCTTTGCAACGATGAACCGTGGCCGAGCAAGCAGCAGCACGTGTCGTAGTAGAGCCCACGACATAGTAGTTCAGGCAGTCCCGTCTAAACCATGTACAGGTATGGACAACCACATGCCAAAAAATACGAGCACATACGTACATACGAGCGGGGTCTCGAACGTGTACTCGCGCATATGTACGGCCAGGGCTCGTTTACATGAAGAGGCAACAGACGGCAGCAACGACGTCCTGTTCACCGGCAGCCAACCCGCTGGGTCGGAATAGAGAAACAACGTCGTGTTCATCGGGAGGCAACGAAATGCGTCCTGTTCATCGGGAGCTAACCGGCTTGAACGGAACAGCCAAAATAGGGTCTGGCGTACCGCAAAACAAAGGAAACGGCCTTCAGTTCGACTGCCTACGGTCGAAATGGGATCCTGTTTGTCGGGAGGGGTCTGTCGTACCGCAAAACGGAGGAAACGGACTTCTGTTCGAGCGCCTATGATTGAAATGGGGTCCTGTTCATCAGGAGGGGTGTGGCGTACCACAAAATGGGACTCCACGGGCTACTGTTCATCCACCGTCTACTGGCTCTCGCTCCAGTCTCCCCGGGGTATTGTTCATCCACCGTCATCCTCCAGGCTCCACCGGCTACTGTTCATAGAGCCTCCACGGGTCATGTTCATCCACCCCCAACTGGCTGGGGTGTGGCGGCCTCCTCGGGGTCCTGTTCATCCAGCGGCAACCGCTGATAACGCACAAGTATAGGGGATCACAACAGTTTTTGAGGGTAGAGTATGTGACGCCCCCGGCTCAATCGTGCACTAATCATACACGCAAATGCACATGATCAAGCCTAAGGACTCACGGGAAGATATCACAACACAACTCTAAAACATAAATAAAGTCGTACAAGCTTTATGTTACAAGCCAGGGGCCTCGAGGGCTCGAATACACAAGCTTTTGTACAAGCGTCAGCGGAAGCATCAGATATCTGAGTACAGATATAAAAGAAAACACAGAAAGGCCTTAAGAAGGCGAGACAAAAGAAAAACACTACGATCGAAAGGCGTAGGCCTCCTGCCTAGGACCCTCTGATCCTACTCCTGGTCGTCAGACATCTCGTAGTAGTATCCACCCTCGGGGTAGTAGTAGCGATCGTCAGCGGGGGCAGCTGTCTCAGGGGCTCTGTCATCTGGTCGCATCAAAAGGAGTATATGGGGAAAAAGAAAGCAAAGCAACCGTGAGTACTTATCCGAAGTACTCAGCAAGCAAGGATCTACACTACATATGCAACATTATCACAGGAAGGCTATATATGTGGACTGGACTGCAGAAATGCCAGAATAGAGAGAAGGCCTAGTCCTATCGAAGACTAGCATCTTCAGAGGTCTTGCAGCATTAGAAGAGTGTAGATTAGTACCGTATGAGTAGTAGTATCATTAAATCTCAACCTCACCCAGAGATCCATTCTCGACTCCCTGCGAGAAAGCAATCCCAGAGCCATACAGTCATCAACCTCGTCCTGAGATCCATTCTCGACTCCCTGCGAGAAGCAATCCCAGAGCCTTAGTATCCAATTCTAATTGTATCAATAGGGATACAACTCCGAGTGTCCGTTACCGAGGATCCGGCTATGCATAGATTAGTTCTTCCCTGCAGGGGTGCACCAACTTACCCACCACGCTCGCTTAACTCCGGCCGTACACACTTTTCCGGGTCATGCCCGGCCTCGGCCAAATGATACATCGCAACCCTACCTACAGCTCAGCAGAGAGGTCCCCGTCGGTCTATATCCTAAGCGCTCAGGGGTCTTGGGCCATCGCCCTGTGCACTCCAGGTCGGTGTGTGCAGGGTCAGGACGAGCACCACCTCAGTCCTGGATGGTACTGGCCCGGCCCGGCCACGAGGCTGAACTGGACGTCAGACAAAGCTTTCGGCTGATGCATACGATGCAGAGTGCCCATAACTCTTCCCACGTGATGGTTAGTGCTATCAGGCCAGAGGCCTGCTCGGATCAAATATCCAAATCGTTGGCGGACTAGGGGCTTGCGGTAACAAGCAGAGACTCACGATCGATGTGACCCCGTCGCCCCGTCTCGAGGACTTGTGGCAAGGGCCAAGAATGCCCGGCCACGCCTCGTATTCATCACTCGGGCACCATACAGGCAACCCGTCTTCACAGCACACGCGGGTACCCCTTAGGGTCGACCCGCCTTTCCAAGTAACAATAGTTCAGTCCAAGTATCCATGTGTCCATAACATCAGGGGAATCCGGGGTGTCACCCTCGTTGGATTCCTACATGATGTATCCGTCAAGGTGAACTCGGAGGAATCACCCTCGCTGGGTTCACACTTGAGGTGTTGTACGACGACCT
The DNA here is from genome assembly GCA_011799875.1 of Thinopyrum elongatum. Classification (NCBI taxonomy): domain Eukaryota; kingdom Viridiplantae; phylum Streptophyta; class Magnoliopsida; order Poales; family Poaceae; genus Thinopyrum; species Thinopyrum elongatum. The sequence goes on from CM022298.1 coordinate 649,194,881, forward strand.
CGTTATCGGAAGTGGTGAAGGAGGAATCACCCTCGATGACCACGACCGAATAGCTACTCTACAGAGTTAACATCAGAAGTGCTACAAGAGGTTTTACCCTCGACACTCGATAGTAACGCTGCAGTGTCGTTACAACTAAGGGGGGTGATGTGCGGTGCCGGGGTCTAGTCTTCAATCCCGTTGATCGGGTCTTCTGATAATCCAGCGGGGCAGTCGAAACTAGTAGGGTCACTGATAGGTCTCTACCCAGCCTATACTAGACAGTTTAGGATATGCAGGTAATTATCAACAGCAGGTACAATAAACAGGCTATGCATCAGAATAGGTAAAGCAGTAGCAGCAGCAATTCTAATGCAAGCATGAGAAATTAGAATGGGCGATATCGGGATGATCAAAGGGGGGGCTTGCCTGGTTGCTCGGCGGCAAGGGCAAGGTCGTCAACGGTGGCGTCGGGCTCCGGAGCTGCGTCGGTACCGGGAACTGCGTCGGGGTCTAACGAGAGAGAAGGGGGGAGGAAACAGTATAAATACACAGCAAACAGGAGCAACACAGAGCAGGCTACGCTAACGTGCAGTGCAGGGTTGCCTGAAGACATGTCTAAGTCATTTAGTTATTTTAGGAATTTGTTTGGATTTATTTTATTAGAGTCATGCACTATTTATTTAACTGAAACAGGCAAAAAGTTGCATGTTTAGTTAGTTAGAGGCATCTAACAGGTATGTGGGTAGCGTATTCGGATTTGTCTCATTTTTCTGATCGTTTTTCATATATAAATTATTTTCATCGGAGTTACGGATTAAAAGATATGATTTTCCAAAGCTTAAACAATATTATGAAATTACAGATTTATTAATAATTCAAATTATCCAAAATAGTAAAAGATGACATCATCATGACGTAGAGGTGACGTCAGCAGTCAACAGTGTAGCTGACCAGGTCAAACCTGACGTGTGGGGCCCACATGTCATAGACACAGGGCTAATCCGGGGTTTAAATTTAACTAAAACTAATTAACAAGGGTGTGGCCCCACATGTCAGTGAGTAATTAGTGATTAATTTACTAATTAATTAATTAACATTTTAATTAATAGTTTATTTATTTTTAAAATTGATTTAAACTAGCGTGGGGCCCACATGTCAGTGGCCCATGCTGCCTAGTCAGCAGGGTTGACCTAGTCAACCCTGACTGGTGGACCCGCTGGGCCCACGAGCAGTGTCACAGGGGCGGGGCCCGCCTGTGCCACGTCGGCGCCGTCGCCGGAACGACGCTGGCGACCAGAAAACGCGGCGGCGACGCACGGGACCCGCCGGAATTCGCCTACAGGGCTCGGGAGCGAGCGCGGCTGGGCGCATTCGAAAGGCCGTTCAGCGCCGCGTCGAATGGAGGTGGTGGCCGGAGCTGGGATGGCCGGAATGCTCACCGGCGACGAGATTGGCGGAAGCCGAACCACGGCGAGCTACGGGATCTCGCTAGGGGGCGCGACAACGCGCGCTTCTGGGCTCATTCGAACGAGAGAGATGCGCTGCGTTAATCTATGGCGCTAGCGAGAGTTGAGACGGCCGGATCTGAGCGCAACGACGACCGCGGCGGCGCCGGTGTTCTGGCCTCGGGGAAATGGCCATGGGAGGCACGCGGGGATGCGTGGGCGGTGGCATCAGACTCGCACGAGCTCCAGGAGCTCGATGCTGGCCTCGGCCGCACGTGGCAGTGACGGAGACCACGGCGGTGAGCTCATCGGCGGCAGCACGTTCGGGCATAGTGTAGCAGCTAGTTAGCAAGCGCGCACGGCCAAAAGGAGAGGAAAAGGGAGGTGGAGGAGCTCACAGTGAAGGCGCACGGAGGCCCGTTGGCGGGTTAGTAGTAGTAGAACGGCAGGGATCGTCGGAGAGGCGCCGGTGACCGAAGCAAAGGGGGCGGAGAATATCGATGCCTATGGAGCTCCCCAGCTCCACCAGAGGGCAGCAGACGACGCGGTCGACCACGGCGGAGACGAGGGACACTTCGACGAGGCGAGGCGGGGCCGATGGCCGCAAGCACGGCGTCGAGCGGCGGCGGTTCCGTTCGGCTGCTCTCGGATCTGATAGGAGAGAGGGGAGAGGAGCAAACGGAGAGTGAGCGAGGGGAGGCCAGGGGGGAGCCAGAGGAGCACGGGGGCTGCGGCTTTAACCTCGACAGGTGGGCATCGGCGTGTTGTCGACCGCGGGGCAGGGGGCCGGCGCGGCGTGTGCGGGCGAGGCGACAGCGTGCGAGGGGGGGGACAGTAGGAAGGAGGAAAAGGGAGGTGGGCTGGGCCTGCCCGGCTTGACTTAGGCCAAGGCGCCAGTGGGCTTTTTCCTTTTCTTTATTTCTTTTCTGCTTTCTGTTTTCTTTCTCTGTTTTGTATTTTGTTTTTATTTCAAACCACTTTTGTAAACTATGAGACTAGCCCAAATAATATCAGTGCATTATTAGTCACTGCTAGAAATTGGTTTGGGGTCCATATCTTTTTATTTGGATTTTTATTTAATTGAAAAAGGGTTAAATAACTCTGTTTTGTGGTTGTTAGAGTCACGTAATTTATCTAGTATATGTTGAATATAATTTTAGAATGGTCTCTGGATTATTTACAATATTATGAACAATTTAGTTTTCAAATTTGAACAACTTTTATTTTCACTTTCAGTTTTATTTCCATTTGAATTTGAATTTCAAAAGGGATATGTTACTAATGATGATTAAGCACTGTTGATCATGATGACTTGGCATAATCAAAAGGGTGATCACTGTAGCTTAATACATGCGGTGTTACAAATCTCCTCCACTAACAAGAATTCTCATCCTGAGAATTAAGAGTTAGAAGGAAAAAGTTCGGGGTATTCCGCATGAAGATTATCCTCGCGTTCCCAAGTGGCTTCATCTTCAGTATGATTTAACCACTGCACTTTGAGGAACTTGGTAACCTTCTGACGGGTTCGACGTGCAGCTTCATCGAGAATGCGGATCGGATGCTCCTTATAAGATAGATCATCATGCAATTCGAGCATTTCGTGATCCACTGCGCGGTGCGGAGCTCCTTGAAGCAACGACGAAGTTGCGACACATGGAAGACGTCATGGATATGAGAGAATTGCGGTGGCAATTCCAATTTATACGCCACCTGACCACGTCTTGCAACAATGCGGAAAGGACCAATGTAGCGTGGAGCTAACTTGCCCTTGATTCCGAAATGGTGAGTGCCCTTCATAGGGGTGACACGTAGAAAAGCTTGATCACCAGGTTGATAAGTCAAACCCCATCGTTTGCGATCATAGTTGCTCTTCTGGTGGTCCTGAGCTGCTTTGAGGTTTTCACGGATGATACGGACTTGTTCTTCGGCATGTTGAATAATATCCGGACCCACGAGCGGTCGTTCCCCAGTTTCTGACCAATTCAAAGGGGTTCGACACTTACGTCCATAGAGTACTTCGAAGGGGGCCATTTTCAAGCTGGCTTGATAGCTGTTGTTATAAGAGAACTCAGCATATAGAAGAGATTCTTCCCACTTCTTGCCGAAAGAAATAACACAAGCCCGAAGCATGTCTTCAAGCACTTGATTGACTCGCTCAACTTGGCCTTGGGATTGTGGATGATAAGCTGAACTCCAGGTAATATGAGTTCCCATAGCTTCTTGGAAACTTTCCGAGAACTTTGAAGTGAAAAGGCTGCCATGGTCCGAACTAATCTCTTTCGGAATACCGTGGAGTGAAACAATTCTGGAGATATATAATTCTGCTAGCTGGCTAGCAGTGATGGTCTCTTTGACAGGCAGAAAGTGTGCAACCTTAGAGAGTTGGTCAACGACGACAAGAATAGTATCATGACCCTTCTGTGACCTGGGAAGTCCTGTAATGAAATCCATCTGAACCTTATCCCATTTCCATAAAGGAATAGGCAGTGGTTGCAGAATTCTAGCAGGCTTCTGATGTCCTGCTTTAACGTGATGACACACATCACATTCAGCAACATATCAAGCAATATCCTGCTTCATTTTAGACCACCAGTACCTTTGACAGAGATCACGATACATCTTGGTGCTACCCGGATGAATAGACAGCAGGGTATCATGTGCCTCCTTCATGACCTTGTCGGTCATAAGCTCGAAGAGAGGTACGACAATGCGGTTTCTGAAATACAAGGTTCCATCTTCAGACAGCGAGAAATCCCTGTACTTTTCAAGGTGAAGATTTTTCTTCATCAGATCAACTTCAGCATCTTTAGCTTGTGCATTCTTAACAGCTTTCTCAAGATCTGGTTGTATCACAAGGTTATTAAGAGAACCCTGTGGAACAATTCATAGATTCAGCTTGCACAGTTCTTCAAAAAGATGAGGTTGAGCTCGCCTAACCATGAGGTTGTCGCAATAGGACTTGCGGCTTAAGGCATCAGCCATCACGTTAGCCTTGCCAGGGGTATAGGATATACCCAAATCATAGTCCGCCATGGCCTCCATCCATCTTTGCTGACGGAGGTTTAGAGATGGTTGAGTGAACAAGTACTTCAGACTTTTATGATCCGTGTAGATCTCGCAACGATTACCGAGAAGGTAATGTCGCCACAACTGCAATGCATAGATGACAGCAGCTAGTTCTAGATCATGTACCGGATAATTCTCTTCATGTGGGCGCAACTGACGAGAGCCATAAGCAATCACTTTACGCTCTTGCATTAGGACACAGCCTAATCCTTCACGGGATGCGTCACAATAGATCACAAAATCTTTGCGGGAATCTGGAGGAGATAGTACTGGGGCGGATGTTAGCTTGTCTTTGAGTGCTTGAAAACTTTCCTGGCATTTTTCTGTCCATTCAAACTTAACGCCCTTGTGAAGCAGATCAGTCAGGGGCTTAGCAATCTTAGGAAAGTTCTCAACAAATCGACGGCAATAGCTTGCAACGCCGAGAAAACTTCTCACTTGCTTGACATTCTTCGGAGGAGTCCAGTCCAGAATAGCCTGAACTCGTTCTGGGTTAACAGCAATTCCATCCTTGGAAATCACATGACCAAGGTAAGTTACTTCAGAAAGCCAGAATTCGCATTTGGAGTATTTGGCATACAACTGGTGTTCTCGGAGCCTTTCCAGCACAAGACAGAGGTGTTCAGCATGTTCTTCCTTATTCTTTGAATAGACCAGAATATCATCTAGATAAACAACGACAAATTTGTCGAGATAATCCATGAAGATATAATTCATCAGGCGGGAAAACGTGGCTGGAGCATTTGTTAAGCCAAATGACATGACAGTGTACTCATAAGAGCCATAGCGAGTAATAAATGCAGTCTTGGGAATATCCTCTTCACGAACACGGATCTGATGATAACCCAACCTCAAGTCGAGTTTAGAAAACACCGATGATCCAGCAAGTTGATCATACAAATCATTGATCCGAGGAAGTGGATATTTGTTCTGGATTGTGGCTTGGTTAATGGGCCGATAATCCTGAACCAATCGGTTAGTTCCATCCTTCTTCTTAACGAAGAGTGAAGGTGCTCCTCAAGCAGAGGAACTGGGGCGGATGAAACCTTTCTTAAGTGACGTGTCGATTTCTTCCTTAAGCTCGAGAAGATGATGCGGAGGCATTTTATAAGGACGCTTCGCAATAGGGGTTGTGCCTGGCTTCAAGTCGATGACGAACTCGACAGCTCTAGCAGGGGGTATTCCTGGAAGTTCTTCTGGAAAGACATCTTGAAAATCATGAACAACTGGAACGTTCTCGATGCCTTCAAGAGGTGAAGCATTCAATGCATTCAGAACATATATCTGGCTCTCAGCATCCTGAGCTATTCGGGCTGAGTAATTGATCACCTGACCAGAAGGGTGTGTGAGCTGGGCTGTCTTAGTAGCACAGTCAATCAAAGCATTATGGGTTGTCAACCAGTCCATACCTAGAATGATGTCTATGTCAGAAGGTCCAAGAGCAATAAGGGAAGCAGAGAACATCAACCCTTCAATTTTGATCTGATTGTTGTGACTTACCATCTTGGTTTGCCACCTGGAACGGGGAGTGATAATCTCTAATGGTGTGGGTAACAACTCTAGATGTAGTTCATGCAGCTGAGCAAATTGTTGAGACACAAAGGAATGTGATGCTCCCAAGTCGAAAAGGACAGAAGCTGCAACTGAGTTAATCGGGAGGGTACCCATCACAATGGTTGGTTCTTTCTGAGCCTCTTCTGTATTGACATGGTTAACATGGCCCAGTACAACAGCAGAAGGTCTGGCATTGGGATTCCTGGGCTGACGAGCTCGGGCATCTCGATTTTGGTTCGGACGGCAATTGGTAGCACGGTGCCCTGGTTGACCACACTTGAAGCAATTCCGATCATTATGGGGAGGAGCTACAACATTGGACTGTCCACCCTGAATCTTTAACTGTCTCGGCGGTGGAGGCAGACGAGGTGCAGCATAAGACGGTCTTGGTGTTGGACCAGGCCGGTGATGAACGTTATGTGGGATCCAGACTCGACGTTTCTGATTAGGTCGACCCGAAGACGAGCCGACATCTTGAGTACGCTTGAGCGACTCCTGGTACTTAGTCAGAGCTGTTTCAACTTGGAAAGATTTGCTGACAAGCGTTGCGAAGTTTGTGCAATCATGGACAGCAAGTGCAAGGTTTATATCAGTACGCAGTCCTTCACGGAATTTCTCCTGCTTACGTGCGTCAGTGCAAAGGTCATCTTCAGCATAGCGGGACAATTCGAGAAATTTCCTCTGATATTCATCCACAGTCATTGTGCCCTGAGAGAGTTTGCGGAACTCTTGTTTCTTCTGGTCCGTCAGACCTTGAGGAATGTACCGTGCACGAAAAGCTGACTGAAATTGCTACCAAGTGGTTACTATTTCAGCAGGCAATATACCCTTGTGGCTTTCCCACCATTGAGCAGCTGATCCCCTCAGGTGATACGTCGCATAGGTGACGTAACTGTCAGGGATAACATTGGCCGACTTCATCTGAAAGGCAATGTCACGGAGCCAATCATCAGCATCCATTGGATCAGTCGAGCTGCGAAAAGTGGATGGATTGAGGCGCACGAATTCTGGCAGTGTTATTGGGGTAGGCTGTTGATGAGCATTCTGGTTTGGAAACTGAGCCAATATCCCGGTCATAACCTGACAGTTCAGTTCAAACTACTGCATCATTTCGGCAATATAAGGTGGAGGTGGGGGATCGTCAGCCATCCTGCCAAATCAACAGGGGCAGTTTAGCAAGTAAAACTGCAGGTGTATGGAATGATTCATGAAGTAACACGCACAACAAAAGGAAGTGCAATAGATACTTCATCATATTCGCACCAGACATTCAAAGCGACACATAGCCTCGGTTACAATCCAACAGTACGACAGTTGAAAAGGGAGGGCTAGACAACTAGGCGGCGCGCAGGCACGTGGTGAGGATTACAACAACGTGACATAGCAAAGGCTACAACACGTCGGAGAAAACTGCTGGAGCGAGGAATCTACAAGTGACAACCCAGGGTGCCCTTGATAAAAGGATCCTGTAAGTAGAACCTGGCCCGCAATCTTGAAGTAAGGGGGAAATTTCAGAACACCGGGTGGATGTGATCGCGAGAACCTAATGTTGGAGTTAGTAAAATCTTAACCCGAATAGAAGAGAGATCAGAGTCCCAGAGTAAAGGTCGAGGAGTAAAAGATCCTAATACTACCCAATTGGCGACGTGGGCCCGTAAGCCACACAGCCATGTTAGTAAATTAGTTTTTGGACCACTAGACTCAACTTCGGCCAAGGAGTTGGAAAGGGGGTTCCTACAGTCAGTCGGCTCTGATACCACCTTGTGACGCCCCCGTCTCAATCATGCACTAATCATACATGCAAATGCACACGATCAAGCCTAAGGACTCACGGGAAGATATCACAACACAACTCTAAAACATAAATAAAGTCATACAAGCTTTATGTTACAAGCCAGGGGCCTCGAGGGCTCGAATACACAAGCTTGCGTACAAGCGTCAGCGGAAGCATCAGATATCTAAGTACAGATATAAAAGAAAACACAGAAAGGCCTTAAGAAGGCGAGACAAAAGAAAAACACTATGATCGAAAGGCGTAGGCCTCCTGCCTGGGACCCTTCGATCCTACTCCTAGTTGTCAGTCATCTCGTAGTAGTATCCACCCTCGGGGTAGTAGTAGCAATCGTCGGCGAGGGCAGCTGTCTCAGGGGCTCCGTCATCTGGTCGCATCAAAAGGAGTATATGGGGAAAAAGAAAGCAAAGCAACCGTGAGTACTCATCTGAAGTACTCAGCAAGCAAGGATCTACACTACATATGCAACATTATCAAAGGAAGGCTGTATATGTGGACTGGACTGCAGAAATGCCAGAATAGAGAGAAGGCCTAGTCCTATCGAAGACTAGCATCTTCAGAGGTCTTGCAACATTAGAAGAGTGTAGATTAGTACCGTATGAGTAGTAGTATCATTAAATCTCAACCTCACCCAGAGATCCTTTCTCGACTCCCTGCGAGAAAGCAATCCCAGAGCCATACAGTCATCAACCTCGCCTGAGATCCCTTCTCGACTACCTGCGAGAAGCAATCCCAGAGCCATAGTATCCAATTCTAATTGTATCAATCGGGATACAACTCCGAGTGTCCGTTACCGAGGATCCGGCTATGCATAGATTAGTTCTTCCCTGCAGGGGTGCACCAACTTACCAACCACGCTCACTTAACTCCGGTCGTACACACTTTTTCGGGTCATGCCCGGCCTCGGCCAAACGATACATCGCAACCCTACCTACAGCTCAGCAGAGAGGTCCCCGTCGGTCTATATCCTAAGCGCTCAGGGGTCTTGGGCCATCGCCCTGTGCACTCTGAGTCGGTGTGTCCAGGGTCGGGACGAGCACCACCTCAGTCCTGGATGGTACTGGCCCGACCCGGCCACGAGGCTGAACTGGACGTCTGACAAACTTTTGGCTGATGCATACAATGCAGAGTGCCCATAACTCTTCCCACGTGATGGTTAGTGCTATCAGGCCAGAGGCCTGCTCGGATCAAATATCCAAATCGTTGGCAGACTAGGGGCTTGCGGTAATGAGCAGAGACTCACGATCGATGTGACCCCTGCACCCCGTCTCGAGGACTTGCGGCAAGGGCCAAGAATGCCCGGCCACGCCTCGTATTCATCACTCGGGCACCATACAGGCAACCCGTCTTCACATCACACGTGGGTACCCCTCAGGGTCGACCCGCCTTTCTAAGTAACAATAGTTCAGTCCAAGTATCCATGTGTCCATAACATCAGGGGAATCCAAGGTGTCACCCTCGTTGGATTCCAACACGATGTATCCATCAAGGTGAACTCGGAGGAATCACCCTCATTGGGTTCACACTTGAGGTGTTGTACGACGGCGTCGTTATCGGAAGTGGTGAAGGAGGAATCACCCTCGATGACCACGACCGAATAGCTACTCTACAGAGTTAACATCAGAAGTGCTACAAGAGATTTTACCCTCGGCACTCGATAGTAACGCTGCAGTGTCATTACAACTAAGGGGGGTAATGTGCGGTGCCGGGGTCTAGTCTTCAATCCCGTTGATCGGGTCTTCTGATAATCCAGCGGGGCAGTCGGAACTAGTAGGGTCCCTGATAGGTCTCTACCCAGCCTATACTAGACAGTTTAGGATATGCAGGTAATTATCAACAGCAGGTTACAATAAACAGGCTATGCATCAGAATAGGTAAAGCAGTAGCGGCAGCAATTCTAATGCAAGCATGAGAAATTAGAATGGGCGATATCGGGATGATCAAAGGGGGGGCTTGCCTGGTTGCTCGGCAGCAAGGGCAAGGTCGTCAACGGTGGCGTCGGGCTCCGAAGCTGCGTCGGTACCGGGAACTGCGTCAGGGTCTAACGAGAGAGAAGGGGGGAGGAAACAGTATAAATACACAGCAAACAGGAGCAACACAGAGCAGGCTACGCTAACGTGCAGTGCAGGGTTGCCTAAAGACATGTCTAAGTCATTTAGTTATTTTAGGAATTTGTTTGGATTTATTTTATTAGAGTCATGCACTATTCATTTAACTGAAACAGGCAAAAAGTTGCATGTTCAGTTAGTTAGAGGCATCTAACAGGTATGTGGGTAGCGTATTCGGATCCGTCTCATTTTTCTGATCGTTTCTCATATATAAATTATTTTCATCGGAGTTACGGATTAAAAGATATGATTTTCCAAAGCTTAAACAATATTCTGAAATTACAGATTTATTAATAATTCAAATTATCCAAAACAGTAAAAAGATGATGTCATCATGACATAGAGGTGACATCAGCAGTCAACAGTGCAGCTGACCAGGTCAAACCTGACATGTGGGGCCCACATGTCATAGACACAGGGCTAATCCGGGGTTTAAATTTAACTAAAACTAATTAACAGGGGTGTGGCCCCACCTGTCGAAAGGCCGTTCAGCGCCGCGTCGAATGGAGGCGGTGGCCGGAGCTGGGATGGCCGGAATGCTCACCGGCGACGAGATTGGCGGAAGCCGAACCACGGCGAGCTACGGGATCTCGCTAGGGGGCGCGACAACGCGTGCTTCTGGGCTCATTCGAACGAGAGAGATGCGCTGCGTCGATCTATGGTGCTAGCGCGAGTTGAGACGGCCGGAGCTGAGCACAACGACGACCGCGGTGGCGCCGGAGTTTTGGCCTCGGGGAAATGGCCATGGGAGGCACGCGGGGACGCGTGGGCGGTGGCATCGGACTCGCACGAGCTCCAGGAGCTCGATGCTGGCCTCGGCCGCACGTGGCAGTGACGGAGACCACGGTGGCGAGCTCATCAGCGGCAGCACGTTCGGGCGTAGCGTAGCAGCTAGCTAGCGAGCATGCGCGGCCAAAAGGAGAGGAAAAGGGAGGTGGAGGAGCTCACAGTGAAGGCGCATGGAGGCCCGTTGGCGGGTTAGTAGCAGTAGAACGGTGGGGATCGTCGAAGATGCGCCGGTGACTGATGCAAAGGGGGCGGAGAAGTTCGACGCCTGTGGAGCTCCCCAGCTCCACCAGAGGGCAGCAGACGACGTGGTCGACCACGGCGGAGACGAGGGACACTTCGACGAGGCGAGGCGGGGCCGGTGGCCGCGAGCACGGCGTCAAGCGGCGGCGGTTCTGTTCGGCTGCTCTCGGATCTGATAGGAGAGAGGGGATAGGAGCGAACGGAGAGTGAGCGAGGGGAGGCCAGGGAGGAGCCAGAGGAGCACGGGGGCTGCGGCTTTAACCTCGACGGGCGGGCATCGGCGCGTTGTCGACCGCGGGGCAGGGGGGCCCGGCGCGGCGGGTGCGGGGGAGGCGACAGCGTGCGAGGGGGGGACAGTAGGAAGGAGGAAAAGGGAGGTGGGCTGGGCCTGCCCGGCTTGACTTAGGCCCAGGCGCCAGTGGGCTTTTTTCTTTTCTTTATTTCTTTTCTGCTTTCTGTTTTCTTTCTCTGTTTTGTATTTTGTTTTTATTTCAAACCACTTTTGTAAACTATGAGACTAGCCCAAATAATATCAGTGCATTATTAGTCACTGCTAGAAATTGGTTTGGGGTCCATATCTTTTTATTTGGATTTTTATTTAATTGAAAAAGGGTTAAATAACTCTGTTTTGTGGTTGTTAGAGTCACGTAATTTATCTAGTATATGCTGAATATAATTTTAGAATGGTCTCTGGATTATTTACAATATTATGAGCAATTTAGTTTTCAAATTTGAACAACTTTTATTTTCACTTTCAGTTTTATTTCCATTTGAATTTGAATTTCAAAAGGGATATGTTACTAATGATGATTAAGCACTGTTGATCATGATGACTTGGCATAATCAAAAGGCTGATCATTGTAGCTTAATACATGGGGTGTTACAGAGTATTCAACCCAAATTTATTGATTCGACACAAGGGGAGCCAAAGAATATTTGAGAGTATTAGCAACTGAGTTGTCAATTCAATCACACCTGGAGATTAATTATCTGTAGCAAAGTGATCAGTAGCACAATAATATGATAGTTTTGATAATAGTAGCAGCAGCAACAGTAACAGTAACAGTGATAGTAATAGTTAGGTAGCAAGTGCAATAGTAACAGTAGCAGTAGTAACTTAGCAAGATTAATATGTAGGAAAATCGTAGGCATTGGATCGGTAATTTGTTGGATGATATTCATCATGTGACAGTCATAACCTAGGGAGATACGGCACTAGCTCCAGTTCATAAATATAATGTAGGCATGTATTCCGTAAATAGTCATAAGTTCTTATGGAAAGAACTTGCATGACATCTTTTGTCCTACCCTCCCATGGCAGCGGGGTCCATATTGGAAACTAAGGGATATTAAGGCCTCCTTTTAATAGAGAACCGAAACAAAGCATTAACACATGGTGAATACATGAACTCCTCAAACTACGGTCATCATCGGGAGTGGTCCCGACTATTGTCACTCCGGGGTTGCCGGATCATAACACGTAGTAGGTGACTATAACTTGCAAGATCGGATCTAGAACAGAGATATAATGGTGATAACATAAATGGTTCAGATCTGAAATCATGGCACCCGGGCCCAAAGTGACAAGCATTAAGCATGGCAAAGTCATAGCAACATCAATCTCAGAACATAATGGATACTAGGGATCAAGCCCTAACAAAACTAACTCAATTACATGACGAATCTCATCCAACTCCTCATCGACCAGCGAGCCTAGGAAGGAATTACTCACTCCCGGTGGGGAGCATCATGGAATTGGCGATGGAGAAGGGTTGGTGATGACGAAGAACGAAGATCCCCCTCTCCGGAGCCCCAAACGGACTCCAGATCTGGCCTCCCGATGAAGAACAGGAGGTGACGGCGGCTCCGTCTCGTGGAACGCGATAATTCTTTCTCCCTGATTTTTTTCTGGAAAAATGTGATTTTATAGCGTAGGTTTCAGGGTCTGCGGGGCCACCAGGTGGGGACAACCCACCTGGACGCGCCTGGAGGGGGGGCGCGCCCTGGTGGGTTGTGCCCACCCAGGTGCCACCCTCCGGTGGTTCTTGGCTCCAGAGATTCTCTTTATTGATATAAAAAATCCTCGCAAAGTTTCGTTCCATTCCGAGAACCTTTATTTCTGCACAAAAACAACACCATGGTAGTTCTGCTGAAAATAGCGTCAGTCCGGGGTTAGTTTCATTCAAATCATGCAAATTAGAGTCCAAAACAAGAGGAAAAGCGTTAGGAAAAGTAGATACATTGGAGACGTATCAACTCCCCCAAGCTTAAACCTTTGCTTGTCCTCAAGCAATTCAGTTGATAAACTGAAAGTGAAAAAGAAAAACTTTTACGAACTCTTTTGCTCTTGTTTGCATAAATAAGCTTAAGTAGCACCCAGGTTTTCAGCAAAGATTATAACTAACCATGTCGACAATAACTCTTAAAAATTATATTAACTCATATCAATGACATAATCAGCTAGCGAGCAATAATAGGATATCTCAAACAGCAACACATTGTCAAAACAACCATGATATAATATGATAATAGTGGTATCTCGCTAGCCCTTTCTGAGACCGCAAAACATAAATGTAGAGCACCTCTAAAGTCCGAGCAGCGACTAAACATTGTAATTCATGGTAGAAAAGATCCAGTCATGATGCACCCACCATTAGCTATACACAATGCATCAGCATGACAATAGTGCTCTCGGGTTCTGGCGCTTATTTGAGAAGGTGATGACACAACATAAAAGTAAATAGATAGTCCCTTCGCAGAGGGAAGCAGTGATTTGCAGAGGTGCCAGAGCTCAAGTTTTTAAAACAGAGGTAAATGAAATTTTGAGAGGTGCACCCTTCTTGTTTACTTCGCGACCATCAGTTATCAATATCTTCCATGCTAAACACATTAGTGGCGGTTCCCAAGCGATAAAAGTAAAGTTTTACTCCCCATCCACCAACATTCACACTCCACGGCTTGTCCGAAACAACGGGTGCCGTCCATACCAACAACAGTCCCGGGGGAGTTTTGTTTAATTATTTGCATTTTGAGTTCGGGACTGGGAATCCCTATTACCGCCCCTCTCGTGCAAGGACGAGCGAATAAACACTCATCATGAGAATAACCCGCTTAGCATGGAAGATACCAACTTCCTCCTGTCGCTCTATGAACAATCCAGGCACACAAAAAGGATATTTATTTGAAGTTTTTAGAGGTGGCACATGCAAATTTACTTAGGACGGCAGGGTAATACCGCATATAGGTAGGTACGGTGGACTCATCTGGAATAACTTGGGTTCAAGGTTTTTGATGTACAAGTAGAATTCCCACTTAGTACATGCAAAGGCTAGCAAATAGGTTGAGAAGCGGCCAGCTAGAGAGCAACAACGGTCATGAACATGCATTATGCATAAGTAAAATTGGATACTAGCATGAGTAGGATATGAACACCATGAACATAAATATCATAGAGGCTATGTTGGTTTTGATTCAACTACATGCATGAACATGTGCCAAGTCGAGCCACTCGAACATTCAGAGGAGGATACCATATCATCATACTACATCACAATCATTTTAACGCAATGTTGACATCCAAGATAAATCATTATCCACTCCTAGCTACTTATGCATGGCATGAGAAACTATAATCTCTAATTGTCATTGCAAACATGTTTGATCATAATAGGCTGAATCATGGATACTAGGTTAAACATATTTACAAAAACAGAACAAGTCGAGTTCACACCCGTTTCTCTCTGCCACGGCCAGTTCATCAAATATCGTCATTATTGCCTTTCACTTGCATGACCGACCGATGTGAAAATAATAATAGTGCAAGAGTGCCGTGGACTAAGCTGGAATCTGCAAACATTTTATTCAAAAGGGGAAGACAAGGTAAATTGGGCTCTTTGTTAGATTAACAATTATGCATATGAGAGCCACTCAACATTTTCATCGTGGTCTTCTCCTTGGTATGATTCGATAAAAGAAAAGAAGTTCAGAGAAACACACTGAAATATTTTTGGAGTTTTTGGTTTTCTGAAGGAAAGCAAATAAAAGGGGAAAAACAAAAACGAGAAAACTATTTAAACGGGAAAGCTCCCAACAAGCAAAGAAGAACAAGGAAATCTTTTTGGTTTTTTCTTTTTAATACTATAGCTAACTACTCTAGAAAGAAGAATCAAAAAGATACAGGAAATATTTTTGCATTTTCTCAAAGTTTTTCGAACACACAAGAAGAAAGCGAGAAAATAAATTTAAGCATTGATAATACAATGAAAAAGTGCGAACACCGACAAATGAAATATGTGAACATGAATGTAATGTTGGTGAGAAACACGTACTCCCCCAAGCTTAGGCTTTTGGACTAACTTGGGAATCAATCAATAGCCTGCGTAATGGTCGGGGTGGTAGGTCACGGAGGCTCTTGGTGCGGATGTTTCAGCCTGCCGTGTAGCCACAACCGTTGCGTTGTGGGCTCGGGCCTCGCTCTCCAGAACAAAATATCTTCCCCTGCTATGATAATCAAAAAGAGCAGGCGCACGCAAATATGTGTATACAACGGACTCTTGATTAAACAACAATTTGTAGGTCAAATTATCAGGTTTACCCTTAAGGATCTTATGACGCTTCATAGCATCAAAGTCTAAATACTGCGTGGGTAAAATAGGGTCATATGGCAAGGGTGAAACACCCAGCTCTCTTGCTAAGCGTGTGGCATAAATTCCACCATAAAAATAACCACTACTAGCATTGTGTTGCAACCTACATGCAACAATAGCTCCAAGATTATAGCTTTTGTCACCGGTGAGAGCGGCGTGTATGAGGCTCAAGTCTGGAGCACAAAGTGTACTACAGTCTTGTTTGCCTACAATACATTTCCCATTGAATAATCCAAAGTACTGAATTGCGGGAAAATGAATGCACTTTATTCTACCTTGCGTCACTCCCCTATTCTCACCATAGCAAAGGCTAGGCAAAAATGTTTCAAACTCAGGTCTTGGTGGTTCGTCAAGCGAACCCCAGAATGGAATTTTGAAGTGGTGAGCAAACCTTTCGAGTGATATGGTAAATGAATTTTCATACAGTTTAAATGACACCCTAGACTCACGGGGATGGAATTTAAATCCTTTGACAAATGATTCAGTGAGAGTGTGGTGTTGATTGCACTTATCTGAAATGTAGGGACCGAGATCCGCATTGTGAACATATTGTTCAAATTCCTCCTTAATGCCCACACTCACCATATAGTCGTCGCATGGCCATAAGCATGTTTTGGTGGTGGCATCTCGTATGGAACTCTTACTTGGTTCAACATAAGACCGACGAACGAAACTGTCACTAGAGAATGCCTCCGAGGATCTCCTGTTCGAGGACCTCCTTCCAAAGAGGTTCATCATGTTCGCGTACAATTTTCCGAAAAATTTTAGGTGACAAAAATTTATCAACCAAACTTTACAAGATTGATAGCAACTACTCATAGGGATGCCTAGAGGCCATAGCAAGCATTCAAACTACTTAGAACTCTAAGAATTCAACATGCAAGCTCATCTACAGCAGCACCAAGAGTAGCTAATTATTCAAAATATAAACAACTAAAGCAAAAACTAATTGGACAAACGGAGGAGTCACATACCAAGCAACAATCCCCCGAAACAGTTTTGGAAACGGAGCTTCTAACAAAGAGATCGAAATCCGCGGGGTTCAGAGCAAGAACACAAGAGAGAGAGCAATGGTGATTTTTTTTCTGGAGGTAGGTGATGATGTGGTGTGAAGAGATAAGTGAGGGGGCCCACGTGGGGACCACAACCCACCAGGGCGTGCCTGGGGGTCCTGGCGCGCCCAGGTGGGTTGTGCCCACCTGGTGCACCTCCCTCTGATATTATTTGCACCAAAAATTCTTAAATAATCAGAAAAAAAAATCATATTAAATTTTCAGAGCATTCTGAGAACTTATATTTTTGGGTCATTTTTTATTGCACGGGAAAATTCAGAAAACAGACAAAACATGGCATTTTATTTTATTTAACTAGTAGGAACAGAAAATGAAAGGTAGGGACAGAAGGTAGTGCTTACTGAATTCATCAACTTCATACCTCTCAAAAATGATCCATTAATAAGGTTGATCAAGTCTTATTAACAAGCACTTTCGATTAGCATGAAACCGAAGAACTTTCGTAAATCACTAAGTTACCTCAATGGGGATATGAATTTCCCCAACAATAAGCATTTCATATTTCTTTTTAACAGTAGGTAGTGGTAGTTGAAAACTTCCAATAGTGATTGTCGGAGATTTTTCAATAACATTAATACCATTCACTTGGAATTGTTTCTTCGGAAAGTGCATCGTATGCTCATTACCATTGATATGAAAAGTGACCTTGCTTTTATTACAATCAATAACAGCCCCTGCAGTATTCAAGAAGGGTCTACCAAGGATAATCGACATGTTGTCGTCCTCGGGCATCTCAAGTATAACAAAGTCAGTCAAAATAGTAACATTAGCAACAACAACGGGCACATCCTCACAAATACCAATAGGTATGGCAGTTGATTTGTCAGCCATTTGCAAAGATATTTCAGTAGGTGTGAGTTTATTCAAATCAAGTCTTTTATATAAAGAGAAAGGCATAACACTAACACCAGCTCCTAAATCACACAAAGCAGTTTTCACATAATTTCTTTTAATGGAGCAAGGTATAGTTGGTATTCCCGGATCTCCAAGTTTTTTGGGTACTCCATCTTTAAAAGTATAATTAGCAAGCATGGTGGAGATTTCAGCTTCCGGTATTTTTCTCTTATTGGTGATGATGTCTTTCATGTATTTTGCATAAGGAGGCATTTTAAGGATATCAGTCAAGCGAGTACGCAGAAAGACTGGCCTCAGCATTTCAGCAAAGCGTTCAAATTCCTCATCATCCTTCTTTTTAGTTGACTTAGGTGGAAAGGGCATAGGTTTTTGAACCCACGGTTCTCTTTCTTTACCGTGTTTTCTAGTAATAAAATCTCTTTTATCATATCGTGTATTCTTGGGTTGTGGGTTATCAAGATCAACTGCTGGTTCTATCTCAACATCATTGTCTGGTTCTTTATTATTTGTTTGAGTGTCTCCATGAACCTCATCATTATCTTTTTCATTATCAGAAGGTGAGTGTTCACTACCAGATTGAGTTTCAGCTTCAGAGATAGAAACTTCATTATCATTATCAGGAGGTTTCTCTACTTCAGGTTCACTAGAAGCATGCAAAGTCCTATCATTTTTCTTCTTCTTTTTCTTTTTAGAAGGACTACGTGCATCAGTGTCAACTCTTTGAGAGTCTTCTTCAATTCTTTTTGGGTGTCCCTCAGGATAAAGAGGTTCCTGAGTCATTCTACCTCCTCTAGTCATTACTCTAACAGCATGATCATTGATATTATTATTCATTTCATCTAGCAATTCACTTTGAGATTTAGCAACTTGTTCTAACTGAGTTTGAACCATAGAAGCATGCTTTCCCACACCTCTAACATCATTTGAGATTCTAAATAACAAGTCACTCAAGCGAGCAATCATATCAAAATTGTATTTTAATTGTTTCATAACATTTGCATTGAAGTGATCTTGTTTTCTAATGTAATTCTCAAACTCATAAAGGCATTGGCTAGGGTGCATATTGTGAGGATTATCATTATCATTGAATTTCATTAGAGAATTTACCTCTACCACCTTAGGTGGTGGTGGTGGTGTATTAAGCCCATGTATTTCTTCAATAGGAGGTAAACTTTTAACATCCTCCGCCTTAATACCTTTTTCCTTCATAGATTTCTTTGCCTCTTGCATATCTTAAGGACTGAGATATAAGATACCCCTCTTCTTCGGAGTGGGTTTAGGTGGTGGTTCAGGAAGAGTCCAATCACCATAATTTTTCAATATGTTATTCAATAATTCTTCAGCTTGCCCAATAGTTCGTTCCCTAAAAACACAACCAGCACAACTATCTAGGAAATCCCTAGAAGCATCGGTTAGTCCATTATAGAAGATATCAAGTATTTCATTTTTCTTAAGAGGATGATCAGGCAAAGCATTAAGCAATTGGAGAAGCCTCCCCCAAGCTTGTGGGAGACTCTCTTCTTCAATTTGCACAAAGTTAAATATCTCCTGCAAGGCAGCTTGTTTCTTATGAGCAGGAAAATATTTTTCAGAGAAGTAATAAATCATATCCTGGGGACTACGCACACACCCAGGAGCAAGAGTATTGTACCAAGCTTTAGCATCACCCTTTAATGAGAACGGATATAACTTGAGGATAAAGTAATAGCGAGTTTTCTCATCATGAGTAAAAAGGGTGGCTATGTCATTCAACTTAGTAAGATGTGCCACAACAGTTTTAGTTTCATAACCATGGAAAGGATCAGATTCAACCAAAGTAATTAACTCTGGGTCGACAGAGAATTCATAATCCTTATCATCAATAAAGATAGGTGAGGTAGCAAACTTAGGATCATATTGGATTCTAGCATTCAGAGATTTTTCTTTATACTTGCATAATAATTTCTCTAGATCATCTCTATCCTTACAAGCAAGAATATCTCTAGTTGTCTCCTCATTCATAACATAACCTTCCGGTACCTTAGGCATTTCATATCTAGGAGGGCTAGTTCTAGTGGGTGTTTCAGGATTTTCAGTTTCAAGCTCATCATCAGTTTCAACAATATCATGTTGTCTTACTCTAGCAATTTGTTCATCAAGAAATTCACCTAGTGGCACATCATCATCATGCAAGGTACTAGCATCATCATAAGCATCATTCATAGCAGAAGTAGCATCATCAATAACTTGCGACATATCAGGATTAATAGCATGTGGTGGTGTTGCAAGTTTACTTATAACAGAAGGTGAATCTAAAGCAGAGCTAGACGGCAGTTCCTTACCTCCCCTCGTCTTAGAGGGATAAATCTTAGTCTTAGCATCCTTCAGATTCTTCATAGTGATAAATTGATAATAATCCCAAGTGACTCAACAAATATAGCTATGCTCCCCGGCAACGGCGCAAGAAAAAGGTCTTGATAAACCACAAGTATAGGGGATCGCAACAGTTTTCGAGGGTAGAGTATTCAACCCAAATTTATTGATTCGACACAAGGGGAGCCAAAGAATATTTGAGAGTATTAGCAACTGAGTTGTCAATTCAATCACACCTGGAGATTAATTATCTGTAGCAAAGTGATCAGTAGCACAGTAATATGATAGTTTTGATAATAGTAGCAGCAGCAACAGTAACGGTAACAGTGATAGTAATAGTTTCGTAGCAAGTGCAATAGTAACAGTAGCAGTAGTAACTTAGCAAGATTAATATGTAGGAAAATCGTAGGCATTGGATCGGTAATTTGTTGGATGATATTCATCATGTGACAGTCATAACCTAGGGCGATACGGCACTAGCTCCAATTCATAAATATAATGTAGGCATGTATTCCGTAAATAGTCATACGTGCTTATGGAAAGTACTTGCATGACATCTTTTGTCCTACCCTCCCGTGGCAGCGGGGTCCATATTGGAAACTAAGGGATATTAAGGCCTCCTTTTAATAGAGAACCGGAACAAAGCATTAACACATGATGAATACATGAACTCCTCAAACTACGGTCATCACCGGGAGTGGTCCCGACTATTGTCACTCCGGGGTTGCCGGATCATAACACGTAGTAGGTGACTATAACTTGCAAGATCGGATCTAGAACATAGATATAATGGTGACAACATAAACGGTTCATATCTGAAATCATGGCACCCGGGCCCAAAGTGACAAGCATTAAGCATGGCAAAGTCATAGCAACATCAATCTCAGAACATAATGGATACTAGGGATCAAGCCCTAACAAAACAAACTCAATTACATGATGAATCTCATCCAACTCCTCACTGACCAGCGAGCCTACAAAGGAATTACTCACTCCCGGTGGGGAGCATCATGGAATTGGCGATGGAGAAGGGTTGGTGATGACGAAGAACGAAGATCCCCCTCTCCGGAGCCCCAAACGGACTCCAGATCTGGCCTCCCGATGAAGAACAGGAGGTGACGGCGGCTCCGTCTCGTGGAACGCGATAATTCTTTCTCCTCGATTTTTCCTGGAAAAATGTGATTTTATAGCGTAGGTTTCAGGGTCTGCGGGGCCACCAGGTGGGGACAACCCACCTGGGTGCGCCTGGAGGGGGGGGCGCGCCCTGGTGGGTTGTGCCCACCCAGGTGCCCCCCTCCGGTGGTTCTTGGCTCCAGAAATTCTCTTTATTGATATAAAAAATCCTCGCAAAGTTTCGTTCCATTCCGAGAACCTTTATTTCTGCACAAAAACAACACCATGGTAGTTCTGCTGAAAACAGCGTCAGTCCGGGGTTAGTTTCATTCAAATCATGCAAATTAGAGTCCAAAACAAGAGGAAAAGCGTTAGGAAAAGTAGATACGTTGGAGACGTATCAACCGCATACACACGGTCGGGGTCCTGTTCATCCAACCCCCACCGGGAACTGTTCATCCACAGCCAACCAACCGGCTGGACTCACCACGTCTCGACTCGTTTTACGTATCTTGCGCGCGGCAGCAATGACACTGTTCATCCAGAGGCAACCCAACCGGCTAGCTACGTCTTGCACGGGGGTTCGATCGGCTTCAGTAAGCAGCAGCAGTGATCGATCGGGTTCAGTTAGCAGCGAAGGAGTCGGTCGGTTTCAGTTAGCAGAGAAGGGATCGATCGATCGGCTTCAGTACGTAGCAGTGTGATCGCTCGGGTTCAGTTCTAGCGACATGGCTCGCACCACACGCGCGTATGAGAGAGAAACGCGCAAAGCACACTGCATCGCTCGGCCCTGACCACCCATCATAACCGGGAACTCCGCGAAAATTTCGTCACCCTCACTTCTACCATGATTTTTTATGTCATGGACGACCCAAAGAATGTCATGCAGGTGCGTCTCCGGCCCGCCGAGGATGAAAAGCCATTTTCTGTCATGATTTTTTGTCATACAAGTAGGAGCCCACCACATCTATGATGATACGTGTTTTTATCACAATTATCGTCATAGAAGTGTCATAACCATGACGATTTTTTTTCGTTCGGGCCATAATGTTACGGATGTGTGTTTTTTTTGTAGTGTCATCTCAAACCCTAGTTCATATCTTGTATTCAATCTTTGTATCAAAACCTCAGATTGGTACCTGTGGGTTGCTAGTAGTGTTGATTTCATCTTGTAGTTGATACTAGTTGGTTTATTTGGTGGAAGATTATATGTTCAGATCCATTATGATATTCAATACCCCTCTGATCTTGAACATGAATATGATTCATGAGTAGTTACTTTTGTTCTTGAGGACATGGGAGAAGTCTTGTCATAAGTAATCATGTGAATTTGGTATTCGTTTGATATTTTGATGATATGTATGTTGTTGTTTCCCTTAGTGGTGTTATGTGAATGTCGACTACATGACACTTCACCATCTTTGGGCCTAAGGGAATGCATTGTGGAGTAGTTATTAGATGATGGGTTGCTACAGTGATAGAAGCTTAAACCCTAGTTTATGCGCTATTCGCCATCTTTGCGTTTGATATTTGGAGTCGTAGGTTTACTGCTATGGTTAGATTTATCTTAATTCTTCTTTCGTAGTTGCGGATGCTTGCGAGAGAGGTTAATCATAAGTGGGAGGCCCAAGGGGTGGTCGCGCCCTAGTACCTTGTGGGACCCTCGTGGCTCCATCTGACCTAATTCCACCTCTATAAATTCTCTAAAATCAGGAAACCAACGGAGAGCCACCCAAAATACTTTTTCCGCCGCCGCAAGTTTCTGTTCTTCCACGATCGCATCTGGAGGCCTTTTCTGACACTCTGCCAGAGGGGGAATCGATTATGGAGGGCTTCTACATCAGCCTTGCTGCCCTTCCAATGATGTGTGAGTAGTTTATCACAGACCTACGGGTCCATAGCTAGTAGCTAGAGGACTTCTTCTCTCTCTTTGATCTTCAATACAATGTTCTCTTCGATGTTCTTGGAGTTCTATCTGATGTAATCTTCTTTTGCGGTGTGTTTGTTGGGATCCGATGAATTGTGGGTTGATGATCAGATTATTCATGAGAAATATTTGAGTCTTTTCTGAATTCTTATATGCATGATTATTATAGCTTTGTATTTCTCTCCAATCTATCTGTTTGGTTTGGCCAACTAGATTGATTTATCTTGCAATGGGAGAGGTGCTTTGTAATGGGTTCAATCTTGCGGTGCTCTATATCCCAGTGACAGAAGGGGACAAGACACGTATTTGTATTGTTGCCATTAAGGGGAAAAACGACAGGGTTTATTCATATTGGTTGGATTTTCTTTGTCTACATCATGTCATCTTGCTTAAGGCGTTACTCCATTTTTATTAACTTCATACTCTAGATGCATGCTGGATAGCGGTCGATGGGTGGACTAATAGTAGTAGATGCAGGCAGGAGTCGGTCTACTTGTCTCGGACGTGATGCCTATATACATGATCATTCCCTTGCATATCATCATAACTATGCGCTTTTTTATCAATTGCCCAACAGTAATTTGTTTACCCACCGTATGCTTTTTGTTCGAGAGAGAAGCCTCTAGTGAAAACTATGGCCCCCGAGTCTACTTTTATCATATATAAAATGCAAAAATACCTTGCTGCAATTTAGTTACCGTTATTTTATTTTGTGTTTTAATCTATCTATCTATCTATCACTACAATATTTGATCCTTGCAATTAACCTCCGAGGGGATTGACAACCCCCTTGTTTGCGTTGGGTGCAAGTATTTGCTTTTGTGTGTGTAGGTGCTGCTGACGAGGTTTCGTGTGGTTCTCCTACTAGATTGATAACATTGGTTCTTAACTGAGGGAAATACTTATCTCTACTGTACTGCATCATCCTCTCCTCTTCGGGGAAATACCAACGCAGCTCACAAGTAGCAGTCCGCTCTCATCTTCCTCGCAGCCTCCTCCCACCACCCCGGCATCTCACCTTCCCCATCCTTCTCCTCCACCCACTTCATTGTTGCTTTGTTGGGTTGAGACACCGCCATACCTACGAATAAATGCAAGATATTAGTTAGCAAGGACAAGTAACAACATGTGTTAAAAAATGACAATAGTGTAATATGATACAACATGAAAATAATATTGAAATGTAGCCACATACGGAATTGGTCCATCCAAGTATGAAAACATTGAACCACTTGTATCACCACCACGGCCTAGACTACTAACATGGCCTCTAGCATCACCAAGGCCTCTACCACCACCATGGCCTCTTGTAAGACCAAGTTGGCTCCCTCTTTGTTGCCTAGATCCTCGTTGGCTACTCCTTGGTTGGTTTGTCACTTGTTGGCTACTACTTGGTTGGCTACCCCCTTGTTGCATATGACCATGTTGGCTACTACTTGCTTGGCTAGGCCCTTGTTGCGTATGACCATGTTGACTACTATTTGCTTGGCTAGGATCTTGTGTAGCGTCTCTTTGGCTTGTGCTTGCTTCATTTTTCTTTGATTTCTTCCGTTTGCTACAAGTTCTTGTGTTGTGTCCCCCATCATTGGACTCTCCACAACGGGCTCTCTCACGAGGCTCTTAGAATTGGTTGTTTGTCCGATTCTCGAACACCACCATGGCCCCATCCGTCCATGTCACCTCTAAGACGCTTTGTCTTACGTCTTCCCCATTTAATGACCTTCCAATCCGGAATGGGCCATAGTTGAACTCCATGATACTCAAGCCATTGAGATTGGTCATAGTATGGGTGCAGTCTAGGAGCCCATGTATCCTTGACGGTCATGATGGAGAACTCGGACTCCCTCACAATGAGCAGATGATTAACATCCACATTCCTAGTGCGAGCCGCGGTATACAAGTGTGAGCATGGGAGATGAAGCAACAATGGCCTCCCGTAAGAGCAGTCACACCGTGTTAGAGAGACCTTGAAAGCCCGACCTCCGTGTTGTTGGCCATCGTTTGTGGTTCCTCCCGGCTCTTTCACTTCGTACATCCAATCATCGTTGTTAAATAATATAGCTTGTTGGGAGTCCGCCTTCCGTGATTGAAATTCCAACCATTCATCAACCTTCGGTGCGAACTTGTACTTGTACTCGTGTTTGTTCTCACCCGCAATCTGATTATCCATTTCAATTGAGTACTTTAGAAAGTACCCATTCATCTTGTCAAATGTGTATTGAACTATTGCCGTCACGGGCAATGCACGTACACCCTTGAGCACCCTATTGAAACATTCAACCATGTTACTTGTCATTTGACCGTATCTCCGGCCATCTTCATCATAAGCTCGTGCCCACTTCGTCCTTTCTTGAATGTGCCTATTGAGAAAGTCAAGACCACCGGGATCGAGTTATTTGTGTGCGAGCAATTGGTTGTACAAGTAGGCAAACCATCGTTCAGAGAAAGCAAGACAACAATCTTGAAGATCGTCGCCCACCTCCTTGATACGTCTCCAATGTATCTATAATTTTTGCATGTTCCATGCTGTTATATTATCATTCTTGGATGTTTTATAATCATTTTATAGCAACTTTATATCATTTTTTGGGACTAACCTATTGACATAGTGCCCAGTGCCAGTTGCTGTTTTTTTGCTTGTTTTTTACTTCGCAGAATATCAGTACCAAACGGATTCCAAATGCAGCGAAACTTTTTGGAGATTTTTTCTGGACCAGAATACACCCAGTGGGCCAAAGATGTACCAGAGGGGAGGCCCGTGGTGGGCACAACCCACCAGGGCGTGCCCAGGGGGGTTGTGCCCCCCACGGAGACCTCCCGCACCACCTCTTCGCCCTATAAATTCCCAAATATTCCAGAAACCCTAGGGGAGTTGACGAAACACAATTCCAGCCACCGCAAGTTCAAGAACCACGAGATCCAATCTGGACACCATCACGGAGGGGTTCATCATCCTCATTGGTGCCTCTCTGATGATGCGTGAGTAGTTCACCATAGACCTAAGGGTCCGTAGGCAGTAGCTAGATGGCTTCTTCTCTCTTTTTGATTCTCAATACAATGGTCTCTTGGAGAACTGTTTGATGTAACTCTTTTTGCGGTGTGTTTGTTGGGATCCGATGAACTTTGAGTTTATGATCAGATCTATATCCATGAATATTATGTGAGTTTCTTTGATCTCTTATATGCATGATTATTTATAGTCTCGTATTTCTTCTTCGAATCTTTGGTTTAGTTAGTCCAACTAGATTGATTTTTCTTGCCGTGGGAAGAGGTGCTTTGTGATGGGTTCGATCTTGTGGTGTTCTTTCCCAGTGACGGAAGGGGCAGCAAGACACACATGTATCGTTGCTATTAAGTATAACAAGATGGGGGCTATTCCTACATGAATATATCTCGTCTACATCATGTCATCGTTCTTATTGCATTACTCCATTTTTCCATGAACTTAGTACACTAGATGCATGCTGGATAGTGGTCGATGTGTGGAGTAATAGTAGTAGATGCAGGCAGGAGTCGGTTTACTAATCTTGGACGTGATGCCTATATATTGATCATTGCCTTGGATATCATCACAATTATTCGATCTTCTATCAATTGCCCAACAGTAATTTGTTTACCCACCATGTGCTATTTTCTCGAGAGAAGCCACTAGTGAAATCTACGGCCCCTGGGTCTATTCTTTATCATATTTGCTTTGAGATATATTTTTATTTGCTTTTATTTTCAGATCTAATATTCCAAAAACCCAAAAATACCTTGCTGCACTTTTTTATTACTTATTTTATTTTGCATTTTATCGAGAGCTATTTATCCAATCTATCACAAATATTTTCCCGTCAACTTGCCAATTTCTGGTGCCGTTACCTAGGAGGGATTGACAACCCCTCTTACGAGTTGGGTTGCAAGTATTTGTTCTTTGTGTGCAGGTACTGATAACCCACAAGTATAGGGGATCAATTATAGCCTTTCTCGATAAGTAAGAGTGTCGAACCCAACGAGGCGCTAAAGATAGAACAAATATTCCCTCAAGTTCTATCGACCACCGATACAACTCTACGCACGCTTAACGTTCGCTTTACCTAGAACAAGTATGAAACTAGAAGTATTTGATAGGTGTAAATGGATAGGTTTGCAAGATAATAAAGAACACATAAATAAAAGCTAGGGGATGTTTAGATGAAGAAACAACTAAGTTAGTTTTAGTAGAGAGCGTTTTGTCATAAGAAAGTTATTTGTCCCTAGGCAATCGATAACTAGACCGGTAATCACTATTGCAATTTTATATGAGGGAGAGGCATAAGCTAACATACTTTCTCTACTTGGATCATATGCACTTATGATTGGAACTCTAGCAAGCATCCGCAACTACTAAAGATTATTAAGGTAAAACCCAACCATAGCATTATAAGGTATCAAGTCCTCTTTACTCCCATACGCAAACAACCTACTTACTCGGGTCTGTGCTTCTGTCACTCACGCCGCCCACCATAAGCAAATCATGAACATATTGCAAACCCTACAGCGGGGATTCCTCACGCTTGCGCGATATGGAGAGCACCATATGACAGCACCAATTATAAAACATACAACTCAAACCAAACACGATCATCAATCAACCCAAAGGACAAAACAGATCTACTCAAACATCATAGGATAGCCATACATCATTGGGAAATAATATATAGCGTTGAGCACCATGTTTAAGTAGAGATTACAGCGGGGAGAAGAGGTGTTACACCGCTGCATAGAGGGGGAGAGAGTTGGTGATGACGGTGGCGAAGTTGTTGGTGTAGATCGCCGTCACGATGATGGCCCCGGCGGTGTTCCGGCGCCACCGGGAGAGAGGGGGAGAGAGCCCCCTCCTTCTTCTTCTTCCTTGGCCTCCCCCCTAGATGGGAGGAGGGTTTCCCCTCTGGTCCATGGCCTCCATGGCGGCGGAGGGGCGGGAGCCCCTCTGAGATTGGATCTCTCTCTCTCTCTGTTTCCTTCTGTTTCTGCGTTCCGAGATTTTGGCCTTTCACCGTTTTTAAAATTCCCGGAGATCCGTAACTCCGATTGCGCTGAAATTTTAACACCATTTTTATCTGGATATTATCTTTATTGCGGAAAAAGAAGGGCACCAACCGCCTTACGGGGTGGCCACAAGCCCCCTGGCCGCGCCCAGGGTAGGGGGCGCGCCTCCTGGGCTTGTGGGCCCCTCGGGCATTGTCTCGCGTTGATTCCAATTCCCAAAAATCACATATATTCCAAAAAAATCTTCGTAAGTTTTTATCGCGTTTGGACTTCGTTTGGTATGGATATTCTGCGAAACAAAAAACATACAACAAACAGGAACTGGCACTCGGCACTAGATCAATATGTTAGTCCCAAAAATAGTATAAAAAAGTTGCCAAAAGTATATGAAAGTTGTAGAATATTGGCATGAAACAATCAAAAATTGTAGATACGACGGAGACGTATCAGGTACCGTTTACATAGTGTTGCTTGGTTCTCCTACTGGATTGATACCTTGGTTTCATAACTGAGGGAAATACCTACCGTAGTTGTACTCCATCATCCCTTCCTCTTTGGGGAAATACCGACACAGTTTCAAGCGACATCAAAAGGAATTTCTGGTGCCGTTGTCGGGGAGACATCATTAACACCTATCAGGTTCCTAATCACAAATCTCATCTCCTTGCAATTTACATTATTTGCCATTTGCCTCTCGTTTTCATCTCCCCCACTTCACAAAAGTTTGCCTTTTTATTCGCCCTCTTTTTCGTTCGCCTTTTTCTCGTCAGATCTGGTTTTTTTTGCAATCTTGTTTGCCACTTTGTCGTTATGGCTAGTTCTTCCTCTATTGCGTGTACCCCCGAGAACGAGGTTCTTAATTTCAAACAAAGGGGAGGGGAGAATCTAAAAGATGCTTGGTATAGGATTTGCAATGCTCATAATAGATCTGTTTGTAAGCAATCTACCATTGTTCTTCTTTGCAGTTTTTATGTGGGCATCACCACTTGGTATAGATTTTTCCTTGATACGATTACCGGTGGGAATTTCTTAATGTGTCCATCTTTGGATGCTTTTAATGCCATGGGAGATCTAGTAGGTGCACCACCTATCATTATTAATGAAACAATCTTAACTCTTGAGCATGTTATGCAAAGATTAGATGATATTGAAAAAAAGATGGTCACCTTAGAGCAAATTGAAAACTTGGATACAAAGATGCAGAATCTTGCTAATAAATTTGGGTCAAAAGCAGGTGATGTTTTCAAATTACTAAGGGAAAAGGAAACCATAACTAACGAAAGAATTGGAGAGAGTCCTTCTCGGATTGATAAGTTGGAAGAAATTTTTAGTAATTTAAGCTCGGCTTTTGCTTCTGCTAAAACTATTGAAAAAACTCCCATAAAATTTTGCAAGACTACTCAAGTCACTAAGAACAAGGGTGCAACTTCTAATAATAACAAAGAAGATCTTAAGATGATTAGTATTCACCCCGACTTTGTTGAAGTCGTAAGAAACCCTACTTGCAAGAATGAATTCTTCAATCTTATTCCTAGAAGTATTATTATCGAAAATATGCATGCTAAATCTTTGAATAATATTGGTTGTGTGATTGAGGAATTGGAACCTAAAGATGACAATACTTGAATCTATGAATTATGCCTAGCTAGGGGCATAAAACGATAGCGCTTGTTGGGAGGCAACCCAATGAATAAAATATATTTTTGCCTTTTTCTTTATGTTCTTGAGTGTTTGCACAATTATGCCTTTGTTATGATTGTGCTTTTTATGTTTTAATTAGTGTTTGTGCCAAGTAAAGCCTTTGGGATAGCTTTGGTGATAGTTGACTTGATCCCGTTGGAAAACAGAAACTTTTGCGTCCAGTAACAGAATTGTTTAAATTCACAAAGGCGACGAAAAATTCTAAATGTTTTACACAAGATTTATATACAAATGTCCTCTGTTTTCCTAATTTTTAGAATTTTTGGAGTTACATAAGTATGGGAACAATTCGCATCTTTACAGATTGTTCTGTTTTTGACAGATTCTGTTTTCTTTGCATTGTGTGCTTATTTTGTTGAATCTATGGATTGTATCGGGGGGTATAAGCTATGGAAAAGTTAGAATACAGTAGATATAACACAATAACAAAATTTGAATGGGTTTGCAACAGTACTTAAAGTAAAGATTGGTTTTCTTATACTAACGGATCTCACGAAGGTTTTGTTAAGTTTTGTGTGATTGAAGTTTTCAAGTTTTGGGTGAGATCATGATGGATGAAGGAATAAGGAGTGAAAAGAGCCTAAGCTTGCGGATGACCCATGGCAACCCAAGTTAATATTCAAGGAGAACCAAGCAACTAACCTTGGGGATGGCCCGGAAGGCATCCCCTCTTTCTTCTAACGACCATCGGTATTTTACTTGGAGCTATATTTTTATTCGTCACATATCATGAGTTTTGCTTGGAGCGTCTTGTATTATATGAGTCTTTGATTGTTTTGATTTTTAGTTTGTCACAAGTATCCTTGCTGGACACACCTATTTGAGAGAGCCAAAATTATGCTATGATTTGTTAGAATTGCTCTCTATGCTTCACTTAAATTTTTTGAGCTATGGAATTGCTCCAGTGCTTCACTTATATCTTTTTTAGCATGGTGTGCTTTAATATGTTTGAAGAAATGCTCTCATGCTTCACTTAGATTGATTTGAGAGTTAGTATTTTTGAAGAAATTCTCTCATGCTTCACTTATATTATTTTGAGAGACGAAAACTTTTATGCTCATGTTCTTCACTTAAATTTGATTGAGCTTGTCAAAAGCAATTGTAATATATGAAACTAATCCCAAAGTGATAGATATTCAAGAGGGATATAATAAAAACTTTCATGAAGATCATTGGACAAAATAAACTTGATTCTTTGTAATAGTTTTGAGATATGATGATAGTGATATGTGAGTCATGTTGGTGAGTAATTATGCTTTAGTAAGAATAGTGGTGTTAAGGTTTGTGATTCCCTATGCAAGCACGAAAGTCAATAGTTATGCAATGAAATTACATCCTACTTGTGGTGCATTATTCGGTGTTAGTTATGCTTAATGCTCGCTTATGTGATTTTTCGTTTCTTGGTTGGTTGCTTCTCAATCTTTTTGCTAGCATCCACTTGTACTAAGTAGAAATACTACTTGTGCATCCAAAATCTTTAAACCCGGTTTAGCCATATGAGTCCACCATACCTACCTATATGCGGTATTTCCGTGCCGTTCTAAGAAAATTTGTATGTGTCATCTCTAATTTTCAAAATGAATTTCCTTTTTGTGTGCTCGTACCGCTCATGAAGCGGCAGGGGGTGGCCAATATTTTCCATGCTAGATGTGTTATTCTCAAGATGAGTGTTTATTCACTTGTCATTGCATGAGAGTGCGACGGTAATAGGGATGCCCAGTCCCAAAATGAAAAAGAAATTTACTTTATGTTGTCAAATAATAAACTCCTTGGAAAGTGTTGGTATGGACGGTACCCGTGGATACGGCTAGCCGTGGAGTGTGAAAGTATGGTGGAAAAAGAAATAAACTTTATTTTATGTTTGGGAACCGCCTATGATATATCTAGCATGGAAAGTGTTGGGAATTACTCGGTCATTTTCGTTGACAGGAAAAGTATGCCTCTCAATTTTTTTATCTCTCAATTTAAGCTTTGAGCTCTGGCACCTCTACAAATCCCTACTTCCCTCGCGAAAGGCCTATCTATTTACTTTATGCAATTATTTTATTTTTATTTGAGTCTCCATCTTCTCTTATAAAGCACCAGCTAGGGAGCACTATGATCATACTTGAGCATTGGATGTAGCTAATATGCGAGTGTGTTTCATGAATGGATCAATGATTGAGCATGATGGGCTAGGGATAACTTTCTTTAGTGTTGATATTTTGAAAGACATGGTTGCTTGTTGATATGCTTGAGTATTGAAATCTTCATGTCAAAACTAGACTATTGCTTTGAACCATATAAAAGTCCAAATGTCCATGATACAAAAGAAAAGAATATGTGATGAATATGTTAGGCAGCATTCCACATAAAAAAATCTATTTTTATCATTTACCAACTCGAGGACGAGTAGGAATTAAGCTTGGGGATGCTGATACATCTCCAACGTATCTATAACTTTTGCTTGTTCCATGCTGTTATATTATCATTCTTGGATGTTTTATAATCATTTTATAGCAACTTTATATCATTTTTTGGGACTAACCTATTGACATAGTGCCCAGTGCCAGTTGCTGTTTTTTGCTTGTTTTTTTACTTCGCATAATATCAGTACCAAACGGAGTCCAAATGCAGGGAAACTTTTTGGAGATTTTTTCTGGACCATAATACACCCAGTGGGCCAAAGATGTACTAGAGGGAGGCCCGTGGTGGGCACAACCCACCAGGGCGCGCCCAAGCGCTCCTAGGGGGGTTGTGCCCCCCACGGAGACCTCCCGCACCGCCTCTTCGCCCTATAAATTCTCAAATATTCCAGAAACCCTAGGGGAGTTGACAAAACACAATTCCAGCCGCCGCAAGTTCTAGAACCATGAGATCCAATCTAGACACCAACACGGAGGGGTTCATCATCCTCATTGGTGCCTCTCCGATGATGCGTGAGTAGTTCACCATAGACCTAAGGGTCCGTAGGCAGTAGCTAGATGGCTTCTTCTCTCTTTTTGATTCTCAATACAATGGTCTCTTGGAGATCTATGTGATGTAACGCTTTTTGCGGTGTGTTTGTTGGGATCCGATGAACTTTGAGTTTATGATCAGATCTATATCCATGAATATTATTTGAGTTTTCTTTGATCTCTTATATGCATGATTATTTATAGCCTCGTATTTCTTCTTCGAATCTTTGGTTTAGTTCGGCTAACTAGATCGATTTTTCTTGCCATGGGAAGAGGTGCTTTGTGATGGGTTCAATCTTGCGGTGTTCTTTCCCAGTGACAGAAGTGGCAGCAAGACACGCATGTATCGTTGCTATGAAGGATAACAAGATGGGAACTATTCCTACATGAATAGATCTCATCTACATCATGTCATCGTTCTTATTGCATTACTCCGTTTCTCCATGAACTTAATACACTAGATGCATGCTAGATAGCAGTCGATGTGTGGAGTAATAGTAGTAGATGCAGGCAGGAGTCGGTCTACTAATCTTGGACGTGATGCCTATGTATTGATCATTGCCTTGGATATCGTCATAATTATTCGATCTTCTATCAATTGCCCAACAGTAATTTGTTTACCCACCGTGTGCTATTTTCTCGAGAGAAGCCACTAGTGAAATCTACGGCCCCGGGGTCTATTCTTTATCATATTTGCTTTGAGATCTATTTTTATTCGCTTTTATTTTCAGATCTATTATTCCAAAAACCCAAAAAATACCTTGCTGCACTTTTTTATTACTTATTTTTTTTCACGTTTTATCGAGAGCTATTTATCCAATCTATCACAAATATTTTCCCGTCAACTTGCCAATTTCTGGCGCTGTTACCTAGGAGGGATTGACAACCCCTCTTACGCGTTGGGTTGCAAGTATTTGTTCTTTGTGTGCAGGTATCGTTTACATAGTGTTGCTTGGTTCTCCTACTGGATTGATATCTTGGTTTCATAACTGAGGGAAATACCTACCATAGTTGTACTACATCATCCCTTCCTCTTTGGGGAAATACCGACACAGTTTCAAGTGACATCACTCCATAAGCCCACATGCCCTATAGAAGTTTGAACAAAAATGCCTCATGCACCATCTATGGTGAACCGGTGCATGCCCGAGAATGCCAATGTCCACCGCGTTAAGAATTCCAGGATGGGGATTGATACGTCTCCATCGTATCTATAATTTTTTATTGTTTCATGCCAATATTCTACAACTTTCATATAGTTTTGGTAACATTTTATATTATTTTTGGTACTAACATATTGATCCAGTGCCCAGTGCCCAGTGCCAGTTCCTGTTTGTTGCATGTTTTTTGTTTCACAGAATATCCATATCAAACGAAGTCCAAACACGATAAAATTTTACGGAGAATTATTTTGGAATATATTTGATTTTTGGGAAGTGGAATCAACATGAGATGATGCCCGAGGGGCCCATGAGCTCAAGGGGCGCGCGCCCCTACTCAGGGCGCGCTTGGCAAGCTTGTGGCCATCCCGTAGGTCGGTTGGAGGTATCCTTCGATCGCAAGAAAGATAATATCCGGGAGAAAATCGTGTTAAAATTTCAGCCCAATCGGTGTTACGGATCTCCGGGAATTTAAGAAACGGTGAAGGGCCAGAAAAAAAACGCGAAACAGAAGAGAAATAGAGAGAGAGGTCCAATCTCGGAGGGGCTCTCGCCCCTCCGCCGCCATGGAGGCCATGGACCAGAGGGGAAACCCTCCTCCCATCTAGGGGGGAGGTCAAGGAAAAATAAGAAGAAGGGGGCTCTCTCCCCCTCTCTCCCGGTGGTGCCGAAACGCCGCCGGGGCCATCATCATGACGGCGATCTACACCAACAACTTTGCCGCCGTCATCACCAACTCTCTCCCCCTCTATGCAGCGGTGTAACACCTCTTCTCCCCACTATAATCTCTACTTCAACATGGTGCTCAACGCTATATATTATTTTCGAATGATGTATGGCTATCCTATGATGTTTGAGTTGATCCATTTTGTCCTATGGGTTGATTGATGATCATGTTTGGTTTGAGTTGTATGTTTTATTATTGGTGCTATCCTAAGTGCTCTCCGTGTCACACAAGCATGAGGGATCCACGCTGTAGGGTGTTGCGATATCTTCATGATTCGCTTATGGTGGGTGGCGTGAGTGACAGAAGCACAAACCCGAGTAAGTGGGTTGTTGCGTATGGGAGTAAAGAGGACTTGATACTTAATGCTATGGTTGGGTTTTACCTTAATGATCTTTAGTAGTTGTGGATGCTTGCTAGAGTTCCAATCATAAGTGCATATGATCCAAGTAGAGAAAGTATGTTAGCTCATGCCTCTCTCTCATATAAAATTGCAATAATGATTACCGGTCTATTTATCGATTGCCTAGGGACAAATAACTTTCTTGTGACAAAAAGCTCTCTACTAAAACTAACTTAATTGCTTCTTTATATAAACAGCCCCTAGCTTTTATTTATGTGTTCTTTATTATCTTGCTAACCTATCATATCACACCTACAAAGTACTTTTAGTTTCATACTTGTTCTAGGTAAAGCAAATGTTAAGTGTGCGTAGAGTTGTATCGGTGGTCGATAGAACTTGAGGGAATATTTGTTCTACCTTTAGCTCCTTGTTCGGTTCGACACTCCTACTTATCGAGAAAGGCTACAATTGATCCCCTATACTTGTGGGTTATCAAGACCTTTTTCTGGCGCCGTTGCCGGGGAGCAATAGTGTGGGGTGAATATTCTCGTGTGTGCTTGTTTGCTTTATCAAGTAGTTTTTATTTTCTGTTCTAAGTAGTTCTCTATCTTTAGTTATGGATATGGACCACGAAATACCAAAAAAAAGGTGTACTTGCTACTCATGGAGATGAGGAACCTCCTAAAACCCTCGATGCTCGTTATGTGAAAAATTATTAAACACTACTTTGATAATCCTTAGAAAACCTCATTCAACTTGATAATGGGAGACACGTTGGATCAACATGAATACTTTAGGGATTATCGCTTGACTCAAAAAGGGAAACTCTTATGGGATCAAATTGAAATGTTGCATTGGTATGCTTGGAATTTATGCTTGAGGTATGATTATACTAGTTGCTCTAGGGTGAAGGCTCCACACCTTCCCTTTTCATGTAAATTTAGTGATAATGAAACCTTGGCTTCTTATGCTAATGGTATATATGATTACTATGATGTGGAACGAATAGAAGAATTTGCTGCTTTTAAGGGTGCTTATGAAATTGAATCTTTGTTTGAAAAGTGTGAAAATTATGATGATGCTGTTTACAGACTTGAAAATTATGCTATACTTAAATATTGCTATGATAATTATGAATATAATGCCGATATTGATTCGTTTATTGAGAAAGTCTCCGTTGTCTAAGAAGAGACTAATATTTTGCAGGAATCTATGGAAGAAGAAATTGATGACACTGTGAGCTCATTGGATGAAAAAGATAAGAAGGAGAGCGAAGAACAAAGGGAGGAAGAGCGGATTAGCTACCCATACCCACCTTCCAATGAGAGTAACTCTTCAACTCATACATTGTTTAATTTCCCTTCGTGCTTACCGGAGGATGAATGCTATGATGATTGCTATGATCCCTTGGATTCGTTTGAAATATCCCTTTTTGATGAAATTGATGCTTCTATGCTTGTGGCCATGATGCCAATATGAATTATGCTTATGGAGATGAACTTGCTATAGTTCCTTATGTTAAGAATGAAATTGTTTCTATTGCACCCACACATGATAGTCCTATTATCTTTTTGAATTCTCCCAACTACACTATATCGGAGAAGTTTGCGCTTATTAAGGATTGTATTGATGGGTTGCGTTTTACTACTTCACATGATGATTTTGATGAATATAATATGCATGTGTTGCTGGTCCTACTTGCAATTATTATGAGAGAGGAACTACATCTCCACCTCTCTATGTTTTCAATACGATAAAATTGCAAGAAACTGCTTATGCTATGTACTGGCCTTGACTTGATGTGCATGAATTGTTTTTTTATGACATGCCGATGCATAAGAAGAGAGTTAGACTTCGTTGTTGCATGATATATATTACTTTGTGCTCACTACTAAATTACAAATCATTTTTAATTAAAATTGGCTTTGATATACCTTGGGATCCGGGTGGATCAATTACCTGAGCACTTTATGCCTAGCTTAATGGCTTTAAAGAAAGCGCTGCCAAGGAGACAACCCGAAAGTTTTAGAGAGTCATTTTAATCTGTTGTGTGCTTTTATAAAGTTTAAAAACAAAAAAATATATAGGGGAACTTAAAACTTTTCAAAAAGAAAAGTGGAAGTAAGAAAGACGAGCGCCGTTGAAGTGGGGGAGCTCCTTGAACTTTGTTCATGCCTATGGAAACTTTCCAAATCTTGAATTACAGAAACTTTACAACAAAAATAATTATCCCCTTGTACAAATCCATTGTATTATAAAAATAATGTGCCAAGATTTGCCTTTAGGATGATTAGATTGCTTGTATGGTATGTGCAGTGCAAAAACAGAAACATTGGCTGTGGAGCGTGAATTTACATTTTTTTACTGGAACGTCAAAAGTTTCTGAAATCTGTACACAATACTGCTATACAAATTTTTTATTTTTTCCTAATTTTTCAGAATTTATGGAGTTCATAAGTATGGTCAATGTTTAGATTGTTACAAACTATTCTGTTTTTGATAGATTCTGTTTTTGATGCATTGTTTTGCGTATTTTGATGAATCTATGGATTGTGTCGGTGATATAAGCTGTGGTGAAGTTAGAGTACAGTAGGTATAATGAAAAAATAAAATATGAATGGGTTTGCAACAGTACTTAAAGTAGTGATTTGCTTTATTATACTAACGGATCTCACGAGGGTTTTGTTAAGTTTTGTGTGATTGAAATTTCCAAGTTTTGGGTGAGATCACGATGGATGAAGGAATAAGGAGTGGCAAGAGCCTAAGCTTGGGGATGCCAGAGGCACCCCAAGGTAATATTCAAGGACTCCCAAGCAACTAAGCTTGGGGATGCCCTGGAAGGCATCCCCTCTTTCTTCTAACGACCATCAGTAATTTTACTTGGAACTATATTTTTATTCGTCACATGATATGCGCAAATTCTTGGAGCGTCTTTTGTGTTTAATTTTCACTTTTATTTTATGCACCATGCTGGTATGAGATAGTCCTTGGTTGATTTATAGAATGCTCTTTGCACTTCACTTATATCTTTTGAGTATGGCTTTATAGAATGCTTCATGTGCTTCACTTATATCATTTGAAGTTTGGATTGCATGTTTCTCTACATAGGAAAACCGCCATTTGTAGAATGCTCTTTTGCTTCACTTATATTTGTTAGAGCGTGGGCATATCTTTTGTAGTAAGAATTAAACTCTCATGCTTCACTTATATCTATTTAGAGAGTTAACAGGAATTGGTCATTCACATGGTTAGTCATAAAATCCTACATAAAACTTGTAGATCACTGAATATGACATGTTTGATTCCTTGTAATAGTTTTGCGATATAGATATGGTAATATGTGGGAGGTACTAGTGAATGATTGTGGTTTAGTAAGAATATTGGCGTTAAGGTTTGCGATTCCCGAAGCATGCACGTATAGTCTCTCGTTATGCTATGAAATTGGAGCATGATTTATTATTGATTGTCTTCCTTATGAGTGGCGGTCGGGGATGAGCGATGGTCTTTTCCTACCAATCTATCCCCCTAGGGGCATGCGTAGTAGTACTTTGCTTCGAGGGCTAATAAACTTTTGGAATAAGTATGTGAGTTTGTTATGACTAATGTGAGTCCATGGATTATACACACTCTTACCTTTCCGCAATTTGCTAGCCTCTTCGGTACCGTGCATTGCCCTTTCTCACCTCGAGAGTTGGTGTAAACTTCGCTAGTGCATCCAAACCCCGTGATATGATACGCTCTATCATACATAAGGCTCATTATATCTTCCTCAAAACAGCCACCATACCTACCTATCATGGCATTTCCATAGCCATTCCGAGATATATTGCCATGCAACTTCCACCATCATCATATACATGACTTGGGTATTCATTTTCATATTGCTTTGCATGATCGTAAGATAGCTAGCATGATATTTTCATGGCTTGTCTGTTTTTTATATCTTTGCTACGCTAGATCATTGCACATCCTGGTACACCGCGAGAGGCATTCATATAGAGTCATATTTTGTTCTAGTATCGAGTTGTAAGTAAATAAAAGTGTGGTGATCATCATTATTAGAGCATTGCCCCAGTGAGGAAAGGATGATGGAGACTATGATTCCCCCACAAGTCGGGATGAGACTCCGGGCGAAAAAAAAGAAAAAAAGAGGCCAAAAAGAGCCCAAGAAAATAAAGAGAAAAGAAAAAAAAGAAAAAAAAAGAAAAACAAAAAAATGAGAGAAAAAGAGAGAAGGGGCAATGTTACTATCCTTTTCCACACTTGTGCTTCAAAGTAGCACCATATTCTTCATGTAGAGAGTCTCCTATGTTGTCACTTATATACTAGTGGGAATTTTTCATTATAGAACTTGGCTTGTATATTCCGATGACGGGCTTCCTCAAATGCCCGAGGTCTTCATGAGCAAGCAAGTTGGATGTACACCCACTTAGTTTTCAGTTTGAGCTTTCATACACTTATAGCTCTTAGTGCATCCGTTGCATGGCAATCCCTACTCCTCGCATTGACATCAATTGATGGGCATCTCCATAGCTCGTTGATTAGCCACGTCGATGTGAGACTTTCTTCCTTTTTGTCTTCTCCATATTATCTCTATCACCATACTCTATTCCTCCCATAGTGCTATATCCATGGCTTGAGCTCATGTATTGCATGGGGGTTGAAAAAGCTGAAGCGCGTTAAAAAGTATGAACCAATTGCTCGGCTTGTCATCGGGGTTATGCATGATAAATACTTTGTGTTAAGAAGATGGAGCATGACAAGGCAATATGATTTTGTAGGGATAACATTCTTTAGCATTGATATTTTGAAAGACATGATTGTTTGATGGGATGCCTGAGTACTAATGTCTTTGTGTCAAATTATAGACCATTGCTTTGAATCACTCATGTCTTAATATTCATGCCATGACTAGATTATATGATCAAGATTATGCTAGGTAGCATTCCACATCAAAAATTATCTTTTTTAGCATTTACCTACTCGAGGACGAGTAGGAATTAAGCTTGGGGATGCTGATACGTCTCCGTCGTATCTATAATTTTTTATTGTTTCATGCCAATATTCTACAACTTTCATATAGTTTTGGCAACATTTTATATTATTTTTGGGACTAACATATTGATCCAGTGCCCAGTGCCAGTTCCTATTTGTTGCATGTTTTTTGTTTCACAGAATATCCATATCAAACGAAGTCCAAACATGATAAAATTTTACGGAGAATTATTTTGGAATATATGTGATTTTTGGGAAATGGAATCAACGCGAGACAATGCCCGAGGGGCCCACAAGCTCAAGGGGCGCGCCCCCCTACCCAGGGCGCGCCTGGCAAGCTTGTGGCCACCCCGTAGGTCGGTTGGAGGTGTCCTTTGGCTGCAAGAAAGATAATATCCGGAAGAAAATCATGTTAAAATTTC
The DNA here is from genome assembly GCA_011799875.1 of Thinopyrum elongatum. Taxonomy (NCBI): domain Eukaryota; kingdom Viridiplantae; phylum Streptophyta; class Magnoliopsida; order Poales; family Poaceae; genus Thinopyrum; species Thinopyrum elongatum. The sequence goes on from CM022298.1 coordinate 649,235,117, forward strand.
AGCCCAATCGGAGTTACGGATCTCCGGGAATTTAAGAAACGGTGAAGAGCCAGGAAAAAACGCGAAACATAAGAGAAACAGAGAGAGAGATCCAATCTCGGAGGGGCTCTCGCCCCTCCGCCGCCATGGAGGCCATGGACCAGAGGGGAAACCCTCCTCCCATCTAGGGGGGAGGTCAAGGAAGAAGAAGAAGGAGGGGGGCTCTCTCCCCCTCTCTCCCGGTGGCGCCGGAACGCCGCCGGGGCCATCATCGTGACGGCGATCTACACCAACAATTTCGCCGCCGTCATCACCAACTCTATCCCCCTCTATGCAGTGGTGTAACACCTTTTCTCCCCGCTGTAATCTCTACTTAAACATGGTGCTCAATGTTATATATTATTTCCCAATGGTGTATGGCTATCCTATGATGTTTGAGTAGATCCGTTTTGTCCTATGGGTTGATTTATGATCATGATTGGTTTGAGTTGTAAGTTTTATTATTGGTGCTGTCCTATGGTGCTCTCCGTGTCGCGCAAGCGTGAGGGATCCACGCTGTAGGGTGTTGCAATATGTTCATGATTCACTTATGGTGGGTGGCATGAGTGACAGAAGCACAGACCTAAGTAAGTGGGTTGTTGCGTATGGGAGTAAAGATGACTTGATACTTAATGCTATTGTTGGGTTTTACCTTAATGATCTTTAGTAGTTGCGGATGCTTGCTAGAATTCCAATCATAAGTGCATATGATCCAAGTAGAGAAAGTATGTTAGCTCATGCCTCTCCCTCATATAAAATTGCAATAATGATTACCGGTCTAGTTATCGATTGCCTAGGGACAAATAACTTTCTTGTGACAAAAATCTCTCTACTAAAACTAACTTAATTGTTTCTTTATATAAACAACCCCTAGCTTTTATTTATGTGTTCTTTATTATCTTGCAAACCTATTCTATCACACCTACAAAATACTTTTAGTTTCATACTTGTTCTAGGTAAAGCAAATGTTAAGTGTGGTAGAGTTGTATCGGTGGTCGATAGAACTTGAGGGAATATTTGTTCTACCTTTAGCTCCTCGTTGGATTCGACACTCCTACTTATCGAGAGAGGCTGCAATTGATCCCCTATACTTGTGGGTTATCAGGGATCCGATATGACACAAATTTCCCTTTGAGGCGGTAATACCTTGGTTCTCAAAAGATGCAAGAACCACTCCTAGTTAACATTGTTCTCCACCTCAACCAAGCTAAAGGCACCAACCGGTTATTTGCATCACTATCGATTGCAACTAAGAGAGTGCCCTTGTATTGTTTGGTCAAAAGGTGCCATCGATGTTGATAACCGGCCGAAAGTGCTCGAAAGCCCTCACGCATAGATCGAATGCCCAAAATGCACGGCCAAAGACTCGGACCGTCTTTCCGTCGCGAATCATTGTTTTTTGCCCATACGCCTCAACCACATGAACCATGCCTGGGTTAGTGGCGGCCATAGATCCCAACAACCTAGGGATTCGGTTGTATGCTTCCTCCCAATCGCCATACAACATCTTGAATGGTCTTGCTTCGCCTTCCATGCTTTCCCGTATTTGACCTTGTAGTGAAAGACGACTTTCACAAGGTCCATGACACTTTGAATGCTCATTGTTGGTAGTGAGGAGATGGAGTTGGAAAGCTTGTAACCGATGAACTCGGAGGTTAGTTGTATATGGTCTTGTGACACAATATTGCCATCAACCCTCTTGCCTCGGCACATGTGACTTGGTACACAACTCACTATGTGCCAACCGGGCCTCCTTTCCATGGCCTTGCACGCACAATCCATGGACATCCGTCCTCCTCACATGCAACCGTGTAACGCACCTTCACGTCCGAGTGAACCACCTTGTGCGGATGATAATGCGTAATCGAGTAGTCGTTGAGCCACGTCTTTAATTCCAAGAAGGTTCCGAACTTCGACCCGGGAGAAATACCGTTCTCCCCGTGTTCCAAATCCCGGTGAGAAGTTGCCCTAACTCCAAGAAATATACCCTTGCCACCGTCAACGGCTTCGTCCGCGAGACTAAGATCCTTGAACAATGGTACACGATGATCACGCTGTAGTACCTTCTTGAAAGCTTGGGCCTCCTTCATCGTGAACCCCTCCTCATCAACTTCTTCATCGGGACCATCATCGTCCGACTCTGATGCATAGCAATGGGAATACGGGATGGAAGGGTCCATGGTCTCTTGCACATGATATGTGTCCAAATCACCAACATTGTTGTTATGGAGATCAACTTCATTCTCATCGTCCCCATACTCATCATTCTCCTCTTGCAAAGCTTCATTTTGGTTGTTTGAAATCAGGCTCAATGTTGGCCTCACTTGTTCGGTTGTAAGCGGTTCACTCATTTCATCTTGGTTCAGTGGTGGAGGACTCCTAGCAACCAACAGGGAGGCATGCCGGTTCAAGTCCAAGTGCAAACTAGCATCAACCTTCTTGGTAGCAAATAACTCAAGAGCCTCGTCTAGAGATTCGGCCACCGTCTCCTTGTATGCAACCCAACGTTGCTCGGAGTTCACACACATTGTCTTCCAACGGATGTGCATTCCAAAACCCACATTATGCCTTCCCTCCAACTCAACAATATCACTTGGGTCCATCCAATTCAAATCTTTCCTCACTTGTTCCAAGACCTCCTCATAGCTAGGACCACTCTCAAACACCATATCAAGCTCATCCGGGTCTGGCTCAATATTGCCTTTCAAAAGGCGTCCTTGTCCACATGATGAACATAAACACATGTTCTTCCCATCCCTAAATTAATTAAAACAACACAATGTAAACTATATTCCGTAAATACTCATCCGAAGATTAACACAAAATCCAAAGCACTAACATAGATATCAAACAATAACCCAAACCCCAACTTAACAAGCACCATAAGTCTAATCCTAACATGCTAACAACCCAAACCCTAACCCCAACATAATAAGAACAATAACGCTAATCCTAACATACTAAGAAGCCTAACCCTAGCAAAATGCCAAACAATCATCTCATATTTTCATACAAATTTCAATATCCATGAAGAACTAGGGTTTGCCTAACCGTAGCAAGAATTGAGCAAATGTGAGCATTTTTTTTTTGATGAAAACGAGGGGATCGGAGGAGATTGCCTTAAGGGAGGGATTGGGGTCGGAATCCACGGACAAAACCTTCAGATTCCAAGGATTTTGGGGAAGGATTTGAGAGGGGGGAAGAGGAGAAATCTGGGGGGGAGGGGGGGGGGAGCAGATCTGTTGTGGGGGTTGGGTGTGCGTGGGGGAGATGGGCTAGGGGGCCACATTTGGCTATGTAAGCTAATGTGCAGCGCCTAACGGGCAGACGATGCACTTCACAAGTGTGGCGCCTTACTGACAGGCACTGCACTTGTCAAGTGTGGCGCATGTCGGCTAGATGCTGCACGACCAGGTGTGGGGTCGGGCCTTGACCAGGGATGCCACGTTGGCCAGATGTGCAGCGCCTGTCAGTAGGGTGCAGCGCCTGGCTGTCGGACGCTGCACAAAAGGATCAGCTGAGTGAAATTTTTTCAAACACGGTTCAATTTGTGAAATATTTCCGCATAGGTCAATTTTGTCATTTGCCCCATATTCCCGCCCGGGTTGGTGAGTTCTCTAGCAGGCAGCGCGTGCTACAGTGGTATACATCACATCACCGTGCCTCTTTGGGAGCTAGTCTAGTAGTAGGATCTCGTGGGGGCGAGTTTGCTCACTGTTTAGCACCAACCGCGAACAGTGTTCATGCCTATAAAAACACAAAGGAAAACAGGGTAGCAAGCACCAACGGGGGTCGCTGGCTGCAACGGCCCCATAACTCGTGGATGGAAGATCTGGTGGCTCAAAACGTTAGCTAGGCCGAGGACAGGGAGGCATGGAACTCGATGCAGATCTTGTACTGTACGCACGCCTTTGCGCGGTGCATTACGCGCGGTATATGGGCGGACACGAGCCGGATAATAATGTTCAAAGCTGTTTCTTCAACGGGGCGGCGGTCTAGTCTAAGTCTAACCGTTAGACGAGGCAAGTCTGTCCGAGCGACTTTCGGCTGGTGAAGGCGAAGACCCTCGCTGAGAAGAAAATGAAAAGGGGTGTGAACCGGAGCTGCTTTATTTCAGTCAGACGCCTGCAGGAATATAAATCCTGAGGATCGATCGACAAATCAAACACATGCACTACCAACTTCTAGGTACGTACGTAGTAGCGGTTTTGACCTTCAGGTCGGCTTCCTCCCAATTGACATTTCTTCCCTCGTGGGCGAATTTGGCCTCCGGTGGGTCCTTCCACAGTCCATCTCCTCCACAACTGTCGGCCCAATCGACGATACAGTGGTCTTCCTGAGGCGCAGATCACGATCAGTTGCCAAAGACTATGAGCAGGTGTGTCTAGTGTTCGCGGTTCAGTTAACCCGGCAAAGCAGTCACGAATGCTCCCTGAAAAACACTGTGCTCATGCCTGCATATAACCGAAGCATTCCTTGTACTATGTTCTGTTTTAGCTACTACACCGTCAGCGTTAAGTTTAGCTCGACCTTGCGGTGACGGAGCCCGTCTCCTCACACCAGGGAATCAGTCTAGTTACAACACTGTAGGTGCACAGTGGAGTCTGAAACTCCTCGTGTATCGCGTGCCTTCTCGCCAAGAAAATGGAAGAGAACTATGAGAAGCTTTTTTGTTTTTTTGGAGGCAACTCAGAAGAAAAAAATGGAAGAGAAGAATTTTTTTTTTAGACAAATTTTTTTGAGACAATTTTTTCAGACAAATGGAAGAGAAGAGAGAGCAACTAGTTGACGAGCGCTCCTTCGGGAGCTCTCAGCCGCCCGCCATGTGTCGCGCTCTGGACGCTCCCTCTGGATTTTGTTTTTTTTTTCACATGCGTTTTCGGCTTTTTAAACGGTTTTTTTTAGGTTTCGGTTTTTCACCGGTCTTCCTTAGCTTTTGGGTAAAAAAAAATTTTAAAAAAAAATTTGCGCGAAAAAACGCATTTTATTTTTTTTTCTTTCGCGAGAGTCACGGTTTTGCTTTCGCGAGAGTCACAGCCGTGCCTCTCGAAAACGAAAAAAAAATATTTTTTTCCTTCTGCGAGAGCCACGGTTGTGCTTTCGCGAGCGGCACGACCATGCCTCTCGGAAACGAAAAAAAAACATGTTTTCTGTTTTTTTTCTTCCACGAGAGGCACGGTTGTGCTTTCGCGAGAGGCACGGCGTGCCTCTCGGAAACGGAAAAAACATGTTTTCTGGCTTTTTTTTCTTTCGCGAGAGGCACGGTTTTGCTTCCGCGAGAGGCATGGTTGTGCTTTCGCGAGAGGCACGGCCGTGCCTCCACGGGAATGGAAAAAAACGCGTTTTCTCTTCTTCTTTTTCATTCCGCGAGAGGCATGGTTGTGCTTTCGGAAGAGGCACGGCCGTGCCTCCACGGGAACAAAAAAAAAAACGCGTTTTCTCTTCTTTTTTTCATTCCGCGAGAGGCACGGTTTCGCTTCCGCGAGAGGCACAGTTGTGATTTCGCGAGAGGCACGGGCATGCCTCTTTCGGAAACGGAAAAAACCCGTGCTCCCGGTTCGGTTTTTTCGTCCTGTTTTTTCGTGAAAAAAGTTCGTTAAAACCTATCAACATGGGATCTAGTTTTGAAGATCTTGACGCGAGGAATCCAACGGTGAAAACGGTTCGAGATTTGGACGCACGGTTTAAGAAATAAAATATTTTGAATAAACAGATTTACGAAAAAGGGAAAACTCCCAGATTGTGACACTAATCTCGTATGTTGGGCCGCTAATCTCGTATCATTACCCGGGCTAACGGCCCATTATCAGAAGAAGAACCGAACGAACGACTTCAGAACGTCGACCTAAGAAAAAAAAACCTACCCCTCAACAAAAAAAAAAACCTAAGAAAAAAAAGTGGGGGAAGATCTCGACGACCCTCATCTCACCGTCGTTTGCCTAGAAAAGAGAGTCACCGTCGTCTCCGCCTTCTCATCGCCGGCCCCTGCCTCCGCCACTTGCCCACTCCCTGCCCCTAGTCCCGATCTCGCGCCGCCGGCCACCGGTCCGCGTCGTCACTTATCCCTTCCCTCTTCGCCTTCCATCCCGTGTCTCCCCCATACCCCGGCCGCCTCCGCTCAGTCCTCCCCGCGCACAGCCGCAGCCGCCGCCTGCCAACGCCCGAACGGACTACTGGCTGGCAGGCTACAGTCCAGGACGTGGCTGGTACACTGACACCTGGGGTCCTGCCGTTCCATTGGGCTAGCGATCCGAAGGAGGGGACGGGCGCACACCAGCTGTTCGAGGGAATGCACCTCTGAAACGCCTTTCCACCTTGGCCTCCTCGAGACGAACGAGCAGCGTCGAGAATGACGTTCGGGTCTGTCATCGAGAGGAACGTGGCGCGGCCACTCATGAGGCTGGTCACCATGGGCGGCGCGCCGATCCTGCAGCAGCTCCACCTGGAAGAAAGGCTGCTGCGCCGCACCAGCGATAACTGGTGCATTGTCAACGATGGCACGGCTCCTCCCACCATTGTCATGGGTGTCTCTGGGTAATGTCATCTCGGTGTCTTCAGTATGTTGCCTTTGTTCCTGCGTGCCTAGTGTGGTTGTTCATATGGATTTTCGTGCCAACAGGAAAGTCTCTGAGCTCGTCGAGATACAGCCTGTGCTTCAAAATCATGTGCCGGTGGTAAGGCGGTTCAGTGGAGGTGGCACTGTCATTGTTGATCAGGGGACAGTTTTTGTCACCTTCATATGCAACAAGACTGCCGTCGCTGGGTTGCAGCCGTTTCCCCGCGACATCATGTCATGGACAGGCCAGCTGTATGGTAAAGTGTTCCGTGGATTCGGGGAATTTCATCTGCGTGAAAATGGTATGTCAAATTAGCAGAGTATTTCACCACCGGCCAGTTACTTTTACAATGGAGTTGTTTTGTTTTGATCAGTGAAAATTATATCATTGTTCCTAATCAGGGCTTTGATTACGCATTTGCACTGACCATTTATATAGTGGTGTACACTGGCTATTCTCGAATCCCTGTACCGACCTTACTTGATCGTTCACCCTTTTTTTTCATCTGTATTTTATTTATTGACTGTTTTCAGGTCTCCAAATGTCTCAGGGTTTCCCACCGGGCATGTTTTGAATTTTGACCAGTTGCATCGCAAATCTAGAATCTACTAAACTGATCCATGTAGTCTGCAACTTTCGATAGCATAGATTGAAATAAAATCATGGACTCACATATCACACAACTAGCAATTCTGATCCCCATTGTAATCTTTGATTCTTGTTCTGAAATGTCACATATAAATGCATTCTGCTCTGTTTATTGCCTTGCAAATTGCAACAGTTCCTGGAATGATTTAATGTAGACAGAATTACTATCCTCTATCTGACATATCTCTTTCCAAATTTGAAATTATGTTTAAAAAAAAGTCGTTCCTGGATCTGGCATATATATTGAATATTTAGTGATGCCAATTCGCAATGTATGTGCTGTATATCTTTCCAAGACTACACTCATGTGTGCATTATTTTTCGCAGACTATGCATTCGATCATCGAAAGTTTGGTGGAAATGCTCAGTCCATAACAAAAGATCGTTGGGTACACCACACATCATTCTTATGGGATTATGATGTGAAAAATATGAGTTATCTAAAAAACCCACAACGTGCTCCTGAATATCGGCAGGTACAGTTATCTCTGTTCAATTTTGCTTTGCTTTGAACCAGCCAACGTATTAAATTTTGATATTTCTGAACAAAATATGGATTAAGAGATCATAACTCTGGCTAACTATGTCCATACCAGCTTCTATTGTTTGTTATGTTACCAAATTTGACGCTGGTTAGTGTTGGTATTATTCCCCAAAGATAGGGAAACAAGTTGATCTATTAGTAGCGGTCCGGTGGCTACCTTGACTATGATTTCACTGTTTCTAAACGACTCATGATGTCAAGATATGTAAATTACTTAACTATCAACTGAATTCTGCCGAATAAAAAAATCTCAGTTTAGAATAGATGCACTCTGCTTAGAATAGACACACTTCATAAAACTTGGTGCAATCCTTGGCACAATTTACCCAGGAGCAGAGCTACTCAGTCTCTTCCAGTTTTGGAAATATCAGTGATAGTTCCACTGAGAGATTGAATAAGAAAGTTTCTGAGCGAGATTGCAGTTTATTATTTCTTGATATTGACACCTGAAGAGAGAATAATATGAGGGATTTCATTGTAAGCATTTGAGTGCACATCCTTGAGAGTCATGTAGCTGAAAGCACTGAGTTGCGTAGTACATACTCCCTCCGTACCGAATTACTTGTCTTAGATTTGTCTAGATACAGATGTATCTAGACATGTTTTAGTGTTAGATACATCCGTATCTAGACAAATGTAAGACAAGTAATTTGGGACGGAGGTAATACATGTTTACCACCCATTATTGGCTGCAGTGGTCTGGCACTGCTGAAAACACCATGCAAAGTTTAGTGCCAGCAAACAGCATTTTCCCCCATGAATTGGCTTATTGCTGTTGAAACCTTGGCTGACTAGCTTTGATCCCCAAGTGGCACAATGACCGTTGAGTACATCCCAGTCTTTCATAGGCATAATTGCATTGTTATTACTTTTGTGATGATGGACTGATTCTGGGAAAGTTTTGTTCTAACGAAAATAGGTTTTGATTTTATAAAGTTAGGAACAGTGTCGTTCCCAACAATCATTACGAGTCTTTGAAGTTCTGTCATGGCGATCTCCAAACTAAAAGCCTTTCTTATTTTTCAGGCGAGGGACCACTCAGATTTCCTGTGCCGCATGAACGAGTACATGCCATCACGGTCAGTTTTCACTTAAGGGATTACCGTGGCCCTAGGAGACCACTTTACGGTCCAACACATAGAGCTAGAAACAGCGCTCTCCGAAGACCACGATGACTTCATGCCTTCTACGAAGGTGCTATCGCCGCAGGACTTGCAAGACATCATCTCCTCCAAAGAGCCCCCCACAGCAGAGAGAATTCAAGGATGGCCACGGTGATGAAGATAACTGCGTGTTTTGTGACATACGGCAATTTTTATGCCACACGATGTACCCAACTTGGAGTCACTGCTTTCACTTGATTTTGACAAATCAGTTAGTCAGAAGGTGTAGTTCCAATATTTTTGGCAGCCTTGGTTATGCTGTTGCCTGGTGAAAATCGGTGATAGGATTCGGACGAGGCTTTGTGAACATGCTTGGTTGGCAGGCCATTTGAGCTGCCACGAGTTACCGCACATGAGCTACCTTTGGTAAACTGCTTGCGGAACTTCGCACGCGGTCCACATATTACATACTGTGTGCGATGCTTTACATCATCGCACACAATTTGTTGAACATAATCGTTTGCCCATGAACACACACGGTTCTTGGATTTCAATCGTGTGTGCTATCTGACTTATCACACGCGTGTTTCGAACCAACTGTGAGCATCATTCTGTACTAGTGAAAGTGTTGTCTTATGACCCAATTAAAGAGTTTGATTTCCCAGCGGCCCCAACAGTAGGATGTTTACTGATCTGCAACATTCTACAACTCCTCGTCGTGACGGCCGGCGGCTGCCATGGATAGCTTTGGACTAGCCAAGCTCTCCAACCAGATCTCATCACGGACGGTGGCGTATTCGTCGTCGTTGCGGTGCCACGTCCAGACGGCGCTCGTCTCGTTGACGATCCTCAGCCGGCCGTGCCCAAAGCTCGCCTCCTGGAACACCGACAGGTGCGCCGACTTGTGATCCTCCAGGAACCTTCAACACAAAAACAAGAATCAAGCTTCAAAATCTAACAAAAGAGCAAGGAAATCCGCAACAGCAACAGTGAGATCGATCGATCGATTGCGTACTTGAGAGCAAGCCCTTCTCTATTGCCGCCGTCGCCGATGGTTATGTACATTGGGCCCTGGCCGTCGGCCTCGTTGTCATAGATCCTCGTCTGTTTCATCCATCAGCCAGAAAATTAGTTCATTGATGGAGCAAGAATGTAGGAACACCACGAGATGATCAGCTGTAAGAAGGCTGGCTTAATTACGAATCGCTCGTAGGCGTGGACGTGGCCGGAGAAGACGACGTCGACGCGGGCCTCGTAGAGGAGCGTCTCCATGGCGGCGCGCATCGCCTCGCCCTCCCCCTGGTGCGCCTGGTTGGTGTTATACCACGGGGCGTGCAGCAGCACCAGCAGCCACGGCGTCCTCCGCCGGTCCACGCCGGCGAGGTCCCGCTCCAGCCACGCGCGCTGCGCCGACCCCTCCTCGAACTCGGCGTAGGAGCCGAGCATCACGACGTGCGCCGCGCCGCCGGCCACGTCGAACGAGTAGTAGAGGTTGGAGGCGGAGCCGCTCTCCTCGTGCGGCATCCGCCACCGCGCGTTGTAGGCGACGAAGGGCGCGAACCCGACGACGGGGAGCGCCTCCGCCTCGTGGTTGCCCTCCGTCACCATCCACGGCCGCGCGCTCGCCAGCGGCTGCACCAGCCGGCCGAATGAGTCCCACAGCGGCTGCTGCGTGTCCGCGTACGACAGGTCGCCCGGGAGCAGCAGCATGTCGTAGTCCGCGCCGCCGATGTGCGCCAGCGTCGACGCCGTCCACCGGGTCTGCCCGAGGTCGCCGATGACGACGAGCTCCACCGGGAGCGACGCCGGAGGGGTCCGGAGGGTGAGCTCGTCGCCGGCCTTGCCGCACCGGTAGTGGTAGGTTGTGCTGGGCGCCAGCGGGCCGATCGTCACGTGGTGGATCGCGCCGGACTCGTAGAAGAAGTATTTGTACGTCGCGTGGTCGCCCGTCGCCGACGCGGTGTAGTTGCCCTGGGATTCGCCGTACTCCACCACTGACGGCGTGCTCCGGTCGTCAGTGACCCATGAAATCCTCATCTTGTTCCTTCCCACAGTTGAAATGTGCACCTAACGGGTACCATGTGAAAATGCCGAGAAAAGTAAACACAGTTACATAAAAGAATTGTATGAACACTCCCTAAAACAAAGAACTGTATGAACACTGAAAAAAAAACTATTGAGGTGCCAGCAGTTTTTTGCTATTGGAACTCAGGCTCTAGGAGCCAGTTTAAAAAAATATATAATCAAAATTCATAATTTGAAGTGTTGAAAAGTCTCCAAAAAATACAAACATAAGTATGGATGCACTACATGTTTTGTAAAGTCCCGTGATAAAATTTGTTTTGATGTCTCCTAAAATCCAGGTTGCCTTCCCATCTCAATTTTGTCTCAACTATAGTCGTGGATTCATTCCCATCCTGGTAGGCACCGGGAGAATATCTAGTGCTACGGACTCCCAGATGCTACTGTGATACGGGCTCCTGGGTCGTCAAACAACCATTACATGCAACTTTTTTAACTCAATTATCTATGGATGAATTTTGCTATTTCGTAGCGCCATCTTCATTCAGAGGAATGAACTCCATAACAGAACTTCGCCCCATCTTCACTCAGAGGAATGAACTCAATAACAGAACTTCGCCCCTGCACGGACAGACAACTAGGGGAGCAACAAAGATGAACTCCAAAAGGTGTTCCGAAGCTACTCATAATGGGCTAGACAATTTCGATGAGACGACATACAATTTAATGTAGAGAGAGAGATGAGTATCTTAGTAAGTGCTAATATCAATGAAAAAATAGCGTACTATAGCAAAATAACATCGGTCTTAAAGTCTGCTAGCTATATCGCACTATAGCGTGCTATTAATAAGGCATTGTACACTCATTGCTCTTCATGCTACAACATGCTATCAGCAACGCTGTAGCACTGATATATGTCATGAATGACAACAGATAAGACATCTAAGATATTATACTATACCCTAATATATAATGCTTTTCACTGTGAGCAACCTAATGATGCCATTGGGAGTGGTAGTAGGGTGTGATTTGGCCGATTTAGACGTCCTAGCAGCTGAAAGAGATTTGGCCGATTTAAAGGCTTGATGCTGGTTTAAATATGGCCAGTACTGGGTGCCGGCGCGCCGGCCCAAAGTTTCGGTCGGCCCAGCCACCCGATACAGGCGCGTATAGCCGTCTGATTAGACCCCAGCGTCATCTTCTTTCTTCCCCTTCGTCTTCAATCTTCGCCTCCTTCTTTCCTCTGCCCTCCTGCTTGCAGCACCATCGCGAGCGCCGCCGTGCTGCCTGCTTCCCGCCTCTCGCCTCGTGGCCGTCCCGCCTTTCCTCTGCATGTCCTGTCGCGACCCGATGCAGCGCCGCCAACCTTGCCGCGCCATGCGGCTGCCGGCATTGCAGCAAAAAGGTCGCCGATGGTTTACAGCCCCCTCTGTTGCAACTCCGGTCATCAACAGTGGCAGCTCCCCCTACCCTCCCCCCCTCCCGTCGCCAACGGTTTTCGACGTGAGCTGCCGTTGCAAAACCAGAAAACGGTTGTAGCAAAAAAAAATAGGCTGCTTCCAGCAAAACTAAAATACGATGGTAGCAAAAAATTGGTCTGGTCCAGCAAATCGAAGAAGGGTGGTAGCAAAAAATGTGTATAGTTCCAGCAAAAAAATACACTGGTTCCAGCAAAAAAAAGAGAAAAAAATGCACTACATGCGCCGCGGTCACCGTGGTCACCATGGTCACCATTGAGTGAGGAAAAAGCCAGTTCCAGCAAACCATGACAATGGTTCCAGAAAATTACCACGTTGGTTGCAGCATTTCATCGATCTTGCGACCGGGGCTTCTAGCAAACATGGTCTCCGGTTCTAGCAAAACGCGACGCCGATTCAGCAAAAAAAGACACCGGTTGCAACATTGTCGTGGCGTCCCCACCGCGCTCCGCGGCCGCACCATCGCTACTCGTTGTAGCTCTCCGGAATGCTGGTTTCAGCAATTCGCGCGAGCGGTTGCAACATTAATCGGCTCGCCGTCCGTCGTTCAGCTCCACCGACGCGTCGCTCGTCGCGCCAGCAGAACACGACCATCCGCCCTTGTAGCTCCCCCCCACCCCTTAGTTGGGTTTGCATGCCCGCGTGCGGGAAGCATCTCGTCGGCGCGCACTCCGGCCTGTACTCGGGCCACGTGTGGTAGTAGCTCGCCGGCGCACACTCGACGGGGGTGGCAACGGGGGATAACGACAGTCGCGCGGGGGTAGCAACGGGGATGCGAGAGGATGAAGACGAAATCAACGCAAAAATACGAAGGATAAGGTGGGGTTCGCGCTTCCTTCTGGCCACATGATGCAGCCCTGATCGAAACACGGGTCCGGCCCAAAGTTCGGCCGGCGCGCCGGGTGTAAATGTTTTCCTTTAAATATATACTCCCTCCGTTCCTAAATATAAGTATTTGCAGAGATTCCACTATGGACTACATACGAAGCAAAATGAGTGAATCTACACTCTAAAATACATTTAGATACATCCGTACGTGGTTCATAGTGAAATCTCTAGGAATACTTACGTTTAGAAACGGAGGGAGTACTTGGCAGCTTCAAAACCCAAGGACCACTTGCGCAGGCGCAGCAGTCGGCAAGCTCAGCCCATGCCGACCAAAACAACATGGACCAGTTGTTTATACCTGTACCAAAAAGCATTTCGGTCCTGTCCTGCCCTCAAGACTAGTCCGAAACGCGCTTTGTTCCATTCCGGTATGTATGAGAGAGCAGCACATACGCGCTGGTATAAAATTTCTTAGAACTTGGTTGTAGACAAATTTTATTCAATATTAAATTTTTCTTTGCACCTACTTTTAGGCCCACACGTCTTAAATTATATTTCTTTACCATCTACTTTTCTCCCACAATTTAAGCTAAATTGTAGACTATGGTTGGAGGACCTCGGCCCCGTCCACTGTCAGCGGACACGTCCGTGTCCACAGACAGTTGATGTTCCAAAATAGGTGATCCACAATCTACACATGAGCATGGTAGCATCTTGTACAGGCATCAAGAACTAAGGGGTAGCTGAAATTAATCTCAGATTGAGTTGCTACAAGCAATGTCATTGTTATCCATTGTCTGGGGCTTTCTGGCTTCGCAATATAGATGTCTAAAAAAAGGATTATCTGTCTATATATAAACAAAAAACAGAGGATTGGGGGATAAAACAGAGTTGACCAAGCCAGAACGCTTCTGCCACCAAATTCTTGTGAAGAATTATGGTTTGAAAAATTCTCAAAAATCAGCTGCCAGCATCTCTGCGCGGCAAAATGAACAATAAGCAGCTAAAAAAATAACCCTGCAACTAATGTCAAGTTCTTGCAGAGTCCTGAGAGTTCTTGAGAGTAAAAAAAATCTGCCGTACCTGCTGAGGATGAGCCGCCGGCTTGTCGTGGGCCGTCAGCACAAGCGGGCTCGGCGGCTGCCGGACGTACTCATCGGCGCGCGCGCAGAGGAACATCAACGACGCGAGCCCCTGCATGAGCACCCTCCACGAGTTGGCCATGGTTCCCGCAAACAAGCTCCCGCGCCCGAGCGCCGCCTGGTCCATGCCGCGCAGGCACCGCTCGTTCGCCGCCGCGAAGAGGACCCTGGCCACGCCGAGGACGCTGCCGGCGGCGACGTGGTATAAAACGCGGATGAGCGCCGCGGCTACGCGGAATGCCACGCAGATGAAGAGCAGCGCGCGGAGCAGAAAGGCGGTCGGCTTCTTACGCGTGTCGCCGCGAAGCCAGGAGGAGCTCGTCCCCTCCGTCGACATGGCCGTCGCCATCGCCGACCTTGGCTTTAAGAAGCACCAGACCTGGTAGGGTGTAATCGCACGTCATTGCGTTAATACTAGTATTTATGAGACGAGGACTTGCTGGTGGGCATATGTTGTGGGCCTCGTAGGTATCGGGTGGGAGTCTATCCGGAGGGAGATGCGACTGCGGTACCTGACATGTGCCGTCGGCGGCTGCGACGGTTGCGGCCACCGGAGAGGAGGCGCGTGCTGGCGGTGGCGATGTGGTGGAGGGGGAGGGAGGGAGGAGATAGGTAGGTTGGGGCTGGCATTGCTGCAGATTTTCTTTTTCTTTTTTCGTTGTGTGTTCCTCTTGATTTCTGCATTCGTTTGAGCCTCCGTAGCAGCAAATGTCTCTGTTTGGATGGAAGCTGAAAGCAACACGTCAGCTGCTGACGGGTTGGAGGTTGATGACTCGATGGGGACAGGAGGATATTACTAGTAGATGCGGTTTGGGAGGCTGAAACCATGGAGGGCTTTTTTACTGTTTTGACCCATTGTCAAAAGTTTAGCACGATTTGATTCTAATTTAAAACTTTTTTGAGATCTGACCCATTTCAAGACGCCAGCAACCATGGCGTTTTGGTTACATGAAAGGCGCCACTGTCTCCGGCGTCTAGCCCTGGTCCACTTTCTGATCAGTTTTTTAACTGCCCGACGTGGCAAAAGAAAGACGCCATCAACCATGGCGTTTAGGTCCGAAACGTTAATTGGCATGGCATGCACACACGTATAATTCCTGTGGGGTGGCTTGCTCACTCGCGCATGTCATTGTCATGCATGCCGTATGCATGCACGCCCACACTAGCACGCAACACTCTCATCACATGTGGATTGATGGATCGATCATGGGCTGATGGATGGAAGCACCTCACGCGTGCGCGTAAGTGCCACCCCATCAGTTGCTCCGACGATCAACTAACATCATCCGACCTGTTGCTTCCGTGGACATGCTAAAGTAGCTTAGAGCATTTACATCCGGATACAACAATTTGACCAAACGCCCGCAACATTCTAGGACTGTGATCGGCCACGTCTCAAATAATCTCTTCCACAACTGGATATCTCAATAAAAAAATAATTCAAATTCATACTATTACATGCAATTAATAAACAATCTCAAAATCATTTTTTCGAAAAGGAGGATGACCCCCGGCCTCTGCATTTGAAAGATCATGCAGCCATTTTATTAATTATTTACAAAGACCTTATAAAGTAGTACATCAGGTAGTCTGAAGCCATCATCTTAGCAACATCTGTCGTTACTCCTATCCACTTGATGAAGGGGTGCCGATAGTCCGAGCCTAACCAAACAGACATCGCACAAATGCCTAACATCTAAAACCGGAGGCCCCAACCAAGCCACATACCGGGTTTGGGACGCAAACCGGTCGGACGCACTCTCATAGGTCGTCGCCGCCATCTTCCACCGATCCATTTTCAGAGCAGGTCGTTGCCGGAGACCAGGTTTTCACCTGGATCTGTCCCATGAGCATCCAACCGACAACATATGCATTGTTCAGACCGCCTTCAAAGCCCCAGATCTGGCCACCCAGATCCGACGACCATCCACAACAGCACTGCCATCGTGTGAGCCCTGGCACACCGGCCACTGCTTGCATGTGCCACCACTGGAGCCTGTGAGAAGGGACGCCACCCCACCTCGCCAAACCGTGAGAGCCGCCGAGAGGAATCCCGCGCGCTCGTCACCGTCGCTGATCCAATCCAACCCAGAGCCAAAGTCACCATATCGCCGGCGCAGATCCGCCTTGAACAGGGACATCGCCACGACATGCCGCCGCGAGAGGCCTAGGCTTCACCTACCACCACCTTACCGGGTGGTCACTGCCACGAAGTCCTCCACGCCGCCGCATCACCCACGCAGGCACCCCACGCCGGCGAGCCGCCGGTTCGGGCGCCTTGTACCGCGCCCAGGCCCGAGGAGGCCGGCCCGCGCTGCCCATCGGGCGAGGGAAGAAGACGCCCCGCCGCCGTTGTCGCCGGTCGGGCTTCGCCCTGCCGCGCCCTTGGGCGGCGGCGAGGGATGGGGAGGCAGGTGGAGGCGACTGCGGCGCAGATCGGAGGTCCCTCCCCGTCGCCTCGCGGGGGCAGCACGGGAGGGTTAGGTTTCAAAAAAAAAAGAAAAAAATGTATCACGCATTCAAATATATCATCTAAAAACTAGAGTATCATTATTTTAGGCGAACTAAAAATCACATTCATCTTATCTGGTGAGATCAGAGGCAGAAATATCTATAAAATGTTTACAGTAGGTAGATCTCAATGAGAGTGCTAGATAGCCCTTAGTGAGAGTGATGCATGCGTGTGTACGCCATGCATGGCATGCGCGAGTGAGCAAGCCACCCCATAGGAATTATACGTGCGTGCATGCCAATTAATGTTTCAGTCTTTGAGACATAAACGCCATGGTTGATGGCGTCTGTCATTTACCACGTCACGCAGTCAAAAAACTGATCAGAAAGTGGGCCATGGCCAGACGCCAGAGACCATGGCGTCTTCCATGTAACCAAAACGCCACGGTTACTGGCATCTTGAAATGGGTCAGATCTCAAAAAAGTTTCAAACTAGGGTCAAATCGTGCTAAACTTTCGATAATGGGTCAAAACAGTAAAAAAGTCCACCATGGATGTGAGGTGGCAAGCAATCTAGTCACTTGATCCATTTTACGACTTTGATCGAAGGAGTTTGGAGAATTGCAATGGTTAGTTTTACTTCTAGAACTAGTCTGTGCTTCGAGATCATGTGTGCTACGGTTCAGATAGCAATCACTGCCATGGCGAGGGTGTGGTTCATAGATCTCAGAGTTTCATGGAGAATTACATAGAGATTCAGAGGAGGAGGGAGCTAACTTGGAGAGGAAGAAGATACAGAACAGAGTAGTCTGTCAATACAATTCATCGATGCCTCACTCCCACGACACGGCACACCTAAATACGCTACAAGACGGGCCTAGACAGAACGGCCCACACGCACATGGCTCCAGGCCCACTGGGTCGTGGCACTCCCCTCCCCTTGCAGCGGGCTTGTCCTCAAGTTGGTACCACTTAAGATAGCACACTCGCCCACTCCCAGGTTGCCATCGACGTCGACAGTCCACTCCAAGCGACCTTGTACTGCTTCCTGGTGCGTCCTCCGAAGCGAACCAGACGAGAATCGAGAACCTGACATGGTTTGGGCACGGCAGGACAAACCTGAGCATACTGCAATGACTCTGAGGTTGGCACTTGTTCTTGTGGTGGTTTAGCCGGTTTCAGCAAGGAAACGTGCACCACCGGATGGATTTTACTGGATGCAGGCAGTTGTAGACGGCATGCAACATCTCCCACTCGCTCCAAGACCAGATAAGGCCCAAAATACTTGAAACCCAACTTGTGATCGGTATGTCTTGCCACTGACTGCTGCATATATGGCTAAAGTTTTAGAAAGACCCAATCACCGGCAGAAAAAACTCTGTCTGAACGATGCTTGTCCTCTTGAGTCTTCATGCGTTGTTGAGCCCTGAGAAGATGTTCTCGAATAGTTGTAGTCATAGCATTGCGCTCTGCCAGCCAAGTGGTTAAGTCACTCGAGGTGGAGGACTGCAGATTTGCAACTCCCAAGTGTCTTGGTTGGTAACCATATAACACCTGAAATAGAGTTTTGCCCAGAGCAGAATGGTAATTGGTATTGTACCAATACTCGGCCTGGGGAAGACAGTAGGCCCTTTTTTTGGAGCAGAATGAACCATGCAACGAAGGAAAGTTTCCAGGCATTGATTTAGCTTCTCAGATTGCCCATCGGTTTCAGGATGATTGGCTGAACTCATATTCATCTTGGTGTCAGTCAATCTGCAAAGTTCCTGCCAAACAGTGCTAGTGAACAGTGGATCTCTGTCTGTAACCAAAACCATTGGAAGGCCGTGTAGCTTGTACACATGATCTAGGTAAACTTGGGCCACTGTTAATGCAGTAAATGGGTGGGACAGGGGAATGAAATGCCCATACTTGGTAAATTTGTCTATAATGACCGGAATAGTATCATAGTTCTTACTTTTGGGAAGTCCACTGATAAAATCCATGGTTATCATGTTCCAAGCTTCGGTAGGCACATGAAGTGGACTCAACATTCCAGGTTTCTTAATATGCTCCACTTTAGCTTGTTGACAGACTGTGCAATCTCTCATATATTGTTGGATGTCCTGTTTCATAGAGGGCCATGAGAAAAGGGCCTTAATTCTTTGGTAAGTGGCCTGAAAACCTGAGTGGCCTCCTACTGCACTGGAATGAAGAGATAGGAGTATAGCTTGGTGAGCATCTTTGTTGTTTCCCAGCCACACTCTTCCTTTATGTCTGATCACCCCTTGTAATAGCTCAAATCCTCTGGCATTAGAGCCAGTAACACTGAGTTCAATTAATAATTCTTGAGCTTGAGGGTCTTGCAAGTATCCTTCTGCCACCACTTCCAACCACTGAGGAGTACAAGAAGACAGGGCAAACAAAGCTTCAGAGCCAGAAACTCAAGATAAGGCATCAGCAGCAGTATTTTCGTGTCCTTTTTTGTACACTATAGTATAGTTCAGTCCCATAAGCTTAAGTAGGGCCTTTTGTTTAATTGTGTTGGAAACCTTTTGATCTTGTAAATGTATCAAGCTTCTATGATCTGTACTAATAACAAAAGGAGCATGCTGCAGATAAGCTTTCCATTTCTCTACTGCCAAACACTCCTTCTCATAAGTAGAAAATCCTTGTGCTTTAGGACCTAGGGCTTTGCTCAAGTATGCAATTGGGTGGCCTTCCTGAAGTAGGACAACACCAATGCCCACATTGGTAGCATCAGTTTCCACAGTGAAAGTTTTCTGGAAATTAGGCAAGGCTAGCACAGGTGAGGATAACAGAGCTTGCTTGAGGTGCTGAAAGGCAGACTCAGTGGTAGGTGTCCATACAAAAACAGTGTCCTTCTTGAGCAGATTAACCAAACTTCTGTTGATAACCTCATAATTTTTGATGAAGTTTTTGTAGTAACCTGTGAGCCCTAAAAACCCCCTTACCTCTTTCACATTCTTAGGGACAGGCCAGTCCAGAACTGCTTGCACCTTAGCTGGGTCAGTGCTGACTCCATTTTTGCTCACAACATGTCCCAAGTATTCCAATTCTGGCTGAGCAAAAGAGCATTTGCTAAGGTTAACATAGAACTGGTTCTGTTCCAAGATAGCAAAAACTTCTTTAAGATGCTGCACATGCAATTCCAATGTAGGGCTGAACACCAATATATCATCCATAAAGACTAACACACATTTTCTGAGTAAGAGAGCAAACAACCTGTTCATAGCATCTTGAAGTGTGGCAGGAGCATTAGTAAGACCAAAAGGCATTACCAGAAATTCAAAAAGCCCATGATGTGTTTTGAAAGTTGTTTTATGTTCTTCCGCGACCAATAATCTGATCTAATGGTATCCATATTTGAGATCCAATTTTGTAAACCATTGAGCACCAGAAAGTTCATCCAATAATTCCTCCATTACCGGCATTGGATATTTGTGTTTGACTGTGATTGCATTTAAGTGTCTGCAATCCACACAGAATCTCCAAGTGCCATCTTTTTTCTTAACTAGGAGCACAGGAGAAGCATAAGAGCTGGAGCTTAACTGGATTACTCCATGTTTCAGCATCTTCTTTACTTGTTGCTCAATCTCAGTTTTCTGCATTGGGTTATACCTGTAGGGTTTTACATTGACAGGAGGTGCTCTAGGTAACAATGGAATTTTATGATCAAAAGCCCTGGAAGGAGGCAGTATAGCAGGATCCTCGAAGACTTTTGTGTGACTGCCCAAAACTTCCTGGATAGCTAGAGGAATGACCTTGGAAGGAGGCAATGTAGCAGGGTCCTCAAGGACTTTTTTGTGGCTGTCTAGCACTTCCTGTACAGCTGGAGGAATGGTCCCAATAACAGGAGAGCATTTAGACACATAACTAAGTTGCAGAATATGATCTACTGCAGCAGTAGCTAGCAACCCTTTCAACTGTTTCCCAGACAATTTTTTGCAGGTATGTAACACATCAATAACTCCTCTCAGTCTGACTTTCTTATCATTGTACTTGAATTTCATGATTTTCTTCTTCCAGTCCACCCACATGGGACTCATAGTCTCCAGCTAGTTCATGCCCAGAATTAGATCATAATTCTCCAATGGCAATGCTTTTAAAGAAGTAGTGAAACATGTGCCTTGGCACCACCATTGTAGATCAAAAACTTGTTTAGTGCACAGCAAGGTACCCCCACCAGCTACAGTAACGGTTGTAGGCGGTAAAGCATCTACAGGAAAATTTAAAGCTTCCACCAATTGTTCACTGATAAAATTGTTGGAGCTGCCCGAATCGATGAGAATGAGCAAGTG
Organism: Thinopyrum elongatum; assembly: GCA_011799875.1. Lineage (NCBI taxonomy): Eukaryota > Viridiplantae > Streptophyta > Magnoliopsida > Poales > Poaceae > Thinopyrum > Thinopyrum elongatum. The sequence continues at coordinate 649,256,209 of CM022298.1, forward strand.
TCTCTTCCCAATCATGCCTTGCAATTTGATACTCTCCTTGCATGAAGTACCACTGACAGCTTCTAAGGACAGTTTCATGAGAGAAGCAGCAGAATCTGAACTATTTTCACTATCATCAGTAGTATTCCCAGGTTCAGGTTGTTGTTCTGCTACTGGTGGTTCTGACCAGTCAGAGATCTGCAATGCGTCGATGAGTTCCTGCATGACATGCAACTGCGCCATCTTCGGGCACTGATGACCAGGTCCATATTTCTCTCTGCACTTGAAACATTCACCACGAGCACGACATTGAGCTCTCAGAGAGTCCACCTTATCATTATATTTGTTCGTGTTCTCTGTCATGGGCTCAGTCGGAGAGACTCCCATTAATCTTTGATGCACATAAGGTTTATACTTGAATTTGTACACATGTTTGTCTGTCGGAACACTGGTGTCCTCTGCCAAAATAACTTCCTGCGTTTGAGCAAAGGAATATGCCAGATCAACTGTAACAGGATGCTGTAACTTAACAGGAACATGAATAGCAGGTTGCAATCCTACTATGAAACAGTTGACAAAGAATGTTTCATCATAGGAAGGATTGTACACCACAATTTTATGCATGTACTCTTCAAACTGATGAGCATAATCATCGACTGAACCAGTCTGCTGAAGAGTAAAGAAGGTGTCCATGAGCTTAGAGTATTTGTGTCGATTGAACTTAGCAAACATAGCAACACACAATTCCGGCCAACTCTGAATATTGTGCATAGATTCATAAGTTTGGAGCCAGAGAGCTGCATTCCCAGAAAAGTGCATGATCGCAAAATGAACCGAGAGATTAGACTGAACAGAGTACATGCGGAAATATTTTTCACACTGACATTTCCACCATTTGGGATTGTCACCATCAAATTTGGGGAAATCAGAACGAGGAATGCGCGTATTGGAACGACCCTGTGCTGAATTTGGCCGGGAGTTGCCCAAATTTTCCGGCGCATCAGATAAGTCTTCAATGCAGAGATGTGGGATAGGTTGGGCTCACCATTGCCCAGGTTGAGCCTGGGTGTGCGGGGCGCACGCAGATCCACCCCCTGAGGGTTTGGCGCAGCTTGGTGCCCGTCGGGACGGCATGGACCGGGACGCTGATGAGGTGGTGCAGTCGTCATCGGTGCCTGCTCCAGGACGGCGACACGCTTCAGCACGCCAGTGAGAGATTGCCGCATCTCCTCGACTGCTGCGTCGAGGCCGTTGTTGGAGATCAGCAGTCATCCCAACGTAGATTCCGTGCGGTTGAGGGACGCAGTGGTGGACTGCGCGAGCGCATCGAAGGCCTTGGCCGAGGACGACGCATATGTGTCCACCGCCGTGCGCAGTTCGTCAAGCCCCTTCGCGTTGTGAGCTCCCGCATCTGAAACCGCCTTGCTCTGCTCGATCGTCGCCTGCACAAGCTTTTGCAGCTCGGCAAGCGTGAGTTCCGCCGCCGCCATGCGGGCAGACAGCGTCGGGCGACCGAATCTCGCCGTGGAAACAGCTTACAATTTGTCCCAACCTAGCGCAGGTACACCAAGGTGTTTTGCGCGAATTCCGATCGGAATCCACACCTTTTGCCAGGAATTAGGGGTCAAATCGGAATAGGTCGCAGCGGATGGGGAAAAAATCGGGGCGAATCGGAGAGGCTCTAGATACCAATTGCTACGTTTCAAATAGCAATCCCTGACATGGCGAGGGTGTGGTTCATAGATCTCAGAGTTTCATGGGGAATTCAGAGGAGGAGGGAGCTAACTTGGAGAGGAAGAAGATACAGAACAGAGTAGTATGTCAATACAATTCATCGATGCCTCACTCCCACGACACGGCACGCCTAAATACGCTACAAGACGAGCCTAAACAGAACGGCCCACACGCACACGGCTCCAGGCCGACTGGGTCGTGGCAATGTGCCTCTCGACGTCTTGGGCTGAGGTCCTCCGCACATCGAGGGCATCGCCGTCGTCGCCACAGAGCCCAAACAAGACATTGAAACTAAAAAAACGAGTGGAAGCACTTTTCACGCCAAGGAAGAAAGAGGAGAGAGATTTAACAAGCAAGCCGAGCTAAGAGCATCTCCAATAGAGAATGTAGATGTAAAAATAACTGATTTTTTACATCACGAAGGCAAAAAAATGATGCTTCAACGGATGATGTAGATGCAAAAAAGATTACTTGAGTTTTCTCCGTAATGTAAAATAGGGCACCATATGATGCAAATTGGCCGCTCGAGCAAAACACGTGCTGCCCCAACTGCCACGTGGAACATTTCCACCGCGCACCCGCTTCTCCACCCGAACCACGGCTGTCGGCATGGTTGCGGCCGCCGCTCGTCCGCCCTCCCCTGAGTCCGCCGCGACCCCACCGCCTCACCCCCGCCACCCCGGAAGGCCTCCGGAGGTCCCGCCACTGTGCCGATTTGGATCCGTCGCCGTGCAAAGTTTCGGTGGATTCGGCGGTTGGCCGGAGTGTCTACACCCTGACGGCTCCCGGTGCTCGTGGTTGTCGTCCGGCGTAGGTCTTCTTGCCGTCGGAGTTATCGCAGGTAGGTGCGCAACCATCGTGACCGAGCCGAGCGGCCACTGCTTCAGTCGGCGTCGCCTCGTCGAAATTACGGGCAGCCTCCTACAGGCATGCGTCAACGAGGTGGAGGAGAGGCCTCAATGACCGGTACGGCTCCCATCTTCTAATATTGATGATGATTTATTTGAGATGATTTATGATTTATTTTAGATGATTTATGGTTTATTTGAGATGATTTTGATGTTATTTGGTTTAAATATGTATGAAATTGTAGAGCCGTTGTTGTGTGGCTGCGCTATTTTACACCATCTATTGGAGTACTATTTTACATCATTTGTTGGAGTTGAAGGTTTTTGATGATGATATAAAAAAAATCATTTTTTGGTGATGTAATTTTTACTTGAAGATCACATCCGTGCGGGTGCGCGTGGTGGTTATACCAGCTTGCCTCATTGCGGCGGGTCGCGCAGTCTACCAGCCGGTCCCCATCGTCCCTCATCCCCTCCCCCTTCGCAGATATCTGGTGTGACAGGTGCCACTTGGGAGGCGACGCGCGCACACCAGGTGTTCGAAGAAATGTATCTCTGAAGTGTTTTCACCTCCCTCTGGCCTCAGCGAGAGACGACAAATCGTCATGAATGACCTCTGGGTCTTTCTTGGGTGGTGCGCCCACCCTGCAGCAGCTCCACCTGGAGGAGAGGCTACTGCACCGCACTAGCGATGACTGGTGCATCGTCAATGCTGGCACAGCTCCGCCCACCATTGTCATGGGTGTCTCTGGGTAATGTCCTCTTGGTGTGTTCAGTATGTTGCCTTTGTTCCTGAATTGCTAGTGTGGTTGTTCATATGGGTTCTCGTGCAACCAGGAAGGTCTCCGAGCTCGTTGAGATACAGCCCGTGTCGAGACCATGTGCCGGTGGTAAGGCGGTTCAGTGAAGGTGGCGCTGTCATTGTTGATCAGGGGACGGACAATGTTCGTCACCTTCATATGCAACAAGACTTCTGGGTTGTACCCGTTTCCGCGACATCATGTCATGGACAGGCCAGCTGTATGGTAAAGTGTTTCGTGGATTCGGCGAATTTCATCTCCGTGAAAATGGTATGTCCAATTAGCAGAGCATTTCATCACTTGCCAGTTTAATTTTACAATGGAGTTGTTTTATTTTAATCAATGAAACATTATCATTATTCCTAATCAGGCCTTTGATTATGCATTTGCGTCTACCATTTATATAGCAGTGTGCACTCGCTATTCTCGAATTCCTGTACTGAACTTACTCAATCTTTCATCCTTTTTTTCCTCTATATTTTATTTTATTGACTGCATTAAGGTCTCGAAATGTCTCTGGGTTTCCCAGTGTGCATGTTTTCAATTTTGACGAGTTGCAACTTTACATAGAATTGATTAAAAGAAAGCCATGGAATCATATATCACTTTTTTTTTTTTGAAAAAAGGGTTCTCCTTCCGATTTCATTTATCAGAAACCACCAAGTCTTTACAGCTACTAAACATAAAATAAAATACAGCACCACTAGATATCCTAGAGCATCTAACCAGCCGCAAGCTGAATATGGCCTTATGAACCCCACTTGGGACTTCAGATCACCATCAGCAAATGCCCAGGAAGATAAAAAGCAACGTTTGAGACACTGCTTATAAAAATACAGTCAACCAACCAACAAGCCATAGAAAGAGTGAAAAGCAAAGTACATTTTTAAACAACCATGACACTGAGCACAGCCAGCTAAGATCGCAAATAAACAAAAGGAGCTGCTCCAGAAGGGTCTTCGCACATGTTGACTTTCTTCAAATCTTCACTCTATCCGGAGCCCACCAAAATGCCATTCTTGGACTGCACGAAAGACTTCATTTGTTGTCTGCTCTCGCATTCCTACCACCCACTTCAGCTTTCTTTGGTTTTCCTGCTTTTTCTGCAAAATAGTCCAATCATTTAGCCGTCTGGCAATCATATTAATGTGGACACAAGGGTCAGTAATTTTTGCATTATCGAAAACACTACCATTTCTTAATTTCCAAATAGTCCAAAAGACCACAACCACTCCTGTGAATTCCAGGTGTTTTTCATCAGTTCTAAATCTTTTCAGCTAAGTATGAAGCAAAGCATCTGAATTATCAGGTATATCAAGCAAATTAAAATCACACTTAATATTCCACGGCATTCTAGCCATGGAGCACTTCATGAAAAGATGATCAATGGATGCATCCAAACCACAAAAGGGGCAAATCCTGCTACCAGGTCATCACCTTCTAATTAACTGTCTTTTGTCAAGATACTATTTCTAAGAACTAACCACATAAAGATCTTAACTCTCTGAGGAATTTTTGTTTTTCACATGAAGCTGTGTGGAAAATTGCCATTTTCAATCAGTTTCCTATAATATGATTTGACCTAGTAGACACCATTTTTTTTGTTAGTCCATTTAATAGTATCTTTTTGGTCAGTGACAGTAATGTCAGCACATACACATCTTTGATGTGATTCCATAATTCCAGTGATTCCAGCAACATTGAAGTGTATTTGGTCAAGTCCTTTTTCCATAACATCAGCTACTGATAAATTCTTGTCAAGGCAAATGTTATACTATCTAGGGAAATTGTGTTGGAGTGGTTTATCTCCTAACCACCAATCTTCCCAAAATTTCACATTTTCCCCATTCCCCACAGTAAATTTAAACAGGGAAAAACATGATTCCTAAATTTTAACAAGCCATTCCAAAACTGGGAATCTCCTCTGGGTTTTATTCCAGTAAGGCATTTATTTCTCTGTTATTTTTTTGTTAAAATTTCCTGCCAAAGACCCTCAGAATTATAGATCTTCCACCACCACTTACAAAGCAAAGCCTGATTCATAACAACAAGGTTTTGAATAACAAATCCTCCTAAATCTTTGGGTCTGCACACCTCAGAACAGTTGACAAGGTGATAATTTTTTTTCCTCCTGCCAGAGCAATCTGGACTGAAGAAATCCATTCTCTTATTGACTCCCACTGTTAATCCATAAAAGGACATCATAAAGTTTGGTATTCCATTGAGGGAGGATTGGATCAAGGTAACTCCAATACCACTAGGCAATAGCCTACCTTGCCAAGTGCTCCCTCTGTAAAGAAATATAAGATTGTTTAGATCACTACTTCAGTTTTAGGAATCAAGGTAATTATCCCATAGTTTAATCTGGAAATATGCTGATAGAATTCAACAGTAAATCCATCAGGTCCAGGGGATTTATTATGAGTAATTTTAAAGACAACTTCCCTAATTTCTTCCAAAGAGAACGTTGCAGTCAATTTCACTTAATCTTAAAACTACATCATTAGGCCCACTTTCCATATCAGGAAGTGTATCTAATTCTAATTTTTTAATACCAATTCCACTTTCCATATCAGGAAGTGTTATCCAATATATCATAACTATCATCAATAAATTCTTCTAAATTGCTATTAACCGGTAAATTTCTCCAGTTGCCATCATCCCAAATCACATCATGATCCATCTGATCCACAGTAAATTGTTTTTATCAATTATAGATGAATTTTAATAGCAAAATTATCATCACCCTCAATTCCAGAAAAGCAGCTATACATTCTATATAGGTTAGCCGATATAGGAATCAAAGGTTTCAAATATCCTAAGTCACAATTGACATCCATTTGCTGATTAATCCCCTCGCCGGATGAGAGGGTGAGGCTCTCGAGCGTCAGGGGAAAGGTGCCGTGCCTTCCCTCGCCGGATGAGAGCTTCGGTCCGGAAAAGCAGCAGGCTCGCCGCGTAGAGGTCGGTCACAAAATCACATTTCAAGTGTGTATTGCATGCCATCGCACTTCAACCATCTCTTGTAGCAGGACTGCATATCATCACATGACTAGCAATTCTGATCCCCATTGTAATCTTTAATTCTTGTTTTGAAATGTCATGTATAAATGTGTTTTGCTCTGTTTGTTGCCTTGCAAGTTGCAAGGATTCCTGGAATGATTTAATGTAGACAGGAGCTACCATCCTCTTTGACATATCTCTTTCCAAATTTCAAATTATATTCATAGAAATATATTGAGTATTCAGGGATGCCAATTTGCTGTATATCTTTCCAAGGCTACACTCATATGTGCATTATTTTTTGCAGATTATGCATTTGATCATTGAAAGTTTGGTGGAATGCTCAGTCCATAACAGAAGACCCACAACATGCTCCTGAATATCGGCAGGTACATTTATCTCTGTTTTATTTTGCTCTGCTATGAACCAGCCAACGATTCAAATTTTGACCTTTCTGAACAGAATATGGATTTAGAGACCTTAACTCTGGCTAATTATGTCCATATCAGCTTCTATTGTTTGTTATGTTACCAAACTTAACGCTGGTCAGTGTTGGTATGTTTCCCCAAAGATAGGGAAACAAGTTGATCTATTAGTAGCGGTCCAGTGGCTATCTTGGCTATGATTTCACTGTTTTCCAGACAATTCATGATGACAAGATGTGTAAACCACTGAACTGTCAACTGAATTCTGTCAGATTAAAAAAAATCTCAGTTTAGAATAGATGCACTCGGCTTAGAATAGACACACTTCATAAAACTTGGTGCAATCCTTGGCACAATTTACCTAGGAGCAGAGTTAACGACTCTGTCTCTTCCAGTTTTGGAAATATCAGCGATAGTTCCACGGAGAGACGGAATAAGAAAGTTCCTGAGTGAGATTGCAGTTCAAGGGCGAATAATCGAAGGGATTTCATTGCAAGCATTTATGTGCACATCCTTGAGAATCATGTCGCTGAAACACTGAGTTGAGTAGTGCATACTCCCTCCATCCGAAAAAGCTTGTCCCTCAAATGGATGTATCTTGGTGCTAGATACATTCATTTGAAAGACAAGCTTGGGAGAAGCTTTTTCGGACGGAGGGAGTACTTGTTTACCACCACTTTTGGCGGCAGTGGTTTGGCATTGCTCAAAACACCATGCAAAATTTAGTGCCAGCAAACAGCATTTTCCCCCAGGAATCGGCTTATTTCATTTCTGTTGAAACCCGGGCCGATTAGCTTTGATCCTCAAGTGCTGGAATGAGCGTTGAGTACATCCCAGTCTTTCATATGTATAGTGACATTGTTATTACTTTTGCGATGACGGGCTGATTTTGGGAAATTTCTGTTCTAATGAAAATAGTTGTTGATTTTAGAAAGTCAGAAACAGTGTCACTCGTTCAGTAATGGCCATCTCCAAACTAAATGCTTTCCTTGTTTTTCAGGCGAGGGACCACACAGATTTCCTGTGCCGCGTGAACGAGCATCACGATCAGTTTTCACCGAGGGGATAACCGTGGCCCTCGGAGACCACTTTACGGTCAAACACACGAGCTAGAAACGGCGCTCTCCGGCCACGATGACTTCATGCCTTCTACGAAGGTGCTATCGCGGCAGGACTTACAAAGACATCATCTCAAAGAGTCCCCCACAGCACACAGGGTTCAAGGATGGCCACGGTGATGAAGAGAACTGCTTGTTTTGTGACATATATGGCGATTTTTATGCCGCATGATGAACTCGGCTTAGAGTTTAGGCGACACTCACTGCTGTCACGTGATTTAGACATTAGACAAATCAATCAATCAGAAGTTGTAGTTCCGATATTTTTGGCAGCCTTGATTAAGCTGTTGCCTGGTGAAAGTTGGTGATTCAGACTAGACTGGGAACATGCTTGGTTGGGCTTGCCTGCTCCCTCATCGTTGCTCCCATCCGTGCTCCCCTCTATTTATTCTTCATCCAACGGCCAGACCGCCAGACTAAGTCTCCTTCCCCGCGTCCACTTTTTCATCCAAAGGAAAATATAAATTCCCCTGTATTCTCGCCTGTCTTCCCCGGAGTACCCGATGGACTATCGTATTTTCTTCTACCCGCGTAAGGACGGCCCGTGTATTGACGTGAACAACGACATCGCCGGCACAACGGGCGTCACTGGCGGCCGTCAATGCCGGAGGTGACTTGACCCTCACGAGGACGACGTACTCGTTCATGGCCATAGCGCGCACAACAGTGTGGCCGGCAGAGCGGCACTGTCGGCCCTCGCGTCGATGCTGCAGGTGAGTGGAGCTGACCCGCACGAGGACGTCGTGGTATGCTGCATAGCGGCATGTCCGGTGCAACAAGCGCCACCATGGTCGCTGGACTCGCTGCGTCGATGCTGGAGGTGAGTCGGCTGACCAGCAGGAGAACGTTGCGGCATGCATAGCGGCCTGTCCGCCGCGGCCCTCGCGTCGATGCGAGAGATTGAGTTGAGCAGAGCAAACCCGCGCGAGGTCGGCATACATGGTGACCGTGGCGTGCACAACAACGTGACCGGAACATCTAGCAGTGCCGGTGATCCTCGGTTTGATGTGGGAGGTGACTTCGACCGCTGCGCGTGCTACGGGACCGATAGGAAGCTGCACCGAACTCGGCATGGGTGGTGGCACCTGCTGACCTGCAGCACCACAGCTCGGCGGCGTCCCAAGCGGGCTCCTCGGCGAACGAGTTACCACCGTCGACTGCAATCATGTAAAGCAAGCAGGCTAAGCCCAGAGTGTTCGTCAACGCGTCTGACGAGGAGGTCTGCACATGCACGGACGAATCGAGTCGGCGGCGGCAGCCCTCCACAGCGCGAGGCCGTGTTCGGCGGTCGCAGGGCCCGGCAACGCAAGGCCATGGTTCGACGGCGAAAGGAGATGCCCGGAGCTGAGAGCCGATCGAGAGGGCGCGGCGCGTTAGCGAGCAGAAGCCCTACCTGCCTCAAGCGGCCGACTGAAGTGGACAGAAGAAAATACGTACAAACCCATCCAAAGATTTAAGAAGTACGGGGCATTTGGTGTTTTCTTTTTCTTTAAAAAAGACGTGGGGGAGAAGATCTAATCTGATCGTTGGATGAAGAATGAACGCAGCGGAGCACGGATGGGAGCATTGCCTCCGCAGGCCTGAAGCTGTGGTAGTATAGCTCACCTACAGGTTTACTGTAAACTTACTACTCCCTCCGATCCAAATTAATTGATGCAGCCTCTGTTCAATCCTCACATCGTCCACAGTTCGGCCGGCAACTGTGGCCTTTACAGCAATTTCGAAAGTGAAGATTGCGAAGAAATATACGTACCCTCTAGTGCCGCATCCGAATCAGCAGTGACCTCATCTTATACCGACCCAGACATTGTTGACTCTGGGGATCCGAATCAGCAGTCCTCTGTCACTCTCGTGGCGTCATAGCTCCTCCGAGTCTCAACTCCAAGCATGTTTCGTCAGCCGGTACGCCGTACGTGCGCGCTTCTTTTTCGTCGCCCGCTAGCTGCCGCCCCGGCCGGCCGGGGAAAGTCATATCGCCCAGCATGCCGTGTGATGCCAACTGCCCCGTCGTCCGCCCGTGCATGCAGGGATTGGACGGCGACTTGACATTTCCGCTGGGTCCTGTTCGATCTCTTCGTCTTGTGGCCGTGTGTGGTGTCCAGAACCTACACAGGTAAGGAGCTCAAGGTAGCAAACCAAACCGTGGTTGGATGGTTAGAGGGACAGTGGTACTCCTAGTTCATCAGGGTTTAAGTTCTGATGCTCGCATTATTTTTGGATTTATTTTAGGATTTTCGGTGACACGCTTTCAGTGGGCGGAAACATTTTCATCGACGACAAGACGCCTATGGTGACTTCGTAAATCTCAAGTTGATATGCCGGCTCAGTCTCTCGATTGTGCTCATAGGGATAGGGTGTGCGTGTGTGCGTTTATAGAGGTGAGTGTATGTGCGTATGTATGAGCGCTTGCGTCTGTACTGTGTTAGAAAAAAAAGAACCTCAAGGTATGTAGAAGACTGCGACAGGCTCATCGAGCAGCTAGCCCATCTAATCAACGAATTATCACATTTGCGATCCCGATGCTTGCTAGCACCAACATTTTTAACCTAACCTAAACTACTAGCCGGAACCAAGGCACCGAGGTTCCCTCCCCGCCACTGGCCGCCAAGGAAGGGGACTTTGCGGGCTCACCGACGAAACCTGAAGAGGAGAGTTTGTCCTAGCCACCGAGGGGAAGGCTAGCACGAGCATAACAAATCATAACACACACCACATGTTGCTTTTTTCACTACAACAACATGTGCTCTGGTCTTCTTCCCTAATACGACAATGAAACATTGGTTCGACAGCTCGCTTTGCAAGGGATGTGTGCCACCCATTGGCTGTCTGTCACAGGGTTATTTCAACTTGTACATGTTTGGCCTTCTGCAGTTTTTACAACATTTTTTCTTTCGATTCGTTAGTTTTTATAACTGGAATCAATGAAATCGAACGAAGAATGACGTTCCCCTTCTTCTTCTTTTGTGCAACCAACAGATTTGAGCACCAGCGCAAGTACAGATTAGAACCATCACGCACAGACGCGACAAGAACTGAGACATGATTCCCCACATGACCGTTGATGCAAGGGCATGCACGCAACGCACACCACCGATCTCCGCCCATTTTACCGGGAAACAATAATGGTGCCAGGGTGGTCTGGCCTGCCAATTCCCACGCTGTGGATGACAGTCGTGCTGCCTTGGGGATCCATGGGTGTCGTCAAGTCTCCAATCAACTGTGCGCGTGCGCGTCCGCGGATCGTTGCATCACACTCCCTGCCGCCCGGCCACGATCGACGTCGACGTCGCCGTAGTAATTGAACAGGCAGCAGCGCTCATTACGAGCGACGCCGACGTGGTACGCAGCATCCCGTCCCCACACGTGGAGTGACGTACGGGCCGATCCATCGATCCGGTGGTGAACCGCGCGCACGGGCGGGCACACGACGGCCAGCACCACGTCCGATCGCGCCTCCGCGCACGTAACGTGCCCGACGGCTACGTGCATCCGCATCACTGTTCCTCCTTCAACGACGTGGCGCTCAAAATGGAGATCCCAACCGCCCGGAGCAACCCGGGCTGAGCTTTCGCGATAAAAACACACGGCGAGGGGGCGTGGTCGCTGAGTCACGTCGAGAGGGACGTGCCGTGCGTGCTGGGGGTGGGCCGGGGCGGATCGACGATTTGACGCCGCCACAGTGTTCCGGTTAGCGACACTGGCTAGCCGGTGGTCGTCAGACGACACCATCGGATGCTAGCTAGCTTTCTTCTCTCTCGCACCAACAGAAAATTGATCGCTCTTTTCTCTTTTCATTGTGACAATGAACTTTTGATACAGCGAAAAATGGAAAAACGGTACGATTGCGACTGGTTTAAGGAGATCTCGACGACGGGCCGGCCGGACTTGATCTTTTTTTCGCCGGAGTTTTTGCTGAGCTGAGAGTGGAGTGGAACTGCAGAGGTATGACTTAATTACACCTGTGGTTCACCGGGCGTGGCTGACTAGCTAGTTAACTGCGCCTCCGCACTGCTTGATCCTTCGGGTCGATGACTTGGCCGGGATGATCCGGATCCTCTTCGCCACACGGCAGAAGTCCCTGGCAAGCAACAACGGGCAAAAACCAACGACACGAGAATTCGGTAAGGAAATCAGTGTCACAAAGTGAAACCGTTGGGCAAGTGTGGATGATAACTTACTTCCAGTTGAGGTCGCCGGCGAGGAGGAGGTCATCCTCCATGTCCTCGTACGCCACGACGTGCCCGGGGACGGCATTGGAGAGGTCGAGCCCGTCGTCGTCGCCCTCGGCCGCGTCGTCCACGAACATGCGGCGGAGGGCGCCCGCGAGGCTGCGGTACCCGGTGTGGCGGCTGAGGTGGATGCGGTGGCAGATGCAGCGCCCGTCCAGGACCACGGTGACCGGCGGCACCACGCCCGCCGCCAGCGCGTCCTCCTCCCCCTGCCCGTGCTGCACCGACAGCCGCAGCAGCTTCCGCTGCTGGTCCGACGCCGGCGTCGCCGGGGGCCGCCGCTTCGCGTGCCGGTCGAAGCTGGAGCTGCTCGGCCCAGCGCCGCTGCCGCTGCCACTGCCGCCACCGCTCATCATGGCCGGAACGGAACTGATCTTAGTTGGACTCGGTCGAAGTCGAGGGCCGGCCGGCGGCCGGGGTTTGTGGTGGGCGGTTGCGTGTGGGGTTTAGGGGAGGGGGCTCCGTGGACTGGTCTTGATTGTCAGTTGTGTTCTTTTGCGGCGAGGTGCGGGAGGATTTATAGGCGGCCAAGCCGGCGACGGATGGATGATGGGACTGAGGCTGAGACTGAGCTCTAGCTGCTAGCTAGGGTTGCAACTTCCTTCATTTAAAAATTCACCGAAATATTCCTACACATAAAAACGCTCTCACGTACGACTTTGTGCGACCAGCGCTGGCTGCCGTGTACCGGCGTACCAACACTAGCACCATGCCTAACTAAACAAAGCCTCTAGAATATATAGTTTGTGCAAGCATTTCACGCCACACATTCTCAAACAATACAAGTCTACACGTGTTAATTAACTCTGACACGTACTGTACCATGCATGCTGAAAGGCTACTGGGACAAATAGTGAAACCCATTGAAAGAGCTGACATGGAAATCCTCCTAACAGCTTGATGAAATTGCCAAAGTGCCAGTGGGGTTGCTTGCAAGGTGAGAAAAGGAGAACGACGAGGGTACACACAAGCACACACAAATATATACAGCGTTATCCTGCAGAGCAACCCGAGGCACGGAGACATAAACAAGGCCCAGATCGGCCACAGCTTCGTGCTGTTGCTGGGCATAGATGGTCGTGTGTTGGCCCGGGGAGCGGAGCCCACGCGCGCGTGCACGCGGGGGTTGAATAGTGGGAGCGGCGGACGCGGGGGTTTGTTCTCACGATCCGTGAGAAGCGACGGAGCACACGACCACATACGCAGCTAGCGCGCGGTTGCCGATCGGCTCGCTCGGCGTTTGACCCTCCGGCGGTCGCTCGGTCCGGCTGCGCGCGAGCCCATGCATCTCGCCGCCATGCACGGCGCCCACCGTGCCATGCCACCACTACCCCCGTATGGTACGTGGTCGTGTGCGCCCGGCCGTATAGTAGTGGCCGCGTTGGTTGGTTGGTTGATTGATTGCTCGTGATCTCTCGCTCCGGCCCCCGGCCGGTACGTGCCGGTGCATGCATGTGTGATAATGTGATATGGAAGCTTTTTTTTTTCGCGGGGTGTGATATGGAAGCATGTGTGAGTAGTAAAACCCAGCTTAATGACATGGCAGAACGGCAGTTCGATGGATGGATGGTGGATGATGCTGGTAGTGCGCACCGACAGTTAAGTAGGAGTAACTCTGTTGCATGCATATGCGTAGTACGTAGGTGGTCTTTGTTTGGTGGAACAGTGCGGGGTAATAATGGACCCTGACGCGCGTGTTCCTCTGCCTTGAGCTTTTTTGTCCGCCCGGGACGACGAGGTGCTGTTCATGGGTAGCAGGGGGCAGGAGCTAAGCTATAGCTGCTCGGTCTCATCATTTATGCCTGTGCATGAGGACATGGGTGCATGTAGATGTAGGAGGACGAATGATGAGTAGAGTACGTCCCTGCATGCATGGATCGGATCCGGCGAGCGTGCCTGCATGCCGCCCTGCCGGGGTTGCAGTGCGCAGACAGTGCGCGAGTACGCACAGTGCGCGTGCACGTACGCCTGCGTGCACTGTGCGCGGACAACTTGATTTGTTCCGCCGAAGCATCGGGAGGAAGACGACGATCGAGTTGAGGGGCCGTGTCTTCGGTGATCCATGGCCCTTCTTCCGCTGTACGTATGTACGTGTGGCCGGCCTTAGGTGTCGTCGTTTTCTCCTGTTTCCTGGGTTGCAACTTGCAACCCATCTAGGAACTTTCGCGAAAACCTAAACAGCTCTGGCGATTAGGGTTTCGGCGAACTAGACGGCGCTCGCGGGACTAGTCCGGCGGAGCGCACCGGAGACTCCGCGCGGAGATGGCGACATCTGCAAGCGGCGATGGTCGGGCTCCGGACCCAGCCTCCCCCCGGACGGCTAGGGCTCAGCTCGAAGAGAAACTTGGAAAACTTGGGATCACCGACGAGGAAGCGACTCCGTTGGTGATCGACGACATGGATGAAGGCAATCCGGAGAAGTGGCTTTTGGCGGGTAGGGTTTTGCATCGACATCTCCTCCACATCCAGACCATAACCAATGCGCTTCGGCCGGCTTGGGGAAACCCTAGAGGACTCCAATTCCGATCTATGGGAGAGAATACATTTGTGGCAGAATTTGAATCCCGTCGAGATCGTGATAGGATTTGGGATGGATCTCCGTGGGCCAATTTTTTTTAAATAATACATTTTTTTAATAATTTTGAAAAATAATACACGATTTGAAAATTTTGCAAAAATAATACACCGTCGGCCTAGTAGAGGCCGACTGAGGCCTGTCGGCTTCCTCTAGGCCGACTAGTCTAGTCGGCCTAGAGGAAGCCGACAGGCCTCAGTCGGCCTCTACTAGGCCGACAGGTTCCCTCCACAAGCCCAATCGGCTTCGCCGAGGCCGACTGGACCCCTGATATAGATTTTTTTTCAAAACTGGCACCAAATGCCCGAGGCAAACTATCCGTTCTTCCACCCCCCCCGAGGCAAACTCGCACTCTTCATTTTCGTAGGCCTAATGCTTTGATCCGAGCAAGGCAAACTCATAATGACTACGCTGTTGGTGTTTTGAAGTGCGGCTGGACGATAGAGAAGAGAGGTGAGAAAGAGCAAGCATGGTGGGCAGAAGCAAGAGAAGGCTAATTTTTTTTTTTCCGCCAATATTGTTCCCGTAATTTAATTTTCCACATTTTTTCTTTGCCGCCAAAATTTCGCGCCTTTTTTTTTCCTGGCAAAATTCTTGCTAAATTCTTCCCGCCATTTTCGGCCGCGAGTATTGTCCCCCGCCATTTTATTTTCGTTGCCGCGAGTATTGTTCTCGCCTTTTTCTTTCCTGCCTTTTTCGTTCCCCCGCCTTTTTCTTTCCCGCCATCTTCTTTCCCGCCAAACCATTCTGTCTTCTCAACCTATAAAACCCCCTCCACACTAAGGAGGGTAAGCAGGCCAGTGTAGTCTCGTCAAGATGTCCGGTTATCCTTTCGATCGTAGTTCTTTTCACCCTAGTATGTCCGAATGTCTTCTTAGCTTAGCCTTTGATTTCAAGATAGACAATAGGATAGTTCCATGGGACGAACTCCTCAGTAGTGACACCTTACTAAATGAGTTGGCTCACGCATTAAGTAGGTGCGGGTGGCCTGCAAGGACTTTTGAGGAGATACGAAAAGAACTTATGAGGTTGCAAGGAAGGTGGAAGAAGCAACAACATAAGGGTGAAGTATTCCTAAATGTTGCAGCACAACATACTTATTTATGGACCGAAGACAGCGAGGATGAAGACGAAATTTTCATGCCGAGCACCAAGGGCAAGAGCACCGCATCGTCGAAGGCCAAGAGTTCCACATCGTGGAAGGCCAAGACTGCCGCATCGTGGAAGGCCAAGACTGCCGCATCGTCGAAGGGCAAGAGTGCTGCATCGACGGAGGATGACGATGATGCTTTCATGTAGTTTGTAAGTTGTATTTTTTAATTCAGATGTACTTGTATCTTAATTGTAGGAGCATTTGTTGTATGTTGCTTGTTCCCGCCATATTTTCCCGGGTCTACTTCCCGCCATATTTTCCCGCTTCGGTAGTTCCCCGCCATATTTTCCCGCTCTGTACTTCCCGCCATATTTTCCCGCTTCGGTAGTTCCTGCCATATTTTCCCGCTTCGGTAGTTCCCCGCATATGTTCCCCGCCACATTTTCCCGCTTTCTTAGTTCCCGCCATTTTTCCCGCTAGCAACACGTGAGTTCCCGGCACAATTTTTCCCGCTTTCTTAGTTCCCGCCATTTTTTCCCGCTATCAAGTTCCCGCCATTTTTCCCGCTCTCAACCTATAAAACACCCTCGGCAGTAACGTGGGTAAGCAGTCTAGTGCAGTCTCGTTTCACCGTTGGATCGAAGGCATTTCCAAACGAGAAGGTAAATCAAATCCACCCCCCCCCCCATTATTCATGTCCAAGGCTTTCCTCCAAGTGTTGTGCAAGTTAGTGAAGTGGACATCACTTTTGATTGGTTAAAGACTAAATTCATGTTGAAGCAAGGGTTGAAGGAAGACGATTTTGTGTACTACGTCAGCAGCTTGCACTCAGATGGCCCTGGGGAAAGAAAATTCATTGAAATAACTGATGATGATACAATTCATGAAATGCTCAAAGAATGGGAATGAAAAAGGGTTGTTGACTTGCATTGCTACATGAAACCGAGTTATATGTGATGTTTATGTCGTCTGAACTATCATGGACCATCGTGGTCATGAACTATTTATGTCTTTCGAGACATTGTATGTGATGAACTTGTCATTCGAGACTCAGTAGATTTATGTTATTGTATCCTAAAATTCGCATTGCAGCAAGTTGTATCTTAAACAGCAAGTTGTATCTTAATTTGAACATGTTAATTTTAATGTTTCTTATTTTATGTATCTTATTCTATGCATGTCAGTGTGGAAATTTAACTCGAATAACAATGCGAATTAATAGTAATATGTCTCTCGCATACATAGGTCGAAATATGTGTCTCGCATACATAGGTCGAAATATGTCTCTCGCATACATAGGTAGAAATATGTCTCTCACATACAAATACGTCGCACAAATGCATAAGTATCAGCCACGTCCTCTTCGTCCGCGGCGTGGCTGTGGTGGAGGGGGCGTCGACCAGCCTAACCTGTTTGGTCGCCGAATGTTACGAAGAGGAATCGAAGACTCGTCCTGGCCATACTGTGTGTCCTGCGTGGGCTGTGTGGGCTGTGTGGGATATGGTGGAGGAGTAGAACCATCCGGAGCACTGTCAAACGTGGATTCGGAATGGGACGCCTGATGTCCGGACATAGGCGCCCTATATACGTAGGCTCCTGCGGCAGGGAGGCAACATAAGTAATTAAGAAAGAAGTAGTTCCAATTGATATTGAAAAGAATAGATATGAACAAACATACCTGTAGGATGTTGATGCATCACGAAGCTCGGCGGTGGACCGTGCTGTTGTGGGTGTGGTCGAAACCCGTGGCCCGACGTGGGATCATCGTGGTGCTGCCACGCTGAACTCCCGGCCTGGTCAGGAGCTGGTGGCCTACTCATCCACTGATGGTCTACACGTGGACGTGGATGATGTCGGTGCTGGCCCGTTGAGTGACGAGGCGGGCGTACCTGGGGCTGCTGGAGAACAACATCCGTAGAGCGAGTGCACGTGATGGTCTGATATATAGCTCGTAATTTCCCCTCCATGCGCGTCAAGAAGGAGTGCACTGGACGAGGATCTAGAAGAGCAGTAGACGATAGTTGCCGTCTATAGCTGGCCACCTCCTCGTGAAGCTCGAGTGACATGTCAGCCTGAAATGAAATCAAAGATTATTACGTCTGCACGACAAAGTATGTAAGAACTAGATGCATTAGATAAGTTCAGTATATGTTACCACGTGCTGTCTAGGGCCCGAAGTATCATAGCTCGGGTACGTATCCCTCGTAGCAGGGGCCGGTATCTCCTCTCTTTGAGGGTGGTTAATGATGCTTAACCGCGTCAGCTGACTGTACTGATTCCAATAGGCATCGAATTCAGCCATATCGAACGCGCGATCCTCGTCCCAAATATGTGTCGTCGCAGTCTCCCACTCTGCAACATACATCTGAACATGTGCCTGCCACTGAGCCATGGTCCTCTTAATCCCCTTCCTCGTGATCCTGAAATTGCATTGTGTGTGCAATGATTAGTTAATTCTTTGGTATTTCGTAATGTGAAGACCAACCAACATTGAAATACTAGACGTACCTGTGGACATTGTCTAACAGACGGCGCTCAGTAGGTGGGGGCTGGGCCAACTGTCGAAGACCAAACTGTCTCATGACCCTCTGTTGGGCCATCTCCTCGACGAATACATCGAAGATGATCTTCGATTTTGTCATCCAGTAATCCCGATCTCTTGTGCAAAGCTCAGAAATACCGCCGGGATATCTAGCATCTATGGCTGCCTGCGTGTACGGCTGCCAGATCACCCCAGTGTACACATCGAACTGCTCGTTCAATGCAGTGTAGGCTCGCCTAGTCTGTTCAGTAGAGAAGCGTCTCTGCGCAAACCAAAAGTTAGTTTATGTCATGGTGTACATAAGGACATGATTTACACATAGAAGATGCAACAAATTATGACACGACACATACCCGGCGACGTGTCCAGATCATACCGAAAGTAGGCATGTCGATGCCCTCAGCATCAAAAAGCTCGTTCAAAGGCCAAGCCTCGTCCACCTGAATGTTCGGTCGTGCAATAGAGAATCTCTCCCAGGACCACAGCTGTAAAAATAGAGGGCAACCAAGAAGGGCCGCCTTCGTCCCCTCTAGCCTGCAGCCGTTGCACAGAGCTCGGTATGTAGCCGCTAAAACAGCAGAACCCCAACTCCTCTGTGTGATCTGCCCCGGGGCCGTAGCTGTAGCGATCTCTAATGCAATGGGGATGTACCGCGCGGTGCAAGTGGTGACATGATTCTCTGTGAACATCACCTTCCCAAGAAGCCACAATAGGTAAGCCTCCAGGCTCCTAGTGATCTGTACCGCAGTCATGGCTCCCGGAAACCTCTGGATCTGTAGTCAATAAGTAAAGATGGACAATTAGTAAATAGAGAATATGCAAGACAAGGGGAAGATGGAAGACAAATGACAGATCTGTGATTGATGAACAAACCTCAAAATTCCCCAACCAATCAAACTTAGGTCCGTGTTTCTCCGCGGCTAATTTTCACCTCATGCGTCAACACCTGATGCGTCAACACCTGATTTTCACATCCGAATTTGTTGTTAGCTAATCGGACCTCAAACCTTCTTTCTTGATTTCCGATGGGGACTACAGTGTGAGTCCTAGCTTTCCGCATCTTATCATTCATGTACTTCATAACCCTTTCACAATAACGTGTGTTCGGGTTGTTTGTGATATGCAACTCTGCTGCTTGACGTCTATCTCTGAAATACTTCACCGTGCCATAGAAAATACCCTCAACGATTGCTGTCAGTGGCAAAGCACGGTTTCCTCTCAGGACAAAATTATAAGTTTCAGCTAGGTTGGTAGTCATGACACCATACCTTGCTCCATGTGTGTCATGCAGCAAAGACCACCTCTCCAGAGGCTCATGCTCTATCCACTCCTCAAATGTTTTAATCGTCCTGCCAAGCCTTCTCCTAGTACCAGGTGGGTCAAATCCTGGCAAATCACAAAGCCCAACAGGTTCTTCCTCCTCGGCCGCTGGTCCTGTTGCTAACTGTGCAGCTACTGCTTCTACATGTGCCCTCACAGCTGCAGCTCTTGCAGCTTTTCTGTCCCTAACATGTCTCAGAGTGCACACATTAAGTCTCTCACGTATCTTCATGTACTTCCATTCCTGGTTCTGCTTGCAAAGTTTTTTGAATAGATTCATAAGGTTCGTATTTCTGAACTGCGAGAAGAAATTGGCCCCCAGGTGACGCATGCACCAACGGCTCTGCAGGTCCTGCCATGGAGTTGGCTCATCAGGCCCAGGGTTTGTCAGTGTCCTTATCGCACTCAGTATACCTGCATGCCTGTCATGAAGGATGCACACATTCGGCTTATCCTTCACAACTGCTATTTTCAGTTGCCTGAAGAACCAAGTCCAACTTTCAATATTCTCGCTCTCCACAAAAGCAAATGCTAGTGGGACTACTTGATTTTGACCGTCTTGACCAATGGCGGTGAGGATCTGACCCTTGTACTTGCCAGTGAGAAATGTGCCATCTACACATATCACCGGTCTACAATGACTGAAAGCTTCGATGCATACACTGAAAGAGAAGAACAATCGATGCAGCACCATCACAGTTGGGAACTCAGGCATGTGCAAGTCTTGGATGTTAATATAGGTGCCTGGATTCCGGTACTGCAGTGTGCGGAGGAGACGGACAACACAGTCATATGCATCGATATACGAACCAAATCTCTGCTCAAGCGCCATCTGCTTAGCCCTCCAAGCCTTGCCATAAGAAATTCTGTAATGGAACCTGACGAAGACTTTTGTCTGGATAGCCTTCACTTCCATCGCTTTGCTCTCCACTATCTCGTTGTAAAGCAATCGAGCAATAAGCGTGGATGAAAGGTTACCATGATCTTGAGGGATATACGGAATAACACATGTGTGCTGTACGAAGTCACTGATCACCCAACTTGTGCCATACTTTGGGAGATAGCCATGCACCCTCGCGGGACAATCATTGTTCTTGCATACCATTGTCAAAAATTTCTGACTAGACACGGCAGCTCTCAAAACCCTTTGCGTGGACATTGCCCACTGAGTTATTGCATCCTTCAGAGCTTCCTTGTTGGGGTACATACCACCCGTCGCAATGTTGTTCTGGTGATATTGCCAGGCAGAATCATGGCCATCATTCACGGTCATTGCAGATGAGAAGTCATGATTCCATGCTGCAGGATTAGGCACCACCTCTACGTTCTCATCTTCATCCGACTCGTCGGAATTATCAGCATGACCAATATCAACATCTGTATCTTCATCTTCCATCAGGTTTTGCATTTGGCCATCTACCTCGTCAGCATCAACCTGGCCAACGTCATAACCATCAGCATTTCCTCCTTCTACCTGACTACTCTGCCCTGATTCATGGTCATCATATCCATCATTTGACGGATCATAACCACCCTCGCCTTCAGGGGCACTGCTCTGACCAGGATCATAACCACCCTCGCCTTCAGGGGCACTGTCCTCCTTCAGGACAGGAAGCACTAAGGCGCAAGGATTTACTATCCTTTTTGCACATCCTTGCAACCAGCGCACCCACTGAGAGTCCCGCTCGATTGGCCTCAAATAAAAGAAAATGTTTGAACTTGACCGGCTCCACAATGCATGAACACCGACGGTGTGAGTTTCAGTATTATACCCTAAACATTTTGTCAACCACTCTGTCAACTGACTAACAGACCATGTTTGAGGGGCACTAATTGGCACCACGATGTTCTCGAACTCACTAAGATCAACTCCCAACTGATTTGTTTGGACAGTACCATGACCGTAGAAAAAAGTGAACTTCACTACATCTGACATATCTGCCGATCTAAAATATTCAACATGAATATCTATTAAGCAACAAGTCAAACTTATAATATATTATGGGATATTATCGGTGCACTTAAAAATATTCATAAACTGAAATATCAGACATCTAAAAATATTCCAGACACATAAATATTATCGGACGCCTAAATAATAACGGACAACTCTACATTACCGGACGCCTATATATTACCGGTCACCTAAATATTACCGGTCACCTAAATATTACCGGTCACCTAAATATTATCGGACGCCTATATATTATTACCGGTCACCTAAATATTACCGGTCACCTAAATATTATCGGACGCCTATATATTATTACCAGTCACCTAAATATTACCAGACACCTAAATATTAACAGACAACTATATATTACCGGATACCTAAATATTAACAGACAACTATATATTACCGGATACCTAAATATTAACGGACACGTAAATACTTGACAATAAAATATTATCGGACCAACTAAATATGTTATGATATATTACCGAACCAACTAGAAAATCGCACAAATAATATGACACACAAAATTTAACTTATATTATACCCTTGAAGCGTGAGAAGAAATGACGAACGAACGACGCCCCTCAATCACCGGAGAGCACCACCACCACCTCCACGTGCAGCACCCCCTCCTCCACCACCACGTGCAACACCCCCTCCTCCACCACCTCCACCTCCACCACCACCTCCACGTGCAGCACCCCCTCCTCCACCACCTCCACCTCCACCACCACGAGCTATCCCATCGCGAGATCGAGGTCTTCCTTGCCTCCTCCTACTACGGTGGAAAACGGGGAAGAAAATCGGCTAGAAAATGGGTATTAATTTGCCGTAGTTTCGGTTAGAAGACATGAACTGAAGAAGGAAGGAAGAAGTGAAGGAAGAAGTGAAGGAAGAAGAAAGCTACGGGCAGCAGGAAGGAGGAGGCAAGGAAGTGAAAGGAGGAGGAAGAAAGTGAAAGGAGGAGACAAGGAAGTGAAAGGAGAAGACAAGGAAGTGAAAGAAAGAAAAGATAAAGTGAAAGGGAAAGAAAAGGGCAGCAGCCGGCCAGGCACGGGCGGCCAGGGGAGCTGCGGGCGCGCGGGCTAGTGCTGCGCCCCTGTCGGCTTCGGCCAGGCCGACAGGTCGGCAGTCGGCCCAGAGGAAGCCGACAGGAGGCTGCCCGGCCGACTAACGCGTCCACGCGGCCACTTGTCGGCCCAGAGGGTCCTGTCGGCCTCTAATAAGCCGACTGGACCCTGTCGGCTTATTAGAGGCCGACGGTGTATTATTTTTGCAAAATTTTCAATCCGTGTATTATTTTTCAAATTTATTAAAAAAAATGTATTATTTAAAAAAAATTAGCTCTCCGTGGCATATCAGCAAGAACGCGGTGATTCTAGCAGAATTTAGGGACTGCATGCGGCCCGATGAGGTGCAGTTCGATCGTCTCAGTCTATGGGCTAGGGTTCCAAACCTCCCATATAACCTACGCAATGAGACATGGGGAAAACTAATCGCGCAGCAAATTGACAAGGATGCTACCTCCATTCAGTTTGATCATGTAGGTGGATATCTGCGTGCTAGGGTTTCCATAGAGGTCAAGAAGCCACTGAGGAGGTGGATCTTGATAACTTCGGCCAAGAGAGGGAAAACTGATCTCTATGACATCCAATATGAACAAGTCCCACACTTTTGCTTCTCTTGCGGCCGTTTAGGGCACTCAGAGCTGTTCTGCCCCAACCCGGGACCGAGAGATGAGAACGGGGAGCTGCAGTTCGGCCCCAAACTCAGAGCACCGGAAGAGAAGAAGAAACCGGTCTCTGGCGAGAGCTCGTCTAAGGATCAGAATACACGTACGAGTAGTCAGAGGGAATCACGAAACTCTTCCAATGCAGGCAAGGAACATGTTGAGGTGACTTCTCCTCTAAAGAACAAGTCACATAGTAACAAGAGGAAAGAGGTGCCGAAGCAGGTTTACCGGCCAGTTGCAAGCCGTCAGCTTCTCCTAACCGATGGAAATAACCCATCTAGTAGCGTCATCCGTGAAGGAACTTCCATGGGAGGAGAAGGCCAAGAGTTGTCTGATGATGACAGTGAGAGAGATGCAAAGAAAAAGAGACCTACACCTGAGAATTCGGCGGAGGCTGCGGCGCAGCCCTGCCGATTCCAATGAATTGCATGAGCTGGAACTGCAGGGGGCTTGGGAACCCCGAGGCAGTTTGTGAGCTTCGCAGCATTGTGAAGCAAGAAGTTCCTGCCCTGCTGTTCGTAATGGAAACCAAAATCAGGGCAAAGCGAGTTGAAGATCTGCGGCACCAGTTGGGTTTCGTGGGATGCTTCGCGGTGGATAGTGAAGGACTGAGAGGAGGTATTGGCCTCTTTTGGTCTAAGGACTACAATGTACAATTGAAAAACTACAGTTCCGGCCATATCGATGCGATGGTGGGGATGAAAGACACAAACTCCATGGAGTGGAGATTCACAGGATTCTATGGAGCACCTAGAGCGGAGAACAAACATCACAGCTGGCGGTTCCTTAGAACTTTGTATGCATTGCCACATTCTGGTTGGTTGTGCATGGGCGATTTCAACGAGACTCTGTATGGTGATGAGCATTTCAGTCGGGCGGCCAGACCGGAATGGCAAATGCGCGCCTTTAGAGATGTTGTTGAAGAAGTAGGTTTCCAAGATCTGGGTTGGTCCGGACTACCCTATACTTGGGATAATAGACAAGCCGGAGGTGATAATGTGAAGGCAAGGCTAGATCGGGCTTTTGCAAACGAAGCCTTCCGGCAGCGTTATGAATCAATTCGAGTGCGTCACATTAGTGCGGTTGAATCTGACCATTGTTTCGTTGTTGCTGAAATCCGAGACAAGCCGCATGACCATGGTGCACGTCGACAGAAACAGTTCAGATATGAAAACATATGGCAGACCCATAGGGATTATGAGGATCTTGTCACGGAAACTTGGCTGAAACAAACTCGCACCCCGGGCTTACAAGGCATCGCAGATTCGCTGGGGGTACTCCAACGCAAGTTGGAGCCGTGGGGGGCACGGGAGTTTGGCTGCCTTACGCGCAATGTGAGACAGCTTCAGAAGAAGTTGGAAAAGTTACGGGAGCAGTCCATTGGACGAGGCCCTTCCGAGGAGGAGAAAAGGATCGCTGCGAAGCTCCGAGAAGCGCTTAAGCAAGAAGAAATCTGGCTGAGGCAGCGGTCCAGAGTAAGTTGGCTGCGAGAGGGAGACCGCAATACATGGTATTTTCAAGCACAAGCCAAACAACGTCAGCGTATGAACAGAATATGTGGACTCAGACGAGCTGACGGATCGGTGTGTGTTGATCCCGAGGAAGACAAAGCGGAAATACAGTCATTCTACCAAAATCTTTACACCTCACAAGGGGTTTTTGATATGAGTGAGCTGTTGGACCATGTCCCTGAGAAAGTGACACCGGAGATGAATCAGCTGTTCGACCGGCCATTTGAAGCAAAGGAGGTGCAGGAAGCGCTTTTCCAAATGGCTCCATCCAAGGCACCCGGAGTTGATGGATACACAGCGGGATTCTTTCAAAGGCACTGGCAGCTTCTGAAGAATGATGTGACAGCTGCAGTGCTTGGTTTCTTGAATGGTGGGGATCTTCCTCTGGGTTTAAATGACACGTCTATTACTCTTATACCAAAGGTACGACACCCACAGATGATATCTCAATTTCGTCCTATTGCATTATGCCCAGTGTTGTATAAGATAGCGGCTAAGGCGATCGCTAACCGCTTAAGATGCTATATGGACGATATTATCAGCGAGGAACAAAGCGCCTTTGTTCCTGGCCGCCTGATCACCGATAATGTTTTGGTTGCTTTCGAAAGTGTTCACATTTTGCGAAGAAGGAAGAAGGAAAGGAATACTGCATGTGCATTAAAGCTGGACATGATGAAAGCTTACGATCGCGTGGAGTGGCACTACCTCGAGGCCATTCTTCTTAGGCTCGGCTTCAGCAATGCACTTGTCAGGTTGATCATGAAATGTGTTACGTCTGTGCGCTTCTCAGTACGAGTAAACGGAGAGCTCCAACCATATTTCACTCCCTCGAGAGGCCTCAGGCAAGGATGTCCAGTTTCACCATTCTTATTTCTATTGTGCGCTGAAGGTTTTTCCTCTCTCCTGAAATATTATGGTGGTAACATTGACAGAGGCATCAGAGTAAGCTTTCGATCGCCATGGGTCAGCCATCTTCTTTTTGCAGATGATTGCTTGATTTTTCTTAGTGGAGATGCAACCAGTGCACAGCGACTGAATCACATATTGCGGATATATGGGGATGCATCCGGGCAGTGCGTGAATCGTGACAAAAGTGCCATCTACTTCAGCCCGAATACTCCACATACTATCAGGCAAGTTCTAAAAAACATTCTGGGGGTGAATGATGAAGCGTTCAGCGAGAGATACCTCGGCCTTCCCACTGCCGTGGGCAGAATCACTAGCGGGACCTTTGACCACATAGGTGATCGATCAAGAGGCAAGATGCAAGGCTGGTCTAAAAGGCTCTTTGCGTGCGCGGGGAGAGAAACACTCCTGAAATCCATAGTACAAGCAATCCCCACGTTTAGTATGAGTTGTTTCCTACTTACAAAGAAAGTGTGCAAAAGCTTGACTTCCAGTATGGCTAAATACTGGTGGAGTAGCTCGATTGATAGAAGATCCCTTCATTGGATATCATGGAAAAATCTCACGGTACCAAAATGCAAAGGAGGTATGGGATTTCGTGATTATCATCTGTTTAACTTGGCACTATTGGGGAAGCACGGGTGGAGGTTCATGACCAATCCAGACTCATTATGTGCCAGAGTTTTGAAGGGGAGGTATTTCCCTGATAGTGACTTTATGCAGGCTCAAGTGCCACACTCTGCATCGGCTGTATGGCGTGCCATCATTGCCGGGTGGGAAGCTCTTGATGTGGGAGTGGTTCAGCGTGTTGGCGATGGCTCCACTATCAACGCCTGGACCGACAAATGGATCCCAACCACTGTCTCCTGGTCCCCGATACTCAAGCCAGCAAACACAAGTGTGGAACGGGTGAGCGATCTGATTGATAATACCAACTGGACCTGGAGACGAGACTTAGTTCGAGGAACATTTGCCACACCAGATGCCGATGCAATTTTGAATATACCACTTCGGCAAGGTGGAGGAGAGGACTTTCTTGCGTGGGCACATGAGAAATCTGGCAACTACAGTGTGAAATCAGCGTACCGAGCTTTGATGAACCGCAACGAGCAACAAGCTCTAGGCGAAGGACCCGGCACCGGAACTTCAGTGGATCAATCACACATGTGGAAGGCACTTTGGTCTCTCAAAGTTGTCCCCAAGGTGCGTGTCTTCTGGTGGCGTGTCATGCGCGGCATTCTACCTGACGAGAAGACGCTTCACTATCGACATATTCGAGATGTCAGTTTATGCAAACTCTGTCAAGCACAAGAGGAAGACCTTGAACATCCGCTAATCCATTGCTCGCATGCGAGACAGTTCTGGGACGAAGCTCGTCTTGTTCTGGACATCAAGCTGCCGAGACTGCATCCGTCTTCCTGGGCTGGCGATATTTTATGTGGGTCTATGTTCACCGACAAGGAACGAGCAACGATAATCACTATAATGTGGTCCATCTGGAGTTCTCGCAATAGATGGACGCATGACGGCGAGAAGTTTGATCCGGTGAACTCCATCAAACTCACTAGAGAGGCTTTGGCCTTACTTGACGTACCTAAACAGCAAGCTGCAATGCTACCGGGCCATGGTTGGCGGCCACCTGAACCGGATCAAGTGAAGATCAACACCGATGCAGCTGTGCGGTTCGCACAGGAGAAGAGCGGAGCGGGGGGTGTCGCTCGCTCCCATACAGCGTTGATGGGCGCCTGGTGCAAGCCCCATCTAGGGGTCACTGATCCCATGATCGCCGAGGCACTAGCCCTACTGGATGGAGTAATTTTCGCAAACCTGAGAGGCTATGCCAATGTGATAATGGAGACCGATAGTCTGGAGATCGTGAATCTCTGGAACACTCGTCGCAACAGTCGCTCTGTTGTGGCACCAGTTTTCTACGAAATTGATGAGCTAGCGGATAGTTTTCATTCTTTTGTAATTCAGCATGTTAGTAGATCCGCAAACGGTCCAGCACACTTGTGTGCCCAGCGTGCATGTAATGTGTCTGTAACCAAGAGCTGGCTCTCTGAGACTCCAAGTTTTCTGGTTAGTAGCCTAATGGCTGACTGCCCAGCGAACACTTTTGTTTGAATAAAAGCTCAGAAGTTCTATGCAAAAAAAAAACTTGCAACCCATCTCAACGGATTGTATGTCTGGTTATTTACTACTCCCTTGGTCCCTAAATATAAGACCTTCTAGAGATTTTAATATAGACTACATAAAAAGCAAAAGGAGTGAATATACATTCATATATAGTTCATATTCAAATCTGTAAAAGATCTTATATTTAGGAACGAAGTGAGTATAATACTTGTCGTCGTTTCAGTTCAAATTAGCTTATTCTAAACATAAAAAACTAGCTCTGTGTACTTACAGAGTTAGGGCATCTTCAAGGGACGCAGAGTTTTTGCACCCGAGCTCAAATGAGCTCGGTGAACAGTAAAATTAAAACAAAATCGAATTTTTTTCTAAAAATTCCAAATTTTTTCTGGGAGAAACATTGACAAAAGTTTTAAGTGCTTGAAAATATTCATCTCGAAATCACATTCCTAGAAGACGTGGCAAAAAAAAAATCGGTACTCTGAAAATGCTACTTTGAAAAGCATTTTGGAGCACTGAATTTGTTTTTTTGCCACGCCTTCTAGGAATGTGATTTCGAGACGAATTTTTTCAAGCACTTAATACTTTTGTCAATGTTTCTCCCAAAAAATATTTGGAATTTTTTGAATTTTTTTCGATTTAGTTTTGATTTTACTGTTCACCCGAGCTCAAGAGCTCGGGTGCAGAAAGGTACTTTCGATCTTCAAGGCCGTCTTTTAAAATAGACACACTATTTATCTATGGATACACGAACATAGATATAGAAGCTAGCCATCCAACCGCATCCCTAACAAACATAGGTTCGGCCATTATTCGTTCCAAATTAATTTTTTGAAATGCATAGCAATATGAGCAAATTAAAGTACAGTATTCATAGAGCCCGACAACAACCAAAAACACGCGGGTGTTAATAGGTCTTGCGTGTGCCCGGTCACAAAATTTCCAGTCCGTGCCTCCTCACTCACTCTGCCACCACCTCTTCCTCGACCATCTCCATCTCGGCCGCCAAGCGCTTTAACATCCTCACACGGATGGTGTGCACGATCATCGCTGCATTGTGATCCAACTCGTCCATCCTCATAGTCAACATCTTGGTATCCTCTGAGACGGACGCTAGCTCAACCTTATTCTCTTCAAGGTTGATCTTCTCTCAGTTGCTGCCATCAAGGTCTTAAACCTCTTCGCCTTCTTTTCTCCTTCACGTCATAACGTTTGACACATGTCTCCTCCTTCTTTACTAAGATGTCCTCAACCTCTCTGTCATGTACTCATCTTGGTAGCTGCTCCTTTTTGCTTCAACTTCTTCTCCTCCCACTTCTTTCCCGAGAACTCCCTTCTAACCTTCTTGGGTGCCTCTTTTCTTGGGTCGGTTGGATCACCCACTTCTTCCTCATTGTCGATGCCGGCAGTCTTGATGGATTTTGCAATGCCAAGTTGCCACATAGGTTGCGCATTCAACTTCAACCAACAATGCATGATACGAAGCTCTTCTTCTCCACCTTCAAATACAAGTTGCACACATGGGGGTCTGAAAGAAACAGTGTCAAGAAGGTGCATATCCGGCCAAATGACCAACACATATAGCATATCCGGCCAACAAGTTGCATATCCGGCCAAACGACCAACACACAGAACAACTTACTTGCTCGACAATTTGTGCCCCACTTGACCACCAACTGATTAGTTGTTTTAAATGGCCGCAATACTAGCTCACGGACTCTTGGATGGTGTACCAGCGATGGTTGAGCGACTTTGTCCCAAAGTCGCACGATCGTGAAATACTTTGTTGCGGCAGGGCTCAAAATTCTTGTGCTCATGTAACCAAGAATGAATGTTGAGCCAAAATGTTGTGCCCCTTTACTCCCTGCCATGGATCAAATCGATGCTAGTCGTCAGCCACACATCGCACAACAATTCGTTCTCCCTCTTATTAAAACTTTCTCCTATATCCCTCTTCTTTGGATCGTCCAGCCAATCCTCCAGATCAAGTCTCGTCTCGTCGGCATACGTGTCCTGCTCCGGTTGCCCGGTGTACGAGTCCGGTTGCTAGGTATACGTGATCGGTTGCCCGGTATACGTGTCTGGCTGCTGGGCGTACACCTCTAGCTCTGAGTCCTCCACTTATCCTTCCACGAAGCCACCTACGCCTCTGTCATGGATTATTACTACTTGTGAGCTGCATTGCAATCTCATAGATTTAGGCTCATCCAAGTACCTACAAGGGTTAGATAACATGCAAGGGTGCAAATATATCCAACATAAATGATCATCATCATAATAGAAACATCAAGGATTAGTCGCATAGGCTCATGCCTTGCATGTATTCAAATGGAATCTCTATTCCAAATTAGAGGCATCAATGATGTTCAATTCACCTCTCAATCGACAAAATATCTTTTCATCAAGCGGTTTAGTGAAAATATCCGCTAATTGCTTATCGGTACGAACATGATTAAGATTGATATCTCCTTTAGCAACATTGATCACGAATGAAATGATGATGAACTTCAATATGCTTAGTTCGAGAATGTTGCACAGGATTGTGTGCAATCTTAATAGCACTCTCATTGTCGCAAAGCAATGGAACATGTTTCACATGTATCCCATAATCTTTAAGAGTTTGGGTCATCCAAAGTAATTGAGCACAACATGATCCCGCGACAATGTATTCCGCTTCGACGATGGATAAGGATATTGAGTTTTGTTTCTTGGAGGACCAAGAGACAAGGGATCTACCAAGAAATTGACATGTACCCGAAGTGGACTTTCTATCAACCTTGTCACCGGCATAGTCCGAGTCGGAATAACCAACAAGATCAAAAGATGACCTCTTAGGGTACCAAATGCCAATGTTTGGTGTATGAATCAAATATCTCACTATCCTTTTCACGGCCTTAAGATGACATTCTTTAGGAGCCGCTTGATAACGTGCACACATGCACACACTTAGCATAATATCGGGACAGGAGGCACAAAGATATAATAATGAACCAATCATAGATCGGTAAACCTTTTGGTCAACCGAGTTGCCATCCTTTGTCAAGTCAAGATGTCCACTAGTAGGCATGTGTGTTTTCATACCTTTGATTTCTGCATGTTGAACTTCTTGAAAAGATCCTTAGTATACTTTGTTTGTGAGACAAAGGTACCTTCCTTAGTTTGCTTGATTTGCAAACCAAGGAAAAATTTGAGTTCACTCATCATAGACATCTCAAACTTCCCCAACATTAGCCTTCCAAACTTTTCACTAAAATGAGGGTTAGTAGAACCAAATATGATATCATCCACATAAATTTGGCATACAAATAATTCTCTATTAACCCTTTTAGTAAAAAGAGTAGAATCAATTTTCCCAATTTCAAATCCTTTTTAATAAGAAACTTAGTCAAGCATTTGTACCAAGCTCTAGGGGCTTGTTTAAGACCATAAAGAGCTTTGTTAAGTTTGTAGACATGATTAGGTTTCTTGGGATTAACAAAGCTGGGAGGTTGTTTAACATAAACTTCCTCCTCAATTTCACCATTTAGAAATGCACTTTTAATGTCCATTTGGTATAAGGTCATATCATGGTGATTGGCATAAGCAAGTAAGATGCGAATGGACTCAAGTCTAGCAACAGGGGCATATGTCTCACCATAGTCCATACCTTCGACTTGAGTGTAGCCTTGAGCAACGAGACGGGCCTTGTTGCATACAACTTGTCCATACTTATCTTGCTTATCCGAAACACCCACTTGGTTCCAATGACATTTTGATCATCGTTGGGCTTTTCAACCAATGTCCATACTTGATTCCTCTCGAAGTTGTGCAGCTTTTCGCGCATAGCATTTATCCAATCCGGATCCTCAAGGGCTTCTTCTACCTTCATAGGTTCAATACTAGAAACGAATGAGTAATGCTCACAAAAGTTAGCCAAACGAGTTTTGGAGCGAGTGATTCTCCCGGTGTTGATGTCGTCAAAGATTTGTTCAACGCGATGATCCTTTGAGACTCTTGCTCTAACTCGTGAGAGATTTTGCTTGGGTAGTGGTGGAACATCCTCATCATCATCTTCTTCTTCTTCATTGTTGTTGGCGTTGTTGTTCGCTTGTGGAGGTGGAGAAGGAGGTCGAGGTGGTTCATCTTGTTGTACTTTCTCATTTCCTTCATCTTGACGTGTTCCACTTGTGGATGCCTCCATGTCACCTTGTGGTTCACCTTGATGTGAAGTTGAGGCTTCCACTTGAATGGACGAAGTACTCTCCTTCACCTCCGTTGGGCGAATTCTGCCAATAGACAAATCTTGAATTGCTTCCGAGGGATCTTTGTCTCCTACATAAATGGGCAATTGCTCTACTTGCGAGCCGTTAGATTCATCAAACTTCACATCTACCGTCTCTTCAACCTTTCGGGTGAAATTGTTATAGACACGGTAAGTGTGAGAGTTTGAGCCGTAACCGAGTAGAAAACCTTCATGATATTTAGGAGCAAATTTCGAACGGCGATGCTTATCAAGAATGTAGCACTTTGAGCCAAATACTCGAAAGTATCCAACTTGGGGTTTGTTACCGGTGAGTAGCTCGTATGCCGTTTTGCTGAGAAGCTTGTGAAGATATAGTCGATTCGTAGCATGACAAGCTGTCTCAACCGCTTCCGCCCAAAAGTGTCTTGGCGTCTTGTATTCATCAAGCATCGTTCTCGCCATCTCAATAAGTGTCCGATTCTTCCTCTTAACAACTCCATTTTGTTGAGGTGTATACGTAGCTGAGAACTCATGTGAAATACCTTCTTCGTGAAGAAAGGTATCCACATTGGCGTTCTTGAACTCCGTTCCATTATCACTTTGAACCTTCTTGATCTTCACTTCAAATTGATTTTGGGCCTTCTTAGTGAAGTTCTTGAAATCTTTTGGACCCGCGATTTGTCATCAAGAAAGAACACCCACGTAAATCTTGAAAAATCATCAACAATGACCAAACCGAAAGAGTGACCACCAAGGCTCTTATAAGCATTGGGACCAAAGAGATCCATGTGAAATAGCTCAAGTGGTCTTCTCGTGGTCATGATGTTCTTCACGGGATGACTTCCTCCAACTTGTTTTCCTGCTTGGCAAGCACTACAAAGTCTATCCTTGTCAAATATAACATCTTTAACACCAAGGATATGATCACCTTTAATAAGTTTATCAAGATTACGCATGCCAACATGACCTAACCTTCTATGCCATAACCATCCTTTAGAAGATTTAGCAATTAAACAAGTACGAGGTTGGCTCTCTTAGTGAAATCAACAATGTATAAATCACCTCTTCGAATGCCGGTAAAGACCATATTATGATTATCTCTACGAAACACTTGGCAATCTACTTCGGTAAATAAGACATTGAAACCAAAGTCGGCTAGTCTAGATACGGAAAGAAGATTGTAACCAAGAGATTCAACGAGCATAACATTTTGAATAGAGCTATCATTGGATATAGCCACCTTACCAAGGGCAAGTACCTTACTGCTACTTCTTGAGATTGCGTTGGTTTTTCCCTTGAAGAGGAAAGGGTGATGCAGCAAAGTAGAGATAAGTATTTCCCTCAGTTAGAGAACCAAGGTATCAATCCAATAGGAGACAACGCACAAATCACCTAGCACCTGCACAAACAATCAAACAACTTGCATCCAACGCGATAAAGGGGTTGTCAATCCCTTCACGGTTACTTGCAAAAGTGAGATCTGATAGAGATAGGTAAAACTAAACAAAAGATAAAGTAAATATTTTTGGGTTTTTTGGTTTATAGATCTGAAAATAAAAGATTGCAAAATAGTAGATCGGAAAGTAATATGATGGAAAATAGTAGATCGGAAACTTATATGATGGAAAATAGACCCGGGGGCCATAGGTTTCACTAGAGGCTTCTCTCAAGATAGCAAATAATACGGTGGGTGAACAAATTACTGTCGAGCAATTGATAGAAAAGCGTAAAGTTATGACGATATCCAAGGCAATGATTATGAAATATAGGCATCACGTCCGTGTCAAGTAGACCGAAATGATTTTGCATCTACTACTGTTACTCCACACATCGACCGACTCCTGCATGCATCTAGAGTATTAAGTTCATGAAGAACAGAGTAACGCATTAAGTAAGATGACATGATGTAGAGGAATAAACTCAAGCAATATGATGTAAACCCCATCTTTTTATCCTCGATGGCAACAATACAATACGTGCCTTGTTGGCCCTACTGTCACTGGGAAAGGACACTGCAAGATTGAACCCAAAGCTGAGCACTTCTCCCATTGCAAGAAAACCAATCTAGTTGGCCAAACCAAACCGATAATTCGAAGAGAATTGCAAAGATATCAAATCATGCATATAAGAATTCAGAGAAGATTCAAATAATATTCATAGATAAGCTGATCATAAATCCACAATTCATCGGATCTCGACAAACACACCGCAAAAGAATATTACATCAGATAGATCTCCAAGAACAACGAGGAGAACATGGTATTGAGAATCAAAGAGAGAGAAGAAGCCATCTAGCTACTAGCTATGGACCCGTAGGTCTGAGGTAAACTACTGACGCTTCATCGAAAGGGCAATAGAGTTGATGTAGAAGCCCTCCGTGATCGAATCCCCCTCCGGCAGGGTGCCGGAAAAGGTCCCTAGATGGGATCTCACGGGTACAGAAGGTTGCGGCGGTGGAAAAGTCTTTTCGTGGATGCTTCTGGTGGTTTGGGAACATATGTGAATATATAGGTGAAAGAATTAGGTCAGGGGAGTCACGGGGGGCCCACAAGGCAGGGGGGCGCCCCCTACCCCCCTGGGCGCGCCCTCCACCCTTGTGGCCGCCTCGTGGCTCCTCCGACTTCATCTCCAAGTCTCCTGGCTGTCTTCTGGTCCAAGAAAAATCATCGCGAAGGTTTTATTCCGTTTGGACTCCATTTGGTATTCCTTTCCCATGAAGCTAAAAAACAAGGAAAAAACAGAAACTGGCACTGGGCTCTAGGTTAATAGGTTAGTCCCAAAAATAATAAAAAATAGCATATTAATGCATATAAAACATCCAAAATAGATAATATAATAGCATGGAACAATAAAAAATTATAGATACGTTGGAGACGTATCACTTACCCTTGGAGTTGTCTCCAAAAGTCATGTACTTGCATGGACCGTCATTTTTGGCAAGCTCACGGAACATGTCTTTATCTCCGGTCATGTGATCGGTACATCCACTATCAAGAATCCACTCCTTTCCTCCGAATATGTAATTTCGAAGATTCACAATGAGACTAAGATTCCTCATAGTCTCTTCATAATCAACATCACTTTCTTCGTCTTCATCATAATAGCCATGCTCAATATCATCTTCATTGTCATGCGTGTAGTCATCACCTAGTTCAAGTGATTCGTTAGGTTTATGACCATGAAAATGTTCAAGTTTATGAATTCTAACTGTCTCCGAGATGCTACTAATGATTCCAACATCACCTTTTGCACGCATTAGATCACGGAGCTCAAATAGACATTCACCAAACTTGGGATCACTAGGCTTCATCTTATGAAAAGTAATGGATTTTTGAAGAATTTCATTCAGATTTTTCAAGGAGTAATTTGGAAAGTGTTCCTCAAGATAATTCCATATAGTATATGCGCATTCAAAGGTTGGCAAGCAAACAAGCACATTTCTAGGCAATCCTCTAATGATAAGATCGATAGTCCTAAGATTGCGAACCATGTCAAGATACTCATCGGGGTTAGGATGTAAAGGATCAATGGGAGGCACATAAGGGCTAAGAATATACTTGTTCAAATCATATTCATTGAAAATCTCAAGCATCGCATTTTTCCATGAACCATAAAACTCCCCATCAAGAATAGGCACCCTACATCTAATACTCCTGAACGTAGACTCGTCCATCTTCCTCCAATGGTGATTAAACAAAAGCAATGGAGACCAATGCTCTGGTACCAATTGAAAGGGTCAAGAAGAGGGGTCTAGAGGGGGGGGGGGGGTGATTAGACCCTTAACAAGTAAAAGTGCCAGTTTTTAGTTTCTTCAAGTTAAGGTTGAGTTTAGCACAAGTTAATGGCACACAATACATTCAACACAAGCATAACAAGAGTATTAGCAGCGGGAAGAGTAAATCATGAAGTGCAAGAATGTAAAGGGATGGGATTGGAGTGTGCAAATGCAATGGAGACGGAAATAATTTTTGGCGTGGTTCCGATAGGTGGTGCTATCGTACGTCAATGTTGATGGAGACTTCAACCCACGAATGGTAACGGTTGTGCGAGTCCACGGAGGGCTCCACCCACAAAGGGTTCACGAAAAAGCAACCTTGTCTATCCCACCATGGCCATCGCCCACTAAGGACTTGCCTCACTCGGGTAGATCTTCATGAAGTAGGCGATCTCCTTGCCCTTACAAACTTCTTGGTTCAACTCCACATCATGACGGAGGCTCCCAAGCGACACCTAACCAATCTAGGAGACACCACTCTCCAAAAGGTAATAGACAGTGTGTTGATGATGAACTCCTTGCTCTTGTGCTTTCAAATGATAGTCTCCCCAACACTCAACTTTCTATCACATATTTGGCTATGGTGGAAGAGGGATTTGAGTGGAAAGCAACTTGGGGAAAGCTAGAAATCAAGGTTCAAATGGCAGGAATGGAATCTCTTGATCTCAACACATGAGTAGATGGTTCTCTCTCAGAAAATGAATAGTGGAAGTGTAGGCATGTTTTGATGGCTCTCCTCACTGTGGAAGAAGGGGTGGATGGGTATATATAGCCTCAACACAAAATCCAACCGTTACACACTTTTGACCCATCTCGGTGACACCGATTAGTAAACTCGATGGCACCGATCAGTACAAAAATATGAACGTTAGGAATCTTGGTGGGACCGATGAGAACAACTCGGTGGGACCAATGTGCTAGGGCTTAGGGCAAACCTCGTCTCGGTGGCACCGATTGCATCAACTTCTTGAGACCGAAGTGAAGCAATAAGGCAACAGAGAGTTGGCAAGCCATCTCGATGAGACCGATTGCAATTCTCGGTGAGACCAAAATAATTTCAATAAGTAACAGAGATTTGGTAAGGCCATCTCGGTGAGACCGAGATCCATATCGGTGTGACCGAGCTGTTAGGGTTTTGGCAGTGGCTATGTCAAGATGAACTCGGTGGCTCCGGATGAGAAATATCGGTGGGGCTGAGTTGGAGTTTAGGTTTTGGACATATTTGGATAGAGAAAGCGGCTGAGGGTTTTGGAGCAATATCACTAAGCAGTTGAGCAACAAGATCATTAAGCAACACCTTATCCCCTTTTAATAGTATTGGCTTTCCTATGGACTCAATGTGATCTTGGATCACTTAAACAAAAATGTCGAGTCTTGAGCTTTTGTCAATCCTTGTCCTTATCGTTTTGAGGGGGTTCCACATCGTCTTGTCCTTGCCACTCCACTGTTGAACTTATCTGAAATACACTAGATAAAACTATTAGTCCAACAAGAGATATGTTGACATTAATTACCAAAATCACCCAGGGAGCACTTGTGCTTTCACCCCATCGTTTTATCCTTAATGGCAACAATACAAATACATGTCTTGTCCCCTTCTATCACTGGGATATAGAGCACCGCAATATTGAACCCATTACAAAGCACCTCTCTCATTGCAAGATAAATCAATCTAGTTGGCCAAACCAAATGGATAGATCGAAGAGAAATACAAAGCTATAATAATCATGCATAAAAGAATTCAGAGAAGACTCAATTAATATTCATTAATAATCTAATCATAAACCCACAATTCATCGTATCCCAACAAAGACACCGCAAAATAAGATTACATCAAATAGAACTCCAAGAACATCGAGGAGAACATTGTATTGAAGATCAAAGAGAGAGAAGAAACCTTCTAGCTACTAGCTATGGACCCGTAGGTCTGTGGTAAACTACTCACACATCATCGAAAGGGCAGCAAGGTTGATGTAGAAGCCCTCCATGATTGATTCCGCCTCCGGCAGTATTAGAGGTGGAATTAGGTGAGACGAAGCCACGAGGGGCCCACAAGGCAACAGGGCGGACCTACACCCTTGGGCGCGCCCTGTTGCCTTGCCGTCTCTTTGTTTGCCTTCTGGTCTCCTCCCAAAGCTTCTAGGGTCTCTCTTGTCTAGAAAAAAATCGTCAAAATGTTTTGTAACGTTTGGACTTTGTTTGGTACTTATTTCCTGGAAAACCAAAAATAGGCAAAAACAGCAACTGGCACTTGGTACTAAGTTAATAGGTTAGTCCCAAAAAATGATATATAATGACATATAATTGCATATAAAACATCCAAGATTGATACTATAATAGCATGGAACAATAAAAAAAAATATATACGTTGGAGACGTATCAATTATCTCCATCAAACCCCTATCTGCGTCGTCGTACGTCGTTTTGCTCGGTTGGGACATACTGCTACTTGTGAGCTGCGTTGGGATTTCCTCGAAGAGGAGAGGATGATGCAGGACAGTAGAGATAAGTATTTCCCTCAGTTAAGAACCAAGGTTATCAATCCAGTAGGAAAACCACGCAACACCTCGTTAGCAGTACCTACACACAAAATAACAAATACTTGCACCCAGCGTGAACAAAGGGTTGTCAATCTCTTGGCGGTTAATTGCAAGGATCAAATCTTGTAGTGATAGATAGATAAATAAAACACAAAATAAAATAAACTAAATAAAATTGCAACAAGGTATTTTGGATTTTAATATATGATAAAAATAGACCCGGGGGCCATAGTTTTCACTAGAGGCTTCTCTCTTGAAAATAGCATACAATGGCCAAATAAATTACTGTTGGGCAATTGATAGAAAAGCAAATAATCATGACGATATCCAAGGCAATGATCATGTACATAGGCATCACGTCCGAGACAAGTAGAACGCCTCCTGCCTGCATCTACTACTATTACTCCACACATCGACTGCTATCCAGCATGCATCTAGAGTATTAAGTTCATGAAGAACACAGTAACGCCTTAAGCAAGATGACATGATGTAGACAAAGTAAACTCACACATGAATAAACCCCATCATTTTATCCTTAATGGCAACAATACAAATACATGTCTTGTCCCCATCTGTCACTGGGATATAGATCACCGCAAGATTGAACACATCACAAAGCACCTCTCCCATTGCAAGAAAAATCAATCTAGTTGGCCAAACCAAATCAATAGATCAGAGCAAAATACAAAGCTATAATAATCATGCATAAAAGAGTTCAGAGAAGACTCAAATAATATTCATGGATAATCTAATCGTAAACTCACAATTCATCGGATCCCAACAAACACACCGCAAAAAGTGATTACATCGAACCAATGTTGGGGATATCGCTTATCGGGAACTTATCGGTCGATCCATCATAAGAGGTAAATCAGCCAATTTATCGGCATATCGGCCGATTTATCGCCATATCGGCTGATTTATCGGCCAATTTATCTTATCGGTCAGACACCGGTAAGCGGTAAATCGGCCGATTTATCGGAATGTCGGAAGATATCTTGAATAGTGCATCAAATAGAACTCCAAGAACATCGAGGAGAACATTGGATTGAAGACCAAAGAGAGAGAATAAGCCATCTAACTACTAGCTATGGACCCGTAGGTCATCGGAAGGGCAGCAAGGTTGATGTAGAGCCCCTCCGTGGTCGATTCCCCCTCCGGCAGAGTGACAAAAAAGGCCTCCAGATGGGATCTCATGAGAACACAAGCTTGCAACAGCAGAAAAGTGTTTTGGGTGGCTCTCTGTTGGTTTCCTGATTTTAGAGAATTTATAGAGGCGGAATTAGGTCAAACGGATGCACATGGGCCCCACAAGCCACCAGGGCGTGCCCTGGTGCCTTGTGGGGTATTTCTTCATCTTCTGGCCCTCTCCCGAAGCTTCCAGGGTCTCTTATATCCAGAAAAAAATCTCCAAAAAATTTCGTGGCAATTGGACTTCATTTGGTACTAATATTCTGGAAAACCAAAAACAGGCAAAAAACAACAACTGGCACTTGGCACTAAGTTAATAGGTTAGTCCCAAAAAATGGTATATAATGACATATAAAACATTCAAGATTGATACTATAATAGCATGGAACAATAAAAAATTATAGATACATTGGAGACGTATTACATACCAACAAACAAAGAGCAGGCACCGAGTCGATCCACATCCGACGTCCGTGACTGGAGAAGCCGCAACGATGCCGAGTCACTAAAATGGAGTGGCGCCGCATTGACATCAATGCAATATGGCACGTACCCAGTGGTAGAGGCCGGGGACCACCGGCCAAGCTACTTGGCGGCGTATAAGCAGGGCGGCTAATATTGATTCGGCGAGGGTGTCATGTGCATGGACAACGGTAGTGGCGCCCTGCGTCCCCGCCCCGACCGGCCCCTGCACCTTGTCTTTGCTCCCGACCGGCCCCTGCACCTCATCCTCATCCCCGTCCTGTCCCTGCACCCCACACGCCACCCTCTTGAAGCTTAGATTTCCTTTTGATGCGGCGGGCTTGCCGTGTCACCAAGTTGATCTTGCGTGCGACCACCTACTCTGAATCCTCGACTTCCGTCGACTCCGTCAGCTCTACATACGGGTCCATACAGCAGCGAAAGGCAATAAGTGTGGGAATTAGGGTGGAGGGTGGTGGCGATCGGAGCGGAGAGGGTGGGGAAACCACGGGTTTTGGTGCGGAAACAATGTGGACCCATGTGTGGGTTCCACCTTGGTTTTGGGTGGGACGGGGTGTCGGATGTGTACATGACAGATGTACAAACTCCGGCAACGCTGCTAATTTGCTTTTGATTTGCGGGAAAATGGACAAGCGGATGCGTTCGCGGAAAAATACGGGTGTGTGTTGGCAAAATGCGTCCGGGCAACTCGATCCGTACTATTTGCGGGAAAATGCCGTCCTTACACAGTGATTTCTATACATAGCTACCCCACTTGTCAACGAAGCTTACTACCTCAGTATGGAATTCAATCATTCGGCCATGTGATGATAGCTAGGCAGTGGTTTCTGACTGAACCAAAATTGATTGGATTCGAATCGAGTCAAATAGAATCCAATCGAATCTGTGTTGGGAATCGTTGCATGGAAAACAAAAAACTTTCTACGCACACGCAATGATCTATCCATGGAGATGCATAGCACCGAGGGGGAGAGTGTATCTATGTACCCTCGTAGACTGTAAGCGGAAGCATTTCACAACGCAGTTGATGTAGTCGAACTTCTTCTCACGTCAACCGATCAAGTACCGAACGTACGGCACCTCCGCGTTCTGCACACGTTCAGCTCGGTGATGTCCTCGCCTTCTTGATCCAGCAAGACGGGCGAAGTAGTAGATGAGTTCCGTCAGCACGATGGTGTGGTGACGGTGATGGTGAAGTGATCTCCGCAGGGCTTCGCCTAAGCACCACGAAAATATGACCGAGAGAGTAAACGGTGGACGGGGGCGCCGCACACGGCTAAGACAATGTTGTATCCTTGTGTGGCGTCCCCTCCCCATATATATATAGGTGGGAGGGGAGGGGAGGCAGCCAGGCGTGCCCTAGGGCTGGCCGCCGGCCCCTAGGGCTCCTGCCTTGCCCTGCGCCCCCCTTTCCTTGTATAAACAAGGGGGAAGGAAAGAGGGGGGGAGAGGGAAGGAAAGGGGAGTCCTACTCCACACTTTCCTTGCCCTCACCTCTTTCCTTCTCCTCCTTGTAGGGATGGCCTGTATAGGGGCGCACCAGTCCCTTGTGGGCTGGTGTGTTCCCTCTCTTGGCCCATAAGGCCCATATCTTTGCCGGGGTTGCCCGAAACTCCTTTCCGGTGACCCGATAAGTACCCAGTACCCTCCGGAACACTTCCGGTGTCCGAATACCATCGTCCTATATATCAATCTTTACCTCTCGACCATTTCGAGACTCCTCGTCATGTCCGTGATCTCAGCCAGGACTTCGAACAACATTCGGTCACCAAATCACATAACTCATATAATACTATATCGTCAACGAACGTTAAGCGTGCGGACCCTACGGGTTCGAGAACTATGTAGACATGACCGAGACACCTCTCTGGTCAATAACCAATAGCGGAACCTGGATGCTCATATTGGCTCCTACATATTCTACGAAGATCTTTATCGGTCGAACCGTTATGACAACATACGTAATTCCCTTTGTCCCTCGATATGTTACTTGCCCGAGATTCGATCGTTGATATCTTCATACCTAGTTCAATCTCGTTACCGGAAAGTCTCTTTACTCGTTCCGTAATACATCACCTCATGACCAACTCCTTCGTTGTTTGCTTCCAAGCTTATGATGTGTATTACCGAGAGGGCCCAGCGATACCTCTCCGAAACTCGGAGTGATAAATCCTAGTCTTGATCTATGCCAACTCAACAGATACCTTCGGAGATACCTATAGAGCATCTTTATAATCACCCAATTATGTTGTGACGTTTGATAGCACACAAGGCATTCCTCTGGTATCCCGGAGTTGCATATTCTCATAGTCGAAGGAATATGTATTTGACATGAAGAAAGCAATAGCAATAAAACTGAACGATCATTATGCTAAGCTAACGGATGGGTCTTGTCCATCAGATCATTCTCCTAATGATGTGATCCCATTATCAAATGACAACTCATGTCCATGGTTAGGAAACCTTAACCATCTTTGATCAACGAGCTAGTCTAGTAGAGGCTTACTAGGGACATGGTGTTTGTTTATGTATTCACACATTTATTATGGTTTCCGATCAATACAATTCTAGCATGAATAATAAACCTTTATCATGAATAAGGAAATATAAAATAACAACTTTATTATTGCCTCTAGGGCATATTTCCTTTAGTCTCCCACTTGCACTAGAGTCAATAATCTTGTTCACATCACCATGTGATTAACACCCATAGTTCACATCGTCATGTGACCAATACCCAAAGAGTTTACTAGAGTCAATAATCTAGTTCACATCGCCATGTGATTAACACCCAAAGAGTACTAAGGTGTGATCATGTTTTGCCTGTGTGAGAAGTTTAGTCAACGGGTCTGCCACATTCAGATCCGTATGTATTTTGTAAATTTCTATGTCTACAATGCTCTGCATGGAGCTACTCTAGCTGATTGCTCCCACTTTCAATATGTGTCCAGATTAAGACTCAGAGTCATCCGGATCAGTGTTAAAGCTTGCATCGACGTAACCCTTTACGAAAAACTCTTTATCACCTCCATAACCGAGAAGCATTTCCTTAGTCCTCTTAGGTAACTAAGGATAATTTTGACCGCTGTCCAGTGGTCCACTCCTGGATCACTCTTGTACCCTCTTTGCCAGATTGTTGGGGAACGTGCAATTTCAAAAAATTTCCTACGCTCACGCAAGATCTATCTAGGAGATGCATAGCAACAAGAGGGGGAGAGTATGTCCACGTACCCTCGTAGACCGAAAGCGGAAGCATTAGCTTAACGCGGTTGATGTAGTCGAACGTCTTCGTGATCCAACCGATCAAGCACCGAACGTACGGCACCTCCGAGCTCAGCACACGTTCAGCTCGATGACGTCCCTGGAGCTCTTGATCTAGTTGAGGACGAGGGAGAGTTCCGTCAGCACGACGGCGTGGCGACGGTGATGGTGAAGTTACCGGCGCAGGGCTTCACCTAAGCACTACGACGATATGATCGAGGTGTTAAACTGTGGAGGGGGGCACCGCACACGGCTAAGAGAAATCTTGGTGTGTCTTTGGGGTGCCCCCTCCCCCGTATTTAAAGGAGGGGGGGAGGAGGCGGCCAACCTAGAGGGGGCGCGCCAAGGGGGGAGTCCTACTAGGACTCCCAGTCCTAGTAGGATTCCCCTTTCCTTTTCCGAAGAAGGGGGAAGGGGAAAGAGGTGGAGGAGAAGAAGGAAAGGGGGGCTGCGCCCCCCACCCCTAGTCCAATTCGGTTTGGGCTTGGGGGGGCGCGCGCCACCACCTGGCCGCCGGCCTCCTCTCTCTACTAGGGCCCATGAAGGCCCAATAGTCCCCCAGGGGGTTCCGGTAACCTCCCGGTACTCCGAAAAATATCCGAACCTTTCTGAAACCATTCCGGTGCCTGAACATAACCTTCCAATATATCAATCTTTATATCTCGACCATTTCGAGACTCCTCGTCATGTCCGTGATCTCATCCGGGACTCCGAACAAACTTTGGTCATCAAATCACATAACTCATAATACAAATCATCATCGAACGTTAAGCGTGCGGACCCTATGGGTTCGAGAACTATGTAGACATGACTGAGACACATCTCCGGTCAATAACCAATAGCGGAACCTGGATGCTCATATTGGCTCCTACATATTCTACGAAGATCTTTATCGGTCAAACCGCATAACAACATATGTTATTCCCTTTGTCATCGGTATGTTACTTGCCCGAGATTCGATCGTCGGTATCATCATACCTGGTTCAATCTCGTTACCGACAAGTCTCTTTACTCGTTCCATAATGCATCATCCCGCAACTAACTCATTAGTCACATTGCTTGCAAGGCTTCATATGATGTGCATTACCGAGAGGGCCCAGAGATACCTCTCCGATACTCGGAGTGACAAATCCTAATCTTGATCTATGCCAACCCAACAAACACCTTCGGAGACACCTGTAGAGCATCTTTATAATCACCCAGTTATGTTGTGATGTTTGATAGCACACAAAGTGTTCCTCCGGTATTCGGGAGTTGCATAATCTCATAGTCAGAGGAATATGTATAAGTCATGAAGAAAGTAATAGCAATAAAACTTAACGATCATTATGCTAAGCTAACGGATGGGTCTCGTCCATCACATCATTCTCTAATGATGTGATCTTGTTCATCAAATGACAACACATGTCTATGGTTAGGAAACATAACCATCTTTGATAAACAAGCTATTCAAGTAGAGGCATACTAGGGACACTCTGTTTGTCTATGTATTCACACATGTACTAAGTTTCCGGTTAATACAATTCTAGCATGAATAATAAACATTTATCATGATATAAGGAAATATAAATAACAACTTTATTATTGCCTC
This sequence comes from Thinopyrum elongatum, assembly GCA_011799875.1. NCBI lineage: Eukaryota > Viridiplantae > Streptophyta > Magnoliopsida > Poales > Poaceae > Thinopyrum > Thinopyrum elongatum. Next base: position 649,301,177 of record CM022298.1, read on the forward strand.
TAGGGCAGATTTCCTTCAGTCTCCCACTTGCACTAGAGTCAATAATCTAGATTACACAGTAATGATTCTAACACCCATGGAGTCTTGGTGCTGATCATGTTTTGCTCATGGAAGAGGCTTAGTCAACGGGTCTGCAACATTCAGATCTGTCTGTATTTTGCAAATCTCTATGTCTCCGTCCTTGACTTGATCGCGGATGGAATTGAAGCGTCTCTTGATGTGTTTGGTTCTTTTGTGAAATCTGGATTCCTTTGCCAAGGTAATTGCTCCAGTATTGTCACAAAAGATTTTCATTGGACCCGATGTACTAGGTATTACACCTAGATCGGATATGAACTCCTACATCCAGACTCCTTCATTTGCTGCTTCCGAAGCAGCTATGTACTCTGCTTCACACGTAGATCCCGCCACGACGCTCTGCTTGGAACTGCACCAACTGACAGCTCCACCATTTAATATAATTACGTATCCGGTTTGCGACTTAGAGTCATCCGGATCAGTGTCAAAACTTGCATCGACGTAACCATTTACGACAAGCTCTTTGTCACCTCCATAAAAGAGAAACATATCCTTAGTCCTTTTCAGGTATTTCAGGATGTTCTTGACCGCTGTCCAGTGATCCACTCCTGGATTACTTTGGTACCTCCCTGCTAAACTTATAGCAAGGCACACATCAGGTCTGGTACACAGCATTGCATACATGATAGAACCTATGGCTGAGGCACAGGGAATGACTTTCATTTTCTCTCTATCTTCTGCAGTGGTCGGGCATTGAGTCTTACTCAACTTCACACCATGCAACACAGGCAGGAACCCTTTCTTTGACTGATCCATTTTGAACTTCTTCAAAACTTTATGAAGGTATGTCTCGGTGTCAAAACCGGCGGATCTCGGGTAGGGGGTCCTGAACTATGCGTCTAAGGTCGATGGTAACAGGAGACGGGGGACACGATGTTTACCCAGGTTCGGGCCCTCTCTATGGAGGTAATACCCTACGTCCTGCTTGATTGATATTGATGAATATGAGTATTACAAGAGTTGATCTACCACAAGATCGTAATGGCTAAAACCCTAGAAGTCTAGCCTGTCTGATTATGATTGCCCCTACGGACTAAACCCTCCGGTTTATATAGACACCGGAGGGGACTAGGGTTGTACAAAGTCGGTTACAGAGAAAGGAATCTTCATATCCGAACGCCAAGCTTGTCGTCCACGCCAAGGAGAGTCCCATCCGGACACGGGAGAGAGTCTTTTGTCTTGTATCTTCATGGCCCATCAGTCCGGCCCACATTACGTAGCCCGGACGCCCAAGGACCCCTTAATCCAGGACTCCCTCAGTAGCCCCTGAACCAGGCTTCAATGACGATGTGTCCGGCGCGCAGATTATCTTCGGCATTGCAAGGCGGGTTCCTCCTCCGAATACTCCAGAACAGACTTCGAGCACAGAAAACGTGTCCGGCTCTGCAAAACAAGTACCACACACAACCGCAGAGAGTATGATATTTCACGAGTCCAATCTGCTGACAGCTTTTTGTAACGCGACACCACATTCCTGCACGGTCATTATTTCGAACCGTTCTTTAGCCTCCCGCTCCACGCTTTAAGATGCGGTTTCCAGTGGCTCGTCTTGTCACTGCAGAGATCGTGTCCCTCAATTACGGGATTCTCATTAATACGGGCGTGGGTAATCCAACTGTGCCGTTTGCACGGCCCTTGGGAATAGGTGAGTTTTAAGGCGAGTGGGGAGGCGCTTGATATTCACTGCCTTTATAGGGAGAGAAGGATTCACCCCTTTCACCCACGCCTTCTCTTTCTCTGCCTCTCCATTCCTGAGCTCCAGCGTGCAAGTTCTCATCTTTTCCGCGTCAAAGAAGCACTCCGACCATGTCCGGATCTGGATCGCAAGGCAAGTGGATGGCCTCCTCTGTCAAGGAGAAGGACATCACGAAGCTTCGGGAGGCGGGGTATTTGGCCAAGGAAATCGCCCACCGGCTTCCGACCAAGGGACAGATCATCCCCACCCCCAAGCCTCATGAGAGGGTGGTGTTCATCCCCCACTTCATCCGCGGGTTAGGGTTTCCTCTCCACCCTTTCGTCCGCGGACTCATGTTCTACTACGGGCTAGATTTCCACGATCTAGCCCCAAATTCTTTCCTCAACATCTCGGCATTTATTGTCGTGTGCAAGGCCTTCCTCCGCATCCCACCCCACTTTGGACTGTGGCTCAAGATTTTCAATGTGAAGCCGAAGGTGGATGGCCAACACGCAGAGTGCGGAGGCGCCATGGTGAGCAAGATGCCCAACGTCACTTGGCCCAAAGGTACCTTTGTGGAGACCGTTAAAGGGTGGCAGCAACTGTGGTTCTATATCACAGAGCCCCGCGACGCCACCTGGGCCGCGGCTCCCAAATTCAAGTCCGGAGCCCCAATGCGGCTCACCTCCTGGCTAGAGAAGGGCCTAAATTGGGCGTCGTCGGATGAGCTGTCAGCGCTGCAGGCGCACCAGAGTATGGTGGACAAGAACATCAAGCTTGTCAATGTGATCCAGGTGATGCTAGTTCGCCAAATCCTTCCATGCAAAAGCCGGACTTGCAATCTGTGGGAGTTCGATCCGGCCGAGCACCAGACCTTGCAACAGTTCTTTGGAACTACGCACGAAGACATCTGGAAGGTGCTTTTTAAGGCCAACGAGAAATGGCCGGAGACGACCGAGGACCGTGGGCATGACCTGGCCCATCCCGCTAGTCCGGTAAGTCTTTCGCGCTTCAAGGTGTATCCTTTACTTGCTTACTCAGGGAAAATGCCTAAGCCTCCCTATTTTTTTTTCAGGGCTGGACGAAGAAGGCAGAGCAGATTAAGTGTCCGTCTCCGCTGCCCGAGGAACCAGCCATCCCACTTCTGACGAAGATGCTGGTCCCGACGCCCTACCAGGCATCGGAGAAGAAGGCCAAGAAAAAGGCCAAGGAGATGAGAAGCGGCCTCCGTCGCAAGGGAACTTCGGACGCGACGTTTGAAGACACCGAGACTCACTCCACTGCCACAGAGGACGATGAGGAGGAGGAGGAAAGCAACTCTCCCCCTGAGGGGGGAAGGAAGAAAAGGGCGGCCCCCATAAATCTGGAGGCAGAGGCGTCCAAGAAGGGGAAGGTCTCCCTCGCGGATAATTCCAAATGGGACGTCGACATCAGCCCAGAGCGGCGCCCCCGAGATAAGCCCCTGGCCGAGTCGTGAGTATTCAAAGACCCTGACGCATTCATATATCCAGCCTCTTTTCTCCATAGTTTTAACATGTTGAATCATGTACTTGCAGTCCGGCTTGCTCCGACCTCGAGCGATCCTTATCTTCGGGAAATTCGCTGGACCCGAAGGTGCTGGACAGCAGGTCCCTTCCGGCGGCCTCCTCTCCCAAGGCCATGGATGACACCGAGGTATTGTCTCGAAGGATCCCAGGCCAGGGAGAGATGCAGGAGGCCGTCAGCACGGCGCCAGAGGGTGAAACCTCGGTGGCCAGACACATGGGGGAGCAAATCCCCGTGGAGACTGGCAATGGGGGCCAGGTCCAATTCGGCCCCCAGCCGAATACGGTCCCGGAGACCTATACGGCTCCGGAATCCGGCAAGCAACCTCCTTCGAAAGAAGGGGGTGTGCCTATTTCACTGGTGACCTCTGTCCAACCAGAGTCACCGGACACCCTACTGGAAGCGCTGCGAAGTGCTTCCATTGTAGAGGAACACCGTGCCCTCATGGGTACGGTGATTGAGAAGATTCAGTCCGCGAAAAGCGGACTGACCGAAGCCTGCACAAACCTTCTAACAGGTTTTGAGGTATGAAACGCAATTATGTAAAAAGAATGTCACAGTATAGACAGTAGCCCCTGAGACACTGTCCGGTGGTCGAAAAGAAAAGCCGGACAGAGGATCAAACAATTTTCGCAGGAGACTAACCACACATGTCTATGTGAAAAAAGCAGGCATCGCTTCTAGCTACGACCTCCCATGCTGCCGAAGTCTCCGGGCTGAAGCAGAGTCTGGAGCGGGCCGAGGAAGAACTCGGCCGTGTGAAAAAGCAGCTGGAGGACAAGCAAGGTATGTCATGACCTTCTGTATATCAGAAAGGATAGATGACTTGTATTCACCATAGTGCCATGATATTTGTAGGAGCGGCGACCGAGGTGGAGGCCCTTAAAAAGGCGCTGGCCGAGGCCCAAAAGAGAGTGGCGGAGGAACAATCCGTCAGCGAAAAGCACGAGGCCAGGGTCGGTGAGGTCCAACAAGAGCTCCAGGACGCTGTAAAGAAATGCGAGTCCATGGAGCGCAAGGTTTCGGATCAAGAGTCTGAGCTTGCTAAGGCCCACCAAAGCACACAAGAGGCCCGGGTTGAAGCCCAGGGCACGCTCCAGGAAATCCAAGAGGCCAGAAAAATCACTGCGGGTAAGGCCTTTATAATGCAAAGCAAATTTGTGAAGAAAAGGTACCTCTTACTAACCCGGATTTGGAGTTCTCCAGGAGCGTTTGCGGATCTGCCGCGCAGCATTGCTGATGCTGCGGATTTCTTCTGAGCCGAAGAGGGGAGCTCAACAGAGGAGCTGTTCTGGTCGCAATACCTTGCGCTAGAGCATCCGGTGCCCTTCAGCGATCAGCTGAAACAGCTGACCGAACTGCATAGGGCGGCTGAATTGGCCATGAAGGATTTGATATGAAGCGACTGGTTGCTGCCTGCCCTCGGCTTGATGCCATCAAGCGGTCGGTCTGCATTGAAGGTGCGCGGATGGCCTTCTCCCATGTCAAGATACAGTGGGCGAAGATGAACGCCGTTAAGCTCGCGACCGAGGGACCGCCTGTGGGCAAGGAGCACCGCACGCCCGAGCGATATTTTGACGATGTCCTGGAGGGATCCCGCATTGTAGCGGAGGAGTGTGCAAAAGACATTATCTTTGGATGAATATATTCATGTTATCCTGCCCTGTAAAATGGAACAAAACTGATATGTAATATAATATTAGTTGTTTATATCAAGATTTTTCCTCCTGTGCGGCCGTTTTATTAAATCTGAGAGTTGGCCAGTCGTCGGCTTCAGCCCCCACGTAGGTAGTACGGGGGTGTTCGGGATAAAATCTAAACACTCTTGATCCAAAGTTTGGTCCTTGAAGGAGGTGTTTAGCGCAACGAACCAGGCAATCGGACTATGTGGCTTTATCACCCTCACTTAGCCATAGGAGTTTTATAACAGAAATTTAGGCGCAGCCCCTAGTGAACTAGGGTGCTATAAACACCTGATCGGGTAGAGACCGATTCGTCGCATAAGGCGGAAAAAATCACAAAAGATTTGTAACCTCCGAAGAGCTGACCGGCTCACGCCGCATCATGACAGTCAGTTTTCGGCTTTCTCTACTGAGGTGCTCATCCGGATAAACCAGGGCACAATCGCAGTAGTTCTCCCTTTACTACCCTAGCCGATATAGCAGAACGTAAGGTAGTAAGCACAGGAGTCGGGCAACCCAACTATTGACCAAAGACATGATTCGGAGCCAATGCATATAATGCTAAATTCGGGGTGCCGAACTATGCTGTAAAAAGTGTTCAGACTTTGTTGCCGTAATATGGGGCGCAATAAAGCCCCTGGCGAATTTAAGCCATACCAAAGTGTACGGGTCAATTGACAAGATTATCAAGAAAAAAAAAGAAGTAGTAAACTAGTGCCGCAAAAGTTGGGCCGCGAACTGTTTCCATTATAATTTTATTGATACGTCAAAGCGTATAAGTAGTGCGATAAGCAACAGGGCTAGTTAACATGCCATGACCAAGGGCGAGCTGCGTGCGGGTCCTGAAAATAGGTATAGTGATCGTCAAAAAAGACCTAGCGATTCCCGTATACCTCAATGCTTCTTGCTGCCTTGGTGTATCTATCCTTCGAAAGGACCGATGATCAGGCCGTCTTGAGGGGCCTGTGGAAAAGAAACCTGAAAAGGATGAAAAAGAAAAAGTGAAAGTATGTGTGTCCATGGGAGGTCGAGCCATATTATGGACCATAATCTAGTTATGCCTCCGTCTATGCCCATGGTATTTTAAGTGCGTAGTTATGTACGCGTGGTACGAATGCTGCTATTAGGCCGGGACGGAGACGGAGGCCGGATTGCTAGTCTAACTCCTGACGAGCCAGACTGTTATGCTGCGGAGTAGTCCGGATCCTCTTGACAGTGTCCGGGAGCTTGGCCGCCGGATTTAGATTCTGCTTGGCAAGGCCGCTCTGTACTTCCGCTGCCAAGGCCGCGGTGTGCTCCTCGGTATGGAGGGAGCACTCCGTGTTTCTGTTAACTGTTATGATGCCGCGTGGTCCCGGCATCTTGAGCTTGAGATAAGCATAGTGTGGCACCGCATTGAATCGAGCAAATGCGGTTCATCCGAGCAGTGCGTGATAGCCGCTGCAGAAGGGGACGATATCGAAGATCAACTCTTCGCTTCTGAAGTTGTCCGGGGATCCGAATACAACCTCCAGTGTGATTGAGCCCGTACAGCGGGCCTCTACACCTGGTATGACTCCTTTAAAGGTAGTTTTTGTGGGTTTGATCCTTGAGGGAGCGATGCCCATTTTGCGCACTGTATCCTGATAGAGCAGGTTCAGGCTGCTGCCGCCGTCCATGAGGACGCGTGTGAGATGGAATCCATCAATAATTGGATCGAGGCCCAGTGCGGCTGAACCACCATGACGGATACTGGTCGGATGGTCCCTGCGATCGAAGGTGATCGGGCAGGACGACCATGGGTTGAACTTTGGGGCGACTGGCTCTATCGCGTAGATGTCCCTGAGCGCTCATTTGCGCTCCCTTTTGGGGATATGAGTGGCGTATATCATGTTCACCGTTTTAACCTGGGGAGGGAACTTCTTCTGTCCTCCTGTGTTCAGCGGGCGGAACTCCTCCTCGTCGTCCTCGGTTGCGACCCCTTCTCCTTGTTTTCGGCATTTAACTTGCCGGCCTGTTTAAAAACCCAACAGTCTCTATTGGTATGATTGGCTGGTTTATCAGGGGTGCCGTGGATCTGACATGGACGATCGAGTATGCGGTCCAAGCTGGATGAGCCCAGATTGTTTCTTTTGTATGGCTTCTTCCACTGGCCGGACTTGGAGCCGCTGAAACCGGCGTTGACCACCGTGTCATCGGCAGTGCCACCATTGCTTCGGCGCTTGTGCCTGTTGCGTCGGGGCTTGTCATTTCTATTCTTGGCTTCAGAGGTATCGGCATCGCTTGTAGTGTCATTGCTATGGGCTAGCCAACTATCCTCGCCCGCACAAAAGCGAGTCATGAGTGCCGTAAGGGCTGCCATGGACTTCGGCTTTTCTTGGCCGAGGTGACGAGCGAGCCATTCGTCGCGGATGCTATGCTTAAAGGCCGCTAGGGCTTCGGCATCTGGGCAGTCAATGATCTGGTTCTTTTTGGTTAGGAACCTAGTCCAGAATTTCCTGGCCGACTCTCCAGGCTGTTGAATTATGTGACTTAAGTCATCGGCATCCGGAGGTCGTACATATGTGCCTTGGAAGTTGTCGCGGAAGGCATCTTCCAAGTCCTCCCAGCTGCCAATAGAGTTTTCAGGCAGACTGTTTAACCAGTGCCGAGCTGGCCCCTTGAGTTTTAGTGGGAGGTATTTGATGGCGTGAAGGTCATCGCCGCGGGCCATATGAATATGGAGAAGAAAATCCTCAATCCATACCGCGGGATCTGTTGTTCCATCATATGATTCGATATTTATGGGTTTAAACCCTTCTAGGAATTCGTGCTCCATTACTTCATCAGTGAAGCAGAGGGGATGTGCGGCGCCTCTATATCGGGCCAAGTCGTGACGTAGTGCGGATGTAGTCCGTCTGCGGTTTTCGGCCCCGACGTGGTTATGCTCGTTACGTCTGGCTTGATAGCCATCGTCGCGCGCCAGGGCATGCCCCCGTGATCCGTAGATCGACCTGGACTGGCCTACTCTGTTCTCCAGGTTTTGCCGCAGGTCATATGTGTATTCCTGAGCTGTGGTATCTTTGCCTTTACGGCGAGGTAGTGTGGGCAGGTGTTCGGCTTGGGTTGCCGCTTTGTCCCGGCCACGTGGTGGTCGATCAGCCGCATTACGTGTTGATGGCATGGGCTCAAGTGCCTCGTCGTCGAATTGGGGTAGCAGTTTACGCTTCGGGTAACTTTTAATGGGGCGCTCGAGTCCGTATTCCTCGGCTGCCAGGACATCAGTCCATCTGTCGTTGAGTAGATCTTGATCAGCTTGAAGCTGCTGCTGTTTCTTTTTAGGCTCTTCGCAGTGGCTATTAGCCGGCGCTTAAAGCGCTCCTGCTCGACGGGTTCCTCAGGCACGATAAAGTCTTCGTCGCCGAGGCTCACCTCATCCTCGGAGAGTGGGAGATAGTTGCTGTCCTCCGAGTCTTCGTTTATGGCGTGTTTGTCAGGGCTGACTTGCCCATCTTCCCTATCGTCCTGTTCGGAAGTTGGATCGACGGGATCTTCTTTGTCTTCGGCATCGTCCGGAGTATTGTTTTCTCTTGTGCCGGTATTGTTGTCTTTTCCACGGCGTGATTTAGAGCGGTGCCGCTGACATCGGCGCTTTGGCTGTGTCTCAGGAGGTTTATCCTCGACTGGATCTTCTTCGTTATCGCCGTTATTCTCTTTGGGAGTATCCACCATGTACACATCATACGAGGAGGTGGCTGTCCAGCGCCCAGTAAACGGCGGGTTTTGGGCCTGCTCCTCTCCGGCATCGTCGTCCATACCGTCGATGTCTTCGGAGTCGTAATCGAGCATGTCGGTTAAGTCTTCGACAGTGGCAATGAAGTGGGTGGTGGGTGGGAAGTGAAATTCTCCGTCATCAGCCTCCAGTTCAAACCGGATATAATTCGGCTGTGAGTCCCCTGCTAAGGAGAGGGTTTTTAATGAGTTTAGCACATCACCCAAAGGTGAGTGTTGGAAGATGTCCTCGGAGCTGAACTCGACGATTGGCGCCCGATAGGGCTCGATGGGCGCGGACGCACGCGGTTCGAAACCTATGGTCGGAGACGAATCCGAGGTTCCGGTGACACAGATCCCGTTCGAAGTTGGGTCTGTGTGCGGCTCCAACGCCGCTGAGTCTGCGGCTTCCGTGGCGGGGTTGAGCTTCCCATCCTCGGATGGCGCAATCTGCTCTGGATCTAGGGCCAGAGCAGTTACATGCGCTATCTCCCGGATATGGTCCGATGACAGATTTAGGTCATGTTCATCGTGGTGGCAGGGAGCAGCTGCCATGGGCTCGAATCCGCCGAAGATCAAGTCTCCGCGGATATCAGCAATGTAGTTCAAGCTTCCAAACCTGACCAGATGGCCAGGGGCGTAGCTGTCGATCTGCTCCAGATGGCCAAGCGAGTTGGCCCGCAGCATGAAGCCGTCGAATATGAAGATCTGGCCGGGGAGAAAGACGTCCCTCAAGGCAGCATTGTTGTGGATGATTGATGGAGCCATCGAGCCTTCTAGCGACGACACAGCGGAACTCTCAATGAAAGCACCAATGTCGGTGTAAAAAACGGTGGATCTCGGGTAGGGGGTCCTGAACTGTGCGTCTAAGGTCGATGGTAACAGGAGACGGGGGACACAATGTTTACCCAGGTTCGGGCCCTCTCTGTGGAGGTAATACCCTACGTCCTGCTTGATTGATATTGATGAATATGAGTATTACAAGAGTTGATCTACCACGAGATCGTAATGGCTAAAACCCTAGAAGTCTAGCCTGTCTGATTATGATTGCCCCTACGGACTAAACCCTCCGGTTTATATAGACACCGGAGGGGACTAGGGTTGTACAAAGTCGGTTACAGAGAAAGGAATCTTCATATCCGAACGCCAAGCTTGTCGTCCACGCCAAGGAGAGTCCCATCCGGACACGGGAGAGAGTCTTCTGTCTTGTATCTTCATGGCCCATCAGTCCGGCCCACATTACGTAGCCCGGACGCCCGAGGACCCCTTAATCCAGGACTCCCTCAGTATGTGCTTTGTGAAAGTCCTATTAAGCGTCTTGATCTATGCCTATAGATCTTGATGGCCAATATATAAGCAGCTTAACCGAGGTCTTTACCGAGGTCTTTCATTGAAAAATTCTTAGTCTAGTATCCTTTTATGCTATCCAGAAATTCTATATCATTTCCTATCAACAATATGTCATCCACATATAATATCAGAAATGCTATAGAGCTCCTACTCACTTTCTTATAAATACAGGCTTCTCCAAAAGTCTGTATAAAACCATATGCTTTGATCACTTCATCAAAGCGTATATTCCAACTCCGAGATGCTTGCACCATTCCATAAATGGATCGCTGGATCTTGCACACTTTGTTAGCACCTATAGGATCGACAAAACCTTCTGGTTGCATCATATACAACTCTTCTTTAAGAAATCCATTAAGGAATGCAGTTTTGACATCCATTTGCCAAATCTCATAATCATAAAATGCGACAATTGCTAACATGATTCGGATAGACTTAAGCATCGCTACGGGTGAGAAGGTCTCATCGTAGTCAACTCCTTGAACTTGTCGAAAACCTTTCGCAACAAGTTGAGCTTTGTAGACAGTAACATTACCGTCAGTGTCAGTCTTTTTCTTGAAGATCCATTTATTCTCTATGGCTTGCCGATCATCGGGCAAGTCAACCAAAGTCCACACTTTGTTCTCATACATGGATCCCATCTCAGATTTCATGGCCTCAAGCCATTTCGCGGAATCTTGGCTCATCATCGCTTCCTCATAGTTCGTAGGTTCGTCACGGTCTAGTAACATGACTTCCAGAACAGGATTACCATACCACTCTGGTGCGGAACGTACTCTGGTTGACCTACGAGGTTCAGTAGTAACTTGATCCGAAGTTTCATGATCATCATCATTAACTTCCTCACTGATTGGTGTAGGCATCACTGGAACCGATTTCTGTGATGAACTACTTTCCAATTCAGGAGAAGGTACAATTACCTCATCAAGTTCTACTTTCCTCCCACTCACTTCTTTCGAGAGAAACTCCTTCTCTAGAAAGGGTCCATTCTTAGCAACGAATATCTTGCCTTCGGATCTGTGATAGAAGGTGTACCCAACAGTCTCCTATGGGTATCCTATGAAGACGCATTTCTCCAATTTGGGTTCGAGCTTATCAGGTTGAAGCTTTTTCACATAAGCATCGCAACCCCAAACTTTAAGAAACGGTAGCTTAGGTTTCTTGCGAAACCACAGTTCATATGGTGTCATCTCAACGGATTTAGATGGTGCCCTATTTAACATGAATGCAGCTGTCTCTAATGCATAACCCCAAAATGATAGTGGTAAATCGGTAAGAGACATCATAGATCGCACCATATCTAATAAAGTACGGTTACGACATTCGGACACACCATTACGTTGTGGTGTTCCAGGTGGCGTGAGTTGCGAAACTATTCCACATTGTTTCAAATGAAGACCAAACTCATAACTCAAATATTCACCTCCACGATCAGATCGTAGAAACTTTATTTTCTTGTTATGATGATTTTCCACTTCACTCTGAAATTCTTTGAACTTTTCAAATGTTTCAGACTTATGTTTCATTAAGTAGATATATCCATATCTGCTCAAATCATCTATGAAGGTCAGAAAATAACAATACCCACCGCGAGCCTCAACACTCATCGGACCGCATACATCAGTATGTATTATTTCCAATAAGTCAGTTGCTCGCTCCATTGTTCAGGAGAACGGAGTTTTAGTCATCTTGCCCATGAGGCATGGTTCGCAAGTATCAAGTGATTCCAAAAGCCCATCAGCATGGAGTTTCTTCATGCGCTTTATACCAATATGACCTAAACGACAGTGCCACAAATAAGTTGCACTATCATTATTAACTTTGCATCTTTTGGCTTCAATATTATGAATATGTGTATCACTACAGTCGAGATTCAACAAAAATAGACCACTCCTCAAGGATGCATGACCATAAAAGATATTACTCATATAAATAGAACAACCATTATTCTCTGATTTAAATGAATAACCGTCTCGCATCAAACAAGATCCAGATATAATGTTCATGCTCAACGCTGGCACCAAATAACAATTATTCAGGTCTAAAACTAATCCCGAAGGTAGATGTAGAGGTAGTGTGCCGACGGCGATCACATCGACTTTGGAACCATTTCCCACGCGCATCGTCACCTCGTCCTTAGCCAATCTTCGTTTAATCCGTAGCTCCTGTTTCGAGTTGCAAATATGGGCAACAGAACCAGTATCAAATACCCAGGTGCTATTATGAGCATTAGTAAGGTACACATCAATAACATGTATATCAAATATACCTTTCACTTTGCCATCCTTCTTATCCGCCAAATACTTGGGGCAGTTCCGCTTCCAGTGACCAGTCCCTTTGCAGTAGAAGCACTCAGTTTCAGGCTTAGGTCCAGACTTGGGCTTCCCGGGAGTAGCAACTTGCTTGCTATTCTTCTTGAAGTTCCCCTTCTTCCCTTTGCCCTTTTTCTTGAAACTAGTGGTCTTGTTAACCATCAACACTTGATGCTCCTTTTTGATTTCTACCTCCGCAGCCTTTAGCATCGCGAAGAGCTCGGGAATTGTCTTTTCCATCCCTTGCATATTATAGTTCATCACGAAGCCTTTATAGCTTGGTGGCAGTGATTGAAGAACTCTGTCAGTGACACTATCATCAGGAAGATTAACTCCCAGCTAAGTCAAGTGGTTATGGTACCCAGACATTCTGAGTATATGTTCACTGACAGAACTATTCTCCTCCATCTTGCAGCTATAGAACTTGTTGGAGACTTCATATATCTCAACTCGGGCATTTGCTTGAAATATTAACTTCAACTCTTGGAACATCTCATATGCTCCATGACGTTCAAAACGTCTTTGAAGTCCCGATTCTAAGCCGTAAAGCATGGCACACTGAACTATCGAGTAGTCATCAGATCGAGCTTGCCAGACGTTCATAACATCAGCATCTGCTCCTGCAGCAGGCCTTTCACCTAGCAGTGCATCAAGGACATAATTCTTCTGTGCAGCAATGAGGATAATCCTCAAGTTACGGACCCAGTCCGTGTAGTTGCTACCATCATCTTTCAACTTAGCTTTCTCTAGGAACGCATTAAAATTCAAGGGAACGGTAGCACGGGCCATTGATCTACAACAACATAGATATGCAAAAACTATCAGGTACTAAGTTCATGATAAATTAAGTTCAATTAATCATATTACTTAAGAACTCCCACTTAGATAGACATCCCTCTAGTCATCTAAATGATCACATGATCCATATCAACTAAACCATGTCCGATCATCACGTGAGATGGAGTAGTTTTCAATGGTGAACATCTCTATGTTGATCATATCTACTATATGATTCACGTTCGACCTTTCGGTCTCAGTGTTCCGAGGCCATATCTGCATATGCTAGGCTCGTCAAGTTTAACCCGAGTATTCTGCACGTGCAAAACTGGCTTGCACCCGTTGTATGTGAACGTAGAGCTTATCACACCCGATCATCACGTGGTGTCTCGGCACGATGAACTGTTGCAACGGTGCATACTCAGGGAGAACACTTATACCTTGAAATTTAGTGAGGGATCATCTTATAATGCTACCGCCGTACTAAGCAAAATAAGATGCATAAAAGATAAACATCACATGCAATCAAAATATGTGACATGATATGGCCATCATCATCTTGTGCCTTTGATCTCCATCTCCAAAGCACCGTCATGATCTCCATCGTCACCGGCTTGACACCTTGATCTCCATCGTAGCGTCGTTGTCGTCTTGCCAACTATTGCTTCTATGACTATCGCTATCGCATAGTAATAAAGTAAAGCAATTACATGGCGATTGCATTTCATACAATAAAGCGACAACCATAAGGCTCCTGCCAGTTGCCGATAACTTTTAAAAACATGATCATCTCATACAATAACATGTATCACATCATGTCTTGACCATATCACATCACAGCATGCCCTGCAAAAACAAGTTAGACGTCCTCTACTTTGTTGTTGCAAGTTTTACGTGGCTGCTACGGGCTTCTAGCAAGAACCATTCTTACCTACGCATCAAAACCACAACGATTTTTCGTCAAGTGGGCTGTTTTAACCTTCAACAAGGACCAGCCGTAGTCAAACTCGATTCAACTAAAGTTGGAGAAACAGACACCCGCCAGCCACCTTTGTGCAAAGCACGTTGGTAGAACCAGTCTCATGAACGCGGTCATGTAATGTCGGTCCGGGCCGCTTCATCCAACAATACCGCCGAATCAAAGTAAGACGTTGGTGGTAAGCAGTATGCCTATTATCACCCACAACTCTTTGTGTTCAACTCGTGCATATCATCTACGCATAGACCTGGCTCGGATGCCACTATTGGGGAACGTGCAATTTCAAAAAAATTCCTACGCTCACGCAAGATCTATCTAGGAGATGCATAGCAGCGAGAGGGGGAGAGTATGTCCACGTACCCTCATAGACCGAAAGCGGAAGTGTTAGCTTAACGCGGTTGATGTAGTCGAACGTCTTCGCGATCCAACCGATCAAGTACCGAACGTACGACACCTCCGAGTTCAGCACACGTTCAGCTCGATGACGTCCCTTGAGCTCTTGATCCAGTTGAGGACGAGGGAGAGTTCCGTCAGCACGACGGCGTGGCGACGGTGATGATGAAGTTACCGGCGCAGGGCTTCACCTAAGCACTATGACGATATGACCGAGGTGTTAAACTGTGGAGGGGGGCACCGCACACGGCTAAGAGAAATCTTGGTGTGTCTTTGGGGTGCCCCCCTCCCCCGTATATAAAGGAGGGGGGAGGAGGCGGTCGACCTAGAGGGGGCGCGCCAAGGGGGAGTCCTACTAGGACTCCCAGTCCTAGTAGGATTCCCCTTTCCTTTTCCGGAGAAGGGGGAAGGGGAAAGAGGTGGAGGAGAAGAAGGAAAGGGGGGGCTGCGCCCCCCACCCCTAGTCCAATTCGGTTTGGGCTTGGGGGGGGGGGGCGCCAACACCTGGCCGCTGGCCTCCTCTCTCTACTAGGGCCCATGAAGGCCCAATAGTCCCTCGGGGGGTTCCGGTAACCTCCCGGTACTCCGAAAAATATCCGAACCTTTCCGAAACCATTCCAGTGCCCGAACTTAACCTTCCAATATATCAATCTTTATGTCTCGAACATTTTGAGACTCCTCGTCATGTCCGTGATCTCATCCGGGACTCCGAACAAACTTCAGTCATCAAATCACATAACTCATAATACAAATCGTCATCGAACGTTAAGCGTGCGGACCCTACGGGTTCGAGAACTATGTAGACATGACCGAGACACATCTCCGGTCAATAACCAATAGCAGAACCTGGATGCTCATATTGGCTCCTACATATTCTACGAAGATCTTTATCGGTCAAACCGCATAACAACATACGTTATTCCCTTTGTCATCGGTATGTTACTTGCCCGAGACTCGATCGTCGATATCATCATACCTAGTTCAATCTCATTACCGGCAAGTCTCTTTACTCGTTCCATAATGCGTCATCCCGCAGCTAACTCATTAGTCACATTGCTTGCAAGGCTTCATATGATGTGCATTACCGAGAGGGCCCAGAGATACCTCTCCGATACTCGGAGTGACAAATCCTAATCTCGATCTATGCCAACCCAACAAACACCTTCGGAGACACCTGTAGAGCATCTTTATAATCACCCAGTTACGTTGTGATGTTTGATAGCACACAAAGTGTTCCTCTGGTATTCGGGAGTTGCATAATCTCATAGTCAGAGGAATATGTATAAGTCATGAAGAAAGCAATAGCAATAAAACTTAATGATCATTATGCTAAGCTAACGGATGGGTCTCATCCATCCCATCATTCTCTAATGATGTGATCTTGTTCATCAAATAACAACACATGTCTATGGTTAGGAAACATAACCATCTTTGATAAACAAGCTAGTCAAGTAGAGGCATACTAGGGACACTCTGTTTGTCTATGTATTCACACATGTACTAAGTTTCCGGTTAATACAATTCTAGCATGAATAATAAACATTTATCATGATATAAGGAAATATAAATAACAACTTTATTATTGCCTCTAGGGCATATTTCCTTCACAGATAAGTGGCAAGACACACATCAGGTGTGGTACACAGCATGGCATATCGTATAGAACCTATGGCAGAGGCATAGGGAATGACTTTCATTCTCTCTCTATCTTCTGCCGTGGTCGGGCTTTGAGTCTTACTCAACTTCACACCTTGTAATACAGGCAAGAACCCCTTCTTTCACTGATCCATTTTGAACTCCTTCAAAATCTTGTCAAGGTATGTGCTTTGTGAAAGTCCTATTAAGCATCTCGATCCATCCCTATAGATCTTGATGCTCAATATGTAAGCAGCTTCACCAAGGTCTTTCATTGAAAAATTCTTATTCAAATATCCTTTTATGCTATCCAGAAATTCTATATCATTTCCAATCAACAATATGTCATCCACATATAATATCAGAAATGCTACAGAGCTCCCACTCAGTTTCTTGTAAATACAGGCTTCACCATAAGTTTGTATAAAACCATATGCTTTGATCACCTTATCAAAGCGTATATTCCAACTCCGAGATGTTTGCACCAGTCCATAGATGGATTTCTGGAGCTTGCACACTTTGTTAGCACCTTTAGGATCGACAAAACCTTTTGGTTGCATCATATACAATTCTTCCGTAAGAAATCCATTAAGGAATGCAGTTTTGACGTCCATTTGCCAGATTTCATAATCATAAAATGCGGCAATTGCTAACATGATTCGGACAGACTTAAGCATCGCTACGGGTGAGAAAGTCTCATCGTAGTCAACCCCTTGAACTTGTCAAAAACCTTTTGTGACAAGTCAAGCTTTGTAGATAGTGACATTACTATCAGCGTCAGTCTTCTTCTTGAAGATCCATTTATTCTGTATGGGTTGCCGATCATCGGGCAAGTCCATCAAAGTCCACACTTTGTTCTCATACATGGATCCTATCTCAGATTTCATGGCCTCAAGCCATCTGTCGGAATCTGGGTTCATCATAGCTTCTTCATAGTTCATAGGTTCGCCTTGGTCTAATAACATGACTTCCAGGATAGGATTACCGTACCACTCTGGTGCGGAACGTGTTCTGGTTGACCTACGAGGTTCAGTAGCAACTTGATCCGAAGTTTCATGATCATCATCATTAGCTTCCTCTCTAGTTGGTGTAGGCATCACGGGAACGGTTTTCTCTGATGTGCTACTTTCCAATTTGAGAGAAGGTACAATTACCTCATCAAGTTATACTTTCCTCCCACTCACTTCTTTCAAGAGAAACTCCTTCTCTAGAAAGGTTCCATTCTTGGCAACAAAGATCTTGCCTTCGGATCTGTGGTAGAAGGTGTACCCAATAGTTTCCTTAGGGTATCCTATGAAGACGTACTTCTCTGATTTGGGTTCGAGCTTATCAGGCTGAAGCCTTTTGACATAAGTGTCGCAACCCCAAACTTTAAGAAACGACAGCTTAGGTTTCTTGCCAAACCATAGTTCATACGGTGTCGTGTCAACGGATTTAGATGTTGCCCTATTTAACGTGAATGCAGCTGTCTCTAATGCATAACCCCAAAACGATAGTGGTAAATCGGTAAGAGACATCATAGATCGCACCATATCTAATAAAGTACGGTTACGATGTTCAGACACACCATTACACTATGGTGTTCCAGGTGGCATGAGTTGTGAAACTATTCCACATTGTTTTAAATGAAGGCCAACCTCGTAACTCAAATATTCGCCTCCGCGATCAGATCGTAGAAACTTTATTTTCTTGTTACGATGATTCTCCACTTCACTCTGAAATTCTTTGAACTTTTCAAATGTTTCAGACTTGTGTTTCATCAAGCAGATATACCCATACCTACTCAAATCATCTGTGAAGGTCAGAAAATAATGATACCAGCCGCGTGCTTCAACACTCATCGGACCGCATACATCGGTATGTATTATTTCCAATAAGTCATTAGCTCGCTCCATTGTTCTGGAGAATGGAGTTTTAGTCATCTTGCCCATGAGGCATGGTTCGCAAGTATCAAATGATTCATAATCAAATGATTCCAAAAGCCCATCTACATGGAGTTTCTTCATGCGCTTTACACCAATATGACCTAAACGGCAGTGCCACAAATATGTTGCCCTATCATTATCAACTTTGCATCTTTTGGCATCAATATTATGAATATGTGTATCACTACGATCGAGATTCAATAAACCATTTACATTGAGTGTATGACCATAGAAGGTTTTATTCATGTAAACAGAACAACAATTATTCTCTGACTTAAATGAATAACCGTATCACAATAAACATGATCCAATCATATTCATGCTCAACGCAAACACCAAATAACATTTATTTATTTAGGTCCAACACTAATCCCGAAGGTAGAGGGAGTGTGCGATGGTGATCTTATCAACCTTGGAATCTCTTCCAACACACATCGTTACCACATCATTAACTAGTCTCTGTTCATTTTGCAACTCCTGTTTTGAGTTACTAATCTTAGCATCTGAACCGGTATCAAATACCCAGGGGCTACTATGAACACTAGTAAAATACACATCAATAACATGTATATCAAATATTCCTTTGTTCACTTTGCCATCCTTCTTATCCGCCAAGTATTTGGGGCAGTTCCGCTTCCAGTAACCATTTCCTTTGCAGTAGAAGCACTCAGTTTCAGGCTTGGGTCCAGCTTTGGGCTTCTTCATGGGAGCGACAACTTGCTTGCCATTCTCCTTGAAGTTCCCTTTCTTTCCCTTGCCCTTTTTCTTGAAACTAGTGGTCTTGTCAACCATCAACACTTGATGCTCTTTCTTGATTTCTACCTTCGCCGATTTCAGTATCGGGAAGAGCTCGGTAATCGTTTTCGTCATCCCTTGCATATTATAGTTCATCACGAAGTTCTAGTAGCTTGGTGATAGTGACTAGAGACTTTGTAAATCACTATCTTATCTGGAAGATTAACTCCCACTTGTTTCAAGCGATTGTAATACCCAGACATTCTGAGCACCTGCTCACTGGCTGAGCTTATTCTCCTCCATCTTGTAGGCCAAGTACTTGTCAGAGGTCTTGTACCTCTCGACACGGGCTTGAGTCTGAAATACCAATTTTAGCTCTTTGGAACATCTCATATGCTCCGTGGCGTTCAAAACATTTTTGAAGTCCCGGTTCTAAGCCATAAAGCATGGCGCACTAAACTATCAAGTAGTCATCATATCGAGCTTGCCAAACGTTCATAATGTCTGCATCTGCTCCTGCAATAGGTTTGTCACCTAGCGGTGCATCAAGGACATAATTCTTCTGTGTAGCAATGAGGATAATCCTCAGATCACGGACCCAGTCCGCATCATTGCTACTATCATCTTTCAACTTAGTTTTCTCTAGGAACATATCAAAATAAAACAGGGGAGCTATACGCAAGCTATTGATCTACAACATAGATATGCAAAAACTATCAAGACTAAGTTCATGATAAATTAAGTTCAATTAATCAAATTACTTAAGAATTCCCACTTAAATAGACATCCCTTAAGTCATCTAAGTGATACGTGATCCAAATCAACTAACCCATGTCCGATCATCACATGAGATGGAGTAGTCATCAATGGTGAACATCTCTATGTTGATCATATCTACTATATGATTCACGTTCGACCTTTCGGTCTCCAGTGTTCCGAGGCCATGTCTGTACATGCTAGGCTCGTCAAGTTTAACCCAAGTATTCCGCATGTGCAAAACTGTCTTGCACCCATTGTATGTGAACGTAGAGTCTATCACACCCGATCATCACGTGGTGTCTCGACATGACGAACTGTAGCAACGGTGCATACTCAGGGAGAACACTTTTATCTTGAAATTATGTGAAGGGATCATCTTATAATGCTACCGCCGTTCTAAGCAAAATAAGATGCATAAAGGATAAACATCACATGCAATCAAAATATGTGACATGATATGGCCATCATCTTGTGCTTTTGATCTCCATCTCCAAAGCATCGTCATGATCTCCGTGGTCACCGGCTCGACACCTTGATATCCATCGTTGCGTCATGGTCGTCTCGCCAACTATTGCTTCTACAACTATCGCTAACGCATAGTGATAAAGTAAAGCAATTACATGGCGTTTGCATTTCATACAATAAAGCGACAACCATAAGGCTCCTGCCAGTTGCCGATACCTTACAAAACATGATCATCTCATACAACAACATATATCACATCATGTCTTGACCATATCACATCACAACATGCCCTGCAAAAACAAGTTAGACGTCCTCTACTTTGTTGTTGCAAGTTTTACGTGGCTGCTACAGGCTTCTAGCAAGAATCGTTCTTACCTACGGCAAAACCACAACGGTGATTCGTCAAGTTTTCTATTTTAACCATCTTCAAGGACCGGCCGTAGTTAAATTCGATTCAACTAAAGTAGGAGAATCAGACACCCGCCAGCCACCTTTATGCAAAACTAGTTGCATGTCAGTCAGTGGAACCGGTCTCATGTGCGTGGACATGTAAGGTTGGTCCGGGCCGCTTCATCCCACAATACCGTCGAATCAAAATAAGACGTTGGTGGTAAGCAGTATGACTATCACCACCCACAACTCTTTGTGTTCTACTCGTGCATATCATCTACGCATAGACCTGGCTCGGATGCCACTGTTGGGAATTGTTGCACGGAAAACAAAAAAAATTCTACGCACACACAATGATCTATCCATGGAGATGCATAGCAAGAAGGGGGAGAGTGTGTCTACGTACCCTCGTAGACCGTAAGCGGAAGCATTTCACAACGCAGTTGATGTAGTCAAACTTCTTCTCACGTCAACCGATCAAGTACCGAACGTACGGCACCTCCGCGTTCTGCACATGTTCAGCTCGATGACGTCCTCGCCTTCTTGATCCAACAAGACAGGCGAAGTAGTAGATGAGTTCCGTCAGCACGATGGCGTGGTGACGGTGATGGTGAAGTGATCTCCGCAGGGCTTCGCCTAAGCACCACGAAAATATGATCGAGAGAGTAAACGTTGGACGGGGGCGCCGCACACGGCTAAGACAATGTTGTATCCTTGTGTGGCGTCCCCTCCCCACATATATATAGGTGGGAGGGAAGGGGAGGCAGCCAGGCGCGCCCTAGGGCTGGCCGCCGGCCTCTAGGGCTCCTGCCTTGCCCTGCGCCCCCTTTCCTTGTATAAACAAGGGGGAAGGAAAGAGGGGGGAGAGGGAAGGAAGGGGGAGTCCTACTCCACACTTTCCTTGCCCTCCCCTCTTGCCTTCTCCTCCTCATAGGGCTGGCCTGTATAGGGGCGCACCAGCCCCTTGTGGGCTGGTGTGTTCCCTCTGTTGGCCCATAAGGCCCATATCTTTGGTGGGGTTGCCCGAAACTCCTTTCCGGTGACCCGATAAGTACCCGGTACCCTCCGGAACACTTCCGGTGTCCGAATACCATCGTCCTATATATCAATCTTTACCTCTAGACCATTTCGAGACTCCTCGTCATGTCCGTGATCTCATCCGGGACTCCGAACAACATTCGGTCACCAAATCACATAACTCATATAATACTATATCGTTAACGAACGTTAAGCGTGCGGACCCTACGGGTTCGAGAACTATGTAGACATGACCGAGACACCTCTCTGATAAATAACCAATAGCGGAACCTGGATGCTCATATTGGCTCCTACATATTCTACGAAGATCTTTATCAGTTGAACCATTATGACAACATACGTAATTCCCTTTGTCCATCGGTATGTTACTTGCCCGAGATTCGATTGTCGATATCTTCATACCTAGTTCAATCTCGTTACCGGCAAGTCTCTTTACTTGTTCTGTAATACATCACCTCGTGACCAACTCCTTAGTCGTTTGCTTGCAAGCTTATGATGTGTATTACCGAGAGGGCCCAGAGATACCTCTCCGAAACTCAGAGTGACAAATCCTAGGCTCGATCTATGCCAACTCAACAGATATCTTCGGAGATACCTGTAGAGCATCTTTATAATCACCCAATTATGTTGTGACATTTGATAGCACACAAGGCAATCCTCTGGTATCCGGGAGTTGCATAATCTCATAGTCGAAGGAATATGTATTTGACATGAAGAAAGCAATAGCAATAAAACTGAACGATCATTATGCTAAGCTAACGGATGGGTCTTGTCCATGACATCATTCTCCTAATGACGTGATCCCGTTATCAAATGACAACTCATGTCCATGGTTAGGAAACCTTAACCATCTTTGATCAATGAGCTAGTCTAGTAGAGGCTTACTAGGGACACCGTGTTTGTTTATGTATTCACACATGTATTATGGTTTCCGATCAATACAATTCTAGCATGAATAATAAACCTTTATCATGAATAAGGAAATATAAAATAACAACTTTATTATTGCCTCTAGGGCACATTTCCTTCAATCTGATCGAATAAAATCCAACCTAATTAGAACTAAGCAAAAACCCTAACTACTAACAGGAGCACGGGGAACAAATTGCTTACTGGAGCGGTTTCTAGTGAAGTATAAGCCGGTCGTGGAGCAAATCCTGCCGAGAATAGGGGTCCGGTCATGAGGATGAGCCGGCCAATCCAAGGCATGTTGCCGCTGCGCTCGTGCTCCTCATGACCTGCAGGGTGGAGGAAGAGGTCCCTGTCGCCGATGCGCCTGCCGCGCTCCCCTAGCCTTGCACCATAGCAAGGGGAGAAAAGCCTCCAATGGGGGTAAAAAAAACCTAGCGACCACGGGTGCCATCATCACAGGCAACGGGCATGTCTCCATGATACGTCTCCAATGTATCTATGATAGGGTACCACGTTGGATACCTGGTTTGTCTCCCTGGTACACCTTAAAGCCTCCTTGGTGTGCCTCCAGTTTGCAACAAAATGGACGTCCGAACCGATCCGTGGGCAGATAAGGTACCACGTTAGATACCTAGTTTGCCTACCTGGTACACCATAAAGCCTCCCTGGTTTGCCTCCAGTTTGAGGGAAAATGGACGTCCGGGCCGGTCCGTGGACTCATAGGGTACCACGTTGGATGGCAAAATAGGTCTGGATGCTCAGCGGATGTGGGCGGTTTGAGGTTCAGAGTTGGAGATGCCCTTACACTGTGATTTATATGCATAGCTTGCCCCACTTGTCAACCAAGCAACTTAGAGCATCTACAACCGGACTTGGCAAATCCGACCCCTCAAATGCCTGTGAACGCGATCGGGCGCGTCCGCGGACAGTGACCGGTCAGTTCTCAAATTTTCCTTCTTACAATCAGACACCTCAATTAGCATACCTCAAATCCATACAAGGTCATGCAACTATGTAAAATGATGCAACCCACATCGTCCGACTTAGGACATGTCCTCGGACTACCAAAAATTGGCATGTTTTTCCTACATACTAGCTATGGAGAAGATCATCTATGGCTGCCCTTGCCCTTTCCGGCGCCCTTGTCCACCATATCATGGAAGTAGCGGTTAAAAACTTAGTAGGGATCAAGTCGGGTCTGCTCTTCGCTAGAGTTGTCCGACCCGTTGCTCTACCCTTTTGATAACCCACGAGTATAGGGGATCATTTGTGGCCTTTTTCGATAAATAAGAGTGTTGAACCCAACGAGGAGCTAAAGGTAGAACAAATATCCCCTCAAGTTCTATCGACCACTGATACAACTGTACGCACACTTAACGTTTGCTTTACCTAGAACAAGAATAAAACTAGAAGTACTTTGTAGGTGTGGATAGGTTTGCAAGATAATAAAGAACGTGAAAATAAAAGTTAGGTGCTGTTTAGATAAAGAAACAATTAAGTTTAGTAAAACGAGTGTGGATTAGTGGTGGTAGGATTTACAGAATTGTCCCTTAGCAATTGACTACCTTGCTAGACCGATAGCAAGTTTTTATGTGGGAGAGGCCACTGCTAGCATGTCGTCCCTTACTTGGAATTCTATGCACTTATGATTGGAACTATTAGCTAGCATCTGCAACTACTAACGTTCATTAAGGTAAAACACCCAACCATAGCATTAAGATATATATTGGCCCCCCTTCAATCCCATACGTATCAATTTCTATGTTTAGGCTGAAGCTGCTGTCACCCTTGCCCTCCACTGCATAGTCCTATCAACATACAACTAACCCTATGGTGTGATCCACACGCGCGCTCATATGACGGGCACCAAAGGACATCAACATAACCACAAGCAAATTAAACCAACCGTAGCAATTCACCAATTACCGATAGGACAACAAAAATCTACTCAGACATCATAGGATGGCAACATATCATTGGTAAAAATATGGAGCATAAAGCACCATGTTCAAGTAGAGGGTACAGTGGGTTGTGGGAGAGTGGACCACTGAATATAGATGGGGGAAGGTGATGGAGTTGTTGGTGAACATGACGAAGTTGTTGGAGTAGATCGCCGTCACACGATGATTGCCCCGGCGGCGTTCCGGCGCCACCGTGAGAGAGGGGGAGAGAGCCCCCCTCCTTCTTCTTCTTCCTTGGCCTCCCCCTTAGATGGGAGGAGGGTTCCCCCTTTGTTCCATGGTCTCCATGGCGGTGGAGGGGCGAGAGCCCCTCCGAGATTGGATCTGTCTCTCTGTTCTCTTCTGTTTCGCGTTCCTGTTTTCTGGCCCTTCACCGTTTCTTA
Source organism: Thinopyrum elongatum (assembly GCA_011799875.1). Taxonomy (NCBI): domain Eukaryota; kingdom Viridiplantae; phylum Streptophyta; class Magnoliopsida; order Poales; family Poaceae; genus Thinopyrum; species Thinopyrum elongatum. The sequence continues at coordinate 649,325,900 of CM022298.1, forward strand.
AATTCCTGGATTCGTAACTCTGATTGCGCTGAAATTTTTACACGATTTTTTTCGTTAAATTATCTTTCTTGCGCCCAAAGAAGGGCCCCAACCGACTTACGGGGAGGGCACAAGACACCTAGGCGCGCCAGGGGGTGCCCGGTGCGCCCTGGTGGGTTGTGGAGGTTGTGGGCCTCTGTTAGTGTTGATTCCACCTCCCAAAAATCATAAATATTCCAAAATAATTCTCTGTAAATTTTTATCGTGTTTGGACTTTGTTTGATATGGATATTCTGTGAAACAAAAAACATGCAACAAACATGAATTGGCACTATGCACTGGATCAATAGGTTAGTCCAATGTTGCCAAAAGTATGTGAAAGTTGTATAATATTGGCATGAAACAATAAAAAATTATAGATACGACGAAGATGTATCAGCATCCCCAAGCTTAATTCCTGCTCGTCCTTGAGTAGGTAAATGATAAAAAAGATAAATTTTGATGTGGAATGCTACCTAGCATAATGGCATGAATATTAAGACACGAATGATTCAAAGCAATAGTCTATAATTTGACATAAAGACATCAATACTGAGGCATCCCGACAAACAATCATGTCTTTCAAAATATCAACACCAAAGAAAGCTATCCCTACAAAATCATATAGTCTTGTCATGCTCTGTCTTCTTAACATAAAGTATTTATCATGCACAACCCCGATGACAAGCCGAGCAATTGGTTCATACTTTTTAACGCGCTTCAGCTTTTTCAACCCTCACGCAATACATGAGCGCAAGCCATGGATATAGCACTATGGGTGCAATAGAGTATGATGATAGGGGCAAATATAAAGAAGACAAAAAATGAAGAAAGCCTCACATCGACGCGGCTGACCAATGAGATATGGAGATGCCCATCAATTGATATCAATGCGAGGAGTAAGGATTGCCATGCAACGGATGCACTAAGAGCTATAAGTGTATGAAAGCTCAATATGAAAACTAAGTGGGCGTGCATCTAACTCTATTATGAAAAATTCCCACTAGTATATGAAAGTTACAACATAGGAGACTCTCTATATGAAAAACATGGTGCTACTTTGAAGCACAAGTGTGGAACTAGCATGCCCCTTCTCTTCCTTCTATCTTTCATTTTTTTCTTCTTTTTTTCTTCTTTTGGTCCGGAGTCTCATCCCGATTTGTGGGGGAATCATAGTCTCCATCATCCATTCCTAATTGGGACAATGGTCTAATAATGAATAAGTAGGGGTGGGCACTATCACACCAAAAACCAAAAAACCGAACCGAACCGATTAAACCGATTTATCTATTTATTCGGTGTTCGGTTGTTTGGTTCGGTGGGAATTCTGATCGTTATTCGGTGTTCGGTGTATGTTCGGTTTCCTATCGCCAAAAACAGTAATCATTGAATCAACCGATATTATTTACGATGCTTGCTTCCCATGACCATGAGGCTGTACATGATTGTGAGCGCAGCCCATATGTTCATCGGCCCAACACCCCCTGATTACTCATTCGTAATCACCCCACGTTCACACGAACCACACGTACACGTAAACCTAGCCATCACCCATCTCCCCATAGTGTCATCATGCGGCGCCCTCTCCTCTCCAACCCTAGGCGTGCGATCACTACTCATTGAGCCGACTCCAGTGAGTCGGTGCTCGGCAGGCAACAACAAATCCGTTTGTTTTGACGGACGTCAAGCCATCTGCTCACAAGTATTTCGATGGTTTCTCCAAGTTCTAATCCCTCAAATCTCAATTCTTGTATGTAACGTAACTCCATGCTAGTGATTAGTTTGATCTACTAGGAAAATTTTATTATTGTTTTGCATGGAACGATTGCATGTGCTAGTGTATCCTTACTGGAAGTATTTATACGATTTGGGTCGAAGGATCTCTTGTGTATATTTGAAGTGTGCGTGACTAATGAAACAAATTACTAATTAATCTATGGTTTAGTGCATGTGCTTATTCTGATCCATACATAATACGTACATGAGACTATTTGTTTTTCCTTCTACATAAGTGAGACTATATGTTTGTACATGAGACTTTGTTCACTATCCCTTTATACATACCTTCATTGCCGCAAATGATGTGGCATGTTTAGTATTATATTTGCTGTTAAGGTTACTAGCTCTTGTGATTATTTTATTATATTCTATACAATGCAAATTGCTGCATCAGGTCACTTAGGTCGATGGGTGCATTTACTTCGTTTTTTTGGTTAACCGAACAAACCGAACCGATATATTCTAGTTAATAAGGTTCGGTTGCTAATTCCTGTGTGATTATTTTGGTGGCCATTTCTTCAAAACCGAAATTACAAAAAACCGAATAAACCGAACCGTATTAACCATACTAACCGAACGCACAGCCCTATGAATAATGATGATCATCACATTTCTATTTACTTACAACTCAATATTACAACTCGATACCTATAACAAAATATGACTCTATATGAATGCCTCTGGCAGTGTACCAGGATGTGCAATGATCTAGCATAACAACGATATCAAAAAACAGACTAGCCATGGAAATATCATGCTAGCTATCTTAGGATCATACAAAGCAATATGACAATGAATGCTCAAGTCATCAAAACGGAAGCGGTGGAAGTTGCATGGCAATATAACTCAGAATGGCTATGGAAATGCCATAATAGGTAGGTATGGTGACTGTCTTGAGGAATATACAATAAGGCTTATGTGTGATAGAGCGTATCATATTATGGGGTTTGGATGCACCGGCGAAGTTTGCACCGACACTCGAGGTGATAAAGGGCAAAGCACGGTACCGAAGAGGCTAGCAAATTGCGGAAAGGTAAGAGTGCCTATATTCCATGGACTCACATTAGTCATAAAGAACTCATATACTTAATGCAAAAGTTTATTTTCCCTCGAATCAAAGTACTACTACACATGCCCCTAGGGGGATAGATTGGTAGGAAAAGACCATCGCTCGTCCCTGACCGCCACTCATAAGGAAGACAATCAATAATAAATCATGCTCCAACTTCATAGCAAAACGAGAGACTATACGTGCATGCTTCGGGAATCACAAACCTTAACACCAATATCTTACTAAACACGATCATCCACTAGTACCTCCCACATATTATCATCTCTATATCGCAAAACTATTGCAAGGAATCAAACATATCATATTCAGTGATCCACAAGTTTTATGTAGAATTTTATGACTAACCATGCAAATGACCAATTCATGTTGACTGTCTAAATAGATATAACTGAAGAATGAGAGTTTAATTCTTTCTACAAAATACCATGCTCTAATAAATATAAGTGAAGCAAATGAGGATTCTACAAATAATGGTTTTTTATGTCAAGAGAAACAGGCAATCCAAACTTCAAATGATATAAGTGAAGCACATGAAGCATTCTATAAAGCCATACTCAAAAGATATAAGTGAAGTGCAATGAGCATTCTATAAATCAACCATGGACTATCTCATACCAGCATAGTGCATAAAAGAAAAAAGAAAACTAAACACAAAAGACGCTCCAAGATTTACGCATATCACATGAACGAAACAAAGACAAAAACATACCGATACTTGTTGAAGACAGATGGGATACCTTCCGGGGCATCCCCAAGCTTAGACGCTTGAGTCTCCTTGGATATTTACTTGGGGTGCCTTGGGAATCCCCAAGATTGAACTCTTATCTCTCCTCCTTCTCCTCATATTGAGACCTCCTCGATCTTTGATCACTTCATCCACACAAAACTCAACAGAAACCTCGTGAGATCCGTTAGTATAATAATGCAAATCACTACTCTAAGTACTGTTGCAATACAATTCATATTTTTTTTTTGCATTTTAGCTACTGTATTATAACTTTTTCCATGGCTTATACCACTGATAAAATCGATAGTTTCATCAAAACAAGCGAAACAATGCATCAAAAACAGAATCTGTCTTAAACAGGATAGTCTGTAGCAATCTGAACATCTATTATACTTCTGGTACTCCAAAAATTCTGAAAAATTAGGACCAAATAAAAAATTTGTATAGAAATAATTTCAAAAAAGTTTCAGAAACTTTTGACGTTCCAGTAAAAAATGTAAAATCATGCACCACAGCCAAAGTTTCTGTTTTTGCACCGCACATACCAACAAGCAATCTAATCATCCTAAAGGTAAATCTTGGCACATTATTTTTATAATACAATGTGAGGGAGTTATGGACTAAGGGGTCCTCAGGGCGCCGGTCCATCGAATATGGCCCGGACTGGTGAAGCCGTATAGTGGTAGGAAGTCTATGAAGCCGTGGTGTGCCCTCCAAGTCAAGGATAGGCAGGATCTCTTTACCCCTTATTGTAATCTATCTCCGGTAACCCTAACCCAACCGGTGTCTATATAAACCGAGGGTTGTAGTCTTTAGGGCTAGAGCTACATTCATCACCTCATCGCCTTAGGGTTTAGCTCATGCTGATCTCGAGGTAGATCTACTCTGTAAGCATACTATACATCCAATACAATCAAGCAGGACGTAGGGTATTACCTCTTCGAGAGGGCCCGAACCTGGGTAAACACCATGTTCATCGTCCCTTGTTCCCCATCGATCCCAGATCCATAGCTCGGGACCCCTACCCCAAGGTCTGTCAGTTTTGACACTGACATTGGTGCTTTCATTGAGAGTTCCACTGTGGGGTCGCCCAAAGGATCGATGGCTCACCTGATCATAGGAGAAGGCATCGGATCCGGAGACTTCTTTGTCCCCGGTCAACTCTTCGCGTTCGGCAGCATCGTGCTGCACGCCGACCTGACTGGTCGTTTGGATCAGATCAACAACTTTGCTCCCGAACACCAAATTTGATTCGGTAATCTGGAACACGTTGCGAACATGCGGGGCGATCTGGTCTTCACCGAATTCACTGCCCCCTCCCGCACCCTCGCAGGCCTCGCCATGCCCGCTCAGGAGTCCCCCTCCCATCCGATCTACAGATCGGCCCCTGCCCTCCGAACAGCTTCGAGCCAGGAGTGCTCCGCTTCAAGCGGGAGCCAGACTCCACCTTTGCCTGGATCCATCATGTCTGCGGAGGGCCTATCCCTGGCCTTCGATGCAGAATCAGGAGGCGGAAGCCAAGAGTCAATCTCGGCCAAACCTTTCCGTCACAACGCTCCTCTGGCCTTGAGCCCTTACGATGAACCTACAACCGATGGCCAGGGGTCACCCCCGGCCCGAAGCAGCTCGATCTCGAATCCCGGCATGGAAACCACACGCAAAAACCAAGGCCTGTCCTTAGTCTCCAATGACAATCCGGACCCCCTCAAGGATCCGGCACCGTACCCCGAGCTTAGCTCGGCCTATGGAAACCAAGGACCGGCGAGGGCACTGACTGCCCCTCACCCCATTACAACGGAATATGGCCCAGAGCCCTCGAATTCGGTGACCCTCGCTATGTTAAACAAGGCGCTAGACCGAATCTAGAAAATGACCATCCAGGAGGACCTGCCCTTCGCCCACAATCATAAACCCTTCGAGGCATACCACAGGGAATTTTATGTCCCGCCCACCACCTACTTGGTAGCCACTGTCGATGATTTAACCGATATGCTAGATTACAATTCGGAAAACACCGAATACATGGATGAGGATAGCGGAGCCACGGCTAGTACCGATGAACCACCCCCCCCCCCCGTCACCGGCCGCTGGTCGGCCACGTCCACCTACGATATTTACATGGTGGACACCCCCAAAGACGGCGATGGCACTCCCAATCAGGACTGAGACAAGCCCGGAGATGAGCCACCCAAACGCTGAAGACAACGCCGTCGATCAAAGCCACGTCGAAGCCATGCGAGCAACGTGGACTCTGCGGAGAACAGCACCGTGAATAATACCGATGACCTTGCCGGAGCCGCAGCTATTGAACATCATTAGGATGACCCCGTGGGGCAGGAGGACCCTTTCAACCCAAAAAACCCCGATGACTCTGAAGACAGCAACTACCTCCCATCCTCCAAAGAGGAGGCCAGTCTCGAGGATGACGATTTCATCGTCCCCGAAGACCCGCTGGAGCAGGAGCAGTTTAAACGGAGGCTTCTAGCCAGCACCCGTAGTGTGAAGAAACAAAAACGCTGAATCAAGGCCGAACATGACACCCTCAACGATCGATGGACCAAAGTCCTAGCCGCCGAAGAAGGGTACGGTCGCGAACAGCCAATCAAAAGTTACCCCAAGCAAAGATTGCTGCCGCAATTCGACGACGAGGCCGTAGAGCCCACATGTCCGACATACACACGCGTCGAACAGCCGGACCACCCCCCTAGAGGGCAGGAAAGAAAAGCTGACGAGGCCGAGCACCCCACCGCCCCACCTCGCCATTACGGCAAGGATCAAGTGCGGCCCACCTACTAATACGACCTCTGCCATGACCTAGATGCTCGAGGAGGCCGTACCAGGTCCATCTACGGACCCAGAGAAGATCTGCCCACTCACCAGGAAGGATATTACGATTGGCCGAACCAAAATGATAGAGTCCGGGAGCAGCAGCGGACTCGGATGGCCGAAGACCTCTGACGTGATGTAGGCTGAGTTCGGGGCGCCGCACACCCCATGTGCTTCATAGAGAGGGTAATGCAACACCAATTCCCAAAGGGCTTCAAGCTTGTGAACATCGAGCCATACGACGGAACCACAGACCCGGCCGTATGGATAGAGGATTTCCTCCTCCACATTCACATGGCGCGAGGATATGACGTCCACGCCATCAAATATCTGCCGCTAAAGCTTTAAGGACCAGCTCGACACTGGTTGAACAGCCTTCCCGAAGACTCTATAGGCTCTTGGAAAGAGCTTGAGGACGCTTTTCGAGCGAACTTTCAGGGCACCTATGTCCGGCCTCCGGACGCGGACGACCTAAACCGCATCACACAACAACCCGGAGAATCTGCTCGGCAATTTTGGAACCGATTCCTGACCAAGAAGAACCAGATTGTTGACTGCCCTGATGCCGAAGCCTTGGCTGCTTTCAAGCATAGTGTCAAGGACGAATGGCTCGTAAGACAGCTCGGCCAGGATAAACCAAGAACTATGGGAGCCCTTACTTCTCTGATAACCCGCTTTTGCGCGGGCGAAGACAGTTGGCTCGCTCATAAAAACACCAACCCCGACACACCCGGTACCTCGGAGGTTCGGGACGCTAATGGAAAGCCGCGACATAGCAAGAGTAAACATCGCCATAATGACAGCGAAGGCGAGGATACGACAGTAAATGCCGGGTTTAGAAACTCGAAGTCTGGGCCCCGAAAGAAAGCCCCTAAAGGCAACGGCGACGGCCCATCCAGACTAGACGCAATTCTGGATAGGACTTGCCAGATCCATGGCATGCCAGAGAAGCCCGCCAACCACTCCAACCGTAACTGTTGGGTGATAAAGCAGGCCGACAAGCTTACAGCCGAAGACTCGGGCAAAAGCCCACGAAGTTAGGACGATGATGAGCCCTGCAGGCCGAATAGTGGAGGCCAGAAACCCTTCCCTTCCGAGGTCAAGATGGTGAACATGATCTACGCAACCCACATACCAAAGAAGGAGAGGAGGCGAGCGCTGCGAGACGTATATTCCATCGAGCCCGTAGCGTCGAAGTTCAATCCGCGGTCAGCCTGCCCGATCACTTTCGATCGTAGGGATCAGCCGACCAGCATACGCCATGGAGGATCCGCAGCCTTAGTACTCGACCCCATCATCGATGGATTCCAGCTCACTAGAGTCCTAATGGACGGGGGTAGTAGCCTCAATCTAATATACAAAGACACAGTGAGGAAGATGGGGATCGACCCATCAAGGATCAAACACAGTAACACCACCTTCAAGGTGGTCATTCCGGGAGTGGAGGCCCACTGCACAGGCACTGTGACTCTTGAAGTAGTGTTCAGCTCTCTGGACAACTTTCGAAGCGAGGACTTGATCTTCGACATTGCACCTTTTCGCAGCGGCTATCACACCCTCCTCGGCCGAACGGCGTTCGCTAAATTCAATGCCGTCCCGCATTACACGTACCTCAAGTTGAAGATGCCCGGTCCTTCGGGCGTCATAACTATCAACGGCAATACAGAATGCTCACTTCGGACCGAAGAGCACACTGCGGCCCTAGCAGCCGAAGAGCAAACTGGCCCATACGGGTCCCGTTACCGGCTCGCCGTAAAGGCCTGCGACAACTGTAAACAGGCCCGAACCAACTCCCCGTCATGGGAACCCGCATGCATTCGCCGCAAATAGGGATGCACGCCCCACGACACGCCCACATTCTTGGTACTCCACGTGCCTCTTTAGCACAATTTCGCACTCAAAATACCATGGGCAGCCATGAGGCATATATCAATAAATCCGAAGCATGTGTTCGGCTAACCCAAACTTCGGAATTACCTTGTCTTCGGACGACCCGGGGGCCAATTCCGGAACCCCCCCAAGCATAAAGCTTCATCGGCAGGATCCTCGCCCCCAAGGTTTCATCGAAGGTCCCAACCCCCACCTCTCAGAAGCAAAGGTGCAGACGTGCAGCAGGGCACATTTGAGGCTTCGACTCACGCATCAAGGCCCTGCGTAAACCTTTACTTTGTAAAACTTTTTCCTTTTTACAAATAATGCCAGGGCAGTTCTAATTGTACGGTTAGACGTCTTGAGCCTACGAGAAATAATAAAAACGCCCTTTATGGTATTTGGATATCTGCATCTTGCGATTGTCTCCCTTCCTTCCGATTCTCCCCTCGCTCTTCAAACAACCTGGCATGAAAACATGATCGGTTAACTAACCTAGAGCTCGATTTAACCATCGGCTCCGTACCCCAAGTCCGACACCACTTTTCGCTGAGTGTTTGGCGTCTCGGATATTGCACTATATGCATCAGTTCCGAACTATGTCTTGGGTCGATAGTTGGGTTGCCCGGCTCCTGTTCTTGCCCCTTATGTTCCGCTCGTTCGGTTAAGAGGGCAAAGGGAGAACCCCTGCGATTGTACTTCTGGCTAGCCCGGTCAAGTACCTCAGGAGGAGACAGCCGAAAACTGACCGTCATAGTAAGCGTGAACTGGTCAGCGATCCGATGACGAGGTTTGACTCTAAAAACCATGGGTGATTTCACCGTGACACACGAAGGGTTCATTTTAATGCAAACCAGGTGATCGGAAAAGGCAGGTATTGACCCCCCCAGTACATCACAAAACTATGGGGGCTAGTCCTTAGCCCCCACCGTTAAGCTCCTAAGGCTAAGTGAAAGCAATAAAACCGAATAGTCTGATTGCCTAGTTTCGCCCACGCACTACCGCCTCCAGGTTCCAAGACATTGGCTAAGGGTAACAGTGCGGAGACAAAACACCCCTCGTGATATTCATCTGGGGGCTGAAGCCGACGACCGGTAGCTTTCAGAATAAACATACGGCCGCACAGGATTTAAAATTAAATCAGGACAAGACAAAATAAGTCAGGTGGACGCGTCATAAAGCATAGGGTCCAAGTGATAAAAATTTAATACAGTCATTCCAGCATTACATCTTTCGAGCACTGGCCCTCTATCGCCCGCCCTCCATTCATCACCTACGCAAAGTACAGCTCAGGGTGGCGGTGCTCCTTCCCCTTGGGCGGAGGGCCAGTAGCCATGTCCATCGGATTAATATTTGGCCAATGCACCATGGTCTTTGCAAAACGCAAGCCTCGCCCCCTCAAGGCACGAGAGCGCTTCATGGCGTCAATCTGGAGCGGTGCCTCCCGCAGCTTCTGCACAAGGCCAAAGTAGGTGTCCGGAATCGGCTCAGCGGGCCACAGATTGACACAGAGGTCCTTCATGGCCAACTCGGACATCCGATGCATCTCCATTAGCTGCTTCATCTGGTTTCTGAGGAGGGGAGGATGCTCGGAGCCCAAAAACTGTGACCAGAAGAGCCGTTGCAGGGAGTCCTCCTCGCGAGTGGCATAGTGCTCTGCTGCGGCCGTCGCACTCCTCAGAAGTTCGGCGAAGACGCCTGCGGAGCGCCATACCCGGGTCAGTAAGGCGAACCTTTTGCCTCCAAACACACTCCGCAGTAAGTATTTCTTACCGTTTGCAATTTGCCCTACTTGGCGGAGCTCCTCTCGGACACCTCGCACTTCGGTCCTCACCTCCTGGAGTTCTTTCTCCACCTTGGATAGTGCAGAGGATCGCTTCTCCTTCTCCTTTTCAAGGCCCTCCAGCTTCGTCGCAGCATCCTTGAGCTCCACCTGCACTTCGGTCACTCGAGCCTCGTGCTTTTGGTTGGAAAGCTTGGCTTCCTCAAGCTCGGCCATCGCCTTTTCGGCGGCCAATTTCTTGGCGACCACCTCAGCCTCGGCTTTCTTCAGGGCCTCCTTCAAGCCCTCCACCTCAGCAGCGGTAGCTGAAAAATCCGCAAATAGAATGATCAACATACAGTCCAGGCATATAAGTACGCGGCGACCAGTGATCACACACATTAACCAAAAGCTTACCTTGCGCTTCGTCAAGCTGTTTGTTGACAAGGTCAAGCTCCCCGTTAGAGCGTTCGAGCTTCTGGTCCATCTCCTTTAGTGCCACGGCACTAGCAGACGCAGCCAAGGAAGATGCATGCGTCAGCAAAAGAAACATCGACATTATTAATCGGCCTACAGAGTTTGATCCTCTGCAAGCTTCTCCGAAGTCTTTGCAGAGTCTCGGGGGCTGCTATGTACACGGCCTACCTAAACTAAAGATTAAAACCGCTTTACAGGATAAGAGCATTACTTGACTTATCTCAAAGCCTGTTAGCAGGCCTTGAACATCGTCGTTCAGTCCGGAATGAATGGACCGAACAGCCTGTATAACCGCACCCATAAGAGTGTGGTGCTCATCGACGATGGCAGAGTTGCTCACCAACTCCGCCAGCGTGTCCGGCCAGCCCACCACCGCCCGGATAGAGGTGTTCGATGCGGGCGTCGGGCCCTCTGCACCTTCCCCACCGAAAGGAGGAATTGGCTCCCTCGAGGGCCTCGGGGGCTCGGGAGCCGGATGCTGTAGGGGATTCGGATGATCCGAATCCCATCCCCGCATTAGCCAGGAGGGATGCATGCCCCTGGTCTTCAATGACCGAGGCGTCAGCCTCGGCCATGGTGGCGTCGATCTCCTCCCCTGAGTTCGGAGGAGGAGGGGTCTTTCGCGACAGCACCTTCCCAACCTCTTCGGGGATTAGAGGAGGTGCGGAACGTGAGCCACTGTCCGCCAGTTCGGCGGGCGGGGACATCCCCTCCGAGGCCTCCTCGGCAGGGTGGCCATGCGGAGGACTGCACCACCAAAAAACAATCAGTCTACGTTCTACCAGGGACTACTAAAGAATAAGGCAATTAAAAATGCCGCGATACATACCTGGTCGCATGGGGCTTGGCCCTGGGTTCCCTCTCCGGAACCTTTCCAGACGCCTCAGACTCCTCATCGGAGTCCAAGCTGTCGGACAGGACCAGCTTAGGCCGGCATTGTCTCTTCGGGGCCTGAGAAGGATGAACCTCCTCGACGTCGCTGGACGCCGCCCTCTTCTTAGAGTGCAAGGAGGCGCTTTCCTCCTCGTCCTCATCCTCGTCCCCCTCCTGTGCGGATAGGGCCGCAGTGTCTCCGAACCGGCTGTCCGGACGAGCCCTGCGACGGAGGCCCTCCCTGGCTTTCGACAGCTCCGTCTTCTTGCCCTTCTTGTCAGACACCTTGTACGTCACCACAACCAATAGCTTCTCTAGCTGTTTGAATCGGGGCCCTTCTGGCAGCGGCGCCGGGCCGCTTATCTTCTCGGCCTTGGCGAGCCAGCCCTGCAAAATCCACATAAAGAGGTTCGGATCAAATCATATAGTGCGAATATTCAGACTCATGTTAAGACAAATGCCGCTCACCTTCTTCGGAGGGTTCGCAGTGTCGAGGCTGATGTCCTCCCTCTCGACCAGCCAATCCTTCTGCGGCTTGAATAGCAGACCCCACACTTTCTTGTGGGTCGTGCCGAAAAGATGTTGCACGATGGTCGGATCTTCAGGGTTGTAATCCCACATTGGCTTGGCCCTCTCCTGACAGGGGAGGAGTCGATGCTTGAGCATGATCTGGATCACGTTAATCAACTTCACGCCGGTCCCCATTACGCTAACGACGCGCTTCTGTAGTGCCTTCAAGTCGTCAGCGGATCCCTAGTCCAGGCTCTTGGTGGTCCACGAGGCCACCCTGGTAGGGGGTCTGGATCTGATTGCGGGAGCTGCCGCCCAGGCGGCTCCCCTTGGCTCGGTGATGTAGAACCATTCCTTTTGCCACACCTTAACAGTGTCGATAAACTTGCCCTCCGGCCACGGGACCCGCGTCAGTTTGCTGATCATGGCCCCGCCATAGTCCGCATGTTCGCCACCAACCACCTTGGGCTTGATGTTGAACACCTTTAGCCATAGGCCGAAGTGTGGTCGGACCCGGAGGAGAGCCTCGCAGAAGATAATAAAGTACGAGATGTGGAGGAGGGAGTTGGGGGCTAGATCATGAAAATCTAGCCCATAAAAGAACATCAACCCCCTCATGAAGGGGTGAGGGGAAATCCAAGCCCCCTATGGAAATGGGGGACGAATACGACCCTTTCGCCCGGCCTGGGCATAGGGACGATCTAGCTTGCTTCAGGGGCCCGATGGGCGACGTCGGCCGACAAGTAGCCGGCCTGATTCAGCTTTAGGATGTCGCTATCGGTGACAATGGAGACGTCCCACTTCTCGTTTGCGCCAGATCCGGCCATGGCTGAAGGAGACGGGGTGGGGTTTGCTGTGGAAGCAGAGAAAAGGGGCGCTGGAGCTCTGAAGATCTGCATGAGCGGAAGGTGGAAGAAGGCGTGGGATGCTGACTGTTGTAGCTCCCCCTTTATAGGGTGTTGATAAGCCAATAGTTCTTTTTTTCACGCCGTTGGCTTCTCCACTTCCCGATACGCTCACAACATTATGTGCGGGGTGGGGAATCGAAATCATTGATCATATCCCCTGAAAGGGGGGGCACGATCTCCACATTGAGGAGACGTGCCAAACGTGGCGTCAGCCTCAAGCTGTGCTTCAAGAAATACTAACCGCTTGGCGTTATGGCCGGATGCGACTCTTCGAGAAAAAGTTGTCAGATGAAGGCACTGTTTATGCTTGAACAATTTTTTTTTGCCTTCGTGGCTAAGTAAAGCGGTCGTTTCGGATTCCGGACATCACCTGACTCTGAACATGAACGAAGCACACTGGAGAACTCACCTCGCAAGCCAAATACTGTTAGGTGAGCGGATGCCGGACACAAGCCTTGGCGTTGGAGGCAAGTTCGGTGGCTATTGAGGGAGTTATGGACTAAGGGGTCCTCGGGGCGCCGGCCCATCAAATATGGGCCAGACTGGTGAAGCCGTATAGCGGCAGGAAGTCTATGAAGCCGTGGTGTGCCCTCCAAGTCAAGGATAGGCAGGATCTCTTTACCCCTTATTGTAATCTATCTCCGGTAACCCTAACCCTACCGGTGTCTATATAAACCGAGGGTTGTAGTCTTTAGGGCTAGAGCTACATTCATCACCTCGCCGCCTTAGGGTTTAGCTCATGCTGATCTCAAGGTAGATCTACTCTATAACCATACTATACATCCAATACAATCAAGTAGGACGTAGGGTATTACCTCTTCGAGAGGGCCCGAACCTGGGTAAACACCGTGTTCATCGTCCCTTGTTCCCCATCGATCCCAGATCCACAGCTCGGGACCCCTACCCCGAGGTCTGTCGGTTTTGACACCAACACAATGGATTTGTACAAGGGGATAATTATTTTTGTGAGAATCTTCATGAAAAATTAACATTGTTTCCATGAGCATGAACACAAGTGTTCAAGGTCGACCCTCACTTCTCCAATGCATCACCTTTCAATCGCTTCTCTTTTTGAAAAAGTTTTTAGGTTCCCCTCTATATTTTTTTGTTTTTAAACTTTATAAAAGCACTCAACAGAATAAAATGACTCTCTAAAACTTCCGGGTTGTCTCCCTGGCAGCTTTTTCTTTAAAGCCATTAAGCTAGGCATAAAGTGCTCAAGTAATGGATCCACCCGGATCCCAAGGTATATCAAAGCCAATTTTAATTAACAATGATTTGGCATTTAGTAGTGAGCACAAAGCAACATATATCATGCAATGACGAAGTCTAACTCTCTTCCTATGCATCGGCATGTCATAAAAGAACAATTCATGCACATCAAGTAAAGGCCAATACATAGCATAAGCAGTTTCTTGCAATTTTATCTTGTTGGAAACATAGAGACGCCGAGATGTAGTTCCTCTCTCATAATAATTGCAAGTAGGAGCAGCAAGCACATGGATATTATATTCATCAAAATCATCAAGTGCAACAATAAAAGGCAACCCATCAATATAATCCTTGATAAGAGCAAACTTCTCTGATATAGTGTAGTTTGGAGAATTCAAAAAGATAATAGGACTATCATGTGTGGGTGCAATAGCAACAATTTCATTCTTAACATAAGGAACTATAGTAAGTTCATCTCCATAAGCATAATTCATATTGGCATCTTGGCCACAAACATAGCAAGCATCAAGTTCATCAAAAAGGGATATTTCAAAAGAATCAACGGGGTCATAGCAATTATCATAGCATTCATCCTTTGGTAAGCACGAAGGGAGATTAAATAATTTATGAGTTGAAGAGTTACTCTCATTAGAAGGTGGGCATGGGTAGCTAATCGGTTCTTCCTCTGTTTGTCCTTCGCTCTCCTCATCATCTTTTTCATCCAATGAGCTCACAGTTTCATCAATTCCTTCTTCCATAGACTCCTGCAAAATATTTGTCTCTTCTTCGACAGCGGAGACTTTCTCAATAAATACATCAATATCGGAATTGTATTTATAATTCTCATAGCAATATTTAAGTAAGCAAAATTTTCAGGTCTATAAACTGAATCATCAAAATCTTCATACTTTTCAAACAAAGATTCAATTTCATAAGCACCCTTAAAAGCAACAAATTCTTCTATTCGTTCCACATCATAGTAATCATATATACCATTAGCATAAGAAGCCAAGGTTTCATTATCATTAAATTTGCATGAAAAGGGAAGGTGTGGAGCCTTCATCCTAGAGCAACAAGTATAATCATATCTCAAGCATAAATTCCAAGCATACCAATGCAACATATCAATTTAATCCCATAATAATTTCCCTTTTTGTGTCAAGCGATAATCCCTAAAGTATTCATGTTTATCCAACGTGTCTCCCATTATCAAGCTGAATGGGGTTTTCTCAGGATTATCAAAGTATTGCATAATATTTTTCACATAACGAGCATCGAGGGTTTTAGGAGGTTCCCCATCTCCATGAGTAGCATTATTTGGTATTTCGTGTTCCATATCCATAATTAAAGATAGGGAACAACTTAGAACAGAAAATAAAAACTATTTAGTGATAAAGCAAACAAGCACACACGAGAATAATCACCCCACGCTATTGCTCCCCGGCAACGGCGCCAGAAAAAGGTATTGATATCCCACAAGTATAGGGGATCGTTTGTAGCCTTTTTCGATAAATAAGAGTGTCGAACCCAACGTGGAGCTAAAGGTAGAACAAATATTCCCTCAAGTTCTATCGACCATCGATACAACTCTGTGCACACTTAATGTTTGCTTTACCTAGAACAAGAATAAAACTAGAAGTACTTTGTAGGTGTGGATAGGTTTGCAAGATAATAAAGAATGTGAAAATAAAAGTTAGGTGCTATTTAGATAAATAAACAATTCAGTTTAGTAAAATGAGTGTGGATTAGTGGTGGTAGGATTTGCGGAATTGTCCCTTAGCAATGGACTACGTTGCTAGACCGATAGCAAGTTTTTATGTGGGAGAGGCCACTGCTAGCATGTCGTCCCTTACTTGTAATTCTATGCACTTATGATTGGAACTATTAGCAAGCATCCACAACTACTAACATTCATTAAGGCAAAACACCCAACCATAGCATTAAGATATATATTGGTCCCCCTTCAATCCCGTACGTATCAATTTCTATGTTTAGGCTGAAGCTGCTGTCACACTTGCCCTCCAATGCATAGTCCTATCAACATACAACTAACCCTATGGTGTGATCCACATGCACGCTCATATGATGGGCACCAAAGGACAGCAACATAACCACAAGCAAATTAAACCAACCATAGCAATTCACCAATTACCGATAGGACAACAAAAATCTACTCAGACATCATAGGATGGCAACATGTCATTGGATAAAAATATGAAGCATAAAGCACCATGTTCAAGTAGAGGGTCATCAGGTTGCGGGAGAGTGGACCGCTGAATATAGATGAGGGAAGGTGATGGAGTTGTTGGTGAAGATGACGGAGTTGTTGGATTAGATCGCCGTCACACGATGATTGCCCCGACGGCGTTCCGGCGCCACCGGGAGAGAGGGGGAGAGAGGCCCCCTCCTTCTTCTTCCTTGGCCTCCCCCCCTAGATGGAAGGAGGGTTCCCCCTCGGTTCCATGGTCTCCATGGCGGTGGAGGGGCGAGAGCCCCTCCGAGATTGGACCTGTCTTTCTGTTCTCTTCTGTTTCATGTTCCTGTTTTCTAGCCCTTCACTGTTTCTTAAATTCCCGGAGATCAGTAACTCCGATTGCGCTGAAAGTTTTACATTTTTTTTTCATAAATTATCTTTCTTGCGCCCGAAGAAGGGCCCCAACCGACTTACGGGGAGGGCACAAGACACCTGGGCACGCCAGGGGGTGCCCGGCGCGCTCTGGTGGGTTGTGGAGGCTGTGGGCCTCCGTTAGTGTTGATTCCACCTCCCAAAAATCATAAATGTTGCAAAATAATTCTCCGTAAATTTTTATCATGTTTGGACTTCCTTTGATATGGATATTCTGCGAAACAAAAAAATGCAACAAACAGGAACTTTCACTGGGCACTGGATCAATAGGTTAGTCCAATAAATCATATAAAATGTTACCAAAAGTATGTGAAAGTTGTATAATATTGGCGTGAAACAATAAAAAATTATAGATACGACGGAGATGTATCACCTTTCTCCTCCTTGGGGGGCAGTCTGACCATGGCACAGACAACTCAATTCTGCTCTTGGGAGACGGCTAGCGTGTTTGTCCGTTGCCGCTTCTTCAAGATGCTGGCGCGGATGGCTACCTCCTCTGCGGCAGCGCGCACCGCCGCCACCATGTCGGCAACAAGGTGGGCCTGGGCCACTCTCATCCTCTCCTTCCCACGGCGGGTGTTAGAGACCTACTACCCGATGGCTCATGATAACCTTGGCGTGCAAGTTAAACTCCCACCAAATAGGTAGTTTCCTTATTACAGTCTCATTGTATTTGTACCGAACTCTGTAACTCTCCTGTATATTATATATAAGAAAGGGCTGAACTGAGGCAGACACCAAGCCGCCTAGTTTACCAATCGTACATGGTATCAAGCACTCCGATCCTCTTCCTCTAGACCCTAGCCGGCGCATCTCCTTTGCCCAAGCTACAGCAGTCGCCATCCTCTCCCTCCACAATACCTTGCCGCTGCACCGCTCCAACACCTCAACCCCTCCCACCTCGCCATGGCCTGTGCTCATGAGCTCAAGAAACTTGAGGAAGAACTCAAGAACCGTGAGTCCCTCCTTCATGCTCGCGAGTAAGAACTCCAGCACCAAGCTGAAGAACGGGGAAAGGTCGTCCTTCTTCCTGCTACCTCTCTACATATGCTGCCTTCATCAAGACGTTCGTCCACATCACCCTCGACCTCCAGGACTCCAACTATGCCAAGTGGCATGAGGTCTTCCTTGTAGCTCTCGGCTGCTACGGCCTCTCGGCCCATGTTCTCTCCGAGAGCAGCCTGTCAGACACCTCCTCCAATTCTGATTGGGGCGCGATGACTTCACTGTCCTCTCTCTGATATATGGCTCAATCTCTCTCGAGCTCTTCGGCATCATCATGAAGCCCGACTCCACGATGAAGCAGATTTGGGATGCCATCACAAACCCTTCCGCGACAACAATAAGAGTCGTGCTCTAGCTCTTGATGCCCAATTACGCAATACTGCTCAAGGGGACATGACGATCTATGACTACTATGCAAAGCTCAAGTCTCTCTCCGATGCTCTCAATGATGTTGGTCACCCAGTCACCGAGGAAACTCTCATACTCACTAATACGTCTCCATCGTATCTACTTTTCCAAACTCTTTTGCCCTTGTTTTGGACTCTAATTTGCATGATTTGAATGGAACTAACCCGGACTGACGCTATTTTCAGCAGAATTGCCATGGTGTTATTTTTGTGCATAAATAAAAGTTCTCGGATTGACCTGAAAATTTACAGAGAATATTTTTGGAATATATAAAAAATACTGGCGCAAGAATTATCCAGAGGGGGCCACCCAGAGGCCACAAGGCCTGGGGGCGCGCCCTGTAGGCTTGTGGGCCCCCTAGACCTCCTTCGACCCCAACTCCAACTCTATATAACCTATTCGGGGAGAAAAAAATCATAGAGAAGGATTCATCACGTTTTATGATATGGAGCCACCGCCGCCTCCTGTTCTTCATCGGGAGGGCTGATCTGGAGTCCGTTCGGGGCTCCGGAGAGGGGGATTCGTCGCCATCATCATCACCAACCTTCCTCCATCACCAATTTCATGATGCTCACCGCCGGGAGTGAGTAATTCCATCGTAGGCTTGCTGGACGTTGATAGGTTGGATGAGATTTATCATGTAATCGAGTTAGTTTTGATAGGGTTTGATTCCCAGTATCCACTATGTTCTGAGATTCATGTTCCTATGACTTTGCTATGCTTAATGCTTGTCACTAGGGCCTGAGTGCCATGATTTCAGATATGAACCTATTATGTTTTCATGAATATATTTGTGTTCTTGATCCTATCTTGCAAGTTGTAGACATCTAGTATGTATTATGATCCGCATACCCCAAGGTGACAATAATTGGGATTCTTTCCGGTGATTACCGTAGTTTGAGGAGTTCATGTATTCACTAAGTGCTAATGCTTTGTTCCGGTTCTCTATTAGAAGGAGGCCTTAATATCCCTTAGTTTTCATTAGGACCCCGCTGCCACGGGAGGGTAGGACAAAAGATGTCATGCAAGTTCTTTTCCATAAGCACATATGACTATATACGAAATACATGCGTACATTATATTGATGAATTGGAGCTAGTTTTGTGTCACCCTAGGTTATAACTGTTGCATGATGAATGCCATCCGACATAATTATCCATCACTGATCTATGCCTACGAGCTTTTCACATATTGATCTTTGCTAAGTTACTTTGCCATTGCTACTGTTACAATCACTACAAAACTGCTACTGTTACTTTTGTCACTGTTACCGTTACTTCCATACTACTTTGCTACTAAAAACTTTGCTGTAGATATTAAGTCTTTCAGGTGTGGGTGAATTGACAACTCAGCTGCTAATACTCGTGAATATTCTTTGGCTCCCCTTGTGTCGAATCAATAATTTGGGTTTAATACTCTACCCTCAAAACCCCTATACTTGTGGGTTATCACTCACTTTGCTCCATGAACTCAACGAGCAGTACTCCCATCTACCCTCGTTCCTGCCGTTCCAAGTGTCGTTCATGTCCTTCCTTCAGACTCGCTCTGCCCTCGTTCTCGAAGAAGCCCAAAGGAAAACCGATGCCAAGAATTATGCCGCCACCGCCTTGTGGTCCAGTGGCAAAACATCCTTCTCAACGCCGATGGCAAACGTGCTCCACCTCTGAATGATGGCCGCAACTTCTCCAATGATCACCGCGGCTCCCAGATACATCTCCAATGTATCTATAATTTTTTATTGTTCCATGTTGTTACATTATCAATTCTTGAATGTTTTATATTCATTTTATAGCAACTTCATATCATTTTTTGGGACTAACCTATTGACATAGTGCCTAGTGCCAGTTGCTGTTTTTTGCTTGTTTTTCACTTCATAGAATACCAGTACCAAACGAAGTCCAAATGCCACGGAACTTTTTGGAGATTTTTTTCTGCCTAGAAGACAACTTGGGAGCCAAGGAAGTACCGGAGGGGAGGCCCATGGGGCCCACAAGGCACCAGGGCGCGCCCTGGTGGGTAGTGGGGCCCACAGGCCCCTCTCCACCGCCTCTCAGCTCTATAAATACCCAAATATTCCAGAAACCCTAGGGGAGTCGAGAGATCAGAGTTTCCACCATCACAAGTTCCAGAACCATGAGATCCAATCTAGAGGCCTTTTCCAGCACCTTGCCGGAGGGGGAAACAATCACGGAGGGGTTCATCATCCTCATTGGTGCTCCATCGATGACGCTTGAGTAGTTTACCATAGACCTACGGGTCCGTAGGCAGTAGCTAGATGGCTTCTTCTCTCTTTTTGATTCTCAATACAATGTTCTCCTCAATGTTCTTGGAGATCTATTTGGTGTAATGACTTTTGGCGGTGTGTTTGTTGGGATCCGATGAATTGTCAGTTTATGATCAGATCTATCTATGAATATTATTTGAGTCTTTGTTGAACTCCTATATGCATGATTTGTTATAGCCTTGTATTTCTTCTCCGAAAATTTGGTTTGCTTTGGCCAACTAGATAGATTTTTCTTGCCATGGGAAGAGGTGCTTTGTGACGGGTTCGATCTTGTGGTGCTCAATCTCAGTGACAGAAAAAGACATGACACGCATGTATCATTGCCATTAAGGATAAAAAGATGGGGTCTATTCCTAAATGAATAGATCTTGTCTACATCATGTTGATACGTCCATTTTGCATCATGCTTTTATGTTGATATTTATTGCATTATGAGCTGTTATTTCACATTATGGTACAATGCTTATGCCTTTTCTCTCTTATTTTACAAGGTTTACACAAAGAGGGACAATGCCAGCAGCTGGAATTTTGGACCGGAAAGGAGCAAATCTGAGATACCTATTCTGCACAACTCCAAAAGTACTGAAAATTTACGGAGAATTATTTTGGAATATATAAAAATTATTGGGCGAAGAAACTACCAGAGGGGACCCACCAGGTGGCCACAAGACAGGGGGGCACGCCCTACCCCCCAGGGCTTGTGGGCCCCGTGGCCATCATCTGGTGCCCCTCTTCTTCTATATGAAAGGTTTTGACATGGAAAAAAAAATTAGAAGTAAGCTTTCAGGACGAAGCGCCACTGTCTCGAGGCGGAACTTGGGTAGGAGCAATTTAGGGCTCCGGCAGAGCGATTCTGCCGGGGAAACTTCCCTCCTGGAGGGGGAGATCAAAGCCATCGTCATCATCATCACCAACGATCCTCTCATCAAGGGAGGTCAATCTTCATCAACATCTTCATCAGCACCATCTCCTCTCAAACCCTAGTTCATCCCTTGTATTCAATCTTTGTCCCAAAACCTCAGATTGGTACCTATGGGTTGCTAGTAGTGTTGATTACTCCTTGTAGTTGATGCTAGTTGGTTTATTTGGTGGGAGATCATATGTTCAGATCCTTAATGATATTCAATACCCCTCTGATCTTGAACATGAACATGCTTTGTGAGTAGTTATGTTTGTTCCTGAGGACATGTGAGAAGTCTTGTTATAAGTAATCATGTGAATTTGGTATTCATTCGATATTTTGATGAGATGTATGTTGTCTTTCCTCTACTGGTGTTATGTGAACATCGACTACATGACACTTCACCATGATTTGGGCCTAGGGGAAGGCATTGGGAAGTAATAAGTAGATGATGGGTTGCTAGAGTGACAGAAGCTTAAACCTAGTTTATGTGTTGCTTCGTAAGGGGCTGATTTGGATCCACATGTTTCATGCTATGGTTAGATTTATCTTAATTCTTCTTTCGTAGTTGCGGATGCTTGCGAGAGGGGTTAATCATAAGTGGGAGGCATGTCCAAGTAAGGACAACATCCAAGCACCGGTCCACCCACATATCAAATTATAAAAGTAACGAACGCGAATCATATGAGCATGATGAAAACTAACTTGACAATAATTCCCATGTGTCCTCGGGAGCACTTTGCTTTATATAAGAGTTTGTCCAGGCTTATCCTTTGCTACAAAAAGGATTGTGCCACCTTGCTGCACCTTTGTTATGCATGTTACTTGTTACCCGTTATGAATTATCTTATCACAAAACTATCTGTTACCGATAATTTCTGTGCCTGCAGAAAATACCTTGCTGAAAACCACTTGTCATTTCCTTCGGCTCCTCGTTAGGTTCGACACTCCTACTTATTGAAAGGACTATGATTGATCCCCTATACTTGGGGGTCATCAGCACTCTTTTCTGGTGCCATTTCCGGGGAGTGAAGCGCCTTTGGTAAGTGGAATTTGGTAAGGAAACATTTACATTACGTGCTGAAATTTATTGTCACTTGTCACTATGGAAAGTCATCCTTTGAGGGGCTTGTTTGGGGTATATTCACCTCGACCGGAAGAGCAAAGAGTTTCTCCTCAACCTACTACACCTACTGAAAATATTTATTATAAAATTCCTTTGGGCATGATAGAGAAACTGCTAGCTAATCCATATGCAGGAGATGGAGCACTACATCCTGATTTGCATCTAATCTATGTGGATGAAGTTTGTGGATTATTTAAGCTTGCAGGTTAGCCCAAGGATGAAGTCAAGAAGAAGGTCTTCTCTTTATCTTTGAAGGGAAAGGCATTGACATGGTATATGCTATGAGATGATATTGGAGCTTAGAATTACAACCGATTGAAATTGGAATTTCATCAGAAGTTTTATCCTATGCATCTGGTTCATCATGATTGGAATTATATATATAATTTTTGGCCTCGTGAAGGATAAAGTATCGCTCAAGCTTGGGGGAGGCTTAAGTCAATGTTATATTCATGCCCCAATCATGATCTCTCAAGAGAAATTATTATTCAGATTTTTTTGCTGGGCATTCTCGTAATGATCAATCCATGCTCGATACTTCTTGTACTGGTTCTTTTATGAAGAAGACTATTGAATTCAAATGGGATCTCTTGGAAAGAATTAAATGCAACTCTGAAGATTGGGAGCTCGACGAAGGTAAGGAGTCAGGTATAAACCTTAAATTTTATTGCGTTAAATATTTTATGGATACCGATGCTTTTCGTGAATTTAGCACTAAATATGGCCTTGACTCTAAGATAGTAGCTTCTTTTTGTGAATCATTTGCTACTCATGTTGATCTCCCTAAGGAGAAGTGGTTTAAATATCATCCTCCCATTTAAGTAAAAATAGTAGAACCCATTAAAGCTGAAGAAGAAACCATTACTTATAATGTTGATCCAGTTATTCCTACTGCTTATATTGAGAAACCACATTTTCCTGTTAGGATAAAAGAACATGCTAAAGCTTCAGCTATAGTCCATAAGAGTTATACTAGAACACCTACACCCCCTGAACAAAATAAAGTTGAACCTAGTATTGCTATGGTTAAAGATCTCTTGGTGGATAATATTGATGGGCATGTTATTTATTTCTATGATGAAGCTGCTAGAATTGCTAAACCTAATGAAAAAGATAAACATAGACCTGTTGTTGGCATGCCTGTTGTTTCTGTTAAAATAGGAGATCATTGTTATCATGGCTTATGTGATTTGGGTGCTAGTGTGAGTGCAATTCCTTTTACTTTATATCAAGAAATTATGAATGATATTGCACCTACTGAAATAGAAGATATTGATGTTACTATTAAGCTTGCTAATAGAGATACTATCTCACCAATTGGGATCGTTAGAGATGTTGAACTCTTGTGTGGGAAAATAAAATACCCTACTGCTTTTCTAGTTCTTGGTTCCTCACAAGATGATTTTTGTCCCATTATATTTGGTAGACCTTTCTTGAACACTGTTAATGCTAAGATAGACTGTGAGAAAGAAACTTTAAGTGTAAGTTTCGGGGATGTGTCTCATGAGTTTAATTTCTCCATATTTCGTAGAAAACCTCGTGATAAAGAATTGCCCAGTAAAGATGAAATTATTAGTCTAGCTTCTATTGCTGTGCCTCCTACTGATCCTTTAGAACAATATTTGCTAGACCATGAAAATGACATGTTCATGAATGAAAGAAATGAAATATTTTTTAAACAAATGCCTGTTTTGAAACACAATTTGCCTGTTGAGACTCTTGGAGATCCTCTACCACCCAAGAGTGATCATGTGTTCGATCTTAAACAATTACCTGATACTTTGAAATATGCTTATCTTGATGAAAAGAAGATATATCATGTTATTATTAGTGCTAACATTCAGAGCATGAAGAAAAGAAATTACTGAAAACCCTGAGGAAGCACCGTGCCGCTATTGGATATACTCTTGATGATCTTAAGGGAATTAGTCCCACTCTATGTCAGCATAAAATTAATATGGAACCTGATGCTAAACCAGTTGTTGATCATCAGCGATGGTTGAATCCTAAAATGACAGAAGTGGTAAGGAATGAAATATTAAAGCTTCTGGAAGCATGTATAATTGATACGTCTCCGTCGTATCTACTTTTTCTAACTCTTTTCCTCTTGTTTTGGACTCTAATTTGCATGATTTGAATGAAACTAACCCAGACTGACGCTGTTTTCAGTAGAACTACCATGGTGTTGTTTTTGTGCAGAAATAAAAGTTCTCGGATTAGAACGAAACTTTTTGGAGAATTTTTATACAATAAAAGAAAAATACTAGAGCCAAGAACCACTGGAGGTGGCCCCTGGGTGAGCACAACCCACCAGGGCACCCCCCCTCACGCGCGCCCAGGTGGGTTGTGCCCACCTGGTGGCCCCGCAGCCCCTGATTCCAACGCTATAAAATCCTATTTTTCCAAAATAAATAAAGGGAGGAAGAATTATGTCGTTTCACTATACGGAGCCGCCGCCACCTCTTGTTCTTCATCGGGAGGCCAGATCTGGAGTCCGTTTTGGGCTCCGGAGAGGGGGGTCTTCGATCTTCGTCATTACCAACCCTCCTTCATCGCCAATTCCATGATGCTCCCCACCGGGAGTGAGTAATTCCTTCGTAGGCTCGCTGGTCGGTGAGGAGTTGGATGAGATTCATCATGTAATCGAGTTAGTTTTGTTAAGGCTTGATCCCTAGTATCCACTATGTTCTGAGATTGATGTTGATATGACTTTGCCATGCTTAATGCTTGTCACTTTGGGCCCGGGTGCCATGATTTCAGATCTGAACTGATTATGTTATCACCATTATATCTATGGTCTAGATACGATCTTGCAAGTTATATTCACCTATTACGTGTTATGATCCGTAAACCCCGGAGTGACAGTATTCAGGATACTTTTCGGTGATGACCGTAGTTTGAGGAGTTCATGTATTCGCTATGTGCTAATGCTTTGTTCCGGTTCTCTATTAAAAGGAGGCCTTAATATCTCTTAGTTTCCATATGGACCCCGCTGCCATGGGAGGGTAGGACAAAAGATGTCCTGCAAGTTATTTCCATAAACACATATGACTATTTACGGAATACATGCCTACATTATATTTATGAACTGGAGCTAGTTTTGTATCGCCCTAGGTTATAACTGTTATATGATGAATATCATCCAACGAATCCACTGATCCAATGCCTACAATTTTCTCTTATATTGTTCTTGCTAAGTTACTACTGCTACTGTTACTGTTACACTTGCTACAGAATCATTGCTATCATTGTTACCGTTACTATTGCTGTTGCTACTACCATCAAAACTATCATACTACTTTGCTACTGATCACTTTGCTGCAGATAATTAATCTCCAGCTGTGGTTGAATTGACAACTCAGCTGCTAATACTTACAAATATTCTTTGGCTCCCCTTGTGTCGAATCAATAAATTAGGGTTGAATACTCTACCCTCGAAAACTGTTGCGATCCCCTATACTTGTGGGTTATCAAGACCTTTTTTTGGCGCCGTTGCCGGGGAGGATAGCTATATTTGGTGAGTCACTTGGGATTATTATCAATTTATCACTATGAAGAATCTGAAGGATACCAAGACTAAAATATTTCCCTCTAAGACAAGGAGAGGTAAGGAACTGCCATCTAGCTCTGCACTTGATTCACCTTCTATTTAGAGTAAACTTGCAACACCACCGCATGCTATTAATCCTGATATGTGGCAAGTTATTGATGATGCTAATTCTGCTATGGATAATGCTTATGATGATGCTAGTACCTTGCTTGATGATAATGTGCCACTTGGTGATTTTCTTATTGAACAAATTGCTAGAGCTAAAGTTATTGAGGATGCTGAACCTCATGAAATTATTGAATCTGAAAATCTTGAAACACTTGTGTGACCTAGCTATCCTAGATATGAACTGCCTAAGGTATTTGAAGGTTATTTTATGGATGAGGAGACAGCTAGAGATTTTCTTGCTTGCAATGATAGAGAAGATCTTAAGAAATTATTATGCAAGCTCAAAGAGAAATCTTTGAATGCTAGAATGAAATGTGATCATAAGTTTGCTACTTCACCTATCTTTGTTGATGATAAGGATTATGAATTCTCTGTCGACCCAGAGTTGATTACTTTGGTTGAATCTGATCCTTTCCATGGTTATGAAACTGAAACTGTTGTGGCACACCTCACTAAATTAAATGATATAGCTACCCTTTTTGCTAATGAGGATAAAATTCACTACTATTATATTCTCAAATTATTTCCGTTCTCATTAAAGGGTGATGCTAAGACTTGGTATAATACTCTTGCTCCTAGTTGTGTCCGTAGTCCCTAGGATATGATTTACTACTTCTCTGAAAAATATTTTCCTGCTCATAAGAAACAAGCAGCCTTACAGGAAATATTTAACTTTGTGCAAATTGAAGAAGAGAGTCTCCCACAAACTTGGGGGAGGCTTCTCCAATTGCTTAATGCTTTGCCTGATCATCCTCTTAAGAAAAATGAAATACTTGATATCTTCTATAATGGACTAACCGATGCTTCTAGGGACTTCCTAGGTAGTTGTGCTGGTTGTGTTTTCAGGGAACGAACTATTGAACAAGCTGATGAATTGTTGAATAACATATTGAAAAATTATGATGATTGGACTCTTCCTGAACCACCGCCTAAACCCACTCCGAAGAAGAGGGGTATCTTATATCTCAGTCTTGAAGATATGCAAGAGGCAAAGAAATGTATGAAGGAAAAAGGTATTAAAGCTGAGGATGTTAAAAATTTACCTCCTATTGAAGAAATACATGGGCTTGATACACCACCACCCAAGGTGGTAGAGGTAAATTCTTTAATGAAATTTAATGATAATGACAATCCTGATAATATCCATCCTAGTCAATGCCTTTATGAGTTTGATAACTATATTAGAAAACAAGATCACTTCAATGCAAATGTTATGAAACAATTGAAATACAATTCTGATATGATTGCTCGCTTGAGTGACTTGTTATTTAGAATCTCAAATGATGTTAGAGGTGTAGGAAAACATGCTTCTATGGTTCAAACTCAACTAGAACAAGTTGCTAAATCTCAAAGAGAATTGCTTGATGAAATGGATAATAATATCAATGATCATGCTGTTAGAGTAATGACTAGAGGAGGTAGAATGACTCAGGAACCACTTTATCCTGAGGGACACCCAAAAATAATTGAACAAGACTCTCAAAGAATTAATACTGATGCACCTAGTCCTACCAAAAAGAAGAAGAAAAAGAATGATGACAGGACTTTGCATACCTCTAGTGAACCTGAGATAGAAAAACCTCCTGAAGCTAATAATGATTATTCTATTTCTGATGCTGAAACTCAATCTGGTAATGAACACTCACCTAGTGATAATGAAAAAGATAATGATGAGGTTCTAGAAGACACTTAACCAAATAGTAAAGAACCAGATAATGATGTTGAAATAGAACCAGCTGTTGATCTTGATAACCCACAACCCAAGAATAAAAGATATGAAAAAAGAGACTTTGTTGCTCGAAAACATGGAAGGGAAAGAGAACCATGGGTTCAGAAACCCATGCCCTTTCCACCTAAATCAACTAAGAAGAAAGATGATGAAGAATTTGAACGCTTTGCTGAAATGATTAGGCTAGTCTTTTTGCGTACTCGCTTGACTGATATTTAAAGATGGCCCCTTATGCAAAGTACATGAAAGACATCATCACTAATAAGAGAAAAATACCAGAAGCTGAAATCTCCACCATGCTTGCTAATTATTCTTTTAAGCATGGAGTACATAAAAAAACTTGGAGATCCGGGGATACCAACTATACCTTGCTCCATCAGAAGAAACTATGTGAAAACTGCTTTATGTGATTTAGGAGCTGGTGTTAGTGTTATGCCTTTCTCTCTATATAAAAGACTTGATTTGAATAAACTCACACCTACTGAAATATTTTTGCAAATGGCTGACAAATCAACTGCCATACCTATCGGTATTTGTGAGGATGTGCCCGTTGTTGTTGCAAATGTTACCATCTTGACTAACTTTGTTATACTTGAGATGCCCGAGGACGACAACATGTCGATTATCCTTGGTAGACCCTTTTTGAATACTGCAGGGGCTGTTATTGATTGCAATAAAAGCAAGGTCACTTTTCATATCAATGGTAACGAGCATACGGTGCACTTTTCGAAGAATCATTTCCAAGTGAATGGTATAAATGTTATTGAAAAGTCTTTGACACTCACTATTGGAAGTTTTCAACTACCTCTACCTACTGCCAAAAAGAAATATGATATACTTATTTTTGGGGCATGCATATCCCCGTTGAGGTAACTTAGTGTTTTTCAAAAGTTCTTCGGTTTCATGCTAATCGAAGGTGGTTGTTAATAAGACTTGATCAACCTTATTAATGGATCACTTTTGAGAGGTATGAAGTTAATGAATTTAGTAGGCACCACCTTCTGTCCTTACCTTTTATTTTCTATTTCTTCTTACTTAAATAAAATAAAATGCCATGTTTATCCTGTTTTCTAGATTTTTCCGTGCAATAAAAAATGACTCAAAAATAAAAGTTCACAGAATGTCCTGAAAATTTAATACAATTTTTTTTCTGAATATTTAAGAATTTTTTATGCAAATAGCATCAGAGGGGGGTGCACCAGGTGGGCACAACCCACCTGGGCACGCCAGCACCCCCAGGCGCGCCCTGGTGGGTTGTGGCCCCCACGTGGGCCCCCCTCACTTATCTCTTTAGCCCATGTCACCACCTACCTTCAGAAAAAATTCACCATTGCTCTCTCTCTTGTGCTCTTGCTCTCAAACCGGCGGATTTCGATCTCTTTGCTCGAAGCTCCATTTCCGAAACTGTTTTGGGGGATTGCTACTTGGTATGAGACTCCTCCATTGGTCCAATTAGTTTTTGCTTTAGTGGTTTATATTTTGAATAATTAACTACTCCTGGTGCTACTGTAGATGAGCTTGCATGTTGAATTCTTAGAGTTCTAAGTAGTTTGAATGCTCAATATAGCCTCTATGCATGTTTGTGAGTGGTTGCTATCAATCTTGTGAAGTTTTGTTGACAAAAATTTTTGTGTACTAATTTTTTTAGAATTTTGTTCAAAGGAATAAGATGAGTTTCTTTAGGAGTTCTTCGAGGAGGAGGTCTTTAGAGGCATCATCTAGTAGTGATTCGGTGCGTCGGTCTTATGTTGAACCAAGGGCAAGTTCGATACGAGAAGCAGCTACCAAATTCTGCCTATGGACATGCAACAATTTTATGGTGAGAGCAGGTATTAAAGAAGAATTTGAGCAATATGTTCACAACACCGAGCTCGGTCCCTACCTAGAAGATAAGTGCAACCAACATCTCAGCCTCACAGAATCATTTACTAAAGAATTTAGATTTCATCCTCGCGAGTCTAGGGTGTTGTTTAGACTGCATGACAATCCATTTACCATACCTCTAGAGAGATTTTCTTACCACTGCAAAATTCCATTTTGGGGCTCACTAGACGAACCACCTAGATCTAAGTACGAAACATTCTTGACTAGCCTCTGCTATGGTGAAACTAGAGGAGTGACACATGGTAGAATAAAGAGCATCCATTTCCCATCGATTCAGTACTTTGCACTCTTTAATGGCAAATGCATCGTAGGCAAGCAGGATTGCAGCACACTTTGTGCTCCTGACTTGAGTCTTTTACACACTGCTCTCACCGGTGATAGATGTTATAACCTTGGGGCAATTTTTGCACGTAGACTGCAACACAACGCCGGTAGTGGAAATTTTTATGGTGGGATTTATGCCTCACGTCTAGCAAGGGGACTAGGCGTATCACCTTGGCCTAATGACCCTATCCTGCCCACCCAGTACTTAGACTTTGAGGCCATGAAGCGCCATAAATTCCTCAAAGGGGAGGTCACTGATTATATTTATAACCTATTATTTAATAAAGATTCTGTGGTGCACATCTTTTTTCCTGCTCCTGCTCTCGTGGATTATCACAGCAAGGGAAGATATTATGTTCTTGAGAGCGAGGCCCGCGCGCACAACGCTGAGGTTGTAGCTGCTCAGTGGGCTGAGGAGGCTGCACCTGGAGCCTCTGTGAGCTATCACTCTGACTACTATGCAGGCTACTGACGGTGATTACCAAGTTAGGCCAAAAGCCTAAGCTTGGGGGAGTACGTATTTCCACCGACATTACATTCATGTTTATACATTTCATTCCAGTTGTCCGTGTCCACACTTTTACATTGTATTATCCATACTAGATTTATTTTCTCACCTTCTTCTTGTGTGTTTGAAAAACTTTGAGAAAACCCAAAAATATTTCCTGCTTCTTTTCGGTTTTTTCTTTCTAGTTTAATTAGTTGCATTATTAAAAGAAAAACCCAAAAAGATTTCTCGATTCTTCTTCTTGCTTGTTGGGAGCTTTCCCGTGTAAATAGATTTTCTCATTTTTGTTTTTCCTTCTTTAATTTGCTTTCTTCTAGAAAAACTAAAAACTCCAAAAATATTTCAGTGTGTTTCTCTGAATTTCATTTCCGTTTATGGAGTCATACCAGGGAGAAGACCACGATGAAAGTGTTGAGTGGCTCTCATGTGCATTATTGTTGATCTAACGAAGAGCCCAAATTACCTTGTCTTCTCCTTTGAATAAAATGTTCGCAGATTCTAGCCTAGTCCACGGCACTCTTGCACTATTATTATTTTCGAATCGTTCGGTCATGCAAGTGAAAGGCAATAATGACAATATTTGGTGAATGGTTGTGGCAGAGAGAAACGGGTATGAACTCAACTTGTTCTGTTTTTGTAAATATGTTTAACCTAGTATCCATGATTCGGCATATTATGATCAAACATGTTTGCAATGACAATTAGAGATTATAGTTTCTCATGCCATGCTTAAGTAGCTAGGAGTGGATAATGATTTATCTTGG
This sequence comes from Thinopyrum elongatum, assembly GCA_011799875.1. Lineage (NCBI taxonomy): Eukaryota > Viridiplantae > Streptophyta > Magnoliopsida > Poales > Poaceae > Thinopyrum > Thinopyrum elongatum. Next base: position 649,357,210 of record CM022298.1, read on the forward strand.
ATGTCAACATTGCGTTAAAATGATTGTGATGTAGTATGATGATATGGTATCCTCCTCCGAGTGTTCGAGTGGCTTGACTTGGCACATGTTCATGCATGTATTTGAATCAAAACAACATAGCCTCTATGATATTTATGTTCATCGTGTTCCTATCCTACTCATGCTAGTATCCAATGTTCATTATGCATAATGCATGTTCATGACCATTTTCGCTCTCTAGCTTGCTGCTTCCCAACCTATTTGCTAGCCTTCACCTGTACTAAGCGGAAATACTTCTTGTGCATCAAAATCCTAAAACCCAAGTTATTCCAGATGAGTCCACCATACCTACCTATATGCGGTATTACCCTGCCGTTCTAAGTAAATTTGCATGTGCCACCTCTGAAAACTTCAAATAAATATCCATTTTTGTGTGCCTGGGTTGTTCATAGAGCGACAGGAGGTAGTCGGTATCTTCCATGCTATGTGGGTTATTCTCATGATGAGTGTTTATTCACTCATCCTTGCACAAGAGGGGCGGTAATAGGGATTCCCAGTCCCGAAATCAAATTGCAAATAATTAAACAAAACTCCCCCATGACTGATGTTGGTATGGACGGTACCCGTGGGTTCGGCTAGCCGTGGAGTGTGTTTGTTGGTGGAGGGGGAGTAAACCTTTACTTTTATTGCTTGGGAACCGCCACTAATGTGTTTAGCATGGAAGATATCGATAACTAATGGTCGCGAAGTAAACAGGAAGGGTGAATTTCTCAAAATTTCATTTACCTCTGTTTTAAAAATTGAGCTCTGGCACCGCTGCAAATCCCTGCTTCCCTTTGAGAAGGGACTATCTATTTAATTTTATGTTGAGTCATCACCTTATCAAATAAGCACCAGATCCTAAGAGCACTATTGTCATCCTCATGCATTGTGTATAGTTAATGTTGGATGCATCATGACTGAATCTTTTCTACCATGAATTACAATGTTTAGTCACTGCTTGAACTTTGGAGGTGCTCTGCATTTATGTTTTGTGGTCTCAGAAAGGGCTGGCGAGATACCACTGTTGTCATATTATATCACGATTGTTTTGACAAAGTGTTTTCACTTGAGATATTTCATTATTGCTCGCTAGTTGCTTATGCCATTGATATGAGTTAATATAATTTTTAAGAGTTATTGTTGACATGGTTAGTTATAATCTTTGCTGAAAACCTGGGTGCTACTTAAGCTTATTTATGCAAACAAGAGCAAAAGAGTTCGTAAAAGTTTTTCTTTTTCACTTTCAGTTTATCAACTGAATTGCTTGAGGACAAGCAAAGGTTTAAGCTTGGGGGAGTTGATACGTCTCCATCGTATCTACTTTTCCTAACGCTTTTCCTCTTGTTTTGGACACTAATTTGCATGATTTGAATGAAACTAACATGGACTGACGCTGTTTTCAGCAGAACTACCATGGTGTTGTTTTTGTGCAGAAATAGAAGTTCTCGAAGTGGAACAAAAGTTTTTGGAGAATTTTTATACAATAAAAGAAAAATACTGGAGCCAAGAACCACTGGAGGGGGGCCCCTGGGTGAGCACAACCCACCACGGCGCCCCCCCCCCTCAGGCGCGCCCAGGTGGGTTGTGTCCACCTGGTGGCCCTGCAGACCCAGATTCCAACACTATAAAATCCTATTTTTCCAGAAAAAATCAAGGGAGGAAGAATTATCTTGTTTCACGATACGGAGCCGCCGCCACCTCCTGTTCTTCATCGGGAGGCCAGATCTGGAGTCCGTTTTGGGCTCCGGAGAGGGGGATCTTCAATCTTCATCATTACCAACCCTCCTTCATCGCCAATTCCATGATGCTCCCCACCAGGAGTGAGTAATTCCTTCATAGGCTCGCTGGTCGGTGAGGAGTTGGATGAGATTCATCATGTAATCGAGTTAGTTTTGTTAGGTCTTGATCCCTAGTATCCACTATGTTCTGAGATTGATGTTGATATGACTTTGCCATGCTTAATGCTAGTCACTTTGGGCCCGAGTGCCATGATTTCAGATCTGAACTATTTATGTTATCACCATTATATCTATGTTCTAGATCCGATCTTGCAAGTTATATTCACCTATTACGTATTATGATCCGTAAACCCCAGAGTGACAGTATTCGGGATACTTTCCGATGATGACCGTAGTTTGAGGAGTTCAGGTATTCAGTATGTGCTAATGCTTTGTTCCGGATCTCTATTAAAAGGAGGCCTTAATATCCCTTAGTTTCCATATGGACCCCGCTGCCACGAAAGGGTAGGACAAAAGATGTCATGCAAGTTCTTTCCATAAGGAATATTCTGTCATGTTGCTGATAGTAGATGGGTAAGTCATGTTCATTGTGTCCCTAAGAAGGGAGGTATTACTGTTGTTCCCAATGATAAAAATGAATTGATTTCGCAAAGAATTGTCACGGACTATAGAATGGTAATTGAATTTAGAAAATTAAATAAAGCTACTAGGAAAGATCATTATCCTTCGCCATTCATTGATTAAATGCTAGAAAGGCTATCAAAACATACACATTTTTTCTTTCTAGATGGATACTTTGGTTTTTCTCAAATACCTGTGTCACAAGAGGATCAAGAAAAAACTACTTTTACATGCCCTTTTGGTACCTTTGCTTATAGACGTATGCCTTTTGGTTTATGCAATGCACCTGCTACCTTTAAAAGATGTATGACTGCTATATTCTCTGACTTTTGTGAAAAGATTGTTGAGGTTTTCATGGATGATTTCTCCGTTTACAGAACTTCTTTTGATGATTGCTTAAGCAACCTTGATCGAGTTTTACAGAGATGTGAAGAAACTAATCTTGTCTTGAATTGGGAGAAGTGCCACTTTATGGTTAATGAAGGTATTGTCTTGGGGCATAAAATCTCCGAAAGAGGTATTGAAGTTGATAAAGCTAAAGTTGATGCTATTGAAAAAATGTCGTATCCTGAAGATATCAAAGGTATAAGAAGTTTCCTTCGTCATGCTGGTTTCTATAGGAGATTTATTAAAGACTTATCTAAAATTTCTAGGCTTCTTACTAATCTCTTGCAAAAAGATGTTCCATTTGTTTTTGATGATGATTGTGTAGAAGCATTTGAAATCCTTAAGAAAGCCTTAATTTCTGCACCTATTGTTCAACCACCTGATTGGAACCTACCCTTTGAAATTATGTGTGATGCTAGTGATTATGTTGTTGGTGCTGTTCTAGGACAAAGAGTTGATAAGAAATTAAATGTTACCCATTATGCTAGTAAAACTCTAGACAGTGCTCAAAGAAATTATGCTACTACTGAAAAAGAGTTTTTAGTAGTTGTGTTTGCATGTGATAAATTCAGATCTTATATTGCTGATTCTAAAGTAACTGTTCACACTAATCAGGCTGCTATTAAATATCTTATGGAAAAGAAAGATGCTAAGCCTAGACTCATTAGGTGGGTTCTCTTATTACAAGAATTCGATTTACATATTATTGATAGAAAGGGAGCTGAGAACTCCGTAGCAGACAACTTGTCTAGGTTAGAAAATATTCTTGATGACCCACTACCTATTGATGATAGCTTTCCTGATCAACAATTAGCTATTATAAATGCTTCTCGTAGCACTCCATGGTATGCAGACTATGCTAATTATATTGTTGCTAAATTTATACCATCTAATTTTACATACCAACAAAAGAAAAAGTTTTTCTATGATTTAAGACATTACTTCTGGGATGACCCACACTTTTATAAAGGAGTAGATGGTGTTATTAGATGTTGTGTACCTGAGCATGAACAGGAACAGATCCTACGCAAGTGTCACTCCGAGGCCTACGGAGGACACCATGCTGGGGACAGAACTACACAGAAGGTATTACAATCTGGTTTTTATTGGCCTACTCTTTTCAAAGATGCTCGTAAGTTTGTCTTGTCTTTTGATGAATGTCAAAGAATTGGTAATATTAGTAGACGTCAGGAAATGCCTATGAATTATTCACTTGTTATTGAACCATTTGATGTTTGGGGATTTGATTATATGGGACCTTTTCCTTCCTCGAATGGGTATACACATATTTTGGTTGCTGTTGATTATGTTACTAAGTGGGTAGAAGTTGTTCCAACTAGTAGTGCTGATCATAACACCTCCATTAAAATGCTTAAAGAAGTTATTTTCCCGAGGTTTGGAGTCCCTAGATATTTAATGACTGATGGTGGTTCACATTTTATTCATGGTGCTTTCCGTAAATTGATTGCTAAGTATGGTCAAATAGAATTAAGTAATAGAAAAATAAAATTGATCTTGCAAAAAACTATTAATAGATCTAGAAAGAATTGGTCTAAGAAACTTGATGATGCATTATGGGCTTATAGAACTGCTTATAAAAATCCTATGGGTATGTCTTCGTATAAAATGGTATATGGTAAAGCATGTCACTTACCACTTGAATTAGAACAAGAAGCCTATTGGGCAATTAAAGAGCTCAATTATGATTTCACACTTAACGGTGAGAAGAGGTTATTTGACATTAGCTCACTTGATGAATGGAGAACCAAGCCTATGAGAATGCCAAATTGTTTAAAGAAAATCTTAAAAGATGGCATGACAAAAGGATACAAAAGCGTGAATTTAATATAGGTGACCATGTCTTGCTATACAATTCTCATTTAAGATTTTTTGCAGGAAAACTTCTCTCTAAATGGGAAGGGCCCTACATTATCGAGGAAGTTTATCGTTCCGGTGCCATTAAGATCAACAACGCAGAAGGCAATAACCCGAAGCTGGTGAACGGGCAAAGAATCATACATTATATCTCAGGTACTCCCATAAATGTTGAAACCAAAATTATTAATACCATAACAGCGAAAAAGTACATAAGCGAAACCTACCAGAATGCTCCAGACCCCCGAAAAGGAATAGGTATGTGATACGGTAAGTAAACCGACTGCAAAATTTTCCCAAAAGCAATTTTACTCTGTTTTGGAATATTTAAAAAATTAGGAAAATAAAAGGTAGTCCGGAAAGTGCAGGAGGAGGTGACAAGTCATGGGGGCGCTCCCTACCCCCTAGGCGCGCCTCCCAGGCTTGTGGCCACCTCGTGTGCCCCCCGGACTCCGTTTTCTCTCAGAATACTTCTTTTGCATGGTAAAATTTCATTATATAATCTCCCAAAGGTTTGGACCACCGTACCACGGCAATATCCTCTGTTTTTGTTTTGAGCGGTTTTTCTGGCATATCTAGATCGCTATGACGTCTCCATGCGCCCCCAAGGAAAAGTTCTTCGAGAAGGTCATCAACCCCTACCTTGCAGAGGTGCTGCAACACCCTCAAACTATTGAGATGTGTGAGGGGATGCTTCACATCCGGGATGTTCAAGGGCCAAGGAGGATCGGAAGCGTGGAGTCCAGGCTTGAAGCGGTGGAGCAGGAAGTTTTCAGGTGCAAAGGGATGGTGGAACACGGACTCAACACCAATCACTCCGTGATCACAGACTTTACCCATGACCACAAGCTGGATGCCAATGAGATTGGAACGGCCATCTTCAAGCTTCATGAGAAAATTGAGTATCTCCAAGCCCAGATCTATGACCCGCAAACCAGAACTATGAGTATGAATATAGATTTAAGAGGATGAGTTTGGCTGCAGATTTGAGGATTCCGGAGACTCGCTCATCTTTCTATGAGGGTCAGCCTATTCCCTGGAAGACGGAGGACAAGCCTACCACATCATCAACTCCATCATCACCACCTCCGAAGAAATAAACTTGAGTACACGGGTATGGGCACTCCCCTTGGCTTGTGCCAAGCTTGGGGGAGGTGCCCCGGTATCGTATTACCATCACATCTTACTTTTATCATTTTCCTTAGTGCGATCCTTTTGGTTATATCTTGGTTTAGTAGAATAAAAGTTTTTAGTATGATCTAGCTTTGAGTTTTGCTTTGTGTTCCCTCTATGTAATCAAGTCCGAGAGTTATATAATAAAGATTAGTTTTGAGTTGAGGGCTTTGCTTTCTTGCTATGATCTTGAGAAAAAATAGAGATAAAATAAATAAAAATATTATATAATAATCCTATGGAAAGTGATGACTTCACATATAAGAAGTATGTCGCATGAAATTTGTTGAGGGTTAACAAACATAGTTTTGGTCATTGTTGCAATTAATAGGAAGTGATAAAGAAAGAGAAGTCTCACATATAAATACACTATCTTGGACATCTTTTGTGATTGTGAGCACTCCCTAAAATATTATATGCTAAAAGGTTGATGTTGGACAAGGAAGACAACATAATGGGTTATGTTTCCTTATATCCGAATAGAAGTTATATTGTCATGGATGCTCCAACATGTTGAGCTTGCTTCTCATCCTATGCTAGCCAAATCTTCTGCACCAAGTAGAGATACTACTTGTGCATCCAAAATCCCTTAATCAAGTTTTGCCATGAGAGTCCACCATACCTACCTATGGATTGAGCATGATCCTTCAAGTAAGTTGTCATCGGTGCAAGCAATAAAAATTACTCTCTAAATATGTATGATATTTTAGTGTGAGGAAAATAAGCTTTATAGGAACTTGTGATATGGAAGAAATAAAAGCGACAGACTGCATAATAAAGTTCTTTATCACAAGCGGCAATATAAAGTGACGTTCTTTTGCATTAAGATTTTGTGCATCCAACCATAAAAGCGCATGACAACCTCTGCTTCCCTCTGCGAAGGGCCTATCTTTTATTTTACCTCTTACCTTTACACAAGAGTCATGGTGACCTTCACACTTCTTTTTATATTTTATCTTTTTGGCAAGCACTATGTGTTGGGGAAGATCCAGATATGTATACCCACTCAGATGTAGGTGTTCATAAATTATTCTTGTTGACATTACTCTTGAGGTAAATGGTTGGGAGGCGAAACTATTAGCCCCTATCTTCCTATGTGTTTGATTGAAACTTTGATCTCATAAGTATCACGTGAGTGTTAGCAATCATGAAAGATTAAATGATGGTTGAGTATGTGGACTTGCTAAATAAAAGCTCTTACATTGACTATTTCCGATCTTCTGATAAATTGCAATTGTTCCAATGACCAAGATCATAGTTTGTTGGTTTTCAATAAAGTTTTTAATTCATACTTTACATTGTGAACGAATTGTCACTTTAGCATGAGAAGTTATATGACAATATATTGCTATTCTAAAGATGATCACGATGCCCTCATGTCCGTATTTTATTTTATCGACACCTCTATCTCTTAACATGTGGTCATGATTATCGATTTCGGCTTTCGCTTGAGGACAAGCAAGGTCTAAGCTTGGGGGAGTTGATACGTCCATTTTGCATCATGCATTTATGTTGATATTTATTGCATTATGGGCTGTTATTTCACATTATGGTACAATATTTATGCCTTTTCTCTCTTATATTACAAGGTTTACACAAAGAGGGAGATTGCCGGCACCTGGAATAATGGATCGGAAAGGAGCAAATTTGAGATACCTATTCTGCACAACTCCAAAAGTCCTGAAAATTTATGAAGAATTATTTTGGAATATATAAAAATTATTGGGCGAAGAAACTACCATAGGGGACCCACCAGGTGGTCACAAGCCTGGGGGCGCGCCCCTAGGGCTTGTGGGCCCCCTGGCCATCGTCTGGTACCCCTCTTCTGCTATATGAAAGGTTTTGACCTGAAAAAAAAATCAGAAGGAAGCTTTCGGGACGAAGCACCGCCGTTTCGAGGCGGAACTTGGGTAGGAGCAATCTAGGGCTCTGGCAAAGCGATTCTGTTGGGGAAACTTCCCTCCCTGAGGGGGAAATCGAAGGTCATCACCAGCGATCCTCTCATCAAGGGAGGGTCAATCTTCATCAACATCTTCACGAGCACCATCTCCTCTCAAACACTAGTTCATCTCTTGTATTCAATCTTTGTCCCAAAACCTTAGATTGGTACATGTGGGTTGCTAGTAGTGTTGATTACTCCTTGTAGTTGATGCTAGTTGGTTTATTTGGTGGAAGATCATATGTTCAGATCCTTAATGATATTCAATACCCCTCTGATCTTGAACATGAACATGCTTTGTGAGTAGTTACGTTTGTTCCTGAGGACATGGGAGAAGTCTTGTTATAAGTAATCATGTGAATTTGGTATTCGTACGATATTTTGATAAGATGTATGTTGTCTTTCTTCTAGTGGTGTTATGTGAACGTCGACTACATGACACTTCACCATGATTTAGGCCTAGGGGAAGGCATTGGGAAGTAATAAGTAGATGATGGGTTGCTAGAGTGACAGAAGCTTAAACCCTAGTTTATGCGTTGCTTCGTAAGGCGCTCATTTGGATCCACATGTTTCATGCTATGGTTAGATTTAGCTTAATTCTTCTATCATAGTTGCGGATGCTTGCAAGAGGGGTTAATCATAAGTGGGAGGCTTGTCCAAGTAAGGACAGCACCCAAGCACCGGTCCACCCACATATCAAATTATCAAAGTAACGAACGCGAATCATATGAGCATGATGAAAACTAACTTGACAATAATTCCCATGTGTCCTCGGGAGCACTTTGCTTTATATAAGAGTTTGTCCAGGCTTATCCTTTGCTACAAAAAGGATTGGGGCACCTTGCTGCACCTTTGTTACACTTGTTACTTGTTACCCGTTACGAATTATCTTATCACAAAACTATCTGTTACCGGTAATTTTAGTGCCTGTAGAAATTACCTTGCTGAAAACCGCTTGTCATTGCCTTCTGCTCCTCGTTGGGTTCGACACTCTTACTTATCGAAAGGACTACAATTGATCCCTATACTTGTGGGTCATCACATGTCATCGTTCTTATTGCATTACCTTGTTTCTTCATGAACTTAATACACTAGATGCATGCTGGATAGCTGTCGATGTGTGGAGTAATAGTAGTAGATGCAGAATCGTTTTGGTCTACTAATCTTGGACGTGATGCCTATATACATGATCATTGCCTTGGATATCGTCATTATTTTTGCTTTTCTATCAATTGCCCAATAGTAATTTGTTTACCCACCGTATGCTATTTTCTCGAGAGAAGCCTCTAGTGAAACATACGGCCCCCGGGTCTATTTTCTATCATTTTGCTTCACATCTATTTATCCAAAACCCCAAAAATACCTTGCTGCACTTTTTCTTTCTTTATTTTATTTTGTGTTTGCATCAGATCTATTTATCCAATCTTGTAGTATTTAATCTATCTCAATACTGAGGAGGGATTGACAACCCCTCTTATGCGTTGGGTTGCAAGTTTTTATTATTTGTGTGAAGGTACTGCTTACATAGTTTGGTGGATCGTCCTACTGGATTGATAGCTTGGTTTCATAACTAAGGGAAATACTTAGCATTGCTATGCTGCATCATCCTCTTGAGCTCAAGAAGTAGCACTCTCCTCTTGAGCTTGCGTTGGTTTTTCCCTTGAAGAGGAAAGGGTGATGCAGCAAAGTAGAGATAAGTATTTCCCTCAGTTAGAGAACCAAGGTATCAATCCAGTAGGAGACAACTCACAAATCACCAATACCTGCACAAACAATCAAACACTTGCACCATACGCGATAAAGGGGTTGTCAATCCCTTCATGGTTACTTGCAAAAGTGAGATCTGATAGAGATAGATAAAACTAAACAAAAGATAAAGTAAATATTTTTAGGGTTTTTGGTTTATAGATCTGAAAATAAAAGATTGCAAAATAGTAGATCGGAAAGTAATATGATGGAAAATAGGCCCGGGGCCATAGGTTTCACTATAGGCTTCTCTCAAGATTGCAAATAATACGGCGGGTGAACAAATTACTGTCGAGCAATTGATAGAAAAGCGCAAAGTTATGACGATATCCAAGGCAATGATTATGAAATATAGGCATCACGTCCGCGTCATGTAGACCGACTCCTGCTTGCATCTACTACTATTACTCCACACATCGACCGACTCCTGCCTGCATCTAGAGTATTAAGTTCATGAAGAACAGAGTAATGCTTTAAGTAAGATGACATGATGTAGAGGAATAAACTCAAGCAATATGATGTAAACCCCATCTTTTTATCCTCGATGGCAATAATACAATACGTGCCTCGCTGCCCCTACTATCTGTAACACCCCCTGTCATTAGCTACAGTAATCACTTTTGATAATGACATGTCAGCAAGCTTATTAGTGCATAATCATCATTTGCATCATATTGCATTTCAACTCCTAAGTCAAATTCAAATTTAAATGAAAGTGAAATTTAAAAGTTGTTCAACATAAAAACTAAAATGTTCAGTAAATAACAAGTATTGCAGAGGCTAGTCTAAAATTGAAACCAACAAATAATAAAATAATTAGGTGGCTCTAACATAATTAAAACAGTGAGGATTAATGCATATTAATTATTATAAAATTTGTGGGAGCTTCTATTGGCTCCAAACTAATTTTTGGTAGTGTTAGGTAATGCCTAGTATTTGTTGGAGCAGTTCCTATATTTTACAAAATTCAGTATGTGGCCTAACTATTTACTAAACTGAGATAAGAGAATAAATAAAAGAAAACAGAAAAGAAAACGGAAAAAGAAGAAAAGGAAACCCCCCCCCCCCCCCCCCCCCCACCCCCCCCCATGGCCCAACTGGGCCACCGGCCCACCTCTCCCCTATATGGCCTCATCCGGAGGCCAAACCCTAACCCAACAATCAAAAAAAAATAGAACACAAAGAGTACAAAACAAAAAATAGCGAACAACCCCACGAAAGAGACAAAACCACTAAGCTCGACAACCAAAACACCGCGATACAAGAACCGGAGCGGGCCAGCCCCGCGCTCGCCCCCGACCGCGCCGACCGCGCGCTCGCCCTCGACGCCGCTAGACCGCGCCGCCGCCCGGAGCCCGCGCCACCTCGCCGGCCTGCCTCCTCCTCCCCACCGGCCTACTTCCTCTCCGCCGTCGTCCCCGTCGACCACCCCGACCCCCGCTGCCCCGTCCCTACGAACCGCGGTGAGGCTCCGGCCTCCTCCCTTCCCCTCGGACACCGCCGCGCTGCTGCCGCGCCCTGGCCACGCCCGCGTCGCCCGCTCCCGCGCACACCGCGTCCATCGCCTCGCTCTGCCACACGCGCGCTCGCCCGCCCGCCGCTCGCGTTCGCGCGCCTGTGGCCGTTCCCTCGCGCGCGCTCGCCGCGCTCCGCCCCGCTGGCCGAGCCTGCCCCTGCACGCGCCCCGCGCCGCGTTGCCGCTCGCCATCGCCGCGCCCACCCCCGCTCCTGCTGCCCGCCGGCCCGCACGCGCCCGCGCTGCCGCGCCCTCGCCGCGCCCATCGCCCGCTCGCCGCGCCCCTACCGCCGCACGCACACGCGCACGTGCCGCGCACGCGCGCCGCGCCCGCGTCAGTGGCCTCGTGCCACTAACGGGTGGGGACCCGCCACCCCTGTGCCACTGGCCAGTGGGCCAGTTCCCCCCTGGCCCAATGACAGATGGGGCCCACGCCCAAAAACGTTTTGATAAAAAAAATAAAAAATAAAAATAAAAATAATTAAAATAAATAAATAAATAAATAATTAGTTAGTTAATTAATTAGTTAATTAATCCTGATTAGGTTAATCTAATTAACTAGTTAGTGTTAATTAAACAGTAATTAGTAATTAACTTAATTAACCTTGTTGACATCAGCATGATGTCATGCTGATGTCATCGCAGCACTGTTTCGGATAATGTTGAATTAAATAATTAAATAAATTCCAGAAATTAATAAAAACTTTAGAAAATCATATTAAATAAACCGTAACTCCGATGAAAATAATTTATATATGAAACTTGCTCAGAATTTCGATACGAACCCGAATACGTCCTCCGTATTCCCGTCAGACGCCCGCAGCTATAAGAACATTGAACTTTTAGACCGATTTCAGTAAATGAATAGTGCCCAACTTTAATTAAATAAATCCAAATAAATTCCTAAATTAACTAAATCAGTTAGTTAGGCAGTAGAACACCCCGGCATGTCATACATATTGTTTGCATTATTGCGGTGAATTTATTGTTTCTCTCCCCCTCCTTCTCTCTCTCGATAGACGCCGAGACCGACGACGCTGCACCCGGGTACAACTACTCTACCGACGAGCAGCCCGTTGACGACCCCTCTCTCTTGCCAGAGCAACCAGGCAAGCCTCCCCCTTGAGCATTCCAGATATCGCGCATTCTATTCTCCTGCTTGCATTAGATTTTGCTACTGTTAATGTATGCTCCTATTCTGATGCATAGCCTGCTGTTGTAACCTGTTCATTGCTACCTTACATGCCTATGATAAACTGTTTAGTATAGGTTGGAATGAACCATCAGTGACCCCACCACCTTTCCTTTGTTGCCCCTGCTTGATCATCGACGACTCGATCAACGTGATCGTCGACCAGAGACCGACACCTCACTTCACACCCCTTAGTTGTACGACTCTGCGTAGTAACTATCGAGTGCCGAGGGTGATACCTCGTAACGCACTCCCGATGAATACTCTGCAGTGTAGCTGTTCGGTCGTGGTCATCGAGGGTGATTCCTCCTTCTCCACTTCCGATACGACTCTGTCGTGCAACCCTCAGTGTGACCCTCGAGGGTGATACCTCATACGTTCACCCTGATGATTTCGTCGAGTGGAATCCGCCGAGGGTGATTCCTCGGGTTTCCCCCTTGATGTTATGACCACACGATTACTTGACCTCTGTTACAGGCGGGTCCACCCTGGTGGGTACCCGCTGGGGATCTATGATTTTCAGGTGTGCCGGAAGGGCACTCGAGTGTGACATTGTGGCGGAGCATCAGAGACTCTGATTGTCTCCGCGTGATACTAATTGAGCCTATTGGATTTGGGTGTGTGATCTGAGTGGGTCGACGTGCCCTATACGCACTACCACCACGCGGGATAATGGTTATGGGACCCTCTGCGAAGTACGTTTCTCCGAAAGCTCGTCTGACGTCACGATTCACCGTGCGGGCTGATTGTCGGGATTGGGCTGGATACTTCACTGACAAGTTCAGTGTCGCGCCTGCACCCCGGCCAGTCTCGCAACGCGCAGGGTGCCCAGAGCGATGGCCCGAGACCTTTGGGTGCATAGGTTAGTCCGGCGTGCTGACCTCTCTGCCGAGCCTAGGTAGAGCGCTGCTTTGTGTTGATCTTCCGAGGACGGGCATTACCCAGCAAGTGTGTCCGACCAGAGTTGATTGAGCGTGTTGGGTAACAGTAGTGCACCCCTGCAGGGATGAATCTTCTATCGATAGCCGGTCCTACGGTAAAGGACGCTCAGTTTGTGTATCCTGATCTACTACTTAAACTGGATACTTGTTACTTAATTGAAGCTTCGGGATCGCTTTCTCGCTTGGGAGTCGAGGAAGGATCTTTAAGCTGTACTTCAACATGTTTGCTAAATAAAATGCTATTCTACTCTCTTCTACTACTGCAAGGTGATGGCCTTGTGAAGATGTTTGAAGATGCTAGTCTTCGATAGGACTAGGCCTTCTCTCTATTCTGGCATTTCTGCAGCCCAGTCCACATATACAGCCTTTCTCCATTGATAATGTTGCATATGTAGTATAGATCCTTGCTTGCTGAGTACTTCGGATGAGTACTCACGGTTGCTTTACTTTCTCTTTTCCCCATATACCCCACCTTGATGATACAAACAGACGATGGAGTCCAGGAGCCAGATGCCACCACCGGAGCCTACTACCAGGAGGGTCCAGAGGGTACTTACTACTGGATCGAGCCAGCTGACCAGGAGTAGGATCGGAGGCTCCCAGGCAGGAGGCCAACGCCTTTCGATCTAGTGTCGCTGTTTGTGCTAGCCTTCTTAAGGCAAAACTTGTCTAACTATGTCTGTACTCAGATAATATTTGTATGACTAACTTATGTATTCGGATCTTTGGATCCATGGTCTGTAATATTGTGGACCTCCGTTTAAATTGTGTTAGAGTTGTGTTGTGATATCTTCCCGTGAGTCCCTGTGCTTGATCGTACCCATTTGCGTGTATGATTAGTGTACGATTGAGTCGGGGGCGCCACAAGTTGGTATCAGAGCTGACTGCCTGTAGGAAGCCCCCTTCCAATTCCTTGGCCGAAGTTGAGTCTAGACATCGAAAAACTAATTTACTAACTTGGCTATGTGGCTTACGGGCCCACGTCGCCAACTGGGTGGTATTAGGATCTTTTATTCCTCGTCTATACTCTGGGGCTCTGATCTCTCTTCTACTCGGGTTAAATAAATTTTACTAACGCCGACACTTAGGATCTCGTAAATCCCATCTACCCGGAGAGCTGGATATCTGTGCGATTTCCCTGTCATTGATCTGATTAGTCTGATAATCATTTTCCTTTCCATTGTTTTGTTTAACCTTTCTCTCCGAGTTGTATTAAACTTCTCATTGTCATTTGACAAATCTAAATTTCCTCTGTTTCAGATGGACCGTTTGTTTCCACCACATCCTATGACACAGCTTGTGCTTCGCACTTGGGCTCGTAATACCCCTGGGTTTCCAGCTGTCCTGATCGCTCTCATGACCAGACTTGGCTACCGTTGGTATCCTGAGTACTTGGTTTATGAGGTTTACCGCGAGTTCAACCAGGAACAGTACTATGCTGAAGTTCGGATTTATGATCAGCAGAACAACTCAGACACCGAGCTACACCTTTTTCACGGATTAGGCGTGACGATTGAGATGGCAGCCCATGATGCCGCCTACTCTGCTGTCGTACGTCTCCGAGGTGAGCACAATACTAACTTGGATGATACTGTGTTTCGGTACATTCCGTATGCACCTGTTGGAGATGCTACTGGATACTACACAGCTATCTGTGCCCCGTACGAGTCTCGATGCTACGACCCGCAGGTTCTGATTCAGTGCACTCAGGCTCTGGATCGCACTGTTCGGGCTCTTGCCGTCGAGTTGTTCGCCACTCAAGCACGCTACTACGAGGCTATGACACAGTTGCTACCAGCTGTTCGCGCAGGGATACATCCTGAGCACATCCTTTACCCACGCAGGACCGAGATGCCGCCAGGTATTGATTGGCCTGCAGTGGGAGGTCACACGCCTGCACATGGACCTCTTCTTACAGTTCAAGACCGGGTTCTGCATCAGAGTGCACATGGAGCACAGGATCCTTCCGCGACGAATATTCGTCGTCAGCACTTGCAGTTACCCCATTTCGGTGGTTTTCTCCGACGTTGATGTAGCCTTTGCTATGTCTCGTTGTGTACTTCCTTACCGCGTGCCTGCGCGCCGCCTAGTATGTCTAGCTTTTGAAATTGCGTCGTTATGCTGTCCGCATGTACCCGACTCTGTGTATGGATCTGTATGTCTTAATCGACTACTGTTATGTATCTGTTACACTACTTAAATTGTTGTCGAGTTACATCATGTTTGTCACTAAACGCTTACAATTGCTTTTACTAAACTACCCCCTGTTGATACTTAGCAGGATGGTCAGACCAGGTGGTCGTGGTCGTGGTCGTGCCCCTGAACGCCCACCACTGCCAGACTATATGGCGGCTATGATGCAACAGTTTGAGCTTAACCGCCAGTTCATGGTTGGAATCATGGATCAGTTTCCGCATCAGAACAACCAGAACCCAGCTTCAATAACTTTGACAGAGTTTACGCGACTCAACCCAACGCAGTTCCGCAACTCAGACAAGCCCCTGGATGCCAATGACTGGCTCCGCGACATCACTCACGAGATGGAGTCAGCTAATGTCGCCCCTGCAAACTTCGTCAACTTCGCGGCCTTTTTCTTAAAGGGCCCCGCAGCTCAATGGTGGGACACACACAAGCATACTCTGCCTGTTGGAACAGTCATCACCTGGTATGAGTTCCAGGCTACCTTCCGTACACGTTACATCCCTCAGGCAATTATGGAACGCATGAAGACCCAGTTCCGTAACCTCACTCAGGGCAATAAGACCGTCGAAGCTTATCAGCGGGAATTTCTAGACCTCTCCCGCTATGCTGAAGAAGATATCGCCATAGATGCACACAGACAAGAGAAGTTCCGTAATGGACTACACCCCGACCTCAAGCTTGCACTAGCTGCTCAAGACTTCAATGACTTTTCAACTTTGACGAACAAGGCTATTCTTGTTGAGACCGCTCAGATGGAATACAAGGACTCGCAGAAGCGCTATCGTGATGCTGGCTCATCTTCGGGCTCAGCATCGAAGCGTCGAGTTTGGATTCCCAACAATGCATTCCGTTCCAATACCTCTGCGCCAAAGAACAACTATGCTGCACCACGTCTGCCTCCTCCACCGCCGAGGTAGCCAAAAGCTCAAGCTATTCAAAACAATGCTCCTCTTCGTCCTGAAGATGGTATGTTCTTCAAGTGCCGCAAACCAGGTCACCAGGCTAAAGACTGCCGCCAGAATCAGAATTAGTTAGCCTTTCCCCGTGCTGGCCGTGGCAATGTTCGTGGCAACAACCAGACCCGCAACTATAATACTGGGTCTGCTGCACATGGTCGTGGACACGCTTACAACATTGACATTGAAGAAGTCCAGGATCAACCTGCTACTATGATGGGTACCCTTCTTGTTAACTCAGTACCTGCTTCTGTTTTATTTGATTCAGGAGCATCACATTCATTCATCTCTGGAAAATTTGCATTTATGCATGGCATTCGATATGAGAAAATGCATACTCCGTTAGTCATTAAAACTCCCGGAGGTCACTATCATGCTGACGTAATAGCACCTGACGTTACCGTCGAAATTAAAGGATTGGAATTCCTTGCCTCGCCCATCGTCCTGAAATCTTCCACCATAGACCTTATACTTGGAATGGATTGGTTGAAAGCTCACATTGCTTCGATCAATTGTGCCACTATAGTCGTCCAACTTCTTCACCCCACCGATGAGATAGTGAACTATACCGCCCGCATTACTCGGGATGCTGAAGCTCAGATATATGCTCTGAATGCTTTGAACGCCTCACCTCTGGAAGGGATCGAGAACGTTCCTGTCGTTCGAGATTTTCCAGACGTCTTTCCAGAAGAACTTCCAGGAATATCCCCGGCTAGAGCTGTCGAGTTTGTCATTGACTTGAAGCCTGGCACCGTCCCTATTGCCAAGCGACCTTATAAGATGCCTCCGCATCATCTACTCGAGCTTAAGGAAGAAATCGATAAGTCACTTAAGAGTGGTTTCATCCGCCCCAGTTCCTCTGCTTGGGGAGCACCTTCACTCTTCGTTAAGAAGAAGGATGGAACTAACCGTTTGGTTCAGGATTATCGGCCCATTAACCAAGCCACAATCCAGAATAAATATCCACTGCCCCGGATCAATGATCTTTATGATCAACTCGCAGGATCGTCGGTGTTCTCTAAACTCGACCTGAGGTTGGGTTATCACCAGATCCGTGTCCGT
The DNA here is from genome assembly GCA_011799875.1 of Thinopyrum elongatum. Taxonomy (NCBI): domain Eukaryota; kingdom Viridiplantae; phylum Streptophyta; class Magnoliopsida; order Poales; family Poaceae; genus Thinopyrum; species Thinopyrum elongatum. The sequence goes on from CM022298.1 coordinate 649,374,580, forward strand.
GAAGAGGATATTCCCAAGACTACATTCATCACTCGTTATGGCTCCTATGAATACACCGTCATGTCATTTGGCCTAACGAATGCTCCAGCAACTTTCTCCCGTCTGATGAATTATATATTCATGGATTACCTCGACAAATTCATCGTGGTTTATTTAGATGATATTCTGGTTTATTCTAAGAATAAAGAAGAACATGCTGAACACCTCCGTTTGGTACTAGAAAGGCTCTGAGAACACCAGTTGTATGCCAAGTATTCCAAATGTGAATTTTGGCTTTCTGAAGTAACTTACCTTGGTCATGTAATTTCCGAGGATGGAATTGCTGTTAACCCCGAACGAGTTCAGGCTATTCTTGACTGGACTCTCCCGAAGAATGTTAAGCAAGTTAGAAGTTTTCTCGGACTTGCTAGTTATTGCCGTCGATTCATTGAGAACTTTTCCAAGATTGCAAAACCATTGACAAATCTGCTTCACAAAGGTGTTAAATTTGAGTGGACAGAAAAATGTCAAGAAAGCTTTCAGACACTAAAAGATAAATTGACATCTGCCCCAGTATTAGCACCCCCAGATTCCCAAAAGGATTTCGCGATATACTGCGATGCCTCCCGTCAAGGATTAGGCTGTGTCCTAATGCAAGAACGCAAAGTGATTGCTTATGCCTCCCGACAATTGCGTCCTCACGAAGAAAATTACCCAGTGCATGATCTCGAACTTTCTGCGGTTATTTATGCCCTGAAGCTATGGCGACATTACCTTCTCGGTAACCGTTGCGAGATATATACGGATCATCAAAGTTTGAAGTATTTATATACTCAACCGGATCTGAACCTTCGTCAACAAAGATGGCTCGAGACAATTGCTGATTATGATATGAATATCTCATACACCCCTGGCAAAGCAAATGTAATGGCCGATGCTTTGAGCCGCAAGGCTTATTGCAGCAACCATATGGTTCAGGAATCACAACCTCTTCTTTATGAAGAGTTTCGTAAATTGAACCTCCACATTGTTCCATAGGGTTATCTCAATACCCTCGTTGTCGAACCAGATTTAGAACACAGCATCAAAACTATGCAACGGTATGACTCTGAAGTTGAAAGGATCAAGCGGTACCTTGAAAAAGGAAAACCGTCGGAGTTCCATCTTGATAATGATGGGATCCTATTTTTCCAACACCGTCTCTTTGTACCTAAGTTCAAAGATGAGAGAGAACACGTTATGATGGAAGCTCATGGCACTCCTCTGTCAATTCATCCTGGTAGCACAAAGATGTACCGTGACATTTGTCAGAGATACTGGTGGCCTAATATGAAGCGAGACATTGCTCGTTATGTTTCTGAGTGTGATGTTTGCCGCCGTGTTAAAGCTCAACATCAAAGGCCCGCAGGAACTCTGCAACCCCTTTCAATTCCTGAATGGAAATGGGACAAGGTCCAAATGGATTTCATTACTGGTTTTCCCAAATCCCAGAAGGGTAATGATGCTATATTTGTCATCATTGACCGGTTCTCCAAGGTTGCTCACTTTCTGCCAGTTAAAGAGACAATCACTGCTAGCCAGTTAGCAGACTTGTATGTTTCCCGAATTGTGTCACTCCACGGTGTTCCGTTGGAGATCAGTTCTGATCGTGGCAGCCTCTTCACCTCCAGATTCTGGAATAGTTTCCAAGAAGCTATGGGAACACATCTGTCGTTCAGTACCGCTTTTCACCCTCAGTCACAGGGTCAAGCTGAACGAGTTAATCAAGTGCTCGAAGATATGCTTCGAGCTTGCGTCATCTCCTTCAGTAAGAAATGGGAGGAATCTCTCCCGTATGCTGAATTCTCTTACAACAATAGCTATCAAGCTAGTCTGAAGATGGCACCGTTTGAAGTTCTATACGGTCGTAAGTGTCGAACCCCTCTGAATTGGTCAGAAACTGGGGAACGCTCACTCGTCGGTCCGGACATTATTCAGCAAGCAGAAGATCAAGTCCGCATTGTCCGTGAACATTTTAAAACTGCTCAGTCTCGTCAGAAAAGCAACTATGACCGAAAGCACCAGGAAATAGTCTATCAACCTGGCGAGCAAGCTTACCTCCGCGTCACTCCGTTGAAAGGCACTCATAGGTTCGGAATCAAAGGGAAGTTAGCTCCTCGCTATATTGGCCCGTTCCGTATTCTTGCCCGCCGAGGAGAAGTGGCATATCAATTGCAATTACCGCCAAATCTTTCTCAAGTACATGATGTCTTTCATGTATCCCAACTCCGTCGCTGCTTCAAGGATCCTATTCGAGCCGTGGATCACGAAGTGCTTGAATTACGGGAAGATCTGTCATATCCAGAATATCCCATCCGTGTTCTTGATGAAGCTGAACGTCGGACTCGTCAAAAGTCAATCAAATTCCTCAAGGTTCAGTGGTCGAATCATTCTGAAGATGAGGCCACTTGGGAACGCGAGGATCCTCTTCGTGAAGAATACCCCTCTTTCTTTCAGTCTTGCTCTTAATTCTCGGGATGAGAATTCTTGTTAGATGAGGAGAGTTGTAACACCCCCTGTCATTAGCTACAGTAATCACTTTTGATAATGACATGTCAGCAAGCTTATTAGTGCATAATCATCATTTGCATCATATTGCATTTCAACTCCTAAGTCAAATTCAAATTTAAATGAAAGTGAAATATAAAAGTTGTTCAACATAAAAACTAAAATGTTCAGTAAATAACAAGTATTGCAGAGGCTAGTCTAAAATTGAAACCAACAAATAATAAAATAATTAGGTGGCTCTAACATAATTAAAACAGTGAGGATTAATGCATATTAATTATTATAAAATTTGTGGAAGCTTCTATTGGCTCCAAACTAATTTTTGGTAGTGTTAGGTAATGCCTAGTATTTGTTGGAGCAGTTCCTATATTTTACAAAATTCAGTATGTGGCCTAACTATTTACTAAACTGAGACAAGAGAATAAATAAAAGAAAACAGAAAAGAAAACGGAAAAAGAAGAAAAGGAAACCCCCCTCCCCCCCCACCCCGTCCCCTGGCACCGATGCCCCCCTCTCCCTCCCTATATGGCCCCCCAGGAGCCAAACCCTAATCCCCCCACCCCCCACCGACAGATCCCCCCCCCCTCGCTCACCCCCCCCCCCACCCGATCCAGAACCGGATCGGGCCAGCCCCGCACTCGCCCCCGACCGCGCCGACCGCGCACTCGCCCTCGACGCCGCTGGACCGCGCCGCCGCCCGGAGCCCGTTCCACCTCGCTGGCCTGCCTCCTCCTCCCCACCGGCCTGCTTCCTCTCCGCCGTCCTCCCCGTCGACCACCCCGACCCCCGCTGCCCCGTCCCTACAAACCGCGGTGAGGCTCCGGCCTCCTCCCTTCCCCTCGGACACCGCCGCGCTGCTGCCGCGCCCTGGCCACGCCCGCGTCGCCCGCTCCCGCGCTCACCACGTCCATCGCCTCGCTCTGCCGCACGCGCGCTCGCCCGCCCGCCGCTCGCGTTCGCGCGCCTGTGGCCATTCCCTCACGCGCGCTCGCCGCGCTCCGCCCCGCTGGCCGCGCCTGCCCCTGCACGCGCCCCGCGCCGCGCTGCCGCTCGCCATCGCCGCGCCCACCCCCGCTCCTGCTGCCCGCCGGCCCGCACGCGCCCGCGCTGCCGCGCCCTCGCCGCGCCCATCGCCCGCTCGCCGCGCCCCTGCCGCCGCACGCACACGCGCACGCGCCGGGCACACGCGCCGCGCCCGCGTCAGTGGCCTCGTGCCACTGACGGGTGGGGCCCCGCCGCCCCTGTGCCACTGGCCAGTGGGCCAGTTCCCCCCTGGCCCAATGACAGATGGGGCCCACGCCCAAAAACGTTTTGATAAAAATAATAAAATTAAAAATAAAAATAATTAAATTAATTAATTAATTAGTTAGTTAGTTAATTAATCCTAATTAGGTTAATCTAATTAACTAGTTAGTGTTAATTAAACACTAATTAGTAATTAACTTAATTAACCTTGCTGACATCAGCATGATGTCATGCTGATGTCAACGCAGCACTGTTTCGGATAATGTTGAATTAAATAATTAAATAAATTCCAGAAATTAAAAAAACTTTAGAAAATCATATTAAATAAACCGTAACTCCGATGAAAATAATTTATATATATGAAACTTGCTCAGAATTTCGATACGAACCCGAATACGTCCTCCGTATTCCTGTCAGACGGCCACAGCTATAAGAACATTGAACTTTTAGACCGATTTCAGTAAATGAATAGTGCCCAACTTTAATTAAATAAATCCAAATAAATTCCTAAATTAACTAAATCATTTAGTTAGGCAGTAGAACACCCCGGCATATCATTTAGGCATGTCATACATATTGTTTGCATTATTGACGTGAATTTATTGTTTCTCTCCCCCTCCTTCTCTCTCTCGATAGACGCCGAGACCGATGACGCTGCACCCGGGTACAACTACTCTACCGACGAGCAGCCCGTTGACGACCCCTCTCTCTTGCCAGAGCAACCAGGCAAGCCCCCCCCCCCCCTTGAGCATTCCAGATGTCGCCCATTCTATTCTCCTGCTTGCATTAGATTTTGCTACTGTTAATATATGCTCCTATTCTGATGCATAGCCTGCTGTTGTAACCTGTTCATTGCTACCTTACATGCCTATGATAAACTGTTTAGTATAGGTTGGAATGAACCATCAGTGACCCCACCACCTTTCCTTTGTTGCCCCTGCTTGATCATCGACGACTCGATCAACGTGATCGTCGACCAGAGACCGACACCTCACTTCACACCCCTTAGTTGTACGACTCTGCGTAGTAACTATCGAGTGCCGAGGGTGATACCTCGTAACGCACTCCCGATGAATACTCTGCAGTGTAGCTGTTCGGTCGTGGTCATCGAGGGTGATTCCTACTTCTCCACTTCCGATACGACTCTGTCATGCAACCCTCAGTGTGAACCTCGAGGGTGATACCTCATACGTTCACTCTGATGATTTCATCGAGTGGAATCCGCCGAGGGTGATTCCTCGGGTTTCTCCCTTGATGTTATGACCACACGATTACTTGACCTCTGTTACAGGCGGGTCCACCCTGGTGGGTACCCGCTGGGGATCTATGATTTTCGGGTGTGCCGGAAGGGCACTCGAGTGTGACATTGTGGCGGAGCATCAGAGACTCTGATTGTCTCCGCGTGATACTAATTGAGCCTATTGGATTTGGGTGTGTGATCTGAGTGGGTCGACGTGCCCTATACGCACTACCACCACGCGGGATAATGGTTATGGGACCCTCTGCGAAGTACGTTTCTCCGAAAGCTCGTCTGACGTCACGATTCACCGTGCGGGCTGATTGTCGGGATTGGGCTGGATACTTCACTGACGAGTTCAGTGTCGCGCCTGCACCCCGGCCAGTCTCGCAACACGCAGGGTGCCCAGGGCGATGGCCCGAGACCTCAGGGTGCATAGGTTAGTCCGGCGTGCTGACCTCTCTGCCGAGCCTAGGTAGAGCGTTGCTTTGTGTTGATCTTCCGAGGACGGGCATTACCCAGCAAGTTTGTCCGGCCAGAGTTGATCGAGCGTGTTGGGTAACAGTAGTGCACCCCTGCAGGGATGAATCTTCTATCGATAGCCGGCCCTACGGTAAAGGACGCTCAGTTTGTGTATCCCGATCTACTACTTAAACTGGATACTTGTTACTTAATTGAAGCTTCGGGATCGCTTTCTCGCTTGGGAGTCGAGGAAGGATCTTTAAGCTGTACTTCAACATGTTTGCTAAATAAAATGCTATTCTACTCTCTTCTACTGCTGCAAGACGATGGCCTTGTGAAGATGTTTGAAGATGCTAGTCTTCGATAGGACTAGGCCTTCTCTCTATTCTAGCATTTCTGCAGCCCAGTCCACATATACAGCCTTTCTCCATTGATAATGTTGCATATGTAGTATAGATCCTTGCTTGCTGAGTACTTCGGATGAGTACTCACGGTTGCTTTACTTTCTCTTTTCCCCATACACCCCACCTTGATGATACAAATAGACGATGGAGTCCAGGAGCCAAATGCCACCACCGGAGCCTACTACTAGGAGGGTCCAGAGGGTACTTACTACTGGATCGAGCCAGCTGACCAGGAGTAGGATCGGAGGCTCCCAGGCAGGAGGCCAACGCCTTTCGATCTAGTGTCGGTGTTTGTGCTAGCCTTCTTAAGGCAAAACTTGTCTAACTATGTCTGTACTCAGATAATATATTTATGACTGACTTATGTATTCGGATCTTCGGATCCCTGGTCTGTAATATTGTGGACCTCCGTTTAAATTGTGTTAGAGTTGTGTTGTGATATCTTCCCGTGAGTCCCTGTGCTTGATCGTACACGTTTGCGTGTATGATTAGTGTACGATTGAGTCGGGGGCGCCACAAGTTGGTATCAGAGCCGACTGCCTGTAGGAAGCCCCCTTCCAATTCCTTGGCCGAAGTTGAGTCTAGACATAGAAAAACTAATTTACTAACTTGGCTGTGTGGCTTACGGGCCCACGTCACCAACTGGGTGGTATTAGGATCTTTTATTCCTCGTCTATACTCTGGGGCTCTGATCTCTCTTCTACTCGGGTTAAATAAATTTTACTAACGCTGACACTTAGGATCTCGTAAATCCCATCTACCCGGAGAGCTGGATATCTGTGCGATTTCCCTGTCATTGATCTGATTAGTCTGATAATCATTTTCCTTTCCATTGTTTTGTTTAACCTTTCTCTCCGAGTTGTATTAAACTTCTCATTGTCATTTGACAAATCTGAATTTCCTCTGTTTCAGATGGACCGTTTGTTTCCACCACATCCTACGACACAGCTTGTGCTTCGCACTTGGGCTCATAATACCCCTGGGTTTCCAGCTGTCCTGATCGCTCTCATGACCAGACTTGGCTACCGTTGGTATCCTGAGTACTTGGTTTATGAGGTTTACCGCGAGTTCAACCAGGAACAGTACTATGCTGAAGTTCGGATTTATGATCAGCAGAACAACTCAGACACCGAGCTACACCTTTTTCACGGATTAGGCATGACGATTGAGATGGCAGTCCATGATGCCGCCTACTCTGCTGTCGTACATCTCCGAGGTGAGCACAATGCTAACTTGGATGATACTGTGTTTCGGTACATTCCGTATGCACCTGTTGGAGATGCTACTGGATATTACACAGCTATCTGTGCCCCGTACGAGTCTCGACACTATGACCCGCAGGTTCTGATTCAGTGCACTCAGGCTCTGGATCGCACTGTTCGGGCTCTTGCCGTCGAGTTGTTCACCACTCGAGCACGCTACTACGAGGCTATGACACAGTTGCTACCAGCTGTTCGTGCAGGGATACATCCTGAGCACATCCTTTACCCACGCAGGACCGAGATGCCGCCATGTATTGATTGGCCTGCAGTGGGAGGTCACACGCCTGCACGTGGACCTCTTCTTACAGTTCAAGACCGGGTTCTGCATCAGAGTGCACATGGAGCACAGGATCCTTCCGCGACGAATATTCGTCGTCAGCACTTGCAGTTACCCCGTTTCGGTGGTTTTCTCTGACGTTGATGTAGCGTTTGCTATGTCTCGTTGTGTACTTCCTTACCACGTGCCTGCGCGCCGCGCGTAGCAAAAGAAGATTACATCGGATAGATCTCCAAGAACATCAAGGAGAACGTTGTATTGAGAATCAAAGAGAGAGAAGAAGCCATCTAGCTACTAGCTATGGACCTGTAGGTCTGAGGTAAACTACTCACGCTTCATCGGAAGGGCAATAGAGTTGATGTAGAAGCCCTCCGTGATCGAATCCCCCTCCGGCAGGATGTCGGAAAAGGCCGAAAGATGGGATCTCACGGGAACAGAAGGTTGCGGCGGTGGAAAAGTGTTTTCGTTGATGCTTCTGGTGGTTTGGGAATATATGTGAATATATAGGAGGAAGATCTAGGTCAAGGGGTCTCCGAGGGGCCCACAAGGCAGGAGGGCGCGCCCTACCCCCCCTGGGCGTGCCCTCCCCCCTTGTGGCCGCCTTGTGGCTCTTCTGACTTGCACTCCAAGTCTCCTGGGTGTCTTCTGTTCCAAGAAAAATCATCGCGAAGGTTTTATTCCGTTTGGACTCCGTTTGGTATTCCCTTTCTGCGAAGCTCAAAAACAAGGAAAAAACATAAACTTTCACGGGGCTCTAGGTTAATAAGTTAGTCCCAAAAATAATATAAAATAGCATATTAATGCATATAAAACATCCAAAACAGATAATATAATAGCATGGAACAATCAAAAATTATAGATACGTTGGAGACGTATCAGAGAGCGTGCGCCTGTTGGATGAGGCCACGGCGCTTGCTGCTACGTAGCGCCGGCTGGAGTCCGTCTAGCGAGAGCGTGATGCCGCGTATGGCTTCACGCCGGCCGCTGCCGACCCCAGCCGGGTCGCCGAGGTGCGAACCCATGGCGGCGCTATCGGCCGCGCACTGGGCATGGTCCCACCCGTCTATCAGACCCCCGTCAAGAACATGCGTGCTGCGAAGGCGGCAGCTGTCACTACTAGAAAAACGGCTATAGCTAATATGGACATTAATGGCGCACCATGTATAGCAGTGGCGCACCAGATATAGGTACGCCACTGCTATATAGCAGTGGCGCACCAGATATAGGTACGCCATTAACGGCCATATTACTAATGGCGCACCACACCCACGGTGCGCCACTACTAACAATTTTTTTTTCAAAACTAGTAATGGCGCACCAGGGGAAAGTGCGCCATTACTAGTTTTAACTAGTAATGGCGCACCACACCCTCTGTGCGCCACTACTAACAAATTTTTTTTTTTCAAAACTAGTAATGGCGCACCTGGGGATAGTGCGCCATTACTAGTTTTAACTAGTAATGGCGCACCACACCCACGGTGCGCCACTACTAACAATTTTTTTATTATTTTTTTTCCAAACTAGTAATGGCGCACCATACACCACGTGCGCCATTAGTAACCCTGGTTACCAATGGCGCATTCTTAGGAGGTGCGCCATTAGTAACTTTCTGAGGTGGCCAAAAAATTCACCAAATGCACCCCCCCTGGACCGCCTTTTCAGTTTCAAAAAAATAAATAAAAGAAAATGATAGAAATGTCAAAAAAAATAAAAGAAAATAAGATTCCCATGTGATATGTGGTCTAGTTGTTAGCAAAATTTACAAACATGAATTTTTGACTTTTTTGCAAAATCTCTCGAGAATTTGTAAAATGGGCATAACTTTTGCATACGAACTCCGATGAAAAAGTTTTTTATATGAAAAATCATCTACTCGAAAAGTTATATCCGAATTCAATCGGGGGGAACCCCGTTGAAGATTTTTAGAATCCCCAAAAACCTAACAGAATAAAAGATACGTGGCTTTTAAGATCTAGAGGGGGGAAATGGAAAAAAATTCAAACTTAGTAATGGCGCACCATTTGCTAGGTGCGCCACTAGTAACAGAAAAAAAAATTTGGTTTCAAATTTTTTTTTTGGAAAAAATGTTCAAAATATGATACGTAATATGACCGGGAAGTTTGAAATATTTTTTCAAAATTTCATCACACTCATAACATGAACAAAGTCCTAAACATCAACAAGGTTTAATAGGATTGATATGATAGATATATCAACAAGTGCCTGTTAAGTGAGCTGGTGCTGGGGTTGGATAGAACTGAGAAGTTAAGCGTGCTGGGGCTGGAGTAGTGTGAGGATGGGTGACCTTCCGGGAAGTTTGACCATGGAGTGCGATTTGACTTGAGATTAAGCATATTGACCGGAGATTAAGCCATAGTGACCCGAGATTAAGAAAAAAACGAAAAAAAAATTGTGACCTTCCGGGAAGTTTGACCACGGAGTGCGATTTGACTTGAGATTAAGCATATTGACCGGAGATTAAGCCATAGTGACCCGAGATTAAGAAAAAAACGAAAAAAAAAATTCTGAAAAAAAATTGAGAAAAAATTGTTAGTAATGGCGCACTTCTATGTGGTGCGCCATTACTAAGTCAGATAGTAATGGCGCACTTCTAGGCATAGTAATGGCGCACTATGTGGTGCGCCACTATTATCTGGGATACTAATGGCGCACCAAATATGCGCCATTACTATTTGTTACTAATGGCGTATTAATAGTGACGCACCTATAGTGCGCCATTAATAGCAAAAACTGGTGCGCCACTAACAACCTTTTTTCTAGTAGTGTGTGGGCCTGGAGCTTCTGCAAGGCGAGGAGTTGCAGGAGCACCTCTAGCGCATGCGCGAGCTGCTTGCTGCGGTGAACACACAGCAGGACCGCCTCGACGCTCCCGCGGATTTCGGCTCGCACCGCGCCAGGGACCGTAATCCCCGGGACACCCAAGAAGCATCTTCCCCGCGCCCCGGCGAAGCCCCGTCCGGGATGACCCAAACCCGGCACGACCGCGCCCTCACGGCTGGCGACGACCTGGGCGACGAGCCGGCTCCAAACGACCGGCGCCGGCAAGACCTCCCCCACAATCCGGACGCCGCGGCCGGCCGGCTTCGGCCGATCCGGCTCCTCGCGGCCCAGTTGCAAGCCGGCTGGGTCCGTGTGACATCGACAACAATGACGCTCGCCACCGCATCGAGCAGCTCACCCTCTCCCTCGACCTGGAGGAAGACAATGCGGTTGGTCCGGCTTGCTTCGGACCATGCATCCGCGACGAGCACTTCCACAAGGGGTTCACGCTTCCCTTAGACACCCCCAAGTACAACGGGACCGTCAAGCCAGAGGACTGGCTCATCAACTACACCACCGCCATCGGCATCGCAGGCAACAACCGGCACCTGACCATGTGCTACGCCCCGCTCATGCTGCAGTGCTCGGCCCGGACATGGCTGAACAACCTGCCGGCTGGCAGCGTCAACTCGTGGCTCGACTTCGAGCAAGCCTTCGTGCACAACTTCACCGGTACCTACAAGCGATCCAGCCATCCTAGTAAGCTCGCCCTGTGCGTGCAGGGGCCGGATGAGACCGGCCGTCAGTACCTCACACCTACTCAAGCACGAGGGGGTCCACGAGGTTCACGAGGGGGTCCACGAGGTTCAAGCCATCAGTACTTTGTGAGCGGCTGCCGGGATGGCACCCTACTCAAGCACAAGCTCCTGCGCTCCGAGCCAACCACCATGGCCGCGCTCATGGTCACGGCGGACAAGTACGCCACGGCCGACTCCGCCATGAAGGTTCAAGTGGTGTTGGACGCCGCGGCAAGGCGCTGCCGGCACCGACTCCCAAGCCGGCTGGCGAGAGTAGCTGCCAGCAGAGCAACCAGCAGAACAACAAGCGCAAGGCCGAGCAGCCGGCTCCCCGCTACGACAACCACCTCATCGCTGCCGCCGATCAAGCGCCCGCAGCCGAGCCGGCCGGCAACCGGCTTCAATGAACCGGCAAAACCGCTTGGCAACCCACCATGAGCTTCGAGGAGATGCTCGACGCTCCCTGCAAGCACCACAGTGGCGCAAGGCCGTCAACGCCCATGCTCTAGCAGTGCGCCATCACCAAGCGCATCATGAGGGGCAATATTCCTTCGCCTCCTCCCGCGGCACCGGGTGCGGGGCAGCCATGCACGATGAAGCTTACCCCAACGCAAACGATTGCTATGTCCTCTTCACTAGCATGGGTGTGATACGTCCATTTTGCATCATGTTTTCCTACTATTATTTATAATGTTTTTATGCACAATAATGCTTTATGGAGTAATTATAATGCCTTTTCTCTCATAATATGCATGGTTTACACAAAGAGGGAGAATGCCGGCAGCTGGAATTCTGGACCTGAAAAAGCTACGCCAGAGTTACCTATTCTGCACATCTCCAAATGAGCTGAAAATTAATGGAGAATTATTTTGGAATATATAAAAAATACTGGTGCAAATAACTACCGGAGGGGGGCCACCTGGTGAGCACAAGACACCAGGGCACACTAGGCCCCCCAGGCACGCCCTGGTGGGTTGTCCTCAGCCCGGCCCACCTCCGATGCCCATCTTCTGGTATATAGGTCATTTTGACCTAGAAAAAATCAGGAGGGGACTTTCAGGACAAAGCGCCACCGTCTCGAGGTGGAACTTGGGCAGGAGCACTTTTGCCCATCGGCGGAGCGATTCCGCCTGGGGAACTTCCCTCCCGGAGGGGGAAGTCGAAGCCATCATCATCACCAACAACCCTATCATCTTTGGGAGGGAAATTTCCATCAACATCTTCAACAACACCATCTTCTCTCAAACCCTAGTTCATCTCTTGTGTTCAATCTTTGTACCGAAACCTCAGATTGGTACCTGTGGGTGACTAGTAGTGTTGATTACATCTTGTAGTTGATTACTATATGGTTTATTTGGTGGAAGATTATATGTTCAGATCCATTACGCTATTTAATACCCCTCTGATCTTAAGCATGATTATCATTTGTGAGTAGTTACTTTTGTTCTTGAGGTCACGGGAGAAGTCATGTTGCAAGTAATCATGTGAACTTGATATGTGTTCGATATTTTGATGATATGTATGTTGTGAGTCCCTCAGTGGTGTCATGTGAACGTCGACTACATGGCACTTCACCATATTTGGGCCTAAGGGAATGCATTGTGGAGTAGTTATTAGATGATGGGTTGCTAGAGTGACAGAAGATTAAACCCTAGTTTATGTGCTACTTCATAAGGGACCGATTTGGATCCAAAAGTTTAATGCTCTGGTTAGATTTTATCTTAATACTTTTCTCGTAGTTGCGGATGCTTGCGAGGGGGTTAATCATAAGTAGGAGGTTTGTTCAAGTAAGAACAGTACCTTAGCACCGGTCCACCCACATATCAAATTATCAAAGTAGCGAACGCGAATCAAACCAACATGATGAAAGTGATATGGTGAAATTCCCGTGTACCCTCAAGAACGCATTGCTTATCATAAGAGACTGTTTTGGCCTGTCCTTTGCCACAAAAGGATTGGGCTACCTTGCTGCACTTTATTTACCGTTACCTTTACTTGTTCGTTACAAATTATCTTACTATCAAACTACCTATTACTGACTATTTCAGTGCTTGCAGAAAATACCTTACTGAAAACCACTTGTCATTTCCTTCTGCTCCTTGTTGGGTTCGACACTCTTAGTTATCAAAAGGACTACGATTGATCCCCTATACTTGTGGGTCATCAAGGCTCATTTCTGGCGCCGTTGTCGGGGAGTGAAGCGCTCTTGGTAAGTGGAAATTGGTAAGGAACAATTATTACTACGTGCTGAAATTTATTGTCACCTGTTACTATGGAGAACCATCCTTTGAGGGGTTTGTTTCGGGTATCTTCACCTCGACCGGAAGCACAATTAGTTGCCCCTAAACCTATTGCACCTACTGAAAATATTGGTTATGAAATTCCTTCGGGTATGATAGAACAACTGCTAGCAAATCATTATGCAGGAGATGGAACTGAACATCCTGATATGCACTTGATATATGTGGATGAAATTTGTGGATTATTTAATCTTGTAGGTTTATCCAGAGATGAAGCTAAGAAGAATGTTTTCCCGTTATCTTTGAAGGGAAAAGCATTGACATGGTATAGGCTATGCGATGATATTGGATCTTGGAACTGGAATTGATTGAAATTGGAATTTCACCAAAAAAAATATCCTATAAATCTAGTTCATCGTGATCGGAATTATATATATAATTTTTGGCCTTGTGAAGGAGAAAGTATCGCTCTATCTTGGGGGAGGCTTAAGTCAATGTTATATTCATGCCCCAATCATGAGCTCTCTAGAGAAATTATTATTCGGAATTTTTATGCTCGGCTTTCTCATGATGATCGATCCATGCTCGATACTTCTTGTACTGGTTCTTTTATGAAGAAGACTATTGAATTCAGGAGGGACCTTTTAGAAAGAGTTAAACGCAAATCTGAAGATTGGGAACTCGACAAAAGTAAAGAGTCAGGTATTAAGCTTGAATTTGATTGTGTTAAATCTTTTATGAACACTGATGCTTTTCATAAGTTTAGCACTAAATATGGACTTGACTCTGAGATAGTAGTCTCTTTTTGTGCATCTTTTCCTACTCATGTTGATCTCCCTAAGGAGAAGTGGTTTAAATATCATCCCCCTATTAAAGAAGAAATTAAAGAACCGGTCATAGTTAAAGATGAAACTATTATTTACAATGCTGATCCAGTTGTGCCAACTGCTTATATTGAAAAACCACCTTTCCCCGTTAGGATAACGGAACATGCTAAGGTTTCAACTGTGGTTCACAAGAGTAATATTAAAGCACTGTAGTCCTTTTGATAAGTAAGAGTGTCGAACCCAATGAGCAGCAGAAGGAAATGACAAGCGGATTTCAACAAGGTATTCTCTGCAAGCACTGAAATTGTCGGTAACAGATAGTTTTGTGATAAGATAATTCGTAACGGGTAACAATTAACAAGTGTAACAAAGGTGCAGCAAGGTGGCCCAATCCTTTTTGTAGCAAAGGATAAGCCTGGACGAACTCTTATATAAAGCAAAGCGCTCCTGAGGACACATGGGAATTATTGTCAAGTTAGTTTTCATCATGCTCATATGATTCGCGTTCGTTACTTTGATAATTTGATATGTGGGTGGACTAGTGCTTGGGTGTTGTACTTACTTGGACAAGCCTCCCACTTATGATTAACCCCTCTCGCAAGCATCCGCAACTACGAAAGAAGAATTAAGATAAATCTAACCATAGCATGAAACATGTGGACCCAAATCAGCCCCTTACGAAGCAACGCATAAACTATGGTTTAAGCTTCTGTCACTCTAGCAACCCATCATCTACTTATTACTTCCCAATGCCTTCCCCTAGGCCCAAATCATGGTGAAGTGTCATGTAGTCAACGTTCACATAACACCACTAGAGGAAAGACAACATACATCTCATCAAAGTATCGAACGAATACCAAATTCACATGATTACTTATAACAAGACTTCTCCCATGTCCTCGGGAACAAACGTAACTACTCACAAAGCATATTCATGTTCATAATCAGAGGGGTATTGAATATCATTAAGGATCTGAACATATGATCTTCCACCAAATAAACTAACTAGCATCAACTACGAGGAGTAATCAACACTACTAGCAACCCACAGGTACCAATCTGAGGTTTTGAGACAAAGATTGAATACAAGAGATGAATTAGGGTTTGAGAGGAGAGGGTGCTGGTGAATATGTTGATGGAGGTTGACCCCCTCTGAATGAGAGGATCGTTGGTGATGACGATGGCTTCAATTTCCCCCTCCCGAAGGGAAGTTTCCCCGGCAGAACAACACCACCACAGCCCTAGATTGCTTCTGCCCAGGTTCCGCCTCGAGACGGCGGCGCTTCGTCCCGAAAGCTTCCTTATGATTTTTTCCAGGTAAAAACCCTTCATATAGCAGAAATGGATACCGGAGACCTGCCAGGGGGCCCACAAGCCCTAGGTGCGCACCCAGGGGATAAGGCGCGCCCCCAGGCTTGTGGCCACCTGGTGGGTCCCCTCTGGTATTTTCTTCGCCCAATAATTCTTATATATTCCAAAATAATTCTCCGTAAATTTTCAGGACTTTTGGAGTTGTGCAGAATAGGTCTCTTAGATTTGCACCTTTCCGGTCCAGAATTCCAGCTGTCGGCATTCTCCCTCTTTGTGTAAACCTTGTAAAATAAGAGAGAAAAGGCATAAGTATCACACCATAATGTGTAATAACAGCCCATAATGCAATAAATATCAACATAAAAGCATGATGCAAAATGGATGTATCAACTCCCCCAAGCTTAGACCTCGCTTGTCCTCAAGCTGAAACCGAAATCGATAATCATGTTCACATGTTTAGAGATAGACGTGTCGATAAAATAAAATACGGACATGAAGGCATCATGATCATCTTTAGAACAACAACGTATTTTGTCATATAATTTCTTATGTAAAAGTAGCAATTCGTTCACAAAGTAAAGTATGAAACAAGAAATTATTGAAAACCAACAAACCATGATATTGCTCATTGAAACAATTGCAATTTATCATAACATCAGAAAGAGTCAATGTAAGAGCTTTCATATAGCAAGTTTCACATACTCAACAATCTTTTAGTCTTTCATAATTGCTAACACTAACGCGATACTTATGAGATCAAAGTTTCAATCGGACATGGAGAAAGATAGGGGCTTATAACTTTGCCTCCCAACCTTTTACCTCAAGGGTAACGTCATCAATAATAGCTTTTGAATATCTACATCCGAGTGGATATATATATATATATGGATCTTCCCCCAACATATAGTGCTTGCCAAAAAGAAAAAGTATAAAAAGAAGAGGTGATGATCACCATGACTCTTCTATAAAGGTAGGAAGTAAAATAAAAGATAGGCCCTTCACAGAGGGAAGCAGAGGTTATCATGCGCTTTTATGGTTGGATGCACAAAATCTTAATGTGAAAGAACGTCACTTTATATTGCCGCTTGTGATAAAGAACTATGTTATGCAGTCTGTCGCTTTTATTTCTTCCATATCACAAGTTTGTATAAAGCTTATTTTCCTCACACTAAAAGATCATACATATTTAGAGAGCAATTTTTATTGCTTGCACCGATGACAACTTACTTGAAGGATCTTACTCAATCCATAGGTAGATATGGTGGACTCTCATGGCAAAACTTGGTTAAGGTATTTTGGATGCACAAGTAGTATCTCTACTTGGTGCAAAAGATTTGGCTAGCATTGGATGAGAAGCAAGCATAACACATTGGAGGATCCATGACAATATAACTTCTATTCAGATATAAAGAAACATAACCCATTATGTTGTCTTCCTTGTCCAACATCAACCTTTTAGCATGTAATATTTTAATGAGTGCTCACAATCACAAAAGATGTCCAAGATAGTGTATTTATATGTGAGACCTCTCTTTCTTTGTTACTACCTATTAATTGCAACAATGACCAAAACTATGTTTGTCAACTCCCAACAAACTTCATGCGACATACTTCTTATATGTGAAGTCATCACTTACCATAAGATCATTATATAATCCTTTTATTTCTTTTATTGTTTATTTCTTTTACTCAAGATCATAACAAGAAAGCAAAGCCCTCAACTCAAAACTAATCTTTATTTTATAACTCTCGGACTTGATTACATAGAAGGAACACAAAGAAAAACTCAGAGCTAGATCATACTAAAACTTTATTCTACTAAACCAAGATATAACCAAACGGATCGAACTAAGAAAAATGATAAAGGTAAAGATGTGATGGTGATACGATACCTGGGCATCTCCCCCAAGCTTGGCACAAGCCAAGGGGAGTGCCCATACCCATGTACTTAGGTTTCTTTCTTCAGAGGTGGTGATGATGAGGTTTCTGTTAGCTTGATTAAACTACTCTTCAGATCCTGCAATTCTTGAAGTACATGTTGTAGCATATTTGCATTCTTTTGAATCTCATCTAAAAGATGCTTATTTTCAGGCCACCATGAGCTTTTCCCTGCACCACTTTCATTTGGACGGGATATATCCCAATTGGAGGGTATGTGTGTATGAGGAGTATTCTCCACTTCATAATTATGAATCAACTTATGAAATTTGTTTCGATGTAACCTGTGTAAGGGCCTCCTAGGGGAAGTCCTTCTTGAATCTGTTGGCCTTCATGGTTGCTTGTAGTCCCTATTGCTTGATGGGGATTGGGAATCATGAATATGCCAGCCAGAGTGCCTCTCTCCGAGGCCGGAGGGCGGACCTCAAGTGAATCCCCTTCATCTTCTTCCATCATGACTTCCTCAGCCTCCGCCCTCCTGAGTTCCATCTGCATCAACCAAGCATCGGTGTCCACATTATTGGAGGAGGAGGAAGACATGATGCCTGGCCTTGAAAACTCTGGCAGAAAACAGCTCAAAACGAAAACAGGGGATATTGTCGTGATACGTTGGTCAAAACCTTTGGGAGATTATATAATGAATTTTTACCGACCAAAGGGAGTGTACTATAAGAAAACGGAGTCCACAGGGCACACGAGGTGGCCACAAGCCTGGGAGACGCGCCCAGGGGGTAGGGCGTGCCCCCGGGGCTTGTCGCCTCCTCGTGCGCTTTTCGGACTACTTTTTATTTTCCTAATATTATAAATATTCCAAAACGGAGTAAAATTGCTTTTGGAAATTTTTTGGAGTCGGTTTACTTACTGTATCACATACCTATTCCTTTTCGGAGGTCTGGAGCGTCCTGGTAGATATCCCTTATGTACTCCTCCGGTGTTATGGTATTAATAACATTGGCTTCAACATTTATGAAAGTACCTGAGATATAATGTTTGATTCTTTGCGTGTTTACCACCTTCGGGTTATTTCCTTCGGCGTTGTTGATCTTGATGGCACCGGAACGATAAACTACCTCGATAATGTAAGGCCGTTCCCATTTAGACAGAAGTTTTCCTGCAAAAAAACTTAAACGAGAATTGAATAGCAAGACATGGTCACCTACATTAAATTCACGCTTTTGTATCCTCTTATCCACTACAAGAAATATGTCAACTTGTGACCTTCTCTCAGTGACCCCAGCTGAATTGGTCGTAAATCCACGGCCATTTCGCTTGGAAGGGCTCAAACCATGAAATTGCCTTACACCAAATGGTCATAAAGCAGACAAGTGTGGTCGACGACCTTATTTCTACCTGATTACGACCAATATAAATGGTCATGAGGTTGTGAACATGGATGCATTGGTACTTAAGGTGCCGCCCCAGGTGGGCTTGGGCCTCGGTGGAACGAGGCCACCACCTTTTTTATTTTAAAATTTCCGTGTGCCATGTAGGCCTCGGCCCATCCAAGAAGAAATGTGGGATGCCCTCATATTTCTCAAAAAAAACATATATTCGGCCCAACGAGAAAATGGGAAAATAACTAGTTTTTCATTATTACCATTTGGTAAGGATGGTCAGTTATCTAAAGAAAAAAAACAAGTTTTCATTATTATCTAAAAAACAGGTTTATTATTGTATAACTCTAAAAAGGTTTTTCCTTATAGAAAAATCTCGAAACCAATTAAACAATATAAAATTATAAGAATTGGAAAATAATGAACTCCTTCGTGAATCTTGCTATATGGTTTAGCAATTAGAAAACTAAACGTGTAATTCAAAAAAATGTCAATGTTAATACGGATTTCAAAAAAAAAATCATGTGTTTAAAAAACTAAATGTGTGTACTTGAAAATTTTCATGCATATAAAAAATTATAATCATAAATAATATTAGATATGTATAAAAAAAGTTTCATGTGTATGAAAAAATAGTCATCAGTACGTATATATCGAAATTTTACAATATATATATTTGGAAAAGTAGATAACAAAACAAGATTTTCTAAAAATGTTAATCATGTATTTAAATTTTTCTAACCTATATAAACAATGTTTTATATGTATACAAAAAATTTACAATGTGTAAAACCAAATATAGACATCAAAACGTATGTATGAAAAGATGTTTTTTTGTTGGGAATATATGAAAAGATGTTAATCATGTATTAGAAAAATGTTAAACATATATAAACAATATGTATAATGTGTCTTAAAAAATGTAGACATGTGTTCGAAATATTAGATATCAAAACTTTTCACAAACTTTTCACACCCAACCATTTGGTCAATTGTACATTAAATATGGCCTAATATTTTATAAAATTGATTTGGTCCAATTTTGCAACAAATATGTGGTAGGTCATTCACAAAAAAACTCATTTTGGGCACTCGAAAAATGGAAAATGAATTTTTCGTCCAAAGAAAATGAAAACTTCCTTAGGCAACATTGTTTGCCATTCCAATATGCACTCTTGTGCACAATATGAGATCTTTTGAACAAATTATGTCATGAATGTGGCCATAAGATTGATCATTTGGCTTGAAAGCCATGAATCTTCACGCATGATAGCTCATTTCTGAGAACACTTTTTTAAAAATAATTGCCGTATTTCAAGTTTATTATTTTTCCTGGTAACTTGGTCACATATAATGACACAATGCGAAGGTTTTCCAATTTTTTATTATTTTTTTAAATTTTTATGCCCGTTTCAAAATGCGGTCAAAACGGCAGGAATGACCGTTCCTAGCTAGTGGTTGAATCTTGGAATTTTTTTGGTGTTTCTATGATTAAATAGATACTTATGTACCTATAAATGATTTTTGAAAAAAATAAAGAGCAAACTATAAGGCAACTGCAGTTTAAATTTGACCCGCTTCCTACTGAATTGGCGGAAATTTGTCTTTTTCACTAGAGGTGTATCAAAAAATTTGACACCCAACCATTTGATCAATTGTGCATTAAATATGGCCTAATATTTTATAAAAATGATTTGGTCCAATTTTGCAACAAATATATGGTAGGTCCTTCACAAAAAAACTCATTTCGGGCACTCGAAAAATGGAAAATGATTTTTTCGTCAAAAGAAATTGAAAACTTCCTTAGCCAGCATTGTTTGCCATTCCAAGATGCACCCTTGTGCACAATATGAGGTCATTTGAACAAACTATACCATGAATGCTACCATAACATTGATCATTTGGCTTGAAAGCCATTGATCTTCACACATGATAGCTCGTTTCTGAGAACACTTTTTAAAAATAATTACCGTATTATAAGTTTATTATTTTGACTGGTAACTTGGCCACATATAATGACACAGTGCGAAGGTTTTCCAATTTTTTGATTTTTTTTTTGAATTTTTCATGCCCATTTCAAAATGCGATCAAAACGGCGGGCATGACCGTTCCTCGCTAGTGGTTGAATCTTGGAAAACTTTTGGTTTTTCTATGATTAAATAGATACTTTTGTACCTAGAAATGATTTTCAGAAAAAATAAAGAGCAAACTATGATCCACCTGTAGTTCAAATTTGACCCGCTTTCTACTGAATTGGCAGAAATTTGTCTTTTTCACGAGAGGTGTATCAAAAAATTTCACTCCCAACCATTTGATCAATTGTGCATAAAATATGGCCTAATATTTTAGAAAAATGATTTGGTCCAATTTTGCAACAAATATATGGTAGGTTCTTCACAAAAAAACTCATTTTGGGCACTCGAAAAATGGAAAATGATTTTTTCGTCAAAAGAAATTGAAAACTTCCTTAGCCAACATTGTTTGCCATTCCAAGATGCACCCTTGTGCACAATATGAGGTCATTTGAACAAACTATACCATGAATGCTACCATAACATTGATCATTTGGCTTGAAAGCCATTGATCTTCACACATGATAGCTCGTTTCTGAGAACACTTTTTTAAAATAATTACCGTATTACAAGTTTATTATTTTGACTGGTAACTTGGCCACATATAATGACACAGTGCGAAGGTTTTCTAATTTTTTGATTTCTTTTGAATTTTTCATGCCCATTTCAAAATGCTGTCAAAACGGTGGGCATGACCGTTCCTCGCTAGTGGTTGAATCTTGGAAATTTTTTTGGTATTTCTATGATTAAATAGATACTTTTGTACCTAGAAATGATTTTTGGAAAAAATAAAGAGCAAACTATAAGGCAACTGCAGTTCAAATTTGACCCGCTTCCTACTGAATTGGCGGAAATTTGTCTTTTTCACAAGAGGTGTATCAAAAAATTTGACACCCAACCATTTGATCAATTGTGCATTAAATATGTCCTAATATTTTATAAAAATGATTTGGTCCAATTTTGCAACAAATATATGGTAGGTCCTTCACAAACAAACTCATTTTGGGCACTCGAAAAATGGAAATGATTTTTTCATCAAAAGAAATTGAAAACTTCCTTAGCCAGCATTGTTTGCCATTCCAAGATGCACCCTTGTGCACAATATGAGGTCATTTGAACAAACTATACCATGAACGCTACCATAACATTGAACATTTGGCTTGAAAGCCATTGATCTTCACACATGATAGCTCGTTTCTAAGAACACTTTTTTAAAATAATTGCCATATTATAAGTTTATTATTTTACTGGTAACTTGGCCACATATAATGACACAGTGCGAAGGTTTTCCAATTTTTTGATTTTTTTTGAATTTTTCATGCCCACTTCAAAATGCGGTCAAAACGGCGGGCATGACCGTTCCTCGCTAGTGGTTGAATCCTGGAAAACTTTTGGTGTTTCTATGATTAAATAGATACTTTTGTACCTAGAAATGATTTTTGGAAAAAATAAAGAGCAAACTATGATCCACCTGCAGTTCAAATTTGACCCGCTTCGTGCAGAATCGGTGGAAATTTGTCCTTTTCATGAGAGGTGGATCAAAAGCTTTTGATACCCAACCATTTGGTCAATTTTACATTAAATATGAACTAGTATTTTATGAAATTGATTTAGTCCAATTTTGCAACAAATATATGGTAGGTTCTTCACAAAAAAACTCATTTTGGGCACTCAAAAATTGGAAAATGATTTTTTTGTGCAAAGAAAGTGAAAACTTCCTTAGGCAACATTGTTTGTCATTCCAAGATGCAAACTTGTGCATAATATGAGGTCATTTGAACAAACTATACCATGAATGTTGCCATAACATTGTCCATTTGCCTTGAAAGCCATGGATCTTCATACATGATAGGTCGTTTCTGAGAACACTTTTTTAAGACATTTGCTGTAGTCCAAGTTAGTTATTTTTCCTGAAAACTAGGTCACATGTAATGACACAATGCATAGGTTTTAAATTTTTTCAATTTTTTTGAATTTCTTATGCCTGTTTCAAAATGCGATCAAAACGACGATTATGACCGTTCGTAGCTAGGGATTGAATCTTGCAAAACTTTTGAAGTTTCTCTGATGAAATAGGTACTAAATGATTTTTGGAAAAATAAAAAGCAAACTATGAGGCAGTTGTAGTTCAAATTTGACTCGCTTCCCGCTTAATCGGCGGTAATCTGTCAATTTGACGAGACATGGATGAAAAGCATTTTACATGAAACCATTTGGTCAATTATACATAAAATTTGGTCTAATACATAGAGTTGGTAGGTTCTTCACAACAAAACTATTTTTTGTACTCCAAAAATGAAAAATGCTTTTCTCATGCAAAAAACCTTATTTTTAATCAATTACGACCTATTTATATGGTCATAACGTCATCAAGGCGTTTATTGTGTTCTGATTGGTCCATGAGCACCTCACGCGGATCATGCATCAAACACCGTTGGATAGTCCCGGATCCAACGGCAGCCCCTCCCCTTCCCCCTCTCACCCCTCATCCCTCTCATCCCCGGATCCCCTCCCGGATCAGCGCATCTCCCTCTCTCCCCATCATCCAAACCCTAGCCGCGCCCTCCTTTGTGCGTCGCCGCCCCCATCGATTCCGCCCAACACCGCCGTCCCCGAGCCGGATCACCACCTCCTCCGGCTCCCCTTCCACTCGCTCTCACGAGAAGGACGAGATGGACGGCCTCGGCTCCCCCCTCTCTTTCACTAAACCACCTCCCGGTCCCCTTTGGGGGAAGAGGGATGCCGTCGCAAACCTACAGGTGAGCCGGCGGCCATGGCACGCCCAGATCCACCCTTCCTCTGCTCCTAGTGCCGAATCCACTACCGCGCACGGGCAGCCGCCGCCATGCAAGGTTAGGTTTCCTCTCTCTCCCCCTCATGGTCTCTCTCTGTTGCTTGGTTTGCTGATGCCGTTTCCTCCCTCCCCTCCCAATGCATGCGCGCAGGTGCACCATGGCTCCGTCTTCTTCTTCTGTTGCCGTGCGGTCAATGACGACGACGATGACGCGAGCGTGCGGTCGGTGCCCGGGCCGTGCACCACCGCGCCCTCCACTCACCTTCTCTCCCTCTCCTGCCGAGAGGCCCCAGATTGAGGCGGAGCACGTCAGGCGTCGCCAGATTCGCCATGGTGAGACTGGTGCTTCCGGATTCGCGACGGAGGCAGGCTACTACTCCTCCGACCCTTCTCCTTCTGCTGATGACCTCAAGGTCCTCTCTCTGTGTGTCTTGTTTGTTACTGTTGACGCATCTCTCCGTGCATGGTTTGGTTCCTGCCCCTTATTAGTCCATGCGTTATGTAGTTGCCAGAATCATGATCGAGAGAGAGATTCAGAGAGAGATGGAGATACAGAGTAGTTTTTCTGTCGCCGGTCAGGCAACCCTTTTTTCTGTTATTTTTCTGTATCAAAGAATGAAACATACAGAGGCTATCAACTGAGCTAACTAACTCCCGATCGTCTGCCCATGATCCACTTGTGCCGCGCCATCCCACGGCTGCGTCTCATGCGCCTAACAGATCGGGAGATCAAGTCAAATCAAATCAAAACAGAAAAATGATGGGTGTGTGTGCAGCACAACTCTGAACCTGACTACGTGCAAGAGCTTGACAGACCAGGCAAGCATGCCTTATTCTAACAGCAAGCAAACTACCTGACGGTGAGCTTAACTAGAGCCTACACGTTATAGGTAGCAGTGAACGGATTTGATGTTGCATCCACCAACACAAGCAAGCGGCAACGTTACTAAGCTGCCGGCCGCTGTCAAAATACAAACCACTGTAGCAAAAATACACAGCTTCTTCCAAGGAACTCGCCTCTTATGGGAGCTCTCGTGTCTGCTGTCGTTGACTTTAATTCTATGTGTGCAATTCTGTTTTACATATGGGGCTTTTGTAGTAAACTCTCATCTAAATCTTTTTCCTTGTGGTCCATTTGATCAAATATATGTTCTTTCAATTTACTTTGATGCACTCGATCCTAGAGTTTAATGAGATTGCTGATTCGGAGTTCGTGATTTTGATTGTCGAACGCACGACGAGCTCATCGCCCTAGCTACACAAGGAGGGCACACCATGCATGCCATCCTAGCTAAGCTAGTAGTAGTACGCTCCTGCATGGGTACACATGCATGCATCACTCCATCTTTTTTCTTTCTGTTTTTGATTGATTGATTGATGATTGACATGCATGATTTGGTTCTGCATATGGGGTTCCTGCCCCTTAATGTGTTACAGGGTAGTAGTAACTGTACTTGATGTAGCATTGTGTAGCTATTAGCTCCTCAATGTGTTTCTAATGGCGTGGTATCAGTTTACCTGCGTTTTCCCCACACTTGCTATGTCTCAGGACCACACCAAATAAGATGCTGTTATAACTTTGAAATTGTGCAGGGACACGGCTGGGCAGGAGAGGTTCCGGAGCCTGATTATGAGCTACAACAGAGACTCTTCTGTCGCGGTCATCGTCTACGACGTAACAGGCAAGTTACATGTCTTGTGTCTTCACAAAATATACTCGCCAGCAGAGTAAGTAGCTAATTTTGTACTGCAATAGAAAGTAGTATTCCGATCTGAAATTTGTTTTGAAACTACTGTATTTCGTAGTGATGCATGAGATCT
This sequence comes from Thinopyrum elongatum, assembly GCA_011799875.1. Classification (NCBI taxonomy): domain Eukaryota; kingdom Viridiplantae; phylum Streptophyta; class Magnoliopsida; order Poales; family Poaceae; genus Thinopyrum; species Thinopyrum elongatum. Next base: position 649,399,908 of record CM022298.1, read on the forward strand.
AAGCAGACATATAGACAAATCAGTTCAAACTATTTCATCTGAGCGTAGTGCTTAGTTGCGGTGACATCCTCAACCACAGAACTGTATCTGATGATATGACATATTACTGCATTTGTATGTTAGACTTACAATTAATGTGCTGCAGTTAGATCGACCTATCATAGAAATCTGCTTAATTGAACTGGAAATAGATAGTACTAACAGTCAGATTATCTTTCAGTCCATGTCTTTGATGTACACCTGCTCTGCTGTTGTTATTTGTTAATATACAGATACAGATGCAGATTTACCTTTATTCTAAGGTTTAGATCTTCCACTTCACATTGCTTCATGACTTTGTAGATCTGTTTGTATACGCCTCTACCATGTCGATTTATTTTGCTTTGTTTGAAATTTCCAACTATGCGTATCTGTTGCAACTTGCAAGATTTATATTATTTCTTTTCTTGTCTTGTTTCCTTCTTTATTTGTTCATATATGCCTGACTTGTCCTGTTTTCTTGCCATCTTCAACTATTCAGATGTAGATCTTTGTGAAGACTCTCACGGGGAAGACCATCACACTTGAGGTCGAGTCCTCCGACACAATTGACAACGTCAAGGCAAAGATCCAGAACAAGGAGGGGCCTGTCCGCTGGTGCTGCTGATCCTGCTTGGACGGACATGCTACCTCTTCCATGTGGGCTACATGACCGCTATGGTGAGCTCTCTGCTGATCCTTCTTGTTCTCTGCTCTTCTTTCAACTGAATTCTTTTCTCTGAAAAATGCTATTGGACGCTAGCAGTTTATCCAAGATTGGATTTAGGGAATTTGAAGGATCAGGGGGTGCTATATATAGAAATATTAGGGGATGCTATAGAATAGTGTGCTAACAAAATTTGAATCACTATGATTCTACTAGTGAAAATACTCTGATTACTACTGCCATGTGCCGACAAGACTGATTCTGAATTGCAACCATCATCTAGCTAGCATCTATATTTATGCAGTAATAAAATATGAAAATGAACAAATAACTATGTTGTATCGTTTGGCTTGTTAATAACCTTGGAAGAAAAGGATCTCTTAGTTGTGCACTACTTGGTTCTTGGATGATTTTTCTGTTGGCAAACAAATATTAGTCAACAGCCATATGTATAGTCACTAACACTTGGACTTGCCAAAACATTCATGTAGGCTACTGGTGGATGTGGTGGTGGTCCCCCTGTTGAAGGAGACGAGGTGGCGTGCCTCCTGTGAGGAGGTAGAGAATGTGAGCTGAGCCGCTGTCTGGTCAAGAAAGGAAGTTGCTGTCTTTACTGGCGAAACAAACTGTTGCGGTAGCCATGCTTGTGAGCTTATGATGTGCCTCTAGTTTAGTTTGTCGGTTTCTGTGAACCGTTCTCTGTGATGTATGATGTATTACTGCTGTTAGCTGTAAACATGAGTTGACTTGATGGTTCAGTTGAGGCTGTCATTGGAAAGGATTATCTCTTGTGAAGCTTACTGTTAGTTAACATGAGTCAAACTAATACATACACTTGCTGCTGTTAGCTGTAAACATGAGTTGACTTGATGGCATACACTGGGACCCATTTGACTAGTGGACCCATTTAATAAAAAAAGGAAAATGAAATTGTTTAGACAAAAGGCCCTGGCCCAACAATAAAAAAGGCTGCAATGTTGGGCTTGGCCCATGAAGCCGACCAAAAATTGATAGAAAAAAATTATAAAAAGCTAAATTATTGGGCTTGGCCCAAGTAAAGCATCTAACTGGACCGGGCTGATTCTAATTTATGACCTTTTCATTTGGTCGCAATTTTGCCACGTCAGCTTCCACGTCGGATCCGACGTGGTGTGGGCAGATTGCTAGTGACCAAAACAATTGGTCGTAGAACCAATGTCCTTTTGAGAAGGTCGTTAATTTCCATTAAAGACGATCAGCTTTTGACCATCTGTTTTTGGTCACAAGAAGGTCGCAAATGAAAAACAACGACCATTCAGCGACCAATAGTGATGGTCGCAAGTTGACATATTTCTTGTAGTGATCATGCCATCTTTTAATTTTCTCTTTAAACAATTTGGCATTCTCATTGGCTTGGGTTCTCCAATCATCAAGTGAGCTAATGTCAAATAACCTCTTCTCAACGGAAAGTTTGAAATCATAGTTGAGCTCTTTAATTGCCCAATAAGCTTTATGTTCTAGTTCAAGAGGTAAGTGACATGCTTTTCCATAAACCATTTCATATGGAGACATTCCCATGGAGTTTTTATAAGCAGCTCTATAAGCCCATAGTGCATTATCAAGTTTCTTAGACCAATTCTTTCTGGATCTATTAACAGTCTTTTGCAAAATCAACTTTATTTCTCGGTTACTTAATTCAACTTGACCACTAGATTGAGGGTGATAAGGAGATGCAATTCTACGATTAACATCATACTTAGCAAGCAATTTACGGAAAGCACCATGAATAAAGTGCGAACCACCATCAGTCATTAAATATCTAGGGACTCCAAACCTCAGATAAATAACTTCCTTAAGCATTTTTATTGGAGGTGTTATGATCAGCACTACTAGTTGGAATAGCTTCTACCCACTTAGTATCATAATCAACAGCAACCAAAATGTGTGTATACCCATTAGAGGAAGGAAAAAGACCCATATAATCAAATCCCCAAACAACAAATGTTTCAATAACAAGTGAATAATTCATAGGCATTTCCTGACATCTACTAATATTACCAATTCTTTGACATTCATCACAAGACAAGACAAACTTACGAGCATCCTTAAAAAGAGTAGGCCAATAAAAACCAGATTGTAATACATTATGTTCAGTTCTATCACCAGCATGGTGTCCTCCGTAGGCCTCGGAGTGACACTTGCGTAGGATCTGTTCCTGTTCATGCTCAGGTACACAACGTCTAATAACACCATCTACTCCTTCTTTATAAAGGTGTGGGTCATCCCAGAAGTAATGTATTAAATCATAGATTTTTTTTCTTTTGTTGGTATGTGAAACTAGGTGGTATAAATTTAGCAACAATATAATTAGCATTGTCTGCATGCCATGGAGTACTACGAGAAGTATTTATGACAGCTAATTGCTCATCAGGAAAGCTATCATCAATAGGTAGTGGGTCATCAAGAATATTTTCTAACCTAGACAAGTTGTCTGCTACGGGGTTCTCAGCTCCTTTTCTATCAATAATATGTACATCAAATTCTTCCAACAAGAGAACCCATCTAATAAGTCTAGGTTTAGCATCTTTCTTTTCCATAAGATATTTAATAGCAGCATGATCAGTGTGAACATTTACTTTGGAATCAACAATATAAGATCTAAACTTGTCACAAGAAAATACAACTGCTAAAAATTCTTTTTCAGTAGTGGCATAATTTCTTTGAGCACTGTCTAGAGTTTTACTAGCATAATGGATAACATTTAATTTCTTATCAACTCTTTGTCCTAGAGCAGCACCAACGGCATAATCACTAGCATCCACTATTAAAGATATCTTCCGATATTCCGATAAATCGGATGATTTATCGCTTATCAGTGTCTGACCGATAAGATAAATTGGCCGATAAATCAGCCGATATGCCGATAAAGTGGCCGATTTACCCATTATCTTTGGTCGACCGATAAGTTCCCGATAAGCGATATCCCCAACATTGCTAGCATCACACATAATTTCAAAGGGTAGGTTCCAATCAGGTGGTTGAACAATAGGTGCGGAAATTAAGGCTTTCTTAAGTATTTCAAATGCTTCTACACAATTATCATAAAAAAAACGGAACATCCTTTTCAAGAGATTAGTAAGAGGCCTAGAAATTTTTGAGAAGTCTTTAATAAATCTCCTATAGAAACCAGCATGGCCAAAGAAACTTCTTATACCTTTGATATCTTTAGGATAAGGCATTTTTTCAATAGCATCAACTTTAGCTTTATCAACTTCACTACCTCTTTCGGAGATTTTATGCCCCAAGACAATACCTTCATTAACCATAAAGTGGCACTTTTCCCAACTCAAGACAAGATTAGTTTCTTCACATCTCTGCAAAACTCGATCAAGGTTGCTTAAGCAATCATCAAAAGAAGTTCCATAAAAAGAGAAATCATCCATGAAAACCTCAAAAATCTTTTCACAAAAGTCAAAGAATATAGCAGTCATACATCTTTGAAAAGTAGCAGGTGCATTGCATAAACAAAAAGGCATATGTCTATAAGCAAAGGTACCGAAAGGGCAAGTAAAAGTAGTATTTTCTTGATCCTCTTGTGACACAGGTATTTGAGAAAAACCAGAATAACCATCTAGAAACAGAAGTGTGTATGTTTTGATAGTCTTTCAGCATTTGATCAATAAATGTAAGAGGATAATGATCTTTCCTAGTAGCTTTGTTTAACTTTCTAAAATCAATAACCATTCTATAATCTGTGACAATTCTTTGCGGAATCAATTCATTTTTATCATATGGAACAACGGTAATACCTCCCTTTTTAGGGACATAATGGACAGGACTTACCCATCTACTATCAGCTATAGGATAAATTGTACCTGCTTCCAGAAGCTTTAATATTACATTTCTTACCACTTCCTTCATTTTTGGATTCAACAGTCGCTGATGATCAACAACTGGTTTAGCATCAGGTTCCATATTAATTTTGTGCTGACATAGAGTGGGACCAATGCCCTTAAGATCATCAAGAGTATATCCAATAGTTGCACGGTGCTTCTTCAGAGTTTTCAATAATTTATTTTCTTCATGCTCTGAAAGGTTAGCATTAATAATAACAGGATATATCTTTTTCTCATCGAGATATGCATATTTCAAAGTATCAGGTAATTGTTTGAGATCAAAAACAGGATCAATCTTGGGTGGTAGAGGATCTCCAAGTGTCTCAACAGGCAAATTGTGTTTCAAAACATGCATTTGCTTAAAGAATATCTCATCTAATTCCTTTCTTTCATTCATGAACATGTCATTTTCATGGTCTAGCAAATATTGTTCTAAAGGATCAGTAGGAGGTACGACAATAGAAGCAAGATCGATTAATTCATCTTTACTAGGTAATTCTTTATCATGGGGTTGTCTACTAAATTTTGAGAAATTAAACTCATGAGACACATCCCCAAAACTTACACTAATAGTTTCTTTCTCACAATCTATTTTAGCATTAACAGTGTTCAAGAAAGGTCTAACAAATTTTATGGGACAAAAATCATCTTGTAGGGAGCCAACAACTAGAAAATCAGTAGGGTATTTAATTTTCCCACACAAGACTTCAACATCTCTAACAATCCCAATTGGTGAGATAGTATCTCTATTAGCAAGCTTAATAGTAACATCAATATCTTCTATTTCAGCAGGTGCAATATCTTTCATAATTTCTTGGTATAAGGTAAAAGGAATTGCACTCACACTAGCACCCAAATCCCATAAACTAGGATAACAATGATCTCCTATTTTAACAGAAACAACAGGCATGCCAATAACAGCTCTATGTTTATCCTTTTCATCGGGTTTAGCAATTCTAGCAGCTTCATCACAGAAATAAATAACATGCCCATCAATATTATCGACCAAGAGATCTTTAAACATAGCAATACTAGGTTCAACTTTAATTTGTTCAGGGGGTGTAGGTGTTCTAGTATAACTCTTATGAACCATAGCTAAAGCTTTAGCATGTTCTTTTATCCTAAGAGGGAAAGGTGGTTTCTCAATATAAGCAGTAGGAATAACAGGATCAACATTATAAATAATAGTTTCCTCTTCAGCTTTAATGGGTTCTACTATTTTTACTTCAATGGGAGGATGATATTTAAACCACTTCTCCTTAGGGAGATCAACATGAGTAGAAAATGATTCACAGAAAGAAGCTACTATCTCAGAGTCAAGTCCATATTTAGTGCTAAATTCACGAAAAGCATCGGTATGCATAAAAGATTTAACACAATCAAAGTTAAGGTTTATACCTGACCCCTTACCTTCGTCGAGCTCCCAGTCTTTAGAGTTGCAATTATTTCTTTCCAAGAGATCCAATTTGAATTCAATAGTTTTCTTCATAAAAGAGCAAGTACAAGAAGTATCGAGCATGGATTGATCATTATGAGAAAGCCGAGCATAAAAATTCTGAATAATAATTTCTCTTGAGAGCTCATGATTGGGGCATGAATATAACATTGACTTAAGCCTCCGCCCAAGCTTGAGAGATACTTTCTCCTTCACGAGGCCAAAAATTATATATATAATTCCGATCACGATTAACCAGATGCATAGGATAAAACTTCTGATGAAATTCCAATTTCAATCGGTTGTAATTCCAAGTCCCAATATCATCGCATAGACTATACCATGTCAATACCTTCTCCTTCAAAGATAAAGGGAAGACCTTCTTCTTGACTTCATCTTCAGGCAAACCTGCAAGCTTAAATAATCCACAAACTTCATCCACATAGATTAGATGCAAATCAGGATGTAGTGTTCCATCTCCTGCATAAGGATTAGCTAGTAGTTTCTCTATCATACCCGAAAGGAATTTCATAATAAATATTTTCAGTAGGTTCAGTAGGTTGAGGGGCAACTCTTTGATCTTCCGGTCGAGGTGAAGATACCCCGACCAAACCCCTCAAAGGATGACTTTCCATAGTGACAAGTGACAATAAATTTCAGCATGTAATATAAATGTTTCCTTACCAAATTCCACTTACCAAAGGCACTTCACTCCCTGGCAACGGCGCCAGAAAAGAGTCTTGATGACCCACAAGTATAGGGGATCTATGGTAGTCCTTTTGATAAGTAAGAGTGTCGAACCCAACGAGCAGCAGAAGGAAATGACAAGCGGTTTTCAGCAAGGTATTCTGTGCAAGCACTGAAATTGTCGGTAACAGATAGTTTTGTGATAAGATAATTCCTAATGGGTAACAAGTAACAAGTGTAACAAAGGTGCAGCAAGGTGGCCCAATCCTTTTTGTAGCAAAGGATAAGCCTGGACGAACTCTTATATAAAGCAAAGCGCTCCCGAGGATACATGGGAATTATTGTCAAGTTAGTTTTCATCATGCTCAGATGATTCGCGTTCGTTAGTTTGATAATTTGATATGTGTGTGGACCGGTGCTTGGGTGTTGTACTTACTTGGACAAGCCTCCCACTTATGATTAACCCCTCTCACAAGCATCCGCAACTACGAAATAAGAATTTAGATAAATCTAACCATAGCATGAAACATCTGGATCCAAATCAGCCCCTTACGAAGCAACGCATAAACTAGGGTTTAAGCTTCTGTCACTCTAGCAACCCATCATCTACTTATTAATTCCCAATGCCTTCCCCTAGGCCCAAATCATGGTGAAGTGTCATGTAGTCGACATTCACATAACACCACTAGAGGAAAGACAACATACATCTCATCAAAATATCGAACGAATACCAAATTCACATGATTACTTATAACAAGACTTCTCCCATGTCCTCAGGAACAAATGAACTACTCACAAAGCATATTCATGTTCCTAATCAGATGGGTATTGAATATCATTAAGGATCTGAACATATGATCTTCCACCAAATAAACCAACTAGCATCAACTACGACGAGTAATCAACACTATTAGCAACCCACAGGTACCAATCTGAGGTTTTGAGACAAATATTGAATACAAGAGATGAACTAGGGTTTGAGAGGAGAGGGTGCTGGTGAATATGTTGATGGATGTTGACCCCCTCTCGATGAGAGGATCGTTGGTGATGACGATGGTTTTGATTTCCCCCTCTCGGAGGGAAGTTTCCCCGGCAGAACAACTCCGCCGGAGCCCTAGATTGCTTCTGCCCAGGTTCCGCCTCGAGACGGCGGCGCTTCATCCCGAAAGCTTCCTTCTGATTTTTTCTAGGTAAAAATCCTTCATATAGCAGAAGATGGACATCAGAGACCTGCCAGGGGGCCCACAAGCCCTAGTGGCGCGTCCAGGGGGTAGGGTGCGCCCCCCAGGCTTGTGGCCACCTGGTGGGTCCCCTCTGGTATTTTCTTCGCCCAATAATTCTTATATATTCCAAAATAATTCTCCGTAAATTTTCAGGACTTTTGGAGTTGTGCAGAATAGGTCTCTCAGATTTGCTCCTTTCCGGTCCAGAATTCCAGCTGCCGGCATTCTCCCTCTTTGTGTAAACCTTGTAAAATAAGAGAGAAAAGGCATAAGTATTGCACCATAATGTGTAATAACAGCCCATGATGCATTAAATATCAACATAAAAGCATGATGCAAAATGGACGTATCACACCTAAACCTGCTGAACAAATTAAAGTAGAACCTAGTGTTGCTATGGTTAATGATCTCCTGGTAGAAAATATTGATGGGCATGTTATTTACTTCTGCGATGAAGCTGCTAGAATTGCTAAACCCGATGAAAAAGATAAACATAGACCTGTTGTTGGCATGCCTGTTGTCTTAGTTAAGATAGGAGATCATTGTTATCATGGTTTATGTGACTTAGGTGCTAGTGTGAGTGCTATTCCTTTTACCTTATACCAAGAAATTATGAATGACATAGCACCCACTGAAATAGAAGACATAGATGTTACTATTAAACTTGCTAATAGAGACACCATCACACCACTTGGGATTGTTAGAGACGTTGAAGTATTGTGTGGGAAAATAAAATACCCTAGTGATTTTCTAGTTCTTGGTTCCCCACAAGACGATTTTTTCCCATTATCTTTTGTAGACCTTTCTTGAACACCATTAATGCTAAAATAGATTGTGAAAAACAAACTATCGGTGTTAGCTTTGGTGATGAGTCTCATGAGTTTAATTTCTCTAAGTTTAGTAGACAACCTCATAAGAAAGAATTACCTAGTAAGGATGAAATAATTGGTCTTGCTTCTATTGCTGTGCCTCCTACTGATCCACTAGAATAATATTTGCTAGATCATGAAAATGATATGCATATGCATGAAAGAAATGAAATAGATAAAATTTTCTTTGAAAAACGACCTCTGCTCAAACACAATTTGCCTGTTGAAACTCTAGGAGGTCCTCCTCCACCTAAAGGTGATCCTGTGTTTGAATTAAAACAATTGCCTGACACTCTGAAATATGCTTATCTCCATGAGAAAAATATATATCATGTTATTATTAGTGCTAACCTTTCAGAACATGAAGAAGAAAGATTATTAAAAATTCTGAAGAAGCACCGTGCCGCCATTGGATATACTCTTGATGATCTTAAGGGCATTAGTCCCACTCTCTGTCAGCACAGGATTAATATGGAACCTGATGCTAAACCCGTTGTTGATCATCAACGATGTTTGAATCCTAAGATGAAAGACGTGGTAAGAACTAAAATATTAAAGCTTCTGGAAGCAGGTATAATCTGTCCCATAGCTGATAGTAGATGGGTAAGTATCATTCATTGTGTCCCTAAGAAGGGAGGTATTACTGTTGTCCCTAATGATAAAAATGAACTTACCCCACAAAGAATTGTTACTGGCTATAGAATGGTAATTGGTTTTAGAAAATTAAATAAAGCAACTAGAAAAGATCATTTCCCTCTGCCTTTTATTGATCAAATGTTGGAAAGATTATCTAAGCACACACACTTTTGCTTCCTTGATGGATATTCTGGTTTTTCTCAAATACCTATTTGACAACCTGATCAAGAGAAAACCACCTTTACTTGCCCTTTTGGAACTTATGCTTATAGACGTATGCCTTTTAGTTTATGCAATGCACCTGCTACCTTTCAAAGATGTATGACTGCTATATTCTCTGATTTCTGTGAAAAGATTGTTGAGGTTTTCATGGATGATTTTTCTGTTTATGGAACTTCTTTTGATGATTGCTTGAGCAACCTTGATCGAGTTTTGCAGAGATGTGAGCAAACTAATCTTGTCTTGAATTGGGAGAATTGCCACTTTATGGTTAATGAAGGTATTGTCTTGGGGCATAAAATATCTGAACGAGGTATTGAAGTGGATAAAGCTAAAGTTGATGCGATTGAGAAAATGCCATGTCCTAAAGATATTAAAGGTATCCATAGTTTCCTTGGTCATGTTGGTTTCTATAGGAGATTTATTAAAGACTTATCTAAAATTTCTAGGCCTCTTACAAATCTTTTACAAAAGGATGTTCCATTTGTTTTTGATGATGATTGTGTAGAAGCCTTTGAACACTTAAGAAAGCCTTAACTTCTGCACCTATTATTCGACCACCTGATTGGAACTTGCCTTTTTGAAATTATGTGTGATGCTAGTGATTATGTTGTTGGTGCTGTTCTAGGACAAAGAGTTGATAAGAAATTGAATGTTATTCATTATGCTAGCAAAACTCTAGACAGTGCGCAAAGAAATTATGCTACTACTGAAAAAGAATTTTTAGCAGTTGTGTTTGCTTGTGACAAATTCAGATCCTATATTGTTGATTCCAAAGTAATTGTTCACACTGATCATGCTGCTATTAAATATCTTATGGAAAAGAAAGATGCTAAACCTAGACTCATTAGGTGGGTTCTTTTGCTGCAAGAATTTGATTTACATATTATTGATAGAAAAGGAGCTGAGAACCTAGTAGCTGATAACTTGTCTAGGTTAGAGAATATTCTTTTGCTGCACTACCTATTGATGATAGCTTTCCTGATGAACAACTAGCTGCAATAAATGTTTCTCATAATACTCTTTGGTATGTTGGCTATGCTAATTATATTGTTGCTAAATACATACCACCTAGTTTCACGTACCAACAAAAGAAAAAATTCTTCTATGATTTAAGACATTACTTTTGGGATGACCCACATCTTTATAAATAAGGAGTATATGGTATTATTAGACGTTGTGTACCTGAGCATGAACAGGAACAAATCCTACGGAAATGTCACTCTGAATCTTATGGAGGGCATCATGCGGGAGATATTACTGCTCACAAGGTATTGCAATGTGGTTTTTATTGGCCTACTCTCTTCAAGGATGCCCGTAAGTTTGCTTTTATCTTGTGATGAATGTCAAAGAATTGGTAATATCGGTAAGCGTCAAGAAATGCCTATGAATTATTCACTTGCTGTTGAACCATTTGATGTTTGGGGTTTTGATTATATGGGACCTTTTCATTCCTCTAATGGGTATACACATATTTTGGTTGTTGTTGATTATGTTACTAAGTGGGTAGAAGCTATTCCAACTAGTAGTGCTGATCATAACACTTCCATTAAAATGCTTAAAGAAGTCATTTTCCCAAGGTTTCGAGTCCCCAGATGTTTAATGACTGATGGTGGTTCACACTTTATTCATGGTGCTTTCCGTAAAATGCTTGCTAAATATGATGTTAACCATAGAATTGCATCACCCTATCATCCTCAATCTAGTGGTCAAGTTGAACTTAGTAATATAGAAATAAAACTATTATTACAAAAAACTGTTAATAGGTCACGAAAGAATTGGTCTAAGAAATTGGATGATGCACTTCGGGCCTACAGAACAGCATATAAAAATCCTATGGGTATGTCTCCCTATAAAATGGTTTATGGAAAAGCTTGTCATTTGCCTCTAGAGTTATAAAATAAAGCTTATTGGGCAAATAAAGAACTCAACTATGATTTCAAACTTGCCAGTGAAAAGACGTTATTTGATATTAGCCCATTAGATGAATGGAGAACCCAAGTTTATCAAAATGCCAAATTATTTAAAGAAAAAGTTAAAAGATGGCATGACAAAAGAATCCAAAAGCGGGAATTCAAAGTTGGAGAATATGTTCTTACGTACAACTCTCATTTTAGATTCTTCGTAGGAAAAACTTCTCTCAAAATGGGATGGACCATATGTTATCGCGGAGGTTTATCGCTCTAGAGCTATCAAGATTAATAATGCCGAAGGTGGTCAATGGGCAAAGAATTAAACACTATATCTCAGGTACGCCTATTAATGTTGAAAGCAATATTATTCAAACCATGACACCAGAGGAACACATAAAAGAAACCTTCCGGAACACTCCAGAATCCTGAAAAAGAGGAGGTACGTGATACGGTAAGTAAATGGACTCCAAAAAACCCGTAAAAATATTTTTGTTAGTTTTGGAATATTACATAAATTATGATAATAAGAAACAACCAGGAAGGCAACCGAAGAGGGCACAAGACACCAGGGCGCGCCTGCCTTGCCTGACGCACCCAGGTGGGTTGTGCCCACCTCGGGAACCTTCCCGACTCCGTTTTCCCCTCGTTTGCGTGTTTCTCAAGACAAAAAATCTTTATATACCCCATGAATGTATTGACCTCCGTATCACGGAGAAATCTTCTGTTCTTCTTTCGTGCTGTTTTTCTGGCAGATCTGAAATTATGTCGTCTCAAGACTCGAAGGGTGAGAGCTATGTTGCTGATTATATTGCAAACCCAAAGGTTTATGGAGATGCGGAACATTATGGTTGGACCACGGAGGAAGAAGAAGACTATGATCTGAAAGGGAAAGAAGAGACAAGCTCAGATGAGGATGAAGCTCCACTGCCCCAACCTGGGGACATGCACATGGAATTCAAGAAGTCAAGTCTACCCAATAAAGGAAAGAAACCTAAGATCCAGTTTATCCCTTTTCATCTTCTGCAGGAAAACAAACAAGAATTATGCAACAAGATATTAACGCTGGAGCAGGAGATTGATGATTTGAGGGAGGAAAATTCAATCCTGAAGCGTAAGCTGAGGAGAAAGGACGCTACTACTACATCACCACCACCATCATCATCTTCCCCACCAAAGGAGACTTGAGTTCATGGTATGTGCACTCCCCTTGGCTTGTGCCAAGCTTGGGGGAGGTGCCCCGGTATCGTATCACCACCACTATCTTTGCCTTTATCTATTTTAGTTTGATATTTACTTATCCTATGATTTTGTTGAATAAAAGTTTATTTTGATCTATTTTCGAGTGCTTGCTTAGTGATCTATCTATCTATGTAATCGTGTGCGAGATATATAATAAAGAGTAGTTTGATTTTTGTTCCTTTACTCTTATGTTTCAATAAAAAGAAAGGAAAATAAATGAAAAAGATCATATGCTACATATCCTAATCTTATGGTAAGTAATGACATCACATAAGGAAAAGTATCAGTGGTAAAATTTATTGGAGATTGACAAACATAGCATTGGTCAATGATGCAATTCATGAAAGAATTAATAAGGGAAGAGAAGATTCACATGCAAATACACTATCTTGGACATCTTTTATGATTGTGAGCCCCCATTAAATATTATATGTCAAAATTATTGACGTTGGACAAGGAAGACAACATAATGATTTATGTTTGTTCATATTCACATAGAAGTTATATTGTCATAGATCCTTCAACATGTGGTGCTTGCTCAATATCTTTGCTAGCCCAAAACTCCGCACTAAGTAGAGATACTACTTGTGCATCCAAAAACCCTTATTAAACCCAAAATCTTATTTTGAGAGTCCACCATACCTACCTATGGATTGAGTAAGATCCTTCAAGTAAGTTGTCATCGGTGCAATAGGGCAATAAAAATTGCTTCTAAATGTGTTGGATCATTTAGTGTAAGAGAAAATTGAGCGTTGTACGACCTTGTGATGGTAAAGTAATAAAAGAGACGGACTGCATAATAAGGGTTGCTATCATAAGGGGAAATACAACGTGACGTTCTTTTGCATTAAGGGATTTGTCATCCGAACAAAAAGTGCATGGCAACCTCTGCTTCCCTCTGCGAAGGGCCTATCTTTTAATTTTATGTATTTACTTTTATGCAAGAGTCAAAGTATTCTTCCCTATTCCTTTTATTTTTCTCTTTTTGCAAGCATCATGTGGTGAGGAAAGATCTAGGCACATATATCCAGCTGGATATGAGTGAGCATGAGTTGTTATTGTTGACATCACCCCTGAGGTGAATACGTTGGGAGGCGAAACTATAAGCCCCTATCTTTCCATGTGTCCGGTTGAAACTTTTTGTTCATGGGTATGTTGTGAGTGTTAGCAATCATAGAAGGTTAATGATGGTTGAGTATGTGGACTTGCCAAAAGGCTCCGATACGTGACCCTTCGTGAAAATATGATGAATTGTAGTTGCAAAGTTGACTGAGAACATAGTTTGTTGGTTTTCAATAAAGTTTATGCTTTATACTTCAATGTTGTGATGAATTGTTACTTGTTCATGAGAAGTTATATGATAAAAGTTGTGTGATAAAGTTTTATGTTAAAGTTTGTTGCTGTTATAATAATAAGCATGATGCTTCTAGGTCCGTATTTTGTTTTTATCGACATCTCTCTCTCTCTCTCTCTAAGCATGTGGGCATGTTTTTCGATTTTGGTTTTTCGCTTGAGGACAAGCGAGGTCTAAGCTTGGGGGAGTTGATACGTCCATTTTGCATCATGTTTTCCTACTTTTATTTATAATGTTTTTATGCATAATAATGCTTTATGGAGTAATTCTAATGCCTTTTCTCTCATAATATGCAAGGTTTACACAAAGAGGGAGAATACCGGCAGCTGGAATTCTGGACCTGAAAAAGCTACGTCAGAGTTACCTATTTTGCACATATCCAAATGAGCTAAAAATTTACGGAGAATTATTTTGGAATAAAAAAAATACTAGAGCAAATAACTACCGAAGGGGGACCACCTGGTGAGCACAAGACACCAGGGCGCGCCCTGGTGGGTTGTGCTCAGCCCGACCCACCTCCGGTGCCCATCTTCTGGTATATAGGTCATTTTGACCTAGAAAATAATCAGGAGGTGACTTTCGGGATGAAGCGCCGCCGTCTCGAGGCGGAACTTGGGCAGAGCACTTTTGCCCTCCAGCGGAGCGATTCCGCCGGGGGAACTTCCCTCCCGGAGGGAGAAATTGAAGCCATTGTCATAACTAACAACCCTCTCATCTTTGGGAGGGAAATATTCAACAGCACCATCTCCTCTCAAACCCTAGTTCATCTCTTGTGTTCAATCTTTGTACCGGATCCTCAGATTGGTACCTGTGGGTGACTAGTAGTGTTGATTACATCTTGTAGTTGATTACTATATGGTTTATTTGGTGGAAGATTATATGTTCAGACCCATTATGCTATTTAATACCCCTCTGATCTTGAGCATGATTATCATTTGTGAGTAGCTACTTTTGTTCTTGAGGTCACGGGAGAAGTCATGTTGCAAGTAATCATGTGAACTTGATATGTGTTCGATATTTTGATGATATGTATGTTGTGATTCCCTTAGTGGTGTCATGTGAACATTGACTACATGGCACTTCACCATATTTGGGCCTAAGGGAATGCATTGTGGAGTAGTTATTAGATGATGGGTTGCTAGAGTGATAGAAGCTTAAACCCTAGTTTATGTGCTACTTCGTACGGGACCGATTTGGATCCAAAAGTTTAATGCTATGGTTAGATTTTATCTTAATACTTTTCTCATAGTTGCGGATGCTTGCGAGGGGGTTATGTTGGGGAACGTAGTAGTAAATAAAAAAAATTCCTACGCATCACCAAGATCAATCTATGGAGAGACTAGCAACAAGAGAGAGAGGAGTGCATCTTCATACCCTTGAAGATCGTGATGCGGAAGCGTTGCAAGAACGCGGTTGGTGGAGTCGTACAGGCAGCGATTCAGATCGCGGTCGATTCTGATCTAAGCGCCGAACAACGGCGCCTCCGCGTTCAACACACGTGCAGCCCGGTGACGTCTCCCGCGCCTTGATCCAGCAAGGACGAGGGAGAGGTTGGGGAAGACAACTCCAGCAGCAGCACGACAACGTGGTGGTGTTGGAGCAGCGTGGTTCTCCAGCAGGGCTTCGCCAAGCACTACGAAAGACGAGGAGGTGGAGAGGTAGGGCTGCGCCAAGAGGGAGAGAGATTCGTGTTCTTGGCAGCCCCAAAACCCCCACTATATATAGGAGGAGGGGAGGGGGGTGCGCCCCCTCTAGGGTTCCCACCCTAGGGGGGGCGGCAGCCCTAGATGGGATGGAGGGGGGCGGCCAAGAGGGGGAGAGAGGGGGGGCGCCCTAGGGTGGGCCTTAGGCCCATCTGCGCCTAGGGTTTCCCCCTTCTCCTCTTTACTGCGCCTTGGGCCTTGGTGGGAGGCGCACCAGCCCACTCAGGGGCTGGTCCCTTCCCACTCTTGGCCCATGCAAGCCTCCGGGGCTGGTGGCCCCACCCGGTGGACCCCCGGAACCCTTTCCGGTGGTCCCGGTACATTACCGGTGATGCCCGAAACACTTCCGGTGACCAAAACCTCACTTCCTATATATTATTCTTTACCTCCGTACCATTCCGGAACTCCTCGTGATGTCCGGGATCTTATCCGGGATTCCAAACAACATTCAGTAACCACGTACAAACTTTCCCTATAACCCTAGCGTCATCGAACCTTAAGTGTGTAGACCCTACGGGTTCGGGAGGCATGTAGACATGACCGAGACATCTCTCCGATCAATAACCAACAGCGGGATCTGGATACCCATGTTGGCTCCCACATGTTCCACGATGATCTCATTGGATGAACCACGATGTCAGGGATTCAATCAATCCCGTACACAATTCCCTTTGTCTACCGGTATGATACTTGCCCGAGATTCGATCGTCGGTATCCCTACACCTTGTTCAATCTCGTTACCGGCAAGTCTCTTTACTCGTTCGTAACACATCATCCCGTGATCAACTCCTTGGTCACATTGAGCTCATTATGATGATGTCCTACCGAGTGGGCCCAGAGATACCTCTCCGTCACACGGAGTGACAAATCCCGGTCTCGATTCGTGCCAACCCAACAGACACTTTCGGAGATACCCGTAGTGTGCCTTTATAGCCACCCAGTTACGTTGTGACGTTTGGCACACCCAAAGCATTCCTACGGTATCCGGGAGTTGCACAATCTCATGGTCTAAGGAAATGATACTTGACATTAGAAAAGCTCTAGCAAACGAACTACACGATCTTGTGCTATGCTTAGGATTGGGTCTTGTCCATCACATCATTCTC
Organism: Thinopyrum elongatum; assembly: GCA_011799875.1. NCBI lineage: Eukaryota > Viridiplantae > Streptophyta > Magnoliopsida > Poales > Poaceae > Thinopyrum > Thinopyrum elongatum. The sequence goes on from CM022298.1 coordinate 649,416,852, forward strand.
CTAATGATGTGATCCCGTTATCAACGACATCTAATGTCCATGGTCAGGAAACCATAACCATCTATTGATCAATGAGCTAGTCAACTAGAGGCTTACTAGGGACATTCTGTGATCTATGTATTCACACATGTATTACGGTATCCGGTTAATACAATTATAGCATGAACAATAGACAATTATCATGAACAAGGAAATATAATAATAACCATTTTATTATTGCCTCTAGGGCATATTTCCAACAGGTTAATCATAAGTAGGAGGTTGTTCAAGTAAGAACATCACCTTAGCACCGGTCCACCACATATCAAATTATCAAAGTAGCGAACACGAATCAAACCAACATGATGAAACTGATATGGTGAAATTCCCGTGTACCCTCAAAAATGCTTTGCTTATCATAAGAGACCGTTTTGGCCTGTCCTTTGCCACAAAAGCAAATTATCTTGCTATCAAACTACCTGTTACCGACTATTTCAGTGCTTGCAAAAAATACCTTACTGAAAACCACTTGTCATTTCCTACTGCTCCTCATTGGGTTCGACACTCTTACTTATCGAAAGGACTACGATTGATCCCCTATACTTGTGGGTCATTAGGGTGGCGACAAGCATAGCGAGCGCCTGCTCCGGCAGGAGGTGAATACCGTCATCCCGGCCATGCCCGAGTACATGCACCGGTCGGACCGCCCGATCAGATGGACCCGAGAGGACCATCCGGCCATCATGCCCACGCTGGGTGGTTACGCCCTCGTCCTTGACCCCACCATAGTCACTGAGAAGTGTACCTGCAAGTTCTCCTGAGTTCTCATCGATGGTGGCAGCAGCATCAACATCCTCTACTGCAACACCATGACCAAGCTCGGCATCGAAGCAAGGCAGCTGGAGCCGATCCGGACGGTGTTCCACGATATTGTGCCGGGTCTCTCCTGCTCCCCCATCGGCTGGATCCGACTCGACGTCCTGTTCGGCACCCGTGACCACTTTCGGCGCGAGCCCATCTGGTTCGAGGTGGTGGACCTATCCAGCCCCTACCACGCGTTGCTGGGCCGACCCGCGCTGGCAAAGTTCATGGCGGTTCCTCACTACGCTTACCTGAAGATGAAGATGTCGGGTCCCAAGGGCCTCTTCACCATTGCCGGCGACTACAAGAAATCCCTGAAGTGCGCCCGTGCTGGCGCCAAGCTAGCCGAGTCGCTCGTCATTGATGAGAAGCGGCACCAGCTCGATCGGATCGTGGCGCTGGCTGGCGAGCAGCCAGCTATGCCGGCTTCGGCCAAGGAGTCGGCTGGCGAAGCTTCATTCTAGTCGTCCAAGGACGCCAAGAAGGTCAAGCTCAACCAGGCCGACCTCAACTGCGGCCAGTACATGGTTGTGGGCACCCGTCTCAGCAGCAAATAGGAAGGCGAGCTCGTCGACTTCCTCCGTGAGAATCAGGATATCTTCGCATGGTCCCCAAAGGACATGCCGGGTGTTCCCAGGAAGTACGCCGAGCACAAACTACATGTCTGCAAGGATGCCAAGCCTGTCCGTCAACCCCTGCGCCGCTTTTCTGAGGAGAAGCGGAGAACCATTGGAGAAGAGGTCACCCGGCTCCTCGCCGCCGGCTTCATCATGGAAGTGTTTCACCCCGAGTGGCTGGCCAACCCAGTCCTCATCCTGAAGAAGAAGAACACCTGGCGCATGTGCATAGACTACACCAGCCTGAACAAGGCCTGCCCCAAGGATCCTTTTACCCTCCCGCGGATAGATCAAGTGATCGACTCCACGACCGGCTGTGAGCTCTTGTCCTTTCTGGACACTTACTCCAGCTACCACCAGATCAAGCTGGACCCGGCCGATGCCCTGAAGACGTCCTTCATCACGCCCTTTGGGGCGTACTGCTACATCACCATGTCGTTTGGCCTAAAGAATGCCAGCGCCACCTTCCAACGCTGCATACAGAAGTGCCTACTATAGCAACTTGGCCGCAACGTGCACGTCTATGTCGACGACATCGTGGTGAAGACCAAGCAGCACCTCACGCTCCTAGACGACCTCAATGAAACCTTCGCCAACCTGCGCCGGTACGAGATCAAGCTCAACCCGGAGAAATGCATATTCGGCGTACCAGCCGGCCAGTTGCTCGGCTTCCTCATCTCGGAGCGCGGAATTGAGGCTAACCCAGAAAAGATCAAGGCCATCGAGCGTATGCGCAAGCCAACCAGGCTCCATGATGTCCAGAAGTTCACTGGCTGCTTGGTCTCTCTCAGCCGGTTTCTCAGCCGGCTAGGCGAGAGGGCCTTGCCCCTGTATCAGCTGATGGAGAAGATGTTGTCGTTCGAGTGGAACGACCAGCCGGACGAAGCTTTCCGGGAGCTCAAACGCATGCTCTCCACCGCACCATGGAGGTCGCCCATCTCGGCGATGGTGTGGACTCGGCGCTGCAGCGGCAGCACCCGGCGCGAGATGAAGGCGGCAATAAGATCCGTCCCCGTGAGCCCCTCGCGCGCCGACATTTCAGCGATCCGGCTGCAGAGATTCAGCACCGCCTGCGGCGGGTTCTTGGGTGATAGCTCGAGTTCATCTTATCGAGCGGCTGCTCATTGACGAAGGGCGGCAGCTTGATGCGGTCCGCACCGACGCTGCACAAGTAGAAGAAAGAATTCTGCCACTTCTTGGCACAGTCCTCCAGGGGCATCTTGGGGAACGGCCCATGTGGCCGGCCCGAGATGGCGGCGGCCCCGCAGTCCGACGTGGCCCCGGGCCCCGGCCCCTGTTGCTTGAGGAAGAAGAGGCGGGCCCACAGGTCTACGTGCCTGCAAGCTGCAGCACGGCATTGCGCCAAGGTGGTGCGGCTGCAGCCCGAAGAAAGAGAGGAAAGCACGGAAGAAGTCACTCGCGGGGAGACCGAACCCGCGCTTGAAGTGGCTCGCGAAGACCACGCGTTCGCCCTCGTGCAGCTGCGGCTCAAACTCGTCGCCCAGCGCGCGCGCAGCCACCTCCGTCGGCGGCGGCAGCCGCCTGGTGTCGCGAAGATACTGAATCTCCTCCTCGTTGGCCTCGGACCCCTCCCAAGATCCCTTCGGCCGCAACATCGATGAAGAGCTTTGGGAGATGGGGGCGCGGTGACAAGAGAAGACCGGCGCGGTCGCTGGTCACCGCTGGCAATGTTTGAGCTCGGCGGCAAGGGCATGCTCACGATTGAAAGAGGAGAAGAGGAGCAAGACGAAGGGAGAGCGAGGGGAGCGTGCGTGAGCATTTCCACCGCCCACTCCCTCTGCTTTATAACCACGGCGACAAGACGTGGGGAAGTGGGATCGGCTGTGCCCCACGATTCCACTTCCCTGCACTGTGCGGGCATGTTTCCCCCCACGACTTAACTACTTGGAGAAGTGCATCCGTCCGCGGCGGCCGCAATAAATCCCCCGCGCGCGGGTCGAGGGAGCGGCGTGGCGGGGCCCAGCCCACTGTTGCGTCCCATCGTGTGTGTGGCCTGCCAGGGCCTCGCGGGCCGCAGTTCACATTGTGGCGACGCCTTGGGCCATGGAAGGTGCGTCCTTTCGCTTCAAGACTCGGCGGACGCCTTGGGTTCCCGCTCATGCCGGGGTGCCGTGATCCGGCTTCCGGAAGCCGGCACACAGTGGGTGTTGCCGGGACCCGGCGGCCGCAAGCTTCATCAACCCAGCCGCCTCCTCAGGGGGGTGAAACTACGAAGGCCCTCCTGCTTGGAGCTGGTGAGCCTTCACAGCTTCGAGGGTTACTGTCGAGGGGGTGGACCCCAGGCAGGCAACGGAACCAGGATCTCTTTCAAAAACATTGGGGCAGGCAAAGCCCCTCAATCTGGCTCGCTCCTAGCCGGCTCCCCAGCGTGAGCCGGCCGGGTGCCACGACCCGGCCAGCCGGCTAGCGCATGCCGGCCGTCCACGAGAAGTCAACCCCAGAGACAAGCAAGCATGGCAACAGTGCCGCCTCCTTTACGCCGGCCCCGGCGGGCGCTGCAGCGGCGCTCCCACGTCCCCGTCTGGGGCGGGCAGTGTCCTGGGGGCATGACCCTGTAGCAAGGTGGTGCTGTCCGTCCCATGACGCCTGGCAAGGCGTGCCACGGTACCCAGCAGCCAGCCGTACCCGTGCGCCGGTGGCCCCGGTACGGCCCGCGGCCGGCGACACCCGTGCCCGATGGACCCGGCAGACCCGGTGGCCCGGTGGCCCCCACTGCCGGCTCCTAGACACTGACACAAGGGCCCCGTGCCCATGTAACTTTACCATTGTAACCCCGGGGGGTTGGTCTATAAGACCCCCCGGTGCCCCTCCATGCAGAGGGGCTCAGCTTAGTCGACTCTAGTAGAACTCACACTCACACACACGGAGAGGGAGCAACCTAGGCACTGGCCTGTCTTCCTTCCTCCGCAGAACAGCTCTAGGAGCAAGCCTGTATCCACCTCATATAAACCACACTCGGCAGGACTAGGGGTGTTATCTATCCGGAGAGCCCCGAACCTGGGTACGTCTTGCATCCCCCGCTCGCTCGTACCAACCTCGCCTCTGGAGCCCACCGGTGCCCTCGTGCATGTTCCTCTCTTTAGCCATCCCATGGCATCTGCCTCGAGCTCACCACGACAAATGCTCACACAATCACCGTTGGTAACGGTGCTTCCTTACCTATCTCTCATATTGGTTCCCACACTCTACCCTCTTTGTCTGAACCTCTCTAATTAAATCATGTCCTCATTGTTCCTCACATAATCAAAAATCTTCTCTTTGTTCGTCAACTCACAACCGACAATTATGTTTCTATTGTGTTTGACCCTTGGGGTTTTTCTGTGAAGACACTTCCTACTCGGATCGATATTCTTTGATGCAATAGCTCCGGACCACTCTACTCCGTATGTCCACCACCACCACCCGAAGCCCACATCATCACCGTCTCCCTTAACATCTGGCATCGTCATTTGGGTCATCCCGGTTATCAGACCATGAAGCGTCTCTACCACCATCAGAATATTCCATCTTCTAGAGTTACACCATCTATATGTCATGCTTGTCAACTTGGACGTCATGTTAGATTGCCCTTTTATCCTTCGACTTCATATACTGTTAAACCTTTTGCTTCACTACATTGTGATCTTTGGACATCTCATATACCCAGCACTTCTGGTTATCTATATTATCTTGTGATACTTGATGATTATACTCATTACTTTTGGACGTTTCCTCTTTGAAAAAAATCAGATGTCTATGTCACGTTTCTTACTTTTCATGCCTATGCGCGCACTCAGTTTTACCAACCCATTGTTGCCATCCAAAGTGACAATGGTCACGAATTAGACAATAGCAAGTTAGACTCTTTCTGTGCTTCCCAAGGTATCACCTTTCATTTTTCTTGTCCCTATACCTCTAAAAAAAGGCAAAGCCGAACGAGCAATTTGCACCACCAACAATGTCATCCGCATACTTCTCATTCAAGCCTCTCTCCCACCATCCTTCTGGGCCGAAGCTCTTCACACTGCCATCTTCCTCACCAATATTCGTCCTACTTCGTCTACCAATTTTCTCACCCCATATACTCTACTCTTAGGTACTACACCACCATACAACAACCTCCGTGTCTTTGGTTGCCTATGTTATCCAAATACTACCTCTACATCCGCTAACAAACTCTCTCCATGTTCCACAAAATGTGTCTTCCTTGGGTATCCATCTCGACACAAAGGTTGTCGGTGTCTTGATCTCACCACCCGTCGTGTCATTATTTCTCGACACGTAGTTTTTGATAATTCCACTTTTCCATATGAACCATCCACATCCCCTACTCCCACCCCGTTGCACTGAAATTTTTGATCCACCCATTATACATACCTCTTCTCCATCTGCATCTGATATGCATGCACCTACTACAACCATACACGCGATGCATGCACCCCATAGCCCCCACTCTCCAACGCTTATGACCCCCCCCCCCTCGACACCACCTACACCACTCACGCCGGCTACCCCTCCTGCCATGCCGGCTACTACCCCTGCCACTCCGGCCACCCCTCCTACCACATCTTCGTCCTCGGCTCCGCCGCCGCCACCTCTTGCACCTCTTCATCACACATGCGCCACTAACGAACGCCTTCCACCACCCATTGATCGCCTCAACCTTTCGGCTCTAGCTTCTTCCCCACTTCCTCATAACTCCCTCATAGCCCTTCGGGACCCCAATTGGCACCAAGCCATGCAGGAGGAGTTCGATGCTCTTACACTAAATAAAACATGGGTCTTGGTTCCTCCACCATCTGGCGCAAATATTGTGAGTGGAAAGTGGATCTTCCATCATAAATATAATGCCGATGGCTCTCTCTCACGTCAGAAAGCTCGTTGGGGTCGTTCGTGGCTTCTCTCAACAACCGGGGTTGATTTCGATGAAACATTTAGCCCTGTCATCAAACCGGCCACTATTCGTATTGTTCTTTCTCTAGCCATCTCACATTCTTGGCCTATCCACCAACTTGATGTGAAAAATGCATTCCTTCATGGTCATCTTGATGAGGTAGCCTATAGCCAGCAACCATATGGTTTCATCGATCCTCATCATCCAACTCACGTTTGTCGTCTCCTCAAATCCTTATATGGGCTCAAACAGGCGCCCCGTGCCTTGTTCTAACGCTTTGCATCCTTTGCTCGTTCCATCGGGTTCACCGAACCAAAATCCGATGCTTCTCTTTCATCTTCCATCAAGGTCCTTCCATGGCCTATCTTCTTCTCTATGTCGATGATATTCTCACCGCATCCTCCTTATCTTCCTTACTACCATCACCAATTCCATGGCTCATGAGTTTGCCATGAAGGACCTTGGTCCCATTCATCACTTTCTCGGTATCTCAGTTACACGTTCGGCTTCTGGTCTCCATCTCTATCAACAGCAATATATCCTTGATATCTTATCTCGTGCTAGGCTGCTAGCATGCGCAACTGCCAGCTAGTTACTACCCCTATTGATACTAACGCCAAACTTCCTTCCTCTACCGGTCCTCCGGTCCCGGATCCCTCTCTCTATCGTAGCCTTGTAGGTGCACTCCAATATGCTACTCTCACTCGCCCAGACATTTCTTACGCTGTCCAGCAAGTCTGTCTTCATATCCATGACCCTCGTGAACCTCACTTTTCTCTCTTAAACGCATCCTTCGCTATCTTAATCGCACCTTTGATCATGGTCTCTCTTTACACAGCACTTCTACACATTCTCTTACCGCCTACTCAGATGTCGATTGCGCTGGATGCCCGGATACACATCGCTCCACTTCAGTATTTTGCATGTATCTTGGAGATAATCTCGTCCCCTGGTCCGCCCGACGGCAGACGACAGTCTCTCGATCTAGCGCAGAGGCTGGGTACAGAGCTATTGCTATGGTCGTTGCAGAATCCTGGTGGGTTCGTTAGTTATTACAGGAGCTTCACAGGCCCATCTCGACTACTACTATCGTATATTGAGAGAACGTAAGTGCGGTATACTTGTCAGCTAACCCGGTACAACATCGTCGCACGAAACATATCGAGTTAGACATTCATTTCGTCTGGGAGAAGGTCGCCCTCGGAGCAGTTCGTGTTCTTCATGTTCCGTCAGCCCTGCAATTTGCGGACATCTTCACCAAGGGTTTACCAACAGCTCTCTTTCGCGGTTTTTGGTCCAGCCTTCAGGTCACTCCCGTTCCCGGCTTATAGGGGTGGAAACGGATCGGATGCGGATCGGCTAGTGCTCTTACCACTTCCGTTTTTATATTTTCAAAACGAATACAAATCCGAATACGGATGTTATCAGATACGGATGTGGCTCGGATATTATTCGAATACGGATACGTATCGGATGTTTTCTTGATTCGGAATGGATACGAATAATATCGACATATTGCTTAAGTAAATTAGTCGATAGCTATGTGACCTGAAATAATCAACTTGTGACATACATTAAGTCAATGATAAATAGGTTTATGAATAAATACTATTGTAATGCATAATAATTTATAAGTTTAATCATATAAAGAGTAAAATTTGACCACTTGTTTGACTTTTATGTTGGATAATTGGAATATTGGGGCTAGAATTTTGAAAATTACCTCCCATAATTTTATTCGGATACAGATATATCCACTTCCATATCCATATTTGTGTAAAATCTCCTACCATTTTTTTGTTTGTTTGTTAAATAAATTCGGATACGGATAATTTCCATTTCCGTTTTGGTTCGGATGCGGATGTTTCGGATACGAATAGGTATTTTCTCGAACACAAATATCGGATATTTTGGATTATCCGCTACCATTTTCCACCCCTACCTGCTTAGACTGCGGGGCGTGTTAGAGACCTACCGTCCGACGGCTCATGATAACCTTGGCATGCAAGTTAAACTCCCACCAAATAGATAGTTTCCTTTATTACAGTCTCATTGTATTTTTACCAAACTCTGTAACTCTCCTGTATATTTATATATAAGAAGGGGCTGATCGGAGGCTGGCATCAAGCCGCCCAGTTTATCAATCGTATAGTGGGCACACCGGTCCGGTAGCACTCATAATTCGGTGGACCGGTGATGGGGAATGGGAGCTTGGAAGCCTCTCGGGAGGACCACGATGATCCAGTCCCGGAGGATCAGAGCGCCCGATGCGCCGACGCAATAGACACGCGCCAGACAGATCCCGCTGTCGGTCGGGCGCAGTCCACCCGTAAGCGGCAGAGTGCAATGCGAACGGCCATTGCCTTCTCCATCCCGCACGGGAAAACACCTCAGTCGACGGATCCGGACTGGTCGGAGTCAGATCCGCTGCCCGCCATGACGGGGAAGGTCGGACGAGAGCTTGTGGGGCGGAGTGGGGTGGCTAGGGTTTGGTCAGGGGAGCGGATTGTTTTTTGGGGTTACGGAGAGCGGATGCGAACGATTATATGTGGAGTCGGGTGGGCCAGCGTGGGTCGAGTCTGATGTGGCGGACGCACCCGGTCGCGCCTGGGCCTCCCAGTTCCACCCCATATTTGGGTTATATATGAGGGGTGTCGGTTAGTCCGGACGTTTGAGGCGTCCGTCTAGGTCGGGTTTTTTGACCGGTCACTGACCGAGCCGTCCAACCAGACATGTGAGAGGGTTTGAGGCGCCCGACTGTAGATGCTATTACCTGGGTATGGAATTCAGTCTTTCTCGTTCGGCCACGCAACGATAGCTGGCGATGGTCTCCGATATAGATTCTTTTGAACAAAATGATTTAAAGTTGATATCTGTTCCGACTGCAACCGGGTGCATGGTCGATGCTGTGTCTTGGTTTTCTGCAAGAAAAAACCGTGGTATATATTTTGTACGTTTTCTGCAAGAAAAAACCGTGGTATATATTTTGTACGTGAGACGTACTTACATCCCTGCATGCATGGGTGTGTGCCGCGAGCGAGCGAGGGAGCGTGCCTGCATGCACGCCGCAGCCGCACTGCCGGGACTGCAGTTGTGTCCAGATCTCATCTACAGTACGTAGTACGCACAGTATGCGGCCTGTAGGCGCGAGCGCACGTACGCCTGCTTGCATTGTGCGTCCATCTCCATCTTTTGCTGGAGCTGTACGTCGCACGTGTACGTACTACACAGTGCATGATTTCTATGTATGTATAACAGCTAGCTCCACTTGTAGCTATCAGCTGCTGACTACCTCTATGGAATCCGCACCCACCCAACGATAGCCCGGCGGTGGTCTCTGATTTTAGAATCGATATAATATAATAGCATGTTCCAGATGGGCGATGTTTTGTCTGAGTTGTGTTGTCTGAAAGGAAATGTCTCTCGATCGTTTTCTTACAAAGCAAGGCACCCTCTCTTTTCGTGCGACATGGGGTGCATGCACAAAGGGAGTGGCAATAGCCTATGCATTTTCACGTGCACGGTGATCGGTCTTGGCGAGCGATATATACAACGTAGGTCGGCCTAGCTTCGTCCCAAAGCCACCGGCTGCCACTTTAGTGACAGATTTGATGTTGTTTTCTCGCAAAAAAGAAATTTTGATGCTGGCGTTGACAATTTATCCTCAGAATACTGTGACAGATTTGATTTGATGTTATTTATTGGCGCCACATGCGAGGTGCACGTACGCTACGCACGTCACGTACGTGGACCAGCTAGCAGCAAGCTGGTGCACTAGCGCGCGCGCGGCCGGACTTTGGAGGCCGCAAGCAGTTAAGACGGACGGATGTTGCGGCTCGTAGCTAGTACGAGGCCGTAACACGTAGTAGGACGTAGTAGTAGTAGTGGAGACGTACTACGTAGCAGTGTACCACGTTTTTCCTTTTCTTTTTTCTGCATCTTAGCAGTGTACGTACGTGCCACGTAATGACGTTAGTAAGAGCATCTACACACGGACCTTTCAAACCCGCCTCATACGTCCGGTCGGGCCGCCCAGTCACTGACCGGTCATGCTTTTTCGACCCAGACAGACGCCTCACACGAGTCTTAAACGCCCGGGCTTACCGGCACCCCCATATCCAGCCAAATATGGGGTGGATATGGAGGCGTCCGGGCACGCTCGTCACGTCGGACTGACGTAGGGGTCCGAGCCGAAAACTCCCTTAAACCCGGCGGTGCGAAGCTCTTCTCCTCCGTCGGACCGGTGGCGCCATGTGGCGCAGCTCCGGCGGGCCGCGTAGTGCATTGTCCGGCTATTTAAGTCGACCGGCGGCACCGAAACCGTACCATCCATTCATATTTTTCTCCTCCTGTCCGCCGCCACCGCCATTTTTCACGCCACCTGTCCGCCTAGTAGCCATGCCCCCACATCGCCGGGTGAGGAGCGAGCCATTTCTGACGCTGGAGTGTCGACTCGAGCTCCTTGAGCAGATCCAGGCAAGGCGCGAAGCCCGGATCGCCGCGGGGCTACCTCCGGATCCAGTGGATCCGGAGGAGGAGTTGGAGGAGGAGGACGACGACGAGGAGGAGGAGGAGGAGGAGGACGACGACGACGAAGAGGAGGAGGAGGGGGATGAGCTGGAGGAGGAGGATGTGGGGGACGCTGGCGATGGGGATCTGCAGGCGAAGTAGCAGGCCATCCTCGATTTCCTCCGGTCAGAGTCGGCTGCGGAGGCAAGACGCCGTCACCGGCAGGAGATGGAGACACAAGAGGCCGCGGAGGAGACGGAGATGTTCGCCTACGCGGATGAGGTCGAGCAGGAGGAGGATGAGCCGGAGCCCTCCTACCCGCTCGTCCAGCCGGCGCCCGGCACCGTCGTCGTGGACATCTTCGACGACGAAGAGTAGCTAGAGTAGTACGTAGGATTTTTTTTGTATGATTTGTATGGATCTAGATGATAAAATATGAGAGAGACGGATGCAAAGTGGCTAATTTGAAACGTGACCGGTCAGTGTCCAGAACCAGACGCGTCCACGGGCATTTGAGGGGCCGAATTTGCAAAGTACGGTAGTAGATGCTCTAATATCCTCGTGCTACTTCCGCAGCCTTTGGCGTGGGTAGGGTTGCAGTGGGCGCGCCCCTGTGGGCGTGAGCCGGGCACGGTGTGCGTATTTCTATGTGGCCATCCCATCCAGCGTAGTCCTCCGGGAACTCCCGCCCGGACCGGAGCACCCAATGAAGAACTGCCGGCCCGTGCGCTCCATGCACCCGTGCTGGCGGCGACCGCGCGCGGGCAGCGGAGAGAAACGCGCGGCTGGCATCCCGGGCGACGAGGCGGAGGCCGGGCGTTGGCGTGCCTGACCGTCACGGGTGCGCGCATCGACGGTGTCCCCGCTCGTGCTGCGCGCGTGCGCGCTTGGGATCTGGTGCCGCGGCGTGGTCGATTGTGTCGCGTTGCGTGCTCGGATCGCCACCGCTTCTCGCTGGCTGCGTCGGTGCCGCCGGCCGGTGCCTATAGTTTTCCAAAAGAGTAAAATGCTTCATAAGTCCTATAACTATTCGAGGTGTGTCAAGTTAGTCCTAAAACTTCAAAAGTGTAGATTCAGGTCCTAAAAGTTTATAAGTTATTCATCACAGGTCCTACACAGGGCAGACCGGGTCTGACTTGCTTATGTGGCAAGTTGACCATCGCCACGTCGGCGCGCGCGCCACGTCAGCAGCACTGTTCATCGCTGTTCACAACACTGTACATACATATTGAGTTTTCCTAAATTTTTTTAAAAGATCATTTTCTACAAAAAATTGCATGAATGCACTGTTTATGTACTGTTCATAATTCCAGATTTTTTATTTTCGGGTTTTTCGTGGAATATTTTTTGTAGAAACTGAAATTTCATTTTTTGGGGGAAATTTCTGATTATGAACAGTGTTTTGGGAAATTTCAGATTCCCCAAAAATGAAATTTTCAGAGTTCTTGGAAATTTCCAAGTATGAACAGTGCGTAACCGCGTATTTTTAATGAATTTTCCAGACTTTTCATGGAATTTTTTTCCCAGAAAATGAATTTTTCAGAGTTTCTAGGAAATTTCAGATTATGAACAGTGTTTTTAGAAATTTCAGATTCCCCAAAAATGAATTTTTCATCATTTTTTGGAATTTCCTAGATATGAACAGTGCGTAACAACGTATTTTTAATGAATTTTCCAGACTTTTCGGAGATTTTTTCCCAGAAAATGAACTTTTTCAGAGTTTTTGGGAAATTCCAGATATGAACAGTGCGTAACAGTGCATTCGTGTAATTTTTTGTAGAAAATGAATTAAAAAAATTAGGAAAACTCGATATGTATGGACAGTGTTGTGAACAGTCGATAACAGTGCCGCTGACGTGGTGCGCGCGCCGACGTGGCGATGGTCAACTTGCCACATAAGCAAGCCAGACCCGGTCTGGCCTGCGTAGGACCTGTGATGAACAACTTATAAACTTTTAGGACCTGAATCTGCACTTTTTAAGTTTTAGGACTAACTTGACACACCTCGAATAGTTATAGGACTTATGATGCATTTTACTCTTTCCAAAACCCACGCGTTCGCACGGGGAGACGGGGTGACTCTTTTGCTTCCAAGCTACTATGTCTATTGCCTTTAATTAAAAATTCTCTCTCCAAATAATAGTTGTATGTCGAAACAAGTACATCGTCGTACGTGTCGCCCGGATCTGATGAGCAAGATAAAGAAAAGGGTAAGGGCATGTCTGACCCTTAAATCGGACACCGCATTCGTCCATAGATTGATCCGGACCAATACGTGGATATTAATGTGGAAGTCGGCAATTCAACTGTGTCCACATATATTTCAAACCGGATTTCATCAAACCAGACGATTTACATAAAAACCGGATGATTTTCATCTAAATCGGAGCACATCCATTACATTTTCAATATATTTTATTAAAAAAAGCGACCAGACAAACCTACTTTAAATCTACGGCACGGGGCTGTCCTCCAAGTCCTTGTTGTTTCCCTCCGGCGTTGGCCATGTCCATGTTCGACAGGAATGAGACCTGTGAAGTGAAGGTGTGATCACCGGCGTGCAAGAGTAGGACATGCAACACGGACCGGCCCACTTGGGACTCGAGGCCTCGCCACCTTCCATGTACTACTCATCATAGTCTGTGACCTGTCCGTCGCCGGTGGACGTGAGATCGACGATGGACGTGGACGGGGCGGCATGCTCGTCGTTGGTGGCGCTAAGGGCACGCAGCTGCCGGCATTCTCATCCGCAATTGTCTGTGTCGCAACTGCGTTGTGAGCGGCGTGAGTGGGCGCGGCCTCGCAGAGCGCCCACAGCTTGGCGACAAAGTTGGGGTTCTCCGCCGCCACGGCCTCGTAGCTCGCGCTCTCAGCATATATTTGGCCCTCCGCCAGCTGGTGCTGCTCGAGGAGGGAGAGGTTGTACCGCTGCTCCTCTTGCGCTTGCCCGAAGACTGACAATGGCGGCGACGCCGGCTACTCTTCCACCATAGCGTCATTAAAGTGCTCCTACGCCTACTCCATAGTCAAGCAGGAATGGACCGGCGCACACTCTAGCACTGAGTCATCTTTGGACCCGTCTCTATCGTCGGGTCATCGTCAGAGACCTCCGAGGAGCTGGCCGGCATGTCGTCCTCTATCCGCCTGGCACGACGGCTCTACCAGCTGGCAGCAAGGGTGGCCAATTCATGCCTTTGTTCTGTCCAGAGGCTCTTCCACAACGCGTTACCGCTCACGATCATGGCGGATATAGTGCACGGGAAGAGGATGTGGAGCGGACGTGTTGTGGTGCGGTTTATGCCGGGAGTGGCCTCATTCAAATAGCGGGTGCCAGTGACGCCAAGCCGCAGGGTGTGTCAATGCGGGCCTCGGAGTTGGTTTCTCGGCCGGCATGCCTGTTTAATGCGGGTAGGCGGACGAACGAGCTGCCCATTTGAATGCGGTAGTATCCGTCTTGTCCTGTCCCGCACACGTCGCTCAAGCATTGAACAGGCGTGGAGACCAGGGCGCGGCGGGGGCGGGGCTCTTGGCCGGTGCCCCTGTGTTGGGGAACGTAGAATTTCAAAAAAAAAAATCCTACGATCACGCAAGATCTATCTAGGAGAAGCATAGCAACGAGCGGGGAGAGTGTGTCCACGTACCCTCGTAGACCGAAAGCGGAAGCGTTTAGTAACGCGGTTGATGTAGTCGAACATCTTCACGATCCAACCGATCCAAGTACCGAACGCACGGCACCTCCGCGATCTGCACACGTTCAGCTCGGTGACGTCCCTCGAACTCTTGATCTAGTTGAGGCCGAGGGAGAGTTTCGTCAGCACGACGGTGTGGTGACGGTGATGATGAAGTTACCGACACAGGGCTTCGCCTAAGCACTACAACAATATGACCGAGGTGGAAATCTGTGGAGGGGGGCACCGCACACGGTTAAACAATCAACTTGTGTGTCTATGGGGTGCTTCCCTCCTCCGTATATAAAGGAGTGGAGGAGGGGAGAGCCGGCCCTCTATGGCGCGCCCAAGGGGGGGAGTCCTACTCCCAGTAGGAGTAGGTTTCCCCCCTTCCCTAGTTGGAGTAGGAGAAGAAGGAAGAGGGAGAGAGGGAGAAGGAAAGGGGGGCCGGCCCCCCACCCCAATTTGGATTGGGCTTGGGGGGGAGGGGCGCCCTCCACCTGGCTGCCTCCTCCTCTCTTCAACTAAGGCCCATGAAGGCCCATTAACCCCCCGGGGGGTTCCGATAACCCCCCGGTACTCCGGAAAATGCCCGAACCTATCTGAAACCTTTCCGGTGTCCAAACATAGCCTTCCAATATATCAATCTTTATGTCTCGACCATTTCGAGACACCTCGTCATGTCCGTGATCACATCCGGGACTCCGAACTACCTTCGGTACATCAAAACACATAAACTCATAATACCGATCGTCATCGTACATTAAGCGTGCGGACCCTACGGGTTCGAGAACTATGTAGACATGACCGAGACACATCTCTGGTCAATAACCAATAGCGGAACCTGGATGCTCATATTGGCTCCTACATATTCTACGAAGATCTTTATCGGTCAAACCGCATAACAACATACGTTGTTCCCTTTGTCATTGGTATGTTACTTGCCTGAGATTCGATCGTCGGTATCATCATACCTAGTTCAATCTCGTTACCGGCAAGTCTCTTTACTCGTTCCGTAATGCATCATCCCGCAACTAACTCATTAGTCACATTGCTTGCAAGGCTTCATATGATGTGCATTACCGAGAGGGCCCAGAGATACCTCTTCGACAATCAGAGTGACAAATCCTAATCTCGATCTATGCCAACTCAACAAACACCATCGAAGACACCTGTAGAGCATCTTTATAATCACCCAGTTGCGTTGTGACGTTTGATAGCACACAAGGTGTTCCTCCGGTATTCGGGAGTTGCATAATCTCATAGTCAGAGGAACATGTATAAGTCATGAAGAAAGCAATAGCAACAAACTAAACGATCATCGTGCTAAGCTAACAGATGGGTCTAGTCAATCACATCATTCTCTAATGATGTGATCCCGTTCATCAAATGACAACTCATGTCTATGGCTAGGAAACTCAACCATCTTTGATTAACGAGCTAGTCAAGTAGAGGCATACTAGTGACACTCTGTTTGTCTATGTATTCACACATGTATTAAGTTTTCGGTTAATACAATTCTAGCATGAATAATAAACATTTATCATGATATAAGGAAATATAAATAACAACTTTATTATTGCCTCTAGGGCATATTTTCTTCAGTCTCCCACTTGCACTAGAGTCAATAATCTAGTTCACATCGCCATGTGATTTAACACCAATAGTTCACATCACCATGTGATTAACACCCATAGTTCACATCGCTTATGTGACCAACACTCAAAGGATTTACTAGAGTCAATAATCTAGTTCACATCGCCATGTGATTAACACCAATAGTTCACATCACCATGTGATTAACACCCATAGTTCACATCGCTTATGTGACCAACACTCAAAGGGTTTACTAGAGTCAATAATCTAGTTCACATCGCCATGTGATTAACACCCAAAGAGTACTAAGGTGTGATCAAGTTTTGCTTGTGAGAGAAGTTTAGTCAACGGGTCTGCCACATTCAGATCCTTATGTATTTTGCAAATTTCTATGTCTACAATGCTCTGCACGGAGCTACTCTAGCTAATTGCTCCCACTTTCAATATGTATCCAGATTGAGACTTAGAGTCATCTGGATCGGTGTAAAAGCTTGCATCAACGTAACCTTTTACGATGAACTCTTTTATCACCTCCATAACCGAGAAATATTTCCTTAGTCCTCTTAGGTAACTAAGGATAACTTTGACCGCTATCCAGTGATCTATCCCTGGATCACTATCGTACCTCCTTGCTAAACTTATAGCAAGGCACACAACTGGTCTGGTACATAGCATGGCGTACTTTATAGAACCTATGACTGAGGCATAGGGAATGACTTTCATTCTCTTTCTATCTTCTGCCGGGGTCGGGTTTTTAGTCTTACTCAATTTTACACCTTGTAACACAGGCAAGAACTCCTTCTTTGACTGATCCATTTTGAACTTCTTCAAAATCTTGTCAAGGTATGTGCTTTGTGAAAGTCCTATTAAGCGTCTCGATCTATCCCTATAGATCTTGATGCTCAATACTTAAGCAGCTTCACCGAGGTCCTTTTTATTGAAAAATTCTTATTCAAGTATCCTTTTATGCTATCCAGAAATTCTATATCATTTCCAATCAACAATATGTCATCCACATATAATATCAGAAATGCTACAGAGCTCCCACTCACTTTCTTGTAAATACAGACTTCACCGTAAGTCTGTATAAAACCATATGCTTTGATCACTTCATCAAAGCGTATATTCCAACTCCGAGATGTTTGCACCAGTCCATAGATGGATCGCTGGAGCTTGCACATTTTGTTAGCACCTTTAGGATTGACAAAACCTTCTGGTTGCATCATATACAACTTCTTCTTTAAAAATTCCATTAAGGAATGTAGTTTTGACATCCATTTGCCAGATTTCATAAAATGCGGCAATTGTTAACATGATTCGGACAGACTTTAAGCATCGATACGAGTGAGAAAATCTCATCGTAGTCAACACCTTGAACTTGTCAAAAAACTTTTGCGATAATTCGAGCTTTGTAGATAGTAACACTACTATCAGCGTCTATCTTCCTCTTGAAGATCCATTTTTTCTCAATGGCTCGCTGATCATCGGGCAAGTCAGTCAAAGTCCATACTTTGTTCTCATACATGGATCCTATCTCAGATTTCATGGCCTCAAGCCATTTATCGGAATCTGGGCTCATCATCGCTTCCTCATAGTTCGTAGGTTCGTCATGGTCTAGTAACATGATTTCCAGATCAGGATTACCGTACCACTCTGGTGCGGAACATACTCTGGTTGACCTACGAGGTTCTGTAGTAACTTGATCTGAAGTTTCATGATCATCATCATTAGTTTCCTCACTAATTGGTGTAGGAATCACTGAAACTGATTTCTGTGATAAACTACTTTCCAATTCGGGAGAAGGTACAATTACCTCATCAAGTTCTACTTTCCTCCCACTCACTTCTTTCGAGAGAAACTCCTTCTCTAGAAAGGATCCATTCTTAGCAACGAATATCTTGCCTTCGGATCTGTGATAGAAGGTGTACCCAACAGTCTCCTTTGGGTATCCTATGAAGAAGCATTTCTCCGATTTGGGTTTGAGCTTATCAGGTTGAAACTTTTCACATAAGCATTGCAACCCCAAACTTTAAGAAACGACAGCTTAGGTTTCTTGCCAAACCACAGTTCATATGGTGTCGTCTCAACGGATTTAGATGGTGCCCTATTTAACGTGAATGCAGTTGTCTCTAATGCATAACCCCAAAACGATAGTGGTAAATCGGTAAGAGACATCATAGATTGCACTATATCCAATAAAGTACGGTTATGACGTTCGGACACACCATTATGATGTGGTGTTCCAGGTGGCATGAGTTTGTGAAACTATTCCACATTGTTTTAATTGAAGGCCAAACTCGTAACTCAAATATTCGCCTCTGCAATCAGATCATAGAAACTTTATTTTCTTATTACGATGATTCTCTACTTCACTCTGAAATTCTTTGAACTTTTCAAATGTTTCAGACTTATGTTTCATCAAGTAGATATACCCATATCTGCTCAAATCATCTGTGAAAGTCAGAAAATAACGATACCCGCCGCGAGCCTCAATATTCATCGGACCGCATACATCGGTATGTATTATTTCCAATAAATCTGTTGCTCGCTCCATTGTTCCGGAGAATGGAGTTTTAGTCATCTTGCCCATGAGGCATGGTTCACAAGTACCAAGTGATTCATAATCAAGTGATTCCAAAAGTCCATCAGTATGGAGTTTCTTCATGCGCTTTACACCAATATGACCCAAACGGCAGTGCCACAAATAAGTTGCACTATCATTATCAACTCTGCATCTTTTGGTTTCAATATTATGAATATGTGTATCACTACTATCGAGATTCAACAAAAATAGACCACTTTTCAAGGGTGCATGACCATAAAAGATATTACTCATATAAATAGAACAACCATTATTCTCAGATTTAAATGAATAACCGTCTCGCATCAAACAAGATCCAGATATAATGTTCATGCTTAACGCTGGCACCAAATAATAATTATTCAGGTCTAAAACTAATCCCGAAGGTAGATGTAGAGGTAGCGTGTCGACGGCGATCACATCGACTTTGGAACCATTTCCCACACGCATCGTCACCTCGTCCTTAGCCAATCTTCGCTTAATCCGTAGTCCCTGTTTCGAGTTGCAAATATTAGCAACAGAACCAGTATCAAATACCCAGGCACTACTGCGAGCATTAGTAAGGTACACATCAATAACATGTATATCACATATACCTTTGTTCACTTTGCCATCCTTCTTATCCGCCAAATACTTGGGGCAGTTCCGCTTCCAGTGACCAGTCTCTTTGCAGTAGAAGCACTCAGTTTCAGGCTTAGGTCCAGACTTGGGCTTCTTCGCGGGAGTAGCAACTTGCTTGCTATTCTTCTTGAAGTTCCCCTTCTTCCCTTTGCCCTTTTCTTGAAACTAGTGGTCTTGTTAACCATCAACACTTGATGCTCTTTCTTGATTTTTACATTCGTTGATTTCAGCATCACGAAGAGCTCGGGAATCGTTTTTGTCATCCCTTGCATATTATAGTTCATCACGAAGTTCCAGTAACTTGGTGATAGTGACTAGAGAATTCTGTCAATTACTATCTTATCTGGAAGATTAACTCCCACTTGATTCAAGCAACTGTAGTACTCAGACATTCTGAGCACATGCTCACTGGTTGAGCTATTCTCCTCCATCTTGTAGGCGAAGTACTTGTCAGAGGTCTCATACCTCTCGACACGGGCATGAGTCTAAAATACCAATTTCATCTCTTTGGAACATCTCATATGCTCCGTGGCGTTCAAAACGTTTTGAAGTCCCGATTCTAAGCTATAAAGCATGGTGCACTAAACTATCAAGTAGTCATCATATCAAGCTTGCCAAACGTTCATAACGTCTGCATCTGCTCCTGCAATAGGTCTGTCATTTAGCGGTGCATCAAGAACATAATTCTTCTGTGCAGTAATGAGGATAATCCTCAGATCATGGAACCAGTCCGCATCATTGCTACTATCATCTTTCAACTTAGTTTTCTCCAGGAACATATAAAAAAAACAGGGGAGCTATACGCGAGCTATTGATCTACAACATAATTTGCAAATACTACCAGGACTAAGTTCATGATAAATTAAAGTTCAATTTAATCATATTACTTAAGAACTCCCACTTAGATAGACATCCCTCTAATCATCTAAGTGATCATGTGATCCAAATCAACTAAACCATGTCCGATCATCACGTGAGATGGAGTAGTTTTCAATGGTGAACATCACTATGTTGATCATATCTACTATATGATTCACGTTCGACCTTTCGGTCTCAGTGTTCCGAGGCCATATCTGCATATGCTAGGCTCGTCAAGTTTAACCCGAGTATTCTGCGTGTGCAAAACTGGCTTGCACCCGTTGTATGTGAATGTAGAGCTTATCACACCCGATCATCACGTGGTGTCTCGGCACGACGAACTGTAGCAACGGTGCATACTCAGGGATAACACTTGTACCTTGAAATTTAGTGAGAGATCATCTTATAATGCTACCGCCGTACTAAGCAAAATAAGATGCATAATAGGATTAACATCACATGCAATTCAATATGTAACATGATATGGCCATCATCATCTTGTGCTCTTGACCTTCATCATCGAAACACCGTCATGATCTTCATCGTCACCGGCGCCCCAGCTTGATCTCCATCGTCACCGGCGCCCCAGCATGATCTCCATCGTAGCATCGTTGTCGTCTCGCCAACTTATTGCTTCTACGACTATCGCTACCGCTTAGTGATAAAGTAAAGCAATTACATGGCGATTGCATTGCATACAATAAAGCGACAAACATATGGCTCCTGCCGGTTGCCGATAACTCTGTTACAAAACATGATCATCTCATACAATAAATTATATCACATCATGTCTTGACCATATCACATCACAGCAAGCCCAGCAAAAACAAGTTAGACGTCCTCTACTTTGTTGTTGCAAGTTTTACGTGGCTGCTACAGGCTGAGCAAGAACCGTTCTTACCTACGCATCAAAACCACAACGATTTTTCGTCAAGTGTGCTGTTTTAACCTTCAACAAGGACCGGGCGTAGTCACACTCGATTCAACTAAAGTTGGAGAAACTGACACCCACTAGCCACCTGTGTGCGAAGCACGTCGGTAGAACCAGTCTCGCGTAAGCGTACGTGTAATGTCGGTCTGAGCTGCTTCATCCAACAGTACCGCAAAATTAAAGTATGACATACTGGTAAGCAGTATGACTATTATCGCCCACAACTCTTTGTGTTCTACTCGTGCATATAACATCTACGCATAAACCTGGCTCTGATACCACTGTTGGGGAACGTAGAATTTAAAAAAAAAATCCTACGATCACGCAAGATCTATCTATGAGAAGCATAGCAACGAGCGGGGAGAGTGTGTCCACGTACCCTCGTAGACCGAAAGCGGAAGCGTTTAGTAACGCGGTTGATGTAGTCAAACGTCTTCACGATCCAACTGATCCAAGTACCGAACGCACGGCACCTCCGCGATCTGCACACGTTCAGCTCGGTGACGTCCCTCGAACTCTTGATCCAGTTGAGGCCGAGGGAGAGTTTCGTCAGCACGACGGCGTGGTGACGGTGATGATGAAGTTACCGACGCAGGGCTTCGCCTAAGCACTACGACAATATGACCGAGGTTAAATCTGTGGAGGGGGGCACTGCACACGGTTAAACAATCAACTTGTGTGTCTATGGGGTGCCCCCCTCCTCCGTATATAAAGGAGTGGAGGAGGGGAGGGCCGGCCCTCTATGGCGCGCCCAAGGGGGGGAGTCCTACTCCCAGTAGGAGTAGGTTTCCCCCCTTCCCTAGTTGGAGTAGGAGAAGAAGGAAGAGGAAGAGAGGGAGAAGGAAAGGGGGGGCCGGCCCCCCTACCCCAATTCAGATTGGGCTTGGGGGGGCATGCCCTCCACCTGTCTGCCTCCTCCTCTCTTCCACTAAGGCCCATGAAGGCCCATTAACCCCCCGGGGGGTTCCGATAACCCCCCGGTACTCCGAAAAATGCCCGAACCTATCCGAAACCTCTCCGGTGTCCAAACATAACCTTCCAATATATCAATCTTTATGTCTCGACCATTTCGAGACTCCTCGTCATGTCCGTGATCATATCCGGGACTGCGAACTACCTTCGGTACATCAAAACACATAAACTCATAATACCGATCGTCATCGAACGTTAAGCGTGCGGACCCTACGGGTTCGAGAACTATGTAGACATGACCGAGACACATCTCCGATCAATAACCAATAGCGGAACCTGGATGCTCATATTGGCTCCTACATATTCTACGAAGATCTTTATCGGTCAAACCGCATAACAACATACGTTGTTCCCTTTGTCATTGGTATGTTACTTGCCTGAGATTCGATCGTCGGTATCATCATACCTAGTTCAATCTCGTTACCGGCAAGTCTCTTTACTTGTTCCGTAATGCATCATCCCGTAACTAACTCATTAGTCACATTGCTTGCAAGGCTTCATATGATGTGCATTACCGAGAGGGCCCAGAGATACCTCTCTGACAATCGGAGTGACAAATCCTAATCTCGATCTATGCCAACTCAACAAACACCATCGGAGACACCTGTAGAGCATCTTTATAATCACCCAGTTACGTTGTGACATTTGATAGCACACAAGGTGTTCCTCCGGTATTCGGGAGTTGCATAATCTCATAGTCAGAGGAACATGTATAAGTCATGAAGAAAGCAATAGCAACAAACTAAACGATCATCGTGCTAAGCTAACGGATGGGTCTAGTCAATCACATCATTCTCTAATGATATGATCCCGTTCATCAAATGACAACTCATGTCTATGGCTAGGAAACTTAACCATCTTTGATTGACGAGCTAGTCAAGTAGAGGCATACTAGTGACACTCTGTTTGTCTATGTATTCACACATGTATTAAGTTTCCAGTTAATACAATTCTAGCATGAATAATAAACATTTATCATGATATAAGAAAATATAAATAACAACTTTATTATTGCCTCTAGGGCATATTTCCTTCACCCTGTTCAATGTCGAAGCGATGTGAGAGGTCGCGTCCGCTCTGGGCCGGCACGAACGCGGCACTGACACTCTCGAGTGACATGAATGTGCGCATACCACTTCGGGTGGGTAAGGGCACACAACATGGGAAAGGGTTTTGGGTGGGTACGGGGGGTCGGACGCGTGTATGGCAGAGGTCCAGACGCCCGCAAAATCCCCCTAATTTGCAGGAAAAAGGACGTCCGGACCGCTACGCAGACGGGTGAGGTTCCGCGTTGGATGACAAGACACGTTCGTAGAGCCTGATCCGTACGGATGCGGACGGTTTGAGGGACACATCAAAGGTCCGTGGACATGTCTAGACGTGTCTGCCATCCAACCTGGTGCATCAAATGTCCATCATATGTCCAATGGAGAGAGGAGAGGAAGAGAAGGAGAGAAAAACATAGGTTTGTGGTGAGGTTTAAGGCTTGTCCATAGTGTATTCGGACTCCCCCAATCCACTTCTATGTTTGGTACCGGTTTTGGGGATTTCGAACATTTGTGTGTCTAGGGATGTTTAATGTACCCGTTGAATCGCAAAAGGTGTATGAACATTTAGAAGCGATTTGGTGTGTCCCGTTGGAGATACCCTAACAACATACATCAAGAGAAGGAGCAGCAGGCTGCTGGCACGGGTCATGCGGAGCACCGGAAAAGCTAAATGTTGCAGATCGCCAAAAGGTGGTACCAAGCTGCAAACCATGGTGGTAATCAAGATCATGCTGAAACCACACTACGGTAATTCTGCTACATGTTGTTTGGTCAATCCTAAATACCACCTATTTTGGTCAATCCTAAATCCTACCGGTCATGCATATATATATGCTCTTTTCAGCCTGGTGAAATGGCAATACACTTGTGTTAGACTAAAAACTTAAGTGCAACTAGAGAATTAGTAAATCATTTCTTGGAACATGACATATGCCTAGAGTTCGAAATTCAGAATGATGTTTGCTTAGAAAACAAGTTTATTTCTCTGTAGTATATATAGTTTTCTAGTGTTCTGAAATATAAGGGGGTATGTCAAGTTCCCAAATGGCATTCCTGCTGAATGCTGATGATAGATCTTGTGCTTGTTGTCTAACAAGATTGCATTCCTGCCCAATAGGTTCCACTCCTAGGTGGAGCGATGTGCGTGCGCACATGGCACTTCTTTGTACAATTCAGAGTCTCTTCAGGTAAGCTATTGACCTGAAGGGAAAACAGTTGCATCTCCTAGTATGTTGTTTGCTACTGATTGATACATTACCACCTGCTTGTCCCAAAAAGTTGGTAGTTGTCCTCACGTGTCAACTGTCATTGTGTGCCTGGTCCACCCTAAATATTTAACTTGATCACAACGCACTTGGTACTTACATGGCTAGACACTGCTAACCAGTTCCGGCAGTTATGTTCTGAAGTCCTCGTGCTTCTCCTTTGTTCTGACGTTCTCTTTGGAATTTAGCATTGTCAGATGTACTCTGTGTCTTGTGTCTGGGTTCGCAAATTTATGCCACTTGTGGTGTTCATTTGTGTTCCGGCAGTTATGTTCTCTTCTGAAGCAAATGGTGTACAATCTGGTTGCCTGTAGCCTAAACCAAAGTTATATTATTTTCAGATGATTTCAATTGTGTTGGTAGCCTGAATAACTTGCTATCGTGTTTGCCTGCAGCCTGCAGTTTGTGAACTAGATATATCCGTATCTAGATAAATTCAAGTCAACTAATTTGGAACGGAGGGAGTACTATATTACTTTCAACGATTTCACTAGTGGCATTTTTTTTAGTCCAAGCATTTCTTATTTTTTTTTTGAGGTAATGCATTTCTTATGTGGGATCTGGCTTACCCACGTAACTTTCAGTGGGCTGTTGGCTATTAGCCTATTACCCACCAAACCAAGTGTTGGGACAGAGTGGGCTGTGAATGCACACAGTAGTCCCACCTACACCCTGACTGACCAGCACAAACAGCTTCACTGGGCCACTCTAGGGGCAACAAGTCCAAGGTCACACACACAACAGGAACGGCCACCATAAAAAATTGTCTCAGAAAAAACTGGTCCGTCTCAGTATTCACACGTATGTGAGTCTATATATGTATATCTTTATCTTTACCTATCTTTTCCTAATAATAAAGCACGGATTGATTTTATCGGATTCACCGTCGCGGCAGTTTTGCATAAAAGACCCTGCTTTTTTGGTAATCATCCCGCACTCCGCAAGCTTTTATTAAGTGGAAAAAAAGGATTCTAGAGGCCCTCTCTCTCCCGCACGAGGACGCGAGACGCCCCGGAACTAGGGTTCCTTTCGCCGCCGCGCCCCCATGGCACCGCTTCCGGCAGCCCTCGCCACCATCTTCCGTCCCCAATCGCCGTGGTAGTCCCCCGCTTCAGGTAAATAGCCTTGACGGAGCCCTAGCCACTGGCTCCCTGGAGCACGGCGCCCGCCGATAGCCACGATGGAGCGCCGGTGGACGTCCTGATTGTGGGTGAGGACCCCGCCGAGGCGACTAACCTCGCCACCGCGCGGCACCCCCAGCATCTCTACCATCGCCTCGCGCTGCCGTGCGCAAGGATACCACCACCTCTCCCTGACATCTCTGTCTCCACTCCCCCGAGGTGCTGCTCGCCGGCTCCACACCTCTATCCTCTCCCATCCAGTGCTGCTCACGACCTGCTACAGAGAAGACACTTTCCGTCTCCCGTGCAGGCCCTCCTCGCGGACAGCCTCCAGCCCACACAAGCTCCCCTGTTCTGGCTCTGCAGCCTCCCGTGGCTGAACAACGAAGAGATCGAGAGGGGAATACTCAGTTGATTTTTCAGGGATTGGAGATTGATCTTATTTGTTTGGTTGTCCGCAGATTCAAAGATGAAGTAGATAGTAAAGGCCAGGGCAACGGGCATCAGACGTGTTAATTTTTCTGGACTCTACTATGGAACATGTGTTTCTGAATTTCTGCCAAAGTGTCAACTGTGGATCGTACATAGTAGTGCTCTTTTGATAGTAGGTGGTCTGAATTTCTGTCAAAGTGATAACTGTGGATCGTACATAGTAGTGCTCTTTTGATAGTAGGTGGTCGAAGTGTCGAAACACTGGAACAAGCACGAACTG
Organism: Thinopyrum elongatum; assembly: GCA_011799875.1. Lineage (NCBI taxonomy): Eukaryota > Viridiplantae > Streptophyta > Magnoliopsida > Poales > Poaceae > Thinopyrum > Thinopyrum elongatum. Next base: position 649,443,086 of record CM022298.1, read on the forward strand.
ATCCTAGCATCGAAGTGCTTTGTTTTTCCTTTGCATCAAACTAATTTTGTGTGCTCCAGAGTTCAGTGGGACATATGGTGGTCGTGCTCCAGCCCGTTTAATCTCAGGTCTGATCTCTTTTCAGCTCTTATATGTATAGTACTTGGTTATACAAACATGGAACTGATGGATATGTTGGATTAATGGATGCATATTTAGACACCTGATGATGAATAGATGGAATTAATGGATGCATACATATATGATTAGACCCTTAATAAGCTTAGATGTACTATGGTTTATTGCATTCTCAGTAGGTTGATAATTACTGTATTGTATATGAAAACAAAATTGCGCATTCTTATTTTGTCGGAATATTCCCACAAGGCCACACCGGCAAGATAATTAGTTTCTTTTTTATGAAACGAACAGCTAATCTATATATTTGCATGTGATTCAGATGAGCGTCTCCCGCGTTTATGCAACAATCAAATTTATTTGAAGTACCAATATTTGCAATAAACATTCTTAATCCATATTAGTTACGGGATTTATAAATCTTTTCACCACTTCATATGTTTGGAGGGGAACATATAAGAAACTGATGGATCACGTATATGTTCTGTGGCATAAATACAATCTAATTAATGTGAAAACCACTGATGTGTCTCAGGATCACATGATCTGTTTAAAATAATATATAATTTGCACTCAGCGGAAAAAACTCCCAAAATAGTTCGCATGTAAATGACTGAATATTATATCCAGATTTCAGTTTTGTCTCATTGACAGAAGTAATCATTGCGATGCACCTGAAGAAATATACGATTATCATGGTGAGTATTTTCGTTCCGTGCAGGGTCTTGCGAGCGGGGAAGGAGAGCACCTGTGAGGTAAGAAGGCACCAATGCAACACGCTGTGAAACCTCGGCATCGCAAACGGGATTCTGTCCAAGGATGCAGATTTTGAAGTGTCAAGTATGATGATTTGGTTGGATGCCTTCTGCCTCTGAGCTTCACTGAACACTTGCGTCCACCACCAACCTGCACATCCGGAAGAAGAGAAGCAAGCTTTCTCCCTCGACCACAACCCGCAGCCATGATCCCAGTGCAAAGCTCCTGGTCAGCAATGCCTCACATGCTGTGTCATGGAGCCGCCGCCCACTGATGTCTACCACCTCGATCCACTCAGTTATGCCCCTCAATGGATCTGGGGAGAGAACCCATGACCATGAGCATTGAGAAGATTAGGTGCGTGGCCACAAAAATGATTGTTTCATGCTTCTCTTCGCCCATCTGTAATGTGTACTCATCCAGAGCAATCTATAATTTTTTTTGGCATAGTCTATAGCTTTGAATTAACTTGGTAGCCTCCATGTTCTTAAATAATTTAAGTGGGTTTAATTAAGGGACTGCATTGCAATTTGTTTTAGGGTTGGAAGTCAGTATACTGTAACTTAGGTTAGTGCTTTGTTTGGGCGGATAGAAAAGTTGGTAAGCTATTGGTAATAAGAAAGCAAACTAAATATTTTTTATACCAATTCTGGTATCAGACTAAGTGGAGTGATATTATACCTTCATAACACATGTTGGTATCTGTCATCAAACAGACATTAGTACATTTTTTTTAGTCAACCAAGCACAACTTACATGATACCAGACTCAAATTCCCAACTTAAATTTTGCCATTGGCAATGTGTGAGTATTCTATTTTCTGAAAACCAAGCAGGAGCTCTGCCGAAATACTATTAAGACAAGGGGATGGAGTACTTACTGTGTAGAATTATGGTTATAACATGGACGTGCTAAGGAATCCAAATCTTATTACATAGATATTTTTTAAGTTTGTAATATAGCAGCTCCTATAAGCATTAGTATAGAGGAATTCCTGCTGACTTACATTTCTATGAATTTTTAGATAATGGTAATAATGCTTAAAACCTTACACCAAGGTTGTATATCATAGTCTTTTGCACTATCCGAGAGGTTAAGCATCCCAAATCATAATCCAATCATGACTGAAATTGCCACATGCTCGGGCAGAAGCTCAAGGTCGGCAATGCCACCGTCATGCATAATCTTAGATGTTGTCCAGCTAGCTCTGCCATCCATACCCCCTCAATGATACTGCCGAGAGAGCATCCATCACCATGATCATGGCAGAGCAGGTTAGGCGTTTTATCACTTATCAGCATGATTTTTTATGTCACGTTTTTTGTAATATTGGTCATCCATTTGACATAATGCCTAGCCATGGTGCCATGTGCAAGTCGCTATTGAGGGTCATCGACAGAATTGCAGATCAATGTGTAACACTATGTTATGCCAGGTCTAGGATACCGAGGGCATCCAGATCAACCTCTTCGAGGCCTGAAACACTATGTTTGTTAGGTTTTTTTTTCGTGAAACTACCCCTTTACATATTGTTTTGATGCATATGAGCAAAGGCCCAGGTTCTTTTTATTTCATTTAATTGGAACCAGTAAGAGCATCTACAGCCGGACGCCTCAAATCATCTTTCATACGCCCGCGGACGCGCCCGGGTCAGTGACCGGACAGGAGAGAGAAGGAAAAAACTGACCCAACCGGACCCTCATGCAATTCCTACGCGTCCGGGCTGTCCGCGAACCCTCATGTCCATCTCAAATCTAGGGAGGATATGAGGGCTCGCAGACGCGCCAATCTTCATCTCCATCAATCACATGCAAGTGACCGGACATATGAAGAAGAAAAATGAGGAGTGTGACTACGTGGACGGACAAATAGGGGCTTAAAACGGACACGCCCGGTCACTGACCGGGCGCGTCCGCGGGCGTTTAAGGGGTCATATTTGCTATGTCCGGCTTTAGATGCTCTAACGGAATAGCTCTTGCACAACTTTGGTTGTCTATCTGATCTACTAAATAGTATATGTTGGGATCAAAGGAAAGAAAAATACTTATAGTATTTGTTCTGCTTGATAACATTATGTGATTTTCATACAGATGTGAGATATTTTCACTGGTTCAAAAACGATGTGGCATGTCTTTGTTGTTGACATACTCCGTCCATCTAGAATTACTTGAAGTTATTTTCCTTTTTTTCACTTGGTCACCATCATTGGGTTGACACTTAATAATTAATGCTTTTATGTTGAGAATGTGTTGGGAGGCTAAGAGCAATCCTAATTAAACATGTCCAATTTATCGTGGCCTTTGCAATTGTAGTATTTACTGCCAGCAGTTTCAAATAAAAGGGAAGATGAGACAAGGTAGAAGGAGATGGATTGGAGCTGCACACACGAACTTTCAAATTGATTTTATACCCGTTGCAACGCACGGGCCCTTTTGCTAGTACTAATAAAGCACGGATTGCTTTCGTCGGGTTCACCGTTAATTTCCTATATTATAATTTTTGAGATTTTTTAATATCCGATGTGGTACTAATAAACTGCCCATACGTTCGTTATTTTTTTTCATGGGCCGCATTGCTTTCGTTTGTCCCGCTCGTGGCTCAGCTGGGCCACGAGCAGCCAAAAATATTACCCACAAGGGAATTGAACTCAGGACCTCTCCTCGGCCAGCCCACATTCCTTTTTTTTCTTTTTGTAATAATAAAGATGCAAAATACGCGACGCCGCAGCAGTTAAACGCATACTGCGATAACCACCCCCCCGCCCCCACTTCACCTACTGCATCCATTTATATTTTCTTCCCTTTTGTGTTCTTTATTTTTATTTTATTTTATCTTTTTATTCCTTCTTTCCTTTTCCTTTTATTATTTTCTTTTTTTCAGTTTCTAATTCGATGAAAAAAGTTCACAGGATTTTATTAACTTTTTTCAACTTCGATGAACTGTTTTTGAAGTTTGATGAACTTTTTAAAAATTTGATGAACTGTTTTTGAAGTTCGATGAATGTTTTTTCAAATTCGATGAACTTTTTTACAAATTCGATGAACTTTTTTCAAATCCGATGAACTTTTTTCAAATCCGATGAACTTTTTTCAAATTTGATGAACTTTTTGCAAATTCGATGAACTTTTTCCAAATGCGATGAAGTTTTTTCAAATTCGATGAACTTTTTTAATTCGATGAGCTTTTTTCAAATTCAATGACCTTTTTTTCAAATTGGTGAACTTTATTTGGAAATCTATGATTATTTTCAAAATCAATGAACTTTTTACAAATTTATCTACTTTTCGAAATTCAAAAATTGGAGGTCGTTTTTTTCCTGAACCAACAGCACAGTATAGCCGGAAAAAAAATACAAAACGCGAGCAAGCTGATCGAGCGAACGAAGCGAAGCGAGGGAGCGATGGTTTAATGGGCCGGCCCACGAAGGGCGCGCGCGTGGGCGCCGGTTGCTCGCAGTGGCGATTAAGGCGCCACTTAGGAGCTCTCCTCCGGAAAATCCTATTCGCCGCTTATTGCGGCAAAATGTCGAGGCGCCGCACACCCCCTCGTCTCGAGTGGGCCGGCCTTTTTATTTCCTCTTCTGTGTCCCTTTTCCTCCCTTGCCCCGACTCGTTCGTCGACAGAGAAGCCACAACTTTCCCTTCCTCCCTCGCCTCACCTGGATCCCCTTTTCCTTCGTTGGCGGCCACTGCTTCTTCTGCTTCCTCCGCCGGCCGCTGCTTCTTCTGCTTCCTTCGCCGGGATCCTACTCCGCAAGAGACTGCCGCCCTCGTAAGCAGCCGGCGGGCCTCTCTACTCCCTATTCATCCGCGCCATCGCATCAGATCTGGCTGAGCTCGTCGCATTGGATGTCTTTTTTGCAGGTTTTCTGTGTCTCGTCGGCTAGGGTTCAGCCAAGCTCGGCGTCTGCTAGGGTTCCGTCAAGCTCGGTGTCGTCTAGGTCCCCGTCAAGCTCGGCATCAACAAGGTAACACGCCCAATTCCCCCCGTTGTGTTCCTTGCTCCCTCTGTGGTACCGCGCGATCTAGCCGTTTTTGTTCCATTTAGCGTTGGTCAAGTGTTGCTAGGGTTTTGTAGGGGGCTTTGGTCGCAGTGGTGGTGTTTTGGATGTTCTGGAGATTAGACAAGGGGGTTGTGTTCAGAGATCTGGATTAGGAGTATGATTCAGCATGATGATGTTAGGGGGTTGTGTTCAGAGATTTGGATTCAGGGTATGATTTCAGCATGATGTTGTTAGGGGGTTGTGTGTTCTGGCACTTGTCCTTGGGATTTTTTGTTTGTTTTGTTGATGATGATAGGTGCTTTGTGTAGTATGGTGCAGTAGTTCTTATCCGTGTTTTTCTGAATTTTGTAGTAGCATCAAGGTTCTTTGTTGTTCATAGATGCATCCACAAAACACTAGCCTAGCCTGGCCTAGTGAGTGGAAAAGGCGACTTTCAGGGTTCCGGCGCGTGGGGTGTGGGGAAACGAAACGAACGCGAACGGTAGGAATAGGTGGAACCAACGATCAGTGGCTACTTTTATTGTTGTTTGCTGTGAAGTTATATGTCATTTTTTTTGTTAATCTGATGCTTACTACAGTGGCTACTTTTTATTGTGCCCTTTCTTTTTGCCTGAGAGTGATGTTATGAGGAATTGAATAAGTAATAGATAATAATTTTAATGCATTCCCGGGGCAAGAGTGAATGCTGTTTTTCGAGGTTGTTGAACTTGTGGCATTTTTTTTATACATTGATTCCTGTTAATTCACTGCTTTATATTTGATTGGAGAATCACTCTTCTTTTCTTTTTTACAATAAACCATGAAATAAGATATGAATAAGATATGTTTAAACGACAGTTTGAGAATAACTTTTGTGTGCTACCTTTTTTCACATATGGATGGTTCTCGTGCTAGTTTTGTTATTTTAGACGAGTGTTATTAGGTGATGTGATATATATTCATATAGGATGTGATTGTAGTTTTTCATATATGATGTTAACCCAGTAATGCAAGATGAAACTTGCAAGATGTGGCACTTCTGATCTGCTTTTTGCTCTTTTTATTTATTTTTCAAATGTGTTTACATGTTTTTAATTGTCATACTTTCTTCTGTGTATTTAATTAGTCTTTGTTTCATGACCTTACTTTTTTTAATTATTATACAGGTCTCCCTCAACTCTAAACATGCCTAGACTTTACAAATATCCTGCTAGTACCATCAAGCACAGGTTTTCTACCATCAGGTGGCATAGGGCAGTTTCTGATTTAAGTGATAATCAAAAGTCGTTTGTTAGGAAATATGAGCTCGATAATCTTCTGAATATTCATCCTCGCTTAATGGTTCCAATACCAATTCTTCAATGGGTTGCGGACCACTTAAATTGCAATGGGACTGGAGTTTTCAGAAAGGGTGATAAAATAATTCATCTAAGAAGAGACATGGTAATTCAGGTTTTTGGGATCTGTTCTGGTTCTGTGCCTTTTCCTCTGGACAGCACAGATCCAGTTGTCGTGGCTAGAGTGTTACAGCATAGGTCTCAGTATCTCGGTAATGGCCAGAAGAACATTCAATTTGATAGTATCATCACTATCATGAAGAATGACGAGACCGAGGAAGGTTTCATCCGGAGTTTATTATTTCCATTCATAAGTTATGTGTTCTGCCCAACCACTCGGAATTATGCAAATTGGAAAATTCTTTATGCGCTCCACGACATTAGCATGCTGAAGACCTTTGATTTGGCTCAACTTTGCATTGATCACTTGAACAAAGAAATTGATAATTTCAGCACCAATCTATTCAATAGAACTGAAACTCCATTGAACAATTCAATCTATGTTGGTGGATGCTTACCTTTAGCTGCTGTAAGTTTTATAATTTTCCCTACTTTTCATTTTTTTTAAATGTATTATTAAGTTATGCAATTTTTGTTTATAGTCACTGATTTGCTGTTTCATGTTCTCTTATGATTCCCAATATTCTTAGATTGTCTATCTGGACTTTGTGGACTTCACAAAAGCTTCTCAACAACGAAGTATCAATTATGGAGTCCCTAGAATGGCATATATTCAGAATGACGACTTTGAGTATCTAGCTACAGTGGACTTAAACACAAGATCCAAGAAGCCATTTGCATTGGGATTCTTACCAGTAAGCTTGTTCTATCCTTTTTTTTTGGCATTTGTTTAACTGACGACAAAAGTTGCAGAAAATAATTTCAAACAATAAGGAGCAAGTGTTTTCATTCTTAATTCTTTGGAATGACATTTTTCTTGGTTTCATGGTCTTGTTTTAAGAACATTCAGACCTGTTTGTTGACTTTGTTTTTTCTTTTCAGCTGAAAGACATTTCTAGGACACCTTACGGTGCTTGTGCAATTGTATTGGCTCAAGAGAAGTGGACCAAAGCCCCACAGAGTTATGATGTTGAGGAAAATCTCATTCCAAACTCCAATGACATCTCAAATGTTGCATCTACCTCGAACAGTAATCCAGAAGTATGTTTATCTGCTTGTTATTAACCTTTTGTTTACCAATACATTTTAGTCTTCTCACTTCAGTGTCATAGCAGAACTAGGAAATCAGTTGCCATATGTCTATAGTCTGTTCGCAACAAAACAGATTGCATAATATGTTCCTAATATAACATATGATTACTCAAAAATAGAATGAGTTTTGCATTCATAAAATGAACATACTGTGTTCGTACTCTCAACTGAGATAGGAATTTTGCTAGAGGTAATTTCCTCCTTGTCAAGTAGGCGGTTCTCTATTGTATTGACATTGAAAAGATCTGAGACCCAAAAAGATAGTATCACCAATTGACAAGACTAAAATCAAACACAAGGAACAGAATCTAACCAATTTTCGTTGTTTACCAATGACATCTCACACGAGTTTTTGGATGCATGATCTGTTCCTAGTGCAACATATGAGTACTCAAAATATAACGAGTTGCAGTGCTCCCAGTACAACATACGAGTACTTCAATGCATAATTTGTTGCTTGCTTTGAACATATAATGATTTTACTAGATAATGATTTATTCCTCCTATGTTTATCTGCTTTTTTTAACCTTTTGTTTACCAATAGATTTTAGTATTATCACTTCAGTGTCATAGCAGAACTAATACACATGTAACTTTTCTGTCCTGAACTAATAGGTTATGAATATAATATCTCAAGTTGTTGCAAAGCATGATGAAATTTGGAAGAAGCTTCATGAACAACATATGCAAAATATGTTTTCAGATCTCAAAGCAACTGTCATGTCTCTTCAGCGAAATACAAACAACCAAGTAAACATTCCTGGCACTTCAACCATGAATCCTGTTGTTCTTCTTTCAGCACGTAGCAACATGAATAATCACAATGAACCATTAAACACCAACCATCGCCTAGTCCAGATAAACAGTGAGCCAATTAGAGCATCTTTATTCCAAGATCACGTAGAAGTTAGTCCTACTCGTGATGTTACCTTAAGGCACACCAGCAAGGACATCCAAGTTGAAAATGCAGTTCCGGTTCCAGAACAAGATCCAGTTCCTCAGCAAGTAGAGGAAACTAAGCAAGCACCTTCAGCTGTAAACATTGTTCAGAATGAAGAAATTTCACCTGGGAACAATGGTATTCATACTGACAACACACCTGATCAACTTATTTCTTATAGTCAAACAAGTGATGGCACTCAATTTGCTGTTAACACTCTTATTGAGATCTCAGGTACCTTTTCTGAGCCAATTCGTACTCCACCGATGTCAGTATTGCAACCAGTGGATTGCGTTGAACATGCTGTCAATAGTGAGCCATATGAAACGGAATTTCAGCATGTGAAACCCACAACAGTCCATATTCAGGAAACTCCCGTTTCTGTCAGCAAACAAGCTCAGTTAGTGAATGAGTCTCCAACAAAAGAACTGCCTGCTTCGTCAAACATTCTAACTGAAGATGGCATTATGCTAAGGAATGTGATCTCACAATCAAATGACAATCTGGGAGATGGCATTGAAATTGCCATGAAGTATGCTGATGGTATTATAATCCCAGAACTTGATAAGACAGTCCCCAAAGGTAGTTCCCACCTTTTTTTTAAATCAACTGCTCTTTCCTTCTGTTCATTTTTGTTTGCTTTCACTGTATTTGAGTTTTTACTTCCAATTTGGTTGTTTCAGTTTTTGCAATGTCCTGCCTTCTTTTTACATGCTTCATTGTTTTTCATACCAAAGCTTATTATATGCAATTGGTTCACTAGACAGATCCTGTAGTACCTGAGGTACCTGAGCACAAATCATCTCATGCAGCATTGAATATATCTGGTCCCAGCACTATAGAGAAGAGAAATCGAAAGAAAAGGAAAGCAAAAGATCTATCTGCTCAATAAAAGATATCAAAGATAACTGTTGAACCTCATGTTCAGGAGTTTTATAAGAAATACCTTCGAAACAAATTCTTCAACAATGAAAAGTAAGTTATTTCAGGAGCATCTTACTTTATAGGCATGAAACAATCTATCTTGTTGTATATTCTGTATGTTAACTGTTTCAATTTTTAAAAATGCAGTCCAACCATTATTGACATCAATGGCTTTACTGTGGAGTATGATCATTTCTATAATTCACTCAAGGCAATAGGAAATGTTGACAATGAAGTCTTCAATGCTTATGTCCAAGTTTTCAATTATGAGAATGAAAATCCAGATCCAAAAAGTAAGGAACCTTCGAAATACTGCTTTACTTCATACTTCACGGTAATTCTCTATTCCTCATCTATAGTATTTCCTTTTTTTGTTCCGTGTTGAACTTTTTGCAACTTCTGTTCTTAGTGTTCTTATCTCTTTCATTGGATGTGCAGGAGAAGTTACTTGTCGATCCCAAGAATTTCAACTCTCGGTCTTGTGTAAGAGAATTCAAGAAACTCCACTATGGCAAGAACTTACATAAGCGTGATATGGTAAACATCAGTTATCAATGCAACAAACTCTAAATTATCACATCCTCTCTTCATCTCTACTGATTTTACTTCTTTGTTTGCGATCCAGCTATATTTCCCCAGAGTTGATTCATTCCACTGGACTTTGTTCTGCATTAACAATCTGTTTGAAACTGTCAATTTCTTTGATTCAAGGAGTTATGTTCCTCAAAATCAAGTGAATAAGTTAACATCAAATCTGGTTTGTTTTCTTCTCTTTTTAGTTTTTACTCTTGTGCCTTTTGTAACATCAAATCTTTTGTGACTTTTAGTTTTTACCCTATCATCATCCGTGTGTCAGTAGTTACTCGCAGATAATTGAACTACTGTTCTTTTTTTATAAAAGTTCTGCACTAGTTGAATTCTTATACTTCTTTTAATATAGATCATCAACATGGGCACCATTTTCAAGTCTTCTGGATGCACATACAAGAATATTGAGAATTTCGAGTGCATTTCCCCTGAGGACTACCCCCAGCAAGACAACCTGTGAGTAAAGCAACCATCATTATGCTCCATGCACTTTTCTGTCTTTAACTCTTATAATCAATTAACATTCTGTCACCCAAGAAGTTCCTTTGCTGAATTTTATGTATACCTTTGTACAGCCACAATTGTGCTCTCTATGCTATCATGTATATGGATATCTGGGATGGGAAGAACATGAAGGAATTTGATGATGTATGTCACCAGCAAATCACTCTTCCTCTTTCTTGGTCTATACTTTCTTTCACAAATTATCCCCCCCCACGTTTTTATGCATGCTAATGTGTTGTTTACTGTTTCATTTATCCCAGGGAATTATTCCTCAATTTCGTCAGGTCGTTGCTTACAAGCTGGCAAAGTCTGACATCAACGAAAAAGGTGTTGAGGGACTTCAAGATGATGTTTCAACCAAGAAGAGGAAGAAGCGCTGCTAGTTGTGTGCAGAAAGCAAATACTTTGAGTTTCTAGAATTGATCTGTCCATTTTTGCCACTTGAATGTGCACCACAACTACTTATAACTCACCGGTGTCATTGCTTGGAAAACTTTTAAGTTCCCTTTTTCCCTTTGTGTGGAAATCACTCTTTTGTGTGGAAAACATTTATGTTGGAGACTCAGTACATTTATATTTTATGAGAGTAGTGTCACCAGCACAATTCAATACCAACATGAGTGTCTTCAAGGATTTTTTTTCAATGAAGTGTGTTGTTTATTTTTTTTCCAAAGCAGATGTGTGATTGATTTCCATGAAAGGGATCACTATTGCTTTTGTAAATATAATGACAATGTTGCCTTTCGTCTCGTTTGCTACGAAAAAATGCACATTTTTCTTGTAAAATATATCTAAGATGTTTCAGAATTGAACTTCACATAATATGTTCCATACATTCAGTGAATTCTCTTAGGAAATTTGGCATTTAGGAGGTACGGCCTCAGTACCATACTCTCTACTTTTGCATCAAGAATGTCTACTTCAAAAGAGTTTCGTAAAAAATGTTCCATTAAAATTGTTGTCAAACAATTGTTTACTTCAAAAGGATGTCTACTTCAAAGAACGACCTGTAATGTTGATAATGTTCCCCAAAAAAATGAAAAAGTCCCCTAAATAATATTCCGTAAGTAATGTTCCCTAATAATGTTGATAATGTTCCCCAAATAATGTTCTCTAAGAAATGTTTGCTGAATTTTTGTTCACTAATTTTTTTGTTTCCCTAAAAAATGTGAATTCTTAGGGGATCTCATAACGTCATTATGCACTTGCTCGGGTTATTTATTGGGAAATCTGTTTTTGGACCCACACACGGGTTATGACTATAGTTTGATGTGTATAAGAACATTATTGAGGGAACATTAATCTGTTTTATGTTGATGACTATAGTTTTTGGACCCACACATTGTAAATTTTGTGTATACATGAGAAAAAAAATCCTTATACACATTTAACATTTTTCAAATACATGATTAACATCTTTTGTTCCCCCAATAATGTTCCTTGAATATTGTTTCTTTAATTATGGTCCCCCAATAATGTTCCCCAACTAATTGTTGATGCCGATGAAAAATTATTTGACTTGAAGAACATTGTAAAATTTCAAAGAACATTGTTTATTTTGAAAACATCTAGTGATTTTTTTATAACATTATTCAGGGAACATTATTCAAGGAACATTATTATATTCTTGTAGTAATCTTTTTTTATTCAAAGAAATTTTGTTCACCCAAAGGAACATTATTCTATCATCATTTTTTTAATGTTCATTAAAAATGTCCCTTTAATAATGTTCCCCAAATAAATGTTCAATTTCTTTGCTCCCCCATATGTTCCTGAATATGTTTCTTTAATATTGTTCTCCAAATAATGTTCCCCAAAATAATTGTTGATGCCGAGGAGTAATTATTTTGACTGAAGGACATTTAATTTTCAGACAACATTGTGTTTTTTGAAAAACATTTAGTAATTTTAAGAACATTATTCAGGGAACATATTCAAGGAACATTATTATATTCTTGTAGTAAACTTTTTTTATTCAAGGAAATTATCATTTTTTTAATGTTCATTCAAAAATGTCCCTTTAATAATGTTCCCCAAATAAATGTTCAATTTCTTTTTGCTCCCCCAATAATGTTCCCTGAATAATGTTTCTTTAATATTGTTCTCCAAATAATGTTCCCCAAATAATTGTTGATGGCCGAGGAGTAATTATTTTGATTGTAAGAACATTTTAAAATTTCAGACAACATTGTGTTTTTTGAAAAACATTTAGTCCTTTTTTAAGAACATTGTTAGGGAACATTATTCAAGGAACATTATTATATTCTTGTAGTAAACTTTTTTTATTCAAGGAAATTATCATTTTTTTAATGTTCATTCAAAAATGTCCGTTTAATAATGTTCCCCAAAAATATTCAATTTCAATTTCTTTGCTCCCCCAATAATGTTCCCTGAATATTGTTTCTTTAATATTGTTCTCAAATAATGTACCCCCAAATAATTTTGATGGCGAGGAGTAATTATTTTTACTGGAAGAACATTTTAAAATTTCAGACAACATTGTTTTTTTTCCGAAAACATTTAGTCCTTTTTTAAGAACATTATTGATGGGAACATTATTCAAGGAACATTATTATATTCTTTAGTAAACTTTCTTTATTCAAGGAAATTATCATTTTTTAATGTTCATTCAAAATGTCCCTTTAATAATGTTCCCCAAATAAATGTTCAATTTCAATTTCTTTTGCTCCCCCATAATGTTCCCTGAATAATGTTTTTTTAAATTGTTCTCCAATATTGTTCCCTAAAATAATGTTTGATGCCGAGGAGTAATTATTTGACTGGAAGAACATCTTAAATTTTCAGACAACTTGTGTTTTTCGAAAACATTTAGTCATTTTTAATAAAATTATTGAGGGAACATTATTATATTCTTGTAGTAAACTTTTTTATTCAAGGAAATTATCATTTTTTTAATGTTCATTCAAATGTGTCCCTTAATAATGTTCCCCAAATAAAATGTTCATTCTTTTGCTCCCCCAATAATTTTCCCTGAATAATGTTTCTTTAATATTGTTCTCCCAAATAATGTTCCCCAAAATAATTGTTAATATGCGAGGAGTAATTATTTTGACTGGAAGAACATTTTAAAATTTCGGACAACATTGTGTTTTTCGAAAAACATTTAGTCATTTTTTAGAACATTATTGAGGGAACATTATTATATTCTTGTAGTAAACTTTTTTTATTCAAGGAAATTATCATTTTTTTAATGTTCATTCAAAAATGTCCCTTTTATAATGTTGCCCCAAATAAATGTTCAATTTCTTTTGCTCCCCCAATAATTTTCCCTGAAAATGTTTCTTTAATATTGTTCTCCAAATAATGTTCCCCAAATATTGTTGATGGCGAGAGTAATATTTTATTGGAAGAACATTTTAAAATTTCAGACAACATTGTTGTTTTTCGAAAAAACATTTAGTCCTTTTTTAAGAACATTATTGAGGGAACATTATTCAAGGAACATTATTATATTCTTGTAGTAAACTTTCTTTATTCAAGGAAATTATCATTTTTTTAATTGTATTCAAAAATGTCCCTTTAATATGTTCCCCAATAATGTTCAATTTCAATTTTTTTGCTCCCCCATAATGTTCCCTGAATAATGTTTCTTAATATATGTTCTCCAAATAATGTTCCCCAAATAATTGTTATGCCGAGGAGTAATATTTTGACTGGAAGAACATTTTAAAATTTCAGACAACATTGTGTTTTCCAAAAACATTTAGTCATTTTTTAAGAACATTATTGAGGGAACATTATTCAAGAAACATTATTATTTCTTGTAGTAAATTTTTTTATTCAAGGAAATCTGGTTGACCCAGGAAAATTATTCAATTATCACTTTTAAATCTTCATTGGAAAATGTCCCTTTAATAATGTCCCCAATAAATGTTCATTTTTTTTCCACCTATAATGTCCCAATTAATATATACTGTTTCGCCAAATAATGTTCCTCAATAATGTTTTTCTTTTAATTATGGTTCCCGAATAATGTTCCCCAAATAATTGTTGATGCCAACGAAAAATACTTACTCCCTCCGTCCAAAAATTCTTGTCTTAGATTTGTCTACATACGAATGTATCTTTATTCACATTTTAGTGTTGATACATCCGTACTATATAATTTAGACAAGAATTTTGAGACGAGGGAGTATTTGACTTGAAGAACATTTTTAAACTTCAGAGAACATTTTTTTTTGAAAAAAAATTAGTGATTTTTTTAGAACATTATTAGAGAACACATTATTGACATAAATTTTTTTAGATCATTTTCTTGTTTCCTCAATAATGTTTCTTCACAATGTCCCTTCAACAATGTTCCCCAAGGGCATTAATTAATAAAAATGTTTGAAGACCGAGTTATTCATACATGCGCACATCTAGCACTTCCTGTGTCTCAAATCTACGTAGCAAGGCATTTGTAACAACATATCTACCTAGCAAGGCATATGTAACAACATATCAACGAAACATATTAGTTTTTTTTAACTTTTATTATTACCGACAAAATAAACTAAATAGTTCAAGGTCAACTATAGCTATAACAAGTGTAACTTATATCAAAAAAAAAATTATCGACACAATAATTAAAATCCATCTAAATTTTCTCAGCTAACAATGCAAAAAGTTCTTCATCGAGAGAAATTATTCTTCTCCCTGCTGCAAACAGAAATTATCTTCTTCCTTGGTGCAAACATAATGATGAGCATCAAACCACTCTTCTTTTTTGGAGCCGCTTTCTTCCTAGATTTCTTTCATATTGTGGCTTCAATCTTTCTCCTTTGTTCACAGACTTGGATGGCCGTATAGGAGGATCTTTCAAAACGAATTTTCCGACTGCACTTCCGGTTGCTGTTTCTTTCCTTGCAAGTACTTTGAATGAATTTGAGCAACAACATCCAAAAGTTCTTTGCTAAGTTCAGAATCTTTGTTGATGTCTGAGCAAGCTTCACCAACTTTACTCATCAAATAACAATATTGACTGCATTGTGTGACTGATCTTCACCTGTAAGCAGCACCATTTCTTCTTCTGCACTTATCCAATTCTTTTTCTCGAAAAGAAATAGTCCTTCTCTCAACAATCACTTATCTGGAATATGGGTAATGACAAACTGCGTAAAAAGTCTGAGGATATGGCAACAACAATACCATCACCTCTCAAACTTCCCACAGAAACATTTGAATGAACCAGTAGTAAGGTCCACTGGACTCTGAACATTTCTCTTGTGAATTCTGGTTTCTCATACCTGATGTGTTTTTTCAAATCATACACTCTATCCTTCTAATTTCAATAACTTTAAAAGCTGTCGCATTCACTAATTCTGTCAAAAACTTCAAGTAGATTCCTCTGGTATATATTGCTGCTGCATGCCGTTCAACAGCATGATGACTCCAAGACAGGAGTCTTCTCATTCGACAAGAATCTGTCCTGGTTTTCTATGTGAACAACATTCTCTTGGAATAGCACGTACTGTTTCATGAATGCCTCTATAGTATCTTTCCTCTTGATATAGTCTTTGAAATTTGAGTTGAAGCTTTCACTATGGCTGGTTGACCTGATGAAAGGGCAAAACATCCCTCGAAAATAAGCTGGAACAAGAAGGTCCGGTTCTCCACATCCTTTTGATGTGAGCATGTTCAGCCACACTTATACTTCAGAACAAATTTCTCCCATCTCTTCAATTCTTCAACGGTAATGGATTGTAATAAACACTTCATCATTCTTTTCCATGTTTTCCCTCTCGTAGATGAAAGCACTCATGTTTTCCCGCACATTTTAAATATATGCCAAGACAGAACCTATGTAATCTCTGGAAATACTTGAGGAATAGCAGCTTTCATCCCTCGTCTTGGTCTATCAATATTATTCCTGGTTTTTTCACTGCATGACCTCCATGAAAGTTTCAAACAGCCACACAAGATATCTAAAGTCTCATCTGCAATAGCGCCCAACCAAACACAATTGTTCTTCCATGGCCATTAATTCCACTATAGGTGCAAAAGGCATGTTATATTTGTTTGTGCTATAAGTGGTGTCAAATGAATGATCTCACCAAACAACCGGTAGTTCAATCGGGAACGAGCATCTGTCAAGAACAAGCTGAGAACCGTGTTGTCTGTATCTCTTTGCATCCTGTAGCAGAAACCAGGAGTTCAATTTGTAGCTTCTCATATGTACTGGATTGTGTTTTTCGAAAAACATTTAGTCATTTTTTAAGAACATTATTGAGGGAACATTATTCAAGTTTTCTTCAACATTTTAAAATAATGTTTCTTTAATATTGTTCTCGCAAATAATGTTCCCCCAAATAATTGTTGATGGCCGAGGAGTAATTATTTTGATTGTAAGAACATTTAAATTTCAGACAACATTTGTGTTTTTTGAAAAACATTTAGTCTTTTTTAAAGAACATTGTTCAGGGAACATTATTCAAGGAACATTATTATATTCTTGTAGTAAACTTTTTTTATTCAAGGAAATTATCATTTTTTTAATGTTCATTCAAAAATGTCCCTTTAAATAATGTTCCCCAAAAATATTCAATTTCAATTTCTTTGCTCCCCCAATAATGTTCCCTGAATATTGTTTCTTTAATATTGTTCTCAAATAATGTCCCTCCCCAAATAATTTTTGATGGCCGAGGAGTAATTATTTTTACTGGAAGAACATTTTAAAATTCAGACAACATTGTGTTTTTGAAAACATTTAGTCCTTTTTTAAGAACATTATTGAGGGAACATTATTCAAGGAACATTATTATATTCTTGTAGTAAACTTTTTTATTCAAGGAAATTATCATTTTTTTAATGTTCATTCAAAATGTCCCTTTAATAATGTTCCCCAATAAATGTTCAATTTCAATTTCTTTTGCTCCCCCAATAATGTTCCCTGAATATGTTTCTTTTAAATTGTTCTCCAATATGTGTCCCCAAAAATTTTGATGCCGAGGAGTAATTATTTGACTGGAAGAACTTAAAATTTCAGACAAACTTGTTTGTTTTTCGAAAACATTTAGTCATTTTTAATAAACATTATTGAGGGAACATTATTATATTTCTTGTAGTAAACTTTTTTATTCAAGGAAATTATCATTTTTTTAATGTTCATTCAAATGTTCCCTTAATAATGTTCCCCAAATAAATGTTCTATTTCAATTTCTTGCTCCCCCAATAATTTTCCCTGAATATGTTTTTAATTATTGTTCTCCAATAATGTTCCCTAAAATAATTGTTATGCGAGGAGTAATTATTTTGACTGGAAGAACATCTTTAAAATTTCAGACAACATTGTGTTTTTCGAAAAACATTTAGTCATTTTTTAGTAACATTATTGAGGGAACATTATTATATTCTTGTAGTAAACTTTTTTTATCAAGGAAATTATCATTTTTTTAATGTTCATTCAAAAATGTCCCTTTAAATAATGTTCCCCAAATAAATGTTCAATTTCTTTTGCTCCCCCAATAATTTTCCCTGAATAATGTTTCTTTAATATTGTTCTCCAAATAATGTTCCCCAAAATATTGTTATGGCGAGAGTAATATTTTTATGGAAGAACATTTTAAAATTCGACAACATTGTGTTTTTCGAAAAACATTTAGTCATTTTTAGAACATTATTGAGGGAACTTATTCAGGAACATTATTATATTCTTGTAGTAAACTTTTTTTATTCAAGGAAATTATCATTTTTTTAATGTATTCAAAAATGTCCCTTTAATATGTTCCCCAAATAAATGTTCAATTTCTTTTGCTCCCCCATAATTTCCCTGAATAATGTTTCTTTAATATGTTCTTCGCAATAATGTTCCCCAAATAATTGTTAATGCCGAGGAGTAATTATTTTGACTGGAAGAACATTTTAAAATTTCAGACAACATTGTGTTTTCCGAAAAACATTTAGTCATTTTTTAAGAACATTATTGAGGGAACATTATTCAAGGAACATTATTATATTCTTGTAGTAAATTTTTTTTATTCAAGGAAATCTGGTTGACCCAAGGGAACATTATTCAATTATCACTTTTTAAATCTTCATTGGAAAATGTCCCTTTAATAATGTCCCCAAATAAATGTTCAATTTTTTTCCACCTATAATGTCCCTTAATTAATATAATACTGTTTCGCCAAATAATGTTCCCTCAATAATGTTTTTCTTTAATTATGGTTCCCGAATAATGTTCCCCAAATAATTGTTGATGCCACGAAAAATTACTCCCTCCGTCCAAAAATTCTTGTCTTAGATTTGTCTACATACGAATGTATCTATTCACATTTTAGTGTTAGATACATCCGTATCTAGATAAATTTAAGACAAGAATTTTGAGACGGAGGGAGTATTTGACTTGAAGAACATTTTTAAACTTCAGAGAACATTATTTGTTTTGAAAAAAAATTAGTGATTTTTTTAGAACATTATTAGAGGAAACATTATTGACATAAATTTTTTATAGATCATTTTCTTGTTTCCTCAATAATGTTTCTTCACGAATGTCCCGTCAACAATGTTCCCCAAGGGGCATTAATTAATAAAAATGTTTGAAGACCGAGTTATTCATACATGCGCACATCTAGCACTTCCTGTGTCTCAAATCTACGTAGCAAGGCATTTGTAACAACATATCTACCTAGCAAGGCATATGTAACAACATATCAACGAAACATATTAGTTTTTTTAACTTTTATTATTACCACAAAATAAACTAAATAGTTCAAGGTCAACTATAGCTATAACAAGTGTAACTTATCAAAAAAAAAATTATCGACACAATAATTAAAATCCATCTAAATTTTCTCAGCTAACAATGCAAAAAGTTCTTCATCGAGAGAAATTATCTTCTTCCCTGCTGCAAACAGAAATTATCTTCTTCCTTGGTGCAAACATAATGATGAGCATCAACCACTCTTCTTTTTTGGAGCCGCTTTCTTCCTAGATTTCTTTTCATATTGTGGCTTCAATCTTTCTCCTTTGTTCACAGACTTGGATGGCCGTATAGGAGGATCTTTCAACGAATTTTCCGACTGCACTTCCGGTTGCTGTTTCTTTCCTTGCAAGTACTTTGAATGAATTTGAGCAACAACATCCAAAAGTTCTTTGCTAAGTTCAGAATCTTTGTTGATGTCTGAGCAAGCTTCACCAACTTTACTCATCAGAATAACATATCTGACTGCATTGTGTGACTGATCTTCACCTGTAAGCAGCACCATTTCTTTCTTGCACTTATCCAATTCTTTTTCTCGAAAAGAAATAGTCCTTCTCTCAACAATCAGCTTATCTGGAATATGGGTAATGACAAACTGCGTAAAAAGTCTGAGGATATGGCAACAAACAATACCATCACGCTCAAACTTCCCACAGAAACATTTGAATGAACCAGTAGTAAGGTCCACATGGACTCTGAACATTTCTCTTGTGAATTCTGGTTTCTCATACCTGATGTGTTTTTTCAAATCATACACTCTATCCTTCTCAATTTCAATAACTTTAAAAGCTGTCGCATTCACTAATTCTGTCAAAAACTTCAAGTAGATTCCTCTGGTATATATTGCTGCTGCATGCCGTTCAACAGCATGATGACTCCAAAAGACAGGAGTCTTCTCATTCGACAAGAATCTGTCCTGGTTTTCTATGTGAACAACATTCTCTTGGAATAGCACGTACTGTTTCATGAATGCCTCTATAGTATCTTTCCTCTTGATATAGTCTTTGAAATTTGAGTTGAAGCTTTCACTATGGCTGGTTGACCTGATGAAAGGGCAAAACATCCCTCGAAAATAAGCTGGAACAAAGAAGGTCCGGTTCTCCCACATCCTTTTGATGTGAGCATGTTCAGCACACTTATACTTCAGAACAAATTTCTCCCATCTTTCTTCAAATTCTTCAACGGTAATGGATTGTAATAAACACTTCATCATATCTTTTTCCATGTTTTCCCTCGTAGCCATGAAAGCACTCATGTTTTCCCGCACATTTTTAAATATATGCCAAAGACAGAACCTATGTAATGCATCTGGAAATACTTGAGGAATAGCAGCTTTCATCCCTGCGTCTTGGTCTATCAATATTATTCCTGGTTTTTTCCACTGCATGACCTCCATGAAAGTTTCAAACAGCCACACAAAAGTATCTAAAGTCTCATCTTGCAATAGCGCCCAACCAAACACAATTGTTCTTCCATGGCCATTAATTCCCACTATAGGTGCAAAAGGCATGTTATATTTGTTTGTGCTATAAGTGGTGTCAAATGAATGATCTCACCAAACAACCGGTAGTTCAATCGGGAACGAGCATCTGTCCAGAACAAGCTGAGAACCGTGTTGTCTGTATCTCTTTGCATCCTGTAGCAGAAACCAGGAGTATCAATTTGTAGCTTCTCAATGTACTGCAATGTCCATTCAATATCTGTGTTTTCCTTTTGCGCACACGTTCTCCCTATTTCAAATTATCCAGTTTCTTCACATCAAAGGTAATGTTTCCCAGCTTCCCACCACAGAGCTTTCTGAATATTCTCATGATTCTTCTCGGCTTCACTCTGTGTTCTTGAAGCAATTTTGACAACATGATTTCTGCCTCATTCATGTTTCTGTGGCTTAAGAAAAAATTTGTAAGTGATGGAGACCTTACTAGATCATGGTTATGCTCGAGAGACATTGATGCAATATGCCACTTGTCATCCACCAACTTCATTGTTATACTCATTGGACAATTTGTCCCTTCAACAATGTTTCTTTTCCTTTTCCTCAAGCCAGTGTTGACACTTGGTCTTTTCCTACTTTTGTTGCACTGGAAATACAACTTCCTGTTCTTATAATTCCTTCCTTTTATCATTGCAAAACCATTCAACTGAGCATAAACATTTACAAACTGGGAAGCATCATCCAGTGTTGAGAACACTTTACCAACTTCTGGCGTACTAGCATTGTATGCTTCGTCTGGTGTAGGGAACACATACTCTTCATTCACTGCACAAGCTACTGTCTCTTCATCAGAATCTTCGCTCTCAGAATTTCCTTCATAATCACACTCAGAATTCCGAGCCAAAGAAAGTACCTGCAAAGGGAAGGAACACAACTATTCGACATCAGAATAAGAATCTTTAGAAAACAAAGTTAATATCTAGAAAGTCTTTTTTTATTCTTTATTCCAGAAATGCAGAATCGTACCTCACGGCAAATTTTTTCCACTTCTTCTGTTGTTGTCAAAGGTTCACTGCACATGTTCTCACCAACACTGTCCTATAAAGATTTATTTACGTTTTAATAGCCATATCATTTCTCAATTTACTTTATTTTCCAACACAATCACTTGCAGCTTTTCCCTTTTTTTCTCACACTGACCTGCTTGCTCAAACTTAGCACTACTGCTGAAGATGATTCAGTAACATTGTGGTTGTTCTCATCATTTATGTCCATTGCCTGGCAAAATCAATGAAGATATACTTTCTGTCAAACACTACAACTGTATTCAAGATCTTGCCACATTTTTTGATTGTGAAAAACATATGCTAGAATTATAATTGCACTACCCAATTTTGTAAGTACTTACAGTCTGTTCATTGTTATTTGACATTCGCAAATCTTCGGTGATGATGTTTGGTGCAGCTTCTTCTATTTCTTTGTCAATGCCCCCAAATAAATTGAACCCTATTTCAGCTTCTTGACTCTCAATCAGTTCCTGGACACCATTTTTGTGTGTGTTAAAGTTTGTTAGTTCATATCACTTCCTAAGAAGAAATGCATTTGAAATCAGACATGTCAAACAACCAACCTCAGTTTCTTTCCTCAAACTTTGATATTGAACAAACTGATCAAATTCTTCCATCAAAGGACACCCCTAAGAGAAAAGTGAAAGGAATTTAAATGATTTTTTCATCCTAACTGAAATCCTACGTGAAGCGATGATTGAATCAAGGACAGTTACCCACCACAGTTGCAGGTCCTGCAGCACATTTGCACGCTGTAGGTTCGAGCAGCTTGTTATCATTGTTGTTCCTTCTCTTCTTCACTTATTTTCCATTGGATGCAGTTCTTTTCTCAGTTTGCTTCTGCATCCACAAGAAAACAGCACAATTAATGAAATTTGTGAACCAATTATGAAAACAGCACATTTTTCTCTTTTTTCAGTTTTTCCCTCATGTTGTAATCAGTAAGTTTTTAAATGAGCACACTCAACTTCTTTTTTTATAAACAAGAAATGTAGAGACTAACCTTCTTAGTAATCTCTTTCTTCTTACTGATTACTTGCTGCTTAGGAAAACTGCTTTCACCTTCCTTCTGGATGTACCGTAGGCTGCAACCATAATTCAGAATCTTCTGTTACTTTTTTTAAACAAACCAGACACCATGTACTGATTATTACATTTTTCTGTGAACTTTGTCAAACTTGACAATATGCGAAGTAAAATGAAACGGATGGGAGCATGGATGCTCTTGGTTCCCAATTACTACTTGCTTTCTTCATAAATCTCCAATGTACACGAAAAAGCAAGACTGAACTTGATGTTCCCAAGTAACCAACAACAGTAACATGAGGTTCATCCAACTCCAAAGTTGGATCTATCTCTAATTGTAACAACAAGTGCAAATCATGCCACAGGAAATTATTCAGAGCATTAAACTAGGTAATCCTCAAGGTTCAACGACTCCCCAATTTTAGATAATCCTTAAACTAGGTATTTGTTCGCCAGATCAACAGCAACTAACTGGCCAATTCTACCTGTTACTCTCCTAGAACTACAACCAAATTTTCTTCCACTTCTTCCGCCTTTTCCCCCAACCAATCTTTCTTCAACGCACAACAGAATTAAGGAAAGGAAAGGAAGAAGATCAAGAAGAGGGAGCGAGGTATTACCTGTGCGCTCGAGGAGCGTCGCCGGTGGAAACAAGATGGAGGTGCCCTGGCGGCGCCGCCTCCTGTCTTATCTGCGGATTGGTGGAACAGATGGAGCCACGTACCCCCCAGGTCTTATCTGGTCCGAGCCTGTTTTTTTCCTCGTCTATTTTCTGTTCAGCAACAGACAAGTGGGACCATCCACTTACAACACTTTCCCCATTTCGCTTCTCTGTTCTCTCCCCCCTCCGCTCGCCGTCGGCCCTCCTCAGATCTGAATCCTCCTCTTTCACCAGAATTTTTTCCGCTGCGTTGAATCGGCTCTAAAGAAAAGGTTCGATCCCTTCTCCCTTCCGACCTCCCTAGGTTCTACTGGCCTCTAATGTCTTCATATGTGTATATTTTTCTTTTTTTTAACTTGCGGAAGCATCATCGTGATTTAGATCTTCTTCCAAGGATTGGAACTTTTTTAGCTGGGACGACATGTTCTGATGGACTAGTGTTTGTTTAATTCACAGCTACTCCATGGGCTAATTGAGTTTCTGTGCTAGGGCATGGAACAATTTTCATCACAAATTTTTTTGTGTTCAATTCCACGTACAAGCTGCATCTCTATTTTGTTATCTAACTGCATCTCTAACAACAGCCATGTTGCATTTCATGAACAAGAAGTTATGGGTTAGGGGTGTGCAGCAGCCATGTAATGCAACATGTGCTTCTGCATCATCTTCCACCACATCTATATGTGGAATTGCATTTCATGAAATTTTCAGCAGCCATATAGTGAAATTAGAACATGTCAGGAGTAGTAGCCTTGTCGAAATACTGTTGTCTCGGTTGGGCTGTACACTTTTGTAGGAGCCATTACTCAATGTCTCTGTTTTGGTCATGCCGATTTTCTACTCCGCGGCTGTGTTCATGCCAATTAAGATGTTTTTCCTGCTGATTTACACTAATTCTTGGAAGTACTATAACAAGTGCTTATTAGAAGATATTTTCAGTAATCCCTAGTTCTACCAAGCAGTGCTTATTTGCAAGTTTTGATGAGCTCCTGTTTGTTAGTAGTTCAACACAGTGCTCACACTGAATGCAGATCAGAAATTTGCATCAATATTGTTAGTGTTCATTGCATAGCGAACCAACTGCCATGTTCTCGTACTTTGACTTACTTTCGCTTACTTTCATTGGAACAATTAATAATATTGTATTCACTGTAGATGGAACAAGGATGTACAAAGAAAAGAGAAGCAGAAGACATTGTACATGCAGATCAGAAGAGATCCAAGGTAATGGACTTATGCTCTATACCATTCCTTTCTAAAATGAAAAAAAATCATCTAATATTTCCATTTCTTCCTTTATTTTTTTTCATGCAGTGCAATCAATTTCAGCATGTCGAATCATTTATCAAGCTTGCATCTGAAATGACTGACAGTGAAAAATAGTGTGTACGTAGAATGGGTTTTCAAACATTCCTACAAATAACCAGCATGTCCAATATTGACTCCATTTACTTCTGGCTTGCAAACCATTTCAACACTACCTCTTGCTCCATTGAAATGCCAAATGGATTGAAATTCCCAATTACAACTACAACTGTTCACAAGATTTTTGGCATACCAATTGGTGGAGTCCCTGTCATCACGAAACCATCAGAAGCAACCTATGATTTCATCAAGCACGAGTTAGGAACAACTGCACCCACTATTGAGTACCTTTTCTCAATTATCAATGATGATCTTCCTGAAGATAAGTACTGCCGAATCTTCATTCTCATAGTACTATCACTGTTTGTTGCGCCTAATTCAAGTGGAGTTGTTACCAAGTTTGTCTACAATGCAATAGTTGACATAGACAGTATTTCCCAATATGATTGGTGTCTGCTATGTTTGAGCTACATGGTTTACTCAATAAAGAAAGCAAAACTAAACAACACAAGCACCAAAAAGTTCATTCCTGGAGGAAGCAAATTACTTATGGTGGTAAGCATATTTCCCACGATAAAATTTCTTTAACTTTTCTTTTTCTATGTACCATTCAATTTTTTCTTTGTCTCTAATTAACACTTTTCATTTTTTACCCAATCTGTCTGAATTTTGTTTTCAATGTCAGATATCCTATTTCGAGTTCCTCATAATAACTGAGTTCAAGTTGCCAAGCATTGAACCAAGACTACCACTATGGTCGGCAATCATGCTAAATTTATACATGGCTCTCGATGCGCTCCATGGCGAAAGTAACGGATATGGCAGACTACCGGTATATGGCCTTGTTCTTCATAGATATTACTATTGCACATTACATAGTTCTATTCCCTGTCTTTAATTTTGATTTATAGTTCTAGTACTTCTTCAAAGTGCAGTGAAACATTATATAAATATTAAACATCCTCTTCTTACCCAACAGAAAAAGCACATCTCCTCTACTCCATTCAATGATTCAGTTTACGTTGAACTCCCTGAAGAGATATCACAGTATATTGAATCCAAATTCACAGATATTAGTCTAACACAATTAAGTTCTCTTGCTGGTTTTCATCTTTTTTCTTAGCAACAATAAACTGACATTCTCATTTTTTTATAGTTTGTTTAACAAGACATGCTCTCTCATTTTAACAGGACAAGATAATTCTTCAAATGCAAGCTAAAAAATTCTACATGAATATCATTCGGAACTCAGCATCTACACTGAAGACCTATGTAGATGATATGCATTCTTCATTCCTCAAGACCTGGACATCTTCCAACATCCCAAACCTCCAATTTAAATCAACACTTTCGCAGAACACATTCAAAGTTCCCAAGACTGAACAATTGTTGGCTATAGAATCACCTCCAATTTTCCCAATGCTAAATGTGCAAACAATCGTTGATGAAGATAAACAAGTCACCATCAATGAAATTCTTCAGGAATTGGTCATTGATTTCACTCAGTCTGTGAACATAACAAGCTCTAATTTCTCTCTATCTTTTAATGGTAATCTACCATCTTTCGAAGAGCTTGCTTGTCCGGAATTATTTGTGAAGACATCAAGTCAGAGAACAGCAACTCCCACTGATGTTTTAGCCCTGTTGCATCGTAAGTTTTTCTTTCATAGCTCTTCTAAGCATCTTTTTTTCTTTGCACCAAAATAGATCATGAAATAAATAATCACAACTTTTTTTCTGCAGGATACTTGTCTGAATCAAAACCCCCAATCCAAAGAGTACAAGAAACAAAATTTTTCTTACCATTGTTCAGATTCTTATTACCAGGAGAGCGTTTGGAAGGTCATTTCTCTTACAAAACTTCATTTTATCCAGACTAATTTTTTCAGACATGTAGATGAACTGAGCTGTTAACATTTCTTATTCTTAATGTTCTCTTCACTTTTTTTTCAACCAGATTTCATTGATGCTGAACTGGATAAAGGATCATTGCTTGATGAAAATTTACTTGCAGCTCACAATACTTTCAACAATACAATGCATGGCAATTCAAATGGAGAGGCTGGTACAGCCACTCAATATGAAGGCACAGATTCTCCTTCATTTGATGCAATTACCAATTCAATTGACAAAGTTCAGAATGTTCCATTTGCATCTCGTGCCTCTAATGAGTTCAGCCTGCCAGAAAATCAGTATAGCATGCATTGCAATAGTCATGCCAACCCCAATGTTCCTGGAACTCAGAGCCCAATAAGGGTAATGGATTTCCTATCACCGAAACTCTACCCAAACAATATTGCCACACCTATTGAAGATCCTTTGCTAGTTCAAGCACTCGAACAACATGAAGCACATTCCAGTAAGTTTTCAAAACCAGAAACTTCCACTTGGCAACAACGTGTGAACAATTCTTTCAAATCTGCGACACTAGTAATTCAAGAACCCAAAAAGGCTGGTAAGCAGGTCATCTTTTCAGACGGAATAGAGAATGATTTCTACCAAACATTGGTTGGACTTCTTCCCGAATTAAGTTACATGTATGTACAAAAAGCATATGAATTTTTATGTGATATGTTCTACATAATTCAAACATAAATAGTTTTTATATGCGATCCATACTATTTTCTCATGATTTATTTTTCACTTTTCTTCATGATTTTCTTCTGCCATGAACAGCCAAAGGATATTTGAGATTGAAGGAGTTTGGGTGGATCAAAAACTATAACTCTATCATTCAAGCCTGGTGGCTGGATAAACCCTCGGGTTGTTGGCTATTTTTCAAAACTAAAGAACAAAGACCAGCTGGACCGAGGAAGAAAAGGCCTCCTGCGAAACAACGAAATAGTGGAGCACATAGTTAGCATTGACGACATGGTCAGCCTATATTTTGAATTCTTCTCCTCAGTTTTCCCTTTCACATCATCGATATTTCCTTTTCTTAACTATCAATGATTTTCTGGAAACAAACATGCAGGAGAAGCTAATGAACCCAATGCTAAATCATTCAGATCCTGCAAACCAACTAATCTTACAGGAAAGTAATGTTGACTTCAGTTTATTGAATGCTTCCTTCGTAAGACAAGTTCTTTTGTACAAACTATTCTTATAGTTTTTTCTTCTTTAAAGAGGTTACACTAATAGATTGTAACTTTCCACAATTCCCTAGGTAAAAATGCCCGTATTCAAGGAAAAACAATGGATTTTAATCATTGCTAACTTCGGAGCCAAAATTTTTGATATCATGAACCCGTACTACAGTGGTGATACATTTCTACCAACAATTAGTGCTGTTATCTACAACTTCAAGGTTTTGTTTGCTGCTACATACGGAAATTCTAGTTCTTTCCGCATAGGAAATTTTGAATCAAGATTTGTACCAGCTCCCAAGGTCAATTTCAGGTGGGTTTTCCATGGAAATCTCCCATTTTACAAGATCTGAAGAAGCCACCAGCAACTTTTTGGTTCTTTCTCCTAAAAATGCAGATTCAAAGTAATTTAAATTCATAATAATTTCCATCCTAAGTATGTAACTGATTGTCATATTATTTTTCTTTGAAAGGTATGACTCAGGAATTTTCCTTCTTCAGTATGTTAGCAAGTACAAAGGTCTCGGTTTGGAGGGTTTCTCTAATGTAAGCGATAGTCATATCTTTCCTATTTTGGTCATTACTTGTAACATATCAGGAATTAAACAACACTTTTTCTAAAATACTGTAGGATGATTTACATGCTCTACGTCAAAAATTCCTTTTTGAGATTATAACTTGCAAGGACAATGAAATTCAGCTCCCGTTAGTAACTTCTTGTGACGCCCCCGGCCCGATCGTGCACTAATCATACACGCAAATGCACACGATCAAGCCTAAGGACTCACGGGAAGATATCACAACACAACTCTAAAACATAAATAAAGTCATACAAGCTTTATATTACAAGCCAGGGCCTCGAGGGCTCGAATACATAAGCTTGTGAACAAGCGTCAGCGGAAGCATCAGATATCTGAGTACAGATATAAAAGAGAAACAGAAAGGCCTTTAGAAAGGCGGGGCAAAATAAAACACTACGATCGAAAGGCGAAGGCCTCCTGCCTGGGACCCTTCGATCCTACTCCTGGTCGTCAGTCAACTCGTAGTAGTATCCATCCTCTGGGTAGTAGTAGTAGCGATCGTCGGGGCATCTGTCTCAGGGGGCTCCGTCCTCTGGTCACGTCAAACTGATATGGGGAGAAAAAGGAAAACAAAGCAACCGTGAGTACTCAAAAGTACTCAGCAAGCAAGGATCTACACTACATATGCAACATTTTCAAGGGGAGGCTGTATATGTGGACTGGGCTGCAGAAATGCCAGAATAGAGAGAAGGCCTAGTCCTATCGAAGACTAGCATCTTCAGCGGTCTTGCAGCAGTAGAAGAGAGTAGAACAATACCATATAATGTAGCAGTAATAATATCAACCTCACCCAGAGATCCTTTCTCGACTCCCTGCGAGAAAGCAATCCCAGAGCCATACATTCATCAACCTCGTCCTGAGATCCCTTCTCGACTCCCTGCGAGAAGCAATCCCAGAGCCATATATACAGGTCTCATCACAGGTATCCAGTTCTAAATTGTATCAATCAGGATACAACTCCGAGTGTCCTTTACCGTAGGACCGGCTATCGATAGAAATGTTCTTCCCTGCAGGGGTGCACCAACTTACCCAACACACTCGATTAACTTCGGCCGGACACACTTTCCTGGGTCATGCCCGGCCTCGGCCAAACGACACATCGCAACCCTACCTACGGCTCAGCAGAGAGGTCCCCGCCGGTCTACGTCCTAAGCGCAAGGGGGTCTTGGCCATCGCCCCTCACCCTCCGGGTCGTTGCGCACAGGGTGGATACCAGCATCGCCTCGGGTGGCCGACACGATCCGACCGTGCCGCAGTGCTGAACTGGACGTCTGACAGAGCTTTCGGCTGATGCATACGATGCAGAACGCCCATACTATGCCCACGTGATGGTTAGTGCTATCAGGCCAGAGGCCTGCTCGGATCAAATATCCAAATCGTTAGGACTAGGGCTTGCGGTAACGAGCAGAGACTCACGAAAGATGTGACCCCGTCGCCCCGTCTCGAGGACTTGCGGCAAGGGTTAAGAATGCCCGGCCGCGCCTCGTATTCACCACTCGGGCACCACACTGGCAACCCGCCTTCACATCACACGCGGGTACCCCTCAGGGTCGACCCGCCTTTCCAAGTAACAATGTAAGGTCCAAGTATCCGTGTGTCCATAACATCAGGGAATCCGAGGTATCACCCTCATTGAATTCCCACTCGATGTATCCATCAAGGTGAACTAGGAGGAATCACCCTCACTGGGTCCACACTTGAGGCGTTGTAGGACAGCGTCGTTCTCGGAAGCGGTGAAGGAGGAATCACCCTCGATGACCACGACCGAATAGCTACTCTACAGAGTTAACATCAGAAGTGCTACAAGAGGTTTCACCCTCGGCACTCGATAGTAACGCTGCAGTGTCGTTACAACTAAGGGGGGTGATGTGCGGTGTCGGGGCCTGGTCTTCAATCCCGTTGATCGGGTCTTCTGACGATCCAGCGCGGCAGTCGGGATAAGTGGGGTCACTGATAGGTCTCTACCCAGCCTAGACTAAACAGTTTAGGATATGTAGGTAATTATCAACAGCAGGTTACAATGAACAGGCTATGCATCAGAATAGGTAAAGCAGCAGCAGCAGTAATTCTAATGCAAGCATGAGAAATTAGAATGGGCGATATCGGGATGATCAAAGGGGGGGCTTGCCTGGTTGCTCGGCGGCAAGGGCAAGGTCGTCTATGGTGTCTTCGGGATCCGGAGCTGCGTCGGTCTCGGGGACGACGTCGGGGTCGGGGGCTATCGAGAGAGAAGAGGGGGAGGAAACAGTATAAATATATAGCAAGCATGAGCATGACAAATACGATACACGGTGCTAGGGGTAGTCTAACGCAGCATCACACGTAACAGACGGAGCGGGAGAATATCTGACGATATTTCCCGGGTCTTTGGAATTATCGGACAGAGGATAAGAGGGGAACGGTTGCAAGTTCGGATAGTTAGGGACGCGTGACGGGCGAACGGACCGCGTATTCAGATTCGTCTCGTCGTTCTGAGCAACTTTCATGTACAAAGTATTTTCATCTGAGCTACGGATTATTTTATATGATTTTCTAAAGTTTTTATTAATTTCTGGAATTTAATTAATTATTTAAATTAACATTATCCAAAACAGTGTCTTGCTGACGTCAGCATGACGTCAGGACCAGTGGGTCCCACCTGTCATAGGCTGTTAGGTTAATTAGTGATTAACTAATTAAATTACTGTTTAATTAACACTAACTACTTAATTAAATTAACCTAATCAGGATCAATTAACTTAATTAATTAACTAATTAATTATTTTTTTTATTTTTTTTAATTATTATTTTTTTTATTACATTTTCTTTTAATTCGTTTTTAGGGGCTGGGCCCCATCTGTCATAGGGCCGGGGCGGACATGTCCGGGCCGTGTCTGTTCGGGCACCGGACACGTCCGGGCCAGCGCGCGCGCGTGCACCAGAGGCGAGGCCAAGGCCGGAGCGCGGCGCGGCGAGGCCGGCCGGGCGGGCGCGAGGGGAGGTACAGCGAGCGCGGGCGAGCGGCAGCCCGGCGCGGTGCGGCGTCGGGACCGGAGGCGCGCGGGCGGCGGTGGCGCGCGCGGCGGGCGAGCGGGGCCGGAGCGGGCGCGGCCGAAGCGCGCGGTCGCGCGTGGGCGAGCGGGCGGCGGGGCGCGGCCGGAGCACGCGCGGGCCGGGCGGCGGCCGGAGGCGGGGAGGCGAAGGAAGAGAGGGAAGGAGGTGGCCATCACAGCGGGGCGCAGGGACGGGCAGCGTGCTCGGGGAGGGTGGCCGGAGGAGGCGGCACAGGGGACGTGGCAGTCCGGCGGGGAGGAGACGGGGAGGCGTGTCCGGCGAGGGAGGGAGGCCTCCGGGCGGCGGCGAACGACGACGGGATCGGGCCGGGCGACGAGGCGAGGCCGTGGCCTCAGGCGGGCGTCGCACGAGAGATGAGGAGGGGCGAGGCGGCGTCGAGGTGGCTTCAGGGACGGCGAGCGGCGGCGGCGGTCGGGGACGGCCGGCCGGCGACGGGCGACGGGGGGGTCGATCCCGATCCAGAATTTCTGGATCGGGGGGGGGGGGGGAGGGAATGAGCGAGGGGGTGGGGGTAGCGGCTAGGGTTTCGGGTGGGGGTGGGAGATATGGGGGAGGGGAGTGGGCGCCGGCTGGGCCGGCCTGGCTAGCCCAGTGGCCAGCTGGGCCGAGGCCCAGCGAGGGGGGGGGCTTTATTTTCTTTTGTTCTTTTTCTGTTTTTCTTTATTCCTTTTTCTGTTTTGTCTTTTATTTTTAGTCCAAAAGACTTTTGTAAAATATGAGACTTGCTCCATTATTTACAGTGTATTATTTGTCACTGCTAGAAATTGGTTTGGGGTCCATATCTTTTTGTTTGGATTTTATTTAAATTGAAAAAGGATTGAATAGTGCTATGTTGCTGCTGTTTCTAGTTGTCCGAGTCCTTTTACAATTTCAACTAATGTTGCAATCATTTTTACAAATGCTATGGGAATATTTGCAACATGAGGCACATTTTGGTTTTCCAGTTTGAACAACTTTTATTTCCCACTTTAGTTTAAATCTGAATTTTGACTTAGGAGTTGAAATGCAATATGATGCTACTGATGATCATGCACTGTTAATCATGCTGACTTGGCATTGTCAAAAGGGTGATCACTGTAGTTAACCACTGGGGGTGTTACAAATCTCCTCTACTAACAAGAATTCTCGTCCCGAGAATTAAGAAGTAGAAGGAAAAAGTTCGGGGTATTCCTTGCGAAGATGATCCTCGCGTTCCCAAGTGACTTCATCTTCAGTATGGTTTGACCACTGCACTTTGAGGAACTTGGTAACCCTCTGACGGGTTCGACGTTCAGCTTCATCGAGGATGCGGATCGGATGCTCCTTATAAGATAGATCATCATGCAATTCGAGCATCTCGTGATCCACAGCTCGGTGCGGAGATTCCTTGAAGCATTTACGAAGTTGCGACACATGGAAGACATCGTGGATATGAGAGAATTGCGACGGCAACTCCAATTTATATGCCACTTGACCACGTCTTGCAACAATGCGGAAAGGACCAATGTAGCGGGGAGCCAACTTGCCCTTGACTCCAAAACGGTGAGTGCCCTTCATAGGTGTGACACGAAGATAAGCTTGATCACCAGGTTGATAAGTCAAACCCCATCGTTTGCGATCATAGTTGCTCTTCTGGCGGTCCTGAGCCGCCTTGAGATTTTCCCGGACAATTCGGACTTGTTCTTCGGCGTGTTGAATAATATCTGGACCCACGAGCGGTCGTTCCCCAGTTTCTGACCAATTCAGAGGGGTTCGACACTTATGTCCATAGAGAACTTCAAAGGGGGCCATTTTCAAGCTGGCTTGATAGCTGTTGTTATAGGAGAACTCGGCATATGGAAGAGATTCTTCCCACTTCTTGCCGAAAGAAACAACACAAGCTCGTAGCATGTCTTCAAGCACTTGGTTGACTCGCTCGACTTGGCCTTGGGACTGAGGATGATAAGCTGAACTCTAGGTAATATGAGTTCCCATAGCCTTTTGGAAACTTTCCCAGAAATGACCGGTGAATATGCTGCCACGGTCTGAACTGATCTCTTTCGGAATACCGTGGAGTGAAACAATTCTGGAGATATATAATTCTGCTAACTGACTAGCAGTGATCGTCTCCTTGACAGGCAGAAAGTGTGCAACTTTGGAGAGTTGGTCGACGACGACCAGAATAGCATCGTGACCCTTCTGTGACCTGGGAAGTCCTGTAACGAAATCCATCTGAACCTTATCCCATTTCCATAAAGGAATAGGAAGTGGTTACAGAATTCCAGCAGGCTTCTGATGTTCTGCTTTAACGCGACGACAAACATCACATTCAGCAACATAACGAGCAATGTCTTGCTTCATTCTGGACCACCAGTACCTTTGACGGAGATCACGATACATCTTGGTGCTACCCGGATGAATAGACAGCGGGGTATCATGTGCCTCCTTCATGACTTTGTCAGTCATAAGCTCGAAGCGAGGTACGACAATGCGGTCTCTGAAATACAAGGTTCCATCTTCAGACAGCGAGAAATCCCTGTACTTTACAAGGTGAAGGTCTTTCTTCATCAGATCAACTTCAGCATCTTTAGCTTGCGCATTCTTAACAGCTTTCTCAAGATCTAGTTCAACAACCAAGGTTTTTAGGTATCCTTGAGGAACTATCTCGATATTTAGCTTTCGAAGCTCTTCATACAGAAGTGGTTGCTGTAGCTGAACCTCAAGTTCGCAGCAATAGGATTTGCGGCTCAATGCATCAGCCATCACATTAGCCTTGCCAGGGGTATAAGAAATACCCAAGTCATAGTCCGCAATGTTCTCCATCCATCTTTGCTGACGGAGATTCAGAGATGGCTGAGTGAACAAGTACTTCAGACTTTTATGATCCGTGTATATCTCGCAACGATTACCGAGAAGGTAATGTCGCCATAACTGCAATGCATAGATCACAGCAACTAGTTCTAGATCATGTACCGGATAATTCTCTTCATGTGGGCGCAACTGGCGAGAGCCATAGGCAATCACTTTACGCTCTTGCATTAGGACACAGCCTAATCCTTCACGGGATGCGTCACAATAAATCACGAAATCTTTGCGGGAATCTGGAGGAGCAAGTACTGGGGCAGACGTTAGCTTGTCTTTGAGTGTTTGAAAACTTTCCTGACATTTTTCTGTCCATTCAAACTTAACGCCTTTGTGAAGCAGATCAGTCAACGGCTTAGCAATCTTAGAAAAATTCTCAACAAACCGACGGCAATAGCTTGCGAGGCCGAGAAAACTTCTTACTTGCTTGACGTTCTTCGGAGGGGTCCAGTCAAGAATAGCCTGAACTCGTTCTGGGTTAACGGCGATGCCATCTTTGGAAATCACATGGCCGAGGTATGTCACTTCAGACAACCAGAATTCACATTTGGAGTATTTGGCATACAACTGGTGTTCTCGGAGCCTTTCCAGTACAAGTCGGAGGTGTTCAGCATGTTCTTCTTTATTCTTTGAATAGACCAGAATATCATCTAGGTATACCACGACGAACTTGTCGAGATAATCCATGAAGATATAATTCATCAATCGGGAGAATGTGGCCGGAGCATTTGTTAAGCCAAATGACATGACTGTGTACTCATAAGAACCATAGCGAGTAACGAATGCTGTCTTGGGAATATCCTCTTCACGAACACGGATCTGATGGTAACCCAACCTCAAATCAAGTTTAGAGAATACCGATGATCCAGTAAGTTGATCATACAAATCGTTGATTCTAGGAAGCGGATACTTGTTCTGAATTGTGGCTTGGTTGATAGGTCGGTAATCCTGAACCAATCGGTTAGTTCCATCCTTCTTCTTAACGAAGAGCGAAGGTGCTCCCCAAGCAGAGGAACTGGGGCGGATGAAACCTTTCTTAAGTGATGTGTCGATTTCTTCCTTAAGCTCGAGAAGATGATGCGGAGGCATCTTATAAGGACGCTTTGCAATAGGAGTAGTGCCTGGTTTCAAGTCAATGACAAACTCAACAGCTCTAGCAGGGGGTATTCCTGGAAGTTCTTCTGGAAATACATCTTGAAAATCACGAACAACTGGAACGTTCTCGATGCCTTCAAGAGGTGAAGCATTCAATGCATTCAGAACATAAATCTGAGCTTCGGCGTCCAGAACTGTTCGAGCTGAGTATCTGACTATCTGGCCAGAAGGGTGTGTGAGGCGGACTATTTCAGTGGCACAGTCAATCAAAGCTTTATGAGGCTTCAACCAGTCCATACCCAGAATAATGTCTATGTTGGAGGTCTTGAGAGCAATGAGTGAAACGGGGAACATCAATCCTCCGACCGCAATGTGGTTACCGTGGCTTACCATGGTAGTTTGCCAATTAGCCCCAGGTGACTGGATTACTAATGGAGTGGACATCTCCTCGAAATGTATATCATGGCTTCGCGCAAAACTTTCAGACATGAAGGAGTGCGATGCTCCAGAATCAAAAAGGACTGAAGCTGGGATTGAATTGACTAGAAGGGTGCCCATCACAATTTTGGGGTCCTGTCGAGCTTCTTCAATGTTGACTTGATTGACATGAACCCGAACTATAGCAGGCGGCCTGGCATTACTGTTTCTGAGACGACGGTTCCGACAACTCTTCTTGCAACCAACAGAAGGACGTGGTGCAACCTGATGAAAAGCCACAGCATCAGGCGGCCCACCATGAACCGATAGTTGTCTCGGCGGTGAAGGCAGACGAGGTGCAACATATGACGGCCTTGGTGTTGGAACAGGTCGGTGATGAACATTGTGTGGGATCCAGACTCGACGTTTCTGAACAGGCTGACCCGAGGATAAGCCAGCTTCATGAGTGCACTTGAGCGACTCCTGGCATTCAGTCAGAGCTGTTTCAATTTGAAAAGATTTGCTGACAAGCATTGCGAAGTCTGTGCAATCAAGGACTGCAAGTGCGAGTTTTATGTCAGTACGGAGTCCTTCACGGAATTTATCCTGCTTACGGGCGTCAGTGCAGACGTCATCTTCAGCA
Source organism: Thinopyrum elongatum (assembly GCA_011799875.1). Taxonomy (NCBI): domain Eukaryota; kingdom Viridiplantae; phylum Streptophyta; class Magnoliopsida; order Poales; family Poaceae; genus Thinopyrum; species Thinopyrum elongatum. Next base: position 649,479,400 of record CM022298.1, read on the forward strand.
TAGCGGGACAATTCAAGAAATTTCCTCTGATATTCATCCACAGTCATTGTGCCCTGGGTAAGTTTGCGAAACTCCTGCTTCTTCTGGTCCATCAGGCCTTGAGGAATGTACCGTGCACGAAAAGTCGACTGAAATTCCTGCCAAGTGGTTACGGTTTCAGCAGGCAACATACCCTTGTGGCTTTCCCACCATTGAGCCGCTGGGCCCTTTAGGTGGAATGTCGCAAAGGTGACATAACTGGCAGGGGCAACATTAGCTGACTCCATTTCAAACAGGATGTCACGAAGCCAATCATCAGCATCCATAGGATTGGTGGAGTTGTGGAAAACGGACGGGTTGAGGTGCACAAATTCTGGCAGCGAGATCGGTCCAGGTTCCTGACGAGCCTCATTGCGTTCCAAACGTCTTACCAGACTCTCGTTGAGCTGACGGTTCAATTCAAACTGCTGCATCATTGCGGCAATATAGGGTGGAGGTGGAGGATCGTCAGCCATCCTGCCAAATCAACAGGGGCAATTTAGCTAGTAACTTGCAGGTGTATGGAATTATTTATGAAGTAACACGCACAACAGAAGGAAGTGCAATAGATACTTCATCATATTCGCACCAGACATTCAAAGCCACACATAGCCTCGGTTAGCATCCGGCATTACGACAGTTGAAAAGGGAAGGGCTAGACATCTAGGCGGCGCGCAGGCACGCGATATGGGAGTACACAACGAGACATAGCAAAGGCTAGATCCACGTCGGAGAAAACTGTTGGAGCGAGGAATCTGCACGTGACAACACAGGGTGCCCTCGATAAAAGGATCCTATAAGCAGAACCTGGCCCACAATCTTGAAGCAAGGGGGGATATTTTCAGAACTCCGGGTGGATGTGACCACGAGAACCTAATGTTGGAGTTAGTAAAATTTTAACCCGAGTAGAAGAGAGATCAGAGGCCCAGAGTAAAGGTCGAGGAGTAAAAGATCCTAATACCACCCAATTGGCGACGTGGGCCCGTAAGCCACACAGCCAAGTTAGTAAAACAGTTTTCCGGTTTCTAGACTCAACTTCGGCCAAGGAGTTGGAAAGGGGGTTCCTACAGGCAGTCGGCTCTGATACCAACTTGTGACGCCCCCGGCCCGATCGTGCACTAATCATACACGCAAATGCACACGATCAAGCCTAAGGACTCACGGGAAGATATCACAACACAACTCTAAAACATAAATAAAGTCATACAAGCTTTATATTACAAGCCAGGGGCCTCGAGGGCTCGAATACATAAGCTTGCGAACAAGCGTCAGCGGAAGCATCAGATATCTGAGTACAGATATGAAATAGAAACAGAAAGGCCTTTAGAACGGCGGGGCAAAATAAAACACTACGATCGAAAGGCGAAGGCCTCCTGCCTGGGACCCTCCAATCCTACTCCTGGTCGTCAGTCAACTCGTAGTAGTATCCATCCTCTGGGTAGTAGTAGTAACGATCGTCGGGGCATCTGTCTCAGGGGGCTCCGTCCTCTGGTCACGTCAAACTGATATGTGGAGAAAAAGGAAAACAAAGCAACCGTGAGTACTCAGAAGTACTCAGCAAGCAAGGATCTACACTACATATGCAACATTATCAAGGGGAGGCTGTATATGTGGACTGGGCTGCAGAAATGCCAGAATAGAGAGAAGGCCTAGTCCTATCGAAGACTAGCATCTTCAGCGGTCTTGCAGCAGTAGAAGAGAGTAGAACAATACCATATAATGTAGCAGTAATAATATCAACCTCACCCAGAGATCCTTTCTCGACTCCCTGCGAGAAAGCAATCCCAGAGCCATACATTCATCAACCTCGTCCTGAGATCCCTTCTCGACTCCCTGCGAGAAGCAATCCCAGAGCCATATATACAGGTCTCATCACAGGTATCCAGTTCTAAATTGTATCAATCAGGATACAACTCCGAGTGTCCTTTACCGTAGGACCGGCTATCGATAGAAATGTTCTTCCCTGCAGGGGTGCACCAACTTACCCAACACGCTCGATTAACTTCGGCTGGACACACTTTCCTGGGTCATGCCCGGCCTCGGCCAAACGACACATCGCAACCCTACCTACGGCTCAGCAGAGAGGTCCCCGCCGGTCTACGTCCTAAGCGCAAGGGGGTCTTGGCCATCGCCCCTCACCCTCCGGGTCGTTGCGCACAGGGTGGATACCAGCATCGCCTCGGGTGGCCGACACGATCCGACCGTGCCGCAGTGCTGAACTGGACGTCTGACAGAGCTTTCGGCTGATGCATACGATGCAGAACGCCCATACTATGCCCACGTGATGGTTAGTGCTATCAGGCCAGAGGCCTGCTCGGATCAAATATCCAAATCGTTAGGACTAGGGCTTGCGGTAACGAGCAGAGACTCACGAAAGATGTGACCCCGTCGCCCCGTCTCGAGGACTTGCGGCAAGGGTTAAGAATGCCCGGCCGCGCCTCGTATTCACCACCCGGGCACCACACTGGCAACCCGCCTTCACATCACACGCGGGTACCCCTCAGGGTCGACCCGCCTTTCCAAGTAACAATGTAAGGTCCAAGTATCCGTGTGTCCATAACATCAGGGAATCCGAGGTATCACCCTCATTGAATTCCCACTCGATGTATCCATCAAGGTGAACTAGGAGGAATCACCCTCACTGGGTCCACACTTGAGGCGTTGTAGGACAGCGTCGTTATCGGAAGCGGTGAAGGAGGAATCACCCTCGATGACCACGACCGAATAGCTACTCTACAGAGTTAACATCAGAAGTGCTACAAGAGGTTTCACCCTCGGCACTCGATAGTAACGCTGCAGTGTCGTTACAACTAAGGGGGGTGATGTGCGGTGTCGGGGCCTGGTCTTCAATCCCGTTGATCGGGTCTTCTGACGATCCAGCGCGGCAGTCGGGATAAGTGGGGTCACTGATAGGTCTCTACCCAGCCTAGACTAAACAGTTTAGGATATGTAGGTAATTATCAACAGCAGGTTACAATGAACAGGCTATGCATCAGAATAGGTAAAGCAGCAGCAGCAGTAATTCTAATGCAAGCATGAGAAATTAGAATGGGCGATATCGGGACGATCAAAGGGGGGGCTTGCCTGGTTGCTCGGCGGCAAGGGCAAGGTCGTCTATGGTGTCTTCGGGATCCGGAGCTGCGTCGGTCTCGGGGACGACGTCGGGGTCGGGGGCTATCGAGAGAGAAGAGGGGGAGGAAACAGTATAAATATATAGCAAGCATGAGCATGACAAATACGATACACGGTGCTAGGGGTAGTCTAACGCAGCATCACACGTAACAGACGGAGCGGGAGAATATCTGACGATATTTCCCGGGTCTTTGGAATTATCGGACAGAGGATAAGAGGGGAACGGTTGCAAGTTCGGATAGTTAGGGACGCGTGACGGGCGAACGGACCGCGTATTCAGATTCGTCTCGTCGTTCTGAGCAACTTTCATGTACAAAGTATTTTCATCTGAGCTACGGATTATTTTATATGATTTTCTAAAGTTTTTATTAATTTCTGGAATTTAATTAATTATTTAAATTAACATTATCCGAAACAGTGTCTTGCTGACGTCAGCATGACGTCAGGACCAGTGGGTCCCACCTGTCATAGGCTGTTAGGTTAATTAGTGATTAACTAATTAAATTACTGTTTAATTAACACTAACTACTTAATTAAATTAACCTAATCAGGATCAATTAACTTAATTAATTAACTAATTAATTATTTAATTAATTAATTATTTTTATTTTTTTTATTACATTTTCTTTTAATTCGTTTTTAGGGGCTGGGCCCCATCTGTCATAGGGCCGGGGCGGACATGTCCGGGCCGTGTCTGTTCGGGCACCGGACACGTCCGGGCCAGCGCGCGCGCGTGCACCAGAGGCGAGGCCAAGGCCGGAGCGCGGCGCGGCGAGGCCGGCCGGGCGGGCGCGAGGGGAGGCACAGCGAGCGCGGGCGAGCGGCAGCCGGGCGCGGTGCGGCGTCGGGACCGGAGGCGCGCGGGCGGCGGTGGCGCGCGCGGCGGGCGAGCAGGGCCGGAGCGGGCGCGGCCGAAGCGCGCGGTCGCGCGTGGGCGAGCGGGCGGCGGGGCGCGGCCGGAGCACGCGCGGGCCGGGCGGCGGCCGGAGGCGGGGAGGCGAAGGAAGAGAGGGAAGGAGGTGGCCCTCACAGCGGGGCGCAGGGACGGGCAGCGTGCTCGGGGAGGGTGGCCGGAGGAGGCGGCACAGGGGACGTGGCAGTCCGGCGGGGAGGAGACGGGGAGGCGTGTCCGGCGAGGGAGGGAGGCCTCCTGGCGGCGGCGAACGACGACGGGATCGGGCCGGGCGACGAGGCGAGGCCGTGGCCTCAGGCGGGCGTCGCACGAGAGATGAGGAGGGGCGAGACAGGAGGCGAGGTGGCTTCAGGGACGGCGAGCGGGCGCGGGGTCGGGGACGGGCGGCCGGCGAGGGCGACGGGGGGGTCATCCCGATCCAGAATTTCTGGATCGGGGGGGGGGGGGGGGAATGAGCGAGGGGGTGGGGGGGGGAGGGGTGGGGTGGGGGGTATTGGCGTGGCTAGGGTTTCGGGTGGGGGTGGAGATATGGGGAGGGGAGTGGGCGCGGCGGGCCGGCCTGGCTAGCCCAGTGGCCAGCTGGCCGAGGGCCCAGCGAGGGGGGGGGGGCTTTATTTTCTTTTGTTCTTTTTCTGTTTTTCTTTATTCCTTTTTCTGTTTTGTCTTTTATTTTTAGTCCAAAAGACTTTTGTAAAATATGAGACTTGCTCCATTATTTACAGTGTATTATTTGTCACTGCTAGAAATTGGTTTGGGGTCCATATCTTTTTGTTTGGATTTTATTTAAATTGAAAAAGGATTGAATAGTGCTATGTTGCTGCTATTTCTAGTTGTCCGAGTCCTTTTACAATTTCAACTAATGTTGCAATCATTTTTACAAATGCTATGGGAATATTTGCAACATGAGGCACATTTTGGTTTTCCAGTTTGAACAACTTTTATTTCCCACTTTAGTTTAAATCTGAATTTTGACTTAGGAGTTGAAATGCAATATGATGCTACTGATGATCATGCACTGTTAATCATGCTGACTTGGCATTGTCAAAAGGGTGATCACTGTAGTTAACCACTGGGGGTGTTACACTTCTTTCCTGCAAAGACATGTAAGTTCTCTATTTATTTGTTTCCCAATGACATAAAAGAGTTGTTTTTTTTCTTAGAGCCTGTTCTTTCATACCAAACAGTGAAATTGTTTTCTTCTAATCCTGTGTATGTTTCAACAGGGTTTCCGCATATTCAAGTGAAGGTTTGAAGGCCAATCTTTACTTGTTCTGCATATGACAGTAACCTCAGGTAACTTCTCAAATCAGCATGTAAGTTCAATTAACATGCTTATTCTTTCTATTCTGAAAGGTCTCATTATTCTTATTAGTTAGTCTAAAAGGTTCAACCAAAAGAATCCCAATGATGAAATGTTCTGCACCTGTATTTCCAATTAACATATTTCTTCTTTCTATTCTCAAGGATCTCATTAATACTGTCACCTTCAAGGGAAGTTGCACTGCAAGATTCAACTCAAAGGAATACTTCGATGCGAAAAATGTTTCCTTAACGATAGAGCTATCTTTTTTTTCTCTTGATGGTCTAGTGATAGTTTCTTTGCAAGACCTTTGGCTGTAAACAATGTCTGAAAACAGCTGAAACATTTCTGTAAACGAGCAACCGATTTCTTTGGGAAACATATTTCCCTTTTTTATTCTCAAGGGTCGCAATGCAAGAATTTTTTTTCAACTCAAAGGAACAGTTCCATGAGGAAACTAATCTGCTGTTTGTTTAATATGGTTCCCCAGTTATATTTTCTTGCATTACATTTAATTTTTAATAAGGTTTATATTCTTATTTCCATATAGTTTTTTGTATGTTTATTTTTCTGCTCCTATACTGATTCTTTGTTGGACATTTCGAACTCTTCTTTTACTACTGTTTGTCAAGTTTCACAAATAGAAACAAGATTGTCATTACTTTTCTCTTTTATTGCAACTGTTCTTTCTTTGACAAAGATACAGCAGAAGCAACAGAGAGAAACAGCAGAAGAAAAGAAACAGAGAAACAAGCGCGCGCGAAACACAGAAACAGCAGAAGAAACGGTTTTCAAAACGCGCGCCGAACAAAGAAACAGAGAAACGCGGCCCAATCAGCCCACTAGCGAACCCCCCTGTGCGAACGCCCGACACTTTGACGCAGAATGCATCGTATAGGAGCTCCCCTCTCCTCCTACGCCAAGAGACACAACCAACTGAGCTAGCTAGCAACTACAGTAGGAATAGTCCCACCTCGGTTTTGTATAATTAAACTGTAGCGACCCGACCCAAATGGATCAAGTCTCTGTGCTTAAGTGTCATCCCTGGATCGGTATGCTAACACACACAGTACTCGAGGATTTATAACAGAGGTAAATCACATGTATAAAGTAACGTAAATACTATTACCTCAATCCATATAGCGGAAGTAACAACAAGGTTGTGAAGTTCCCAACAACACCAACGGCAAAGTTGAGTCTAGACATCGTAACCCTAACGTATCACTTACTCGTCGTAAGAATTCCTGCAACATGAGACGTTGCAGCCATGTAGGTCAGTACATTGAATGTACTGGCAAATTCACACCATAGGATAATGATGAACAATATCTATCACTACATGCATATTTGGCTGGTGGAGGCTCTAAGTTTAATTTTGCACAAAGCCAATTTTTCCCTACAACAAAGGAATATATTTTATTTACTACTGAGTTTGTTGAAAACATTGAGAAGGTAACCCCAACTCAATCCCAATTAAAAGTTAACAACCCAATCAAATTAATTAAGTAATGTGATGAGATCAAATCAATAATTCAAGTACCGGATACTCAAGATGTCCATAACCGGGGACACGGCTAATCATGATTAGTTTGTACACTCTGCAGAGGTTTGTGCACTTTTCCCTACAAGACTCGATCTCCTCCGTTGGATTTCTCGCACTACATGATATTTGAGAAACGGATGACCGAGACACAATCTTTCAGAAGCATTAATTCTTTCGACGGGTAAACCGTACCACCTACATCCCCTACATCTGCTAGTTTACCACTAAAAGAGGTCACACAACATACTCAACTATGCCAGAGCCCATAATGGCTTGTGGCTGCACACGGAAGTTTCTAGCTTGAATAATCTTATGATCCCTTTGAGCCTGGGTGGCAAACCATAGGATGATCACACGGTAACCCCGAGATCTCCTAGGACAACACTGGATTCCCCAGGTGTCCGGGCAAGCCACTGGTATCCCCAGGGTGCCCCAAACCATTCCACCCAGATGTGTATTAAAGTAGCCACCTTAAGTTAAACCTTAGTTAACAATAACTCTCACATCTTTCATAAATTCTCTCAAACCAAACCATGTCTACGAGCATAGCATAGCAAAGTAAGCATAACGTAATAACTCCCAAGGTTTGAATATAAGACAATAGGTTCTACCTCATCAACTACTTCCCAGTGCCCACATGTTAATCAGGTCCTACTCATGCAATGTTTGAGGGGTTGAACTAATGCATAAAAACTAGGTAATAAAGGGATATGATCAAAGTGTGAACTTGCCTATACTGTTGATGAAGATCCTTCGCACTCATAATTCCTGATAGTTCTACTCGTCACACTCCGTTCAATCTATCGTAAGCAAGCAATTGCATACATAAGCACCCAAGCATAAAGTTCGAAGAAAAGATCTCGGAAAACCAAGCAATTAACTCTTGCAACAGAAAACAATTTCTAACAGTACCAAAATTGGGTGGATTTGGTCTTATCAGAAAGTTTAGATCAAGAGCTTCAATTAGCAAAAAGAAACAATTAAATCGGAGTTATAAAACTCGAGTTATGAACAAAAGAAGTTCAAATTCAAATCTGTTTGAAACCAAATTTTAAACTTTCAAAAATATGTTTAAGTTGATTATCTGGATAGAGGGGATCATAACGAAGAAGTGGGCGTTGGTTTCGTTGGATTTGGACAAACGAGTAAAAAGTTGTGAATGTTTGAAGGACAGGGACTAATCTATAAAGAAAATAATCACAGATAGGTCCCTGGACGAAAATAAAAGAAAAAGAATAAATCTAACGAACGAACGTTCACTACAGAAGCTTATTAGATGAAAACCGTTCGCTACAACAGCTAACCTAGCGAACATCCGCTAAATAACCCAACGAAATAAATAAACCGGCTTTAAAAGAAAACTGTAAGCTGAAAAAAAAATGGATCGGACCGGGGTTCGGTTTATACCGGTCCACGGCGGTTCGGCGGGAAAAACCGACGGCGACGAACGGCGACAGCGGCGAGCTCCGGCGAGGCGGTTGACGGTGGTGCGGGGCGGCGGGGTGGTGCGAGGCTGCAGCGGCGGGCTACGGCGGCGTGGGCGGCGGCGCTGGCTAGCGGCGCGGGCGGCGTCGGCGGCGGGAGCGAGCGGCGGCGACAGTGGTGAGATCCGGCGGCGGCGGCGCTGGCTAGCGGCGCGGGCGGCGTCGGCGGCGGGAGCGAGCGGCGGCGACAGTGGTGAGATCCGGCGGCGGCGGTGAGATGCGAGGGCGGCGGCGCGGCTCGGGAGGGGGAGCAAGGGGTCCGGGGCGGCGCTTATATAGGTGGGGGGGTGCGGCGGCCTTGGAGAAGGGGCAATGCGGTGGCGGGCGGGGCTCGGACACCAGCCGGAGTCCAGCTCGGGGACGGCGGAGGTAGGCGGCGCGGTGGTTGGGCCGCCTGGGCTTCGGCCCAGTTCGGTCCGAAAGTTTTTTTTAAAGAATTTTACAGAAAATAAAAATAAAATAATAAATAATAAAAATGATATATAGGCATATTATATATCAAAATTTTCAGAAAAAGATTTTCTACAACATGAACATTTTTCTAGCATCAAACAAAATACACAAAAATTTAAATAAAGCAAACAGTGCTACTGCTGCAATAAAACCCAAAAAAATCATTTTAAAAATACCAAAATGATTTCAAATTTATTTCTCTCCAATTTTCTATTGAAGGGAATCATTTTACCCTAATTTCCATTTATTTTATTTTTGGAGAAAAATAATTTGAATAAAAACCAAATAACTCCAAATTGAAAATAATTTTCAAAGGGACTTTAAATTTTGATTCTTTGAAACTTCCAACTCATATTTCATACGATTTGAAGAAGTCATTTTATCTTCTCTCATGAAAATTATTGAGTCGCATAAAGTTTCTGAAGTTGAAATATTTTCAAATGAAATTCAAATCTTTTCGAAACCCCTTTTAAAATAGAAGAAGTCATGTTATCTTCACTCTAGGGTTTGTAATGAAATAGATTTGAATTCAAGGAGATCATAAATGCAAGGTGAAAGTTTTGGGAAAGTCATTTTATTCCCTCTCAAAAAAAGTTTCAAATTTCACTCAATTTCACACAAACAACCACACCACAATCAAACAATCAATCAAAACTATTTATTTAATATAACATTCCAAAATTTAGAATTTTTGGATGTTACATAAACCCACCAGTTTATATATATATGTGATTTGAAATCAACAAGCTCCAGTTACAACCATCGTAGGCTATCCTGAAGGAGCAAAAAATAAGATGCAACCTGTGATGATGAAGTCGTGAACAAGGAAAACAAATATGGTGGCTCTGTGTGGCGATGGAGGATGTGGCTTGCATGATCCGGCTCACCGGCGGTCCTCGCAGTCTCGCGTGGACGCCGGAGATGATTCAAGATGACACGTGCAAAGCGACCGGCATAGCAGGTGGCATCGGTGGTCTTCGCATCGATGCAGAAAACAATGCGTCTACAAGCCCATACAACAGGCGGCATCGACCGTACTCGTCCTTGCGCCCGTGATTCGACGGCGGCAGGCCCGGTAGCGCATGGCCCTTGTGTTTAGGAAGAGAGAAGTCGGCAAAGGGGAGAGCACTGGGCTAAGGAAGGAGTACGTCGAGGGGAGCAGGCAAGCCTCATCCCCTAACAACATCGTTCAAAAAGAAAACTTCATGCAGACAATACAAGCCCTAATTATGTGCACCAGTGCATGTAACGTATGAATGCTTGTAATTAATTCCAACTAGGACTTAAAGTTGATTTTTTATTTTCGTTACATAGTGCAATGTCTGCACTAATTACTGGTCCCGGTTATTATCTTTGTAAAAACACAAGGTCTACTAGTAAACATATATAAAAACAAATATACAATTTAAGACTGAATGGCGCATCAGCACTACTAGGGAAAATCCTAGCAGTAGCGCGGGTCTAAGGGCTATCAGTAGCGTGGGGTCCTACGCTACTGATACGGCGCTACAGCTACCTTTTAGCAGTAGCGTGTTTTGACCCGCGCTATTGCTATATATGGGTAGCAGTAGCGGGCTTCACTGAAACGCGCTACGGCTATTAGTTGTAGCGCTTTACTTTAAACAGTGTTACTGCTAAGTGCACGCTGCTGCTAACTTCATACCCCTCGCTACTGTTATTGTTATTAGTTTCTGAATTTTTTTCTGCATATTTCTTTTGTATTTATACAGGCTTCATACAATAATCTCTAGCATATCATACACATACAAATGTAATCACAGCATACACATACAAATAGTCTCATCAAATCATGTCATCATCATCCAACACAAAGTGCTCTCTCGTCATCATCTCGAAATAGCGGTACAAGTCTCAAATACTTGCAACTACATCGTCATCCATCTAAACAATGATATACACGAGAAGAGCTATCACTATGAGTGAGAGCGGAACTATGCAGTACATGAGGCGGCGGTTATGATTCCTCTCTCGTGCTAGCGTGAACCTCAAGTAACTAGCTTCTGCTTCTTGTTTGCTTTTGAACCCTTTATGGCTGGCGCCCGAGAACTGCTCCACTTGCACCTGACCCTCTGGCCACTCGTCGTACACTACCGAAACCTTCCCTATGTACATGACATAGCACTGCTTCTTCGCCATCAAGGATCTAGGTACCTGTTAGAGATGCATCTTCATCAAGAGAATGTACAATCATATGCAACAAAATATACTTGAGCAACACGAAAAGAAAGGGTTAGCAAATAGATGCAACATATAGTAAACATAAATAATCAATGCAGCTTCATCGTACGCAAACTAATTAACTAGAGGTACGCAGGTCATCGTACCCAAACTAACAAAGTAGCGTTACGCAAGTTCGGCAGGGACCGTGGACATCACAAAGTTTCATCGCTACAGAAAGTATACAAGTTCAACCGACACATATCATCATCATCGGCATCGTAAATCACTAGAAGTTCCATCCATCCATATCATTGAGGATGCACCCTAGGTTCTTGAAAGGTGTGTGGTCCTGACGTTGCATACCTATGCGAGTTCGGACGTCAGCTCGCGATATAGGGCCGTGGTGGAACATTCCCTTCTCTTCGACGACTTCTTTCATGATGATCGTCGCAATGTCCCTCTGGATGCGAAAGAAGTCATCTCTAAGTTTATAATCCGCTTCTCCTTGGGATTCTACCCACTTGCAGATATGATCATCGCTTCCGCTTGTCATGCAAAGCTGTTGGTGATCCCTTCTGAACTCCATCATGAGATGGAGAAGGTAGAATCCACCGTTCATGCTTGGTTTCGGGACATGGATGCAGTAGAAGTTAGTTTTATGCGAGAAACTCGGCTTGTGGTTCCTTTGTTTCCTGATCTGCAGGTGGCCACCCCTCAAGCTGACGCCGTGGAGAGCATCATCTAGAAGATTCATTACGTGGGTGTAGTCCTTCTTCTCGTAGTTTCTGGTAGGGTCAAAATACACGGCGTGGGAGACTCGCGGGTAAAGAATGATAAGGACGGCTCGCCCGTTGCTGCGGGGAAAAAAACACCTCAAATTATTCTCCGTATGAGCGAGAAGGAATGATTGAAATGTAAGAAAGGGTTGTCCGACACTGACTTACTTTGGATGATAAGGCAGGAGGACAATTTCCTGGTCCTTATTCCTTATCCTGAAGTTTTCGAGGTACTCCCTAGCAGTTTTACGCTCAAAGTCGCCGAGACTCAAGAAGGACTCATGCATGTAGTATGGATCCGCCACACAGATTTGCGAGACTTGTTCTCTCTTCATGACGGAGCTCATATGTAGCGCAAAAAGGCGGACGATTGTAAAATCGAGCCGCCTTGTCAGAAACATCTTGAAGACATGGTCAAACCGCAGGAAGAACACCTCCACGGGCCATGTGTCGACATAGCACTTCCCCTCAGGCACACGAGCCGCGTATGTCGGATATCCTGGATCCTTCCAGGCTAGTAGGCTTATCTCAGTCGACAGCACATGGTCGTGCAGTCTCCTGAGATCCCATGATATGGCTTCCAGCGGTTTCGACGGTAGGATCGGCTGGCCTGTGACATGGAACATGGCCGCACCTTTGACGGGTACACGCTCTTCAAAATCCGCTGTCTGGCTGCTATGTGCTCTAGCTTGTTTGTAGGCAGCAGAGCCTTTCTTCGGCGGTCTCTTCCTCTCCTTTTTCTTGGGCTGACCTTCCAGACCCTTCCTTAACCCCTGCCCGAGTGTTGTCGGGCTAAGCACTGTACAACCCTCGGCTAGTTGAGCCTGCGTTGAGGGGGCATCTTCAGGCATGTCCTGTGAGGATTGCATGAAGAGAGACTTCTTGCAATCAACCCTGCTAGGACGTTCCTGCCCGGGCACATCATCCATCTCCTCATCAGCATGCTGATAGCCCGAGTCGTCATATGGCTGACTCATCATTTCTAGGTCGTCATCATAGGCGCCTGTATTGAGGAACCGAAGAGGGTCATCCTCGTCCATCTCATCATCCATTCTTTGTTCTACGGGGGTGATTACATCAGCCACTATTGGACCCCCTTCCTCGCGTTGTCCGCCGCTCTCACCCGGCACTACAGGCGATGGTAATTGCGTAGGCGGGGTGGTGATGTTTATACCTACTTGCTGATGTGTGGTTATTGGTGTACTCTTGGCCGCCTCCAGACGAAGAAGATTCTTCAGCCATAGCAGCATCCAACCCTTGCATTTTCCAAGCCGCATCGGTGTCTCGTCCTCCTCTCCCCCGAGCCGTACTGGAGGAGGCAAATCCTCGTGCCCCGATTTCACACCCGACAAGGTAACCCTGAAGTGGCCACCGGGGATCGGCTGGCCGTGGAATGTGAGTTCCAAGGGCTTCATTATCACCACTTTTCTCACGTCCACCTTCTGGCCTTTGATCAAGTAGAGTACGGTGCACGGGGTTTTGTCGGCCTGCAAAGACATGTCTGCAGCGTAAAACATCCGAAAGGCAATGAAAACGGAATATTCTAGATATATGTTGGTGCGACGTGTAATTACCGTGAGGGTGTCGAGCTCAGCTAAAGACGAAGGCCCGCCTAGCGCGCCAGAGACTGAGGACGGGCTGCTATGAGCGGGTGCGGGTGCGGGAGCAGGCGCGGTTGTGTGAGCAGGTGATGGTGCGGTTGTGATGTTCGCCGAGTTGCTCCCGACGAAGCTGGGCATGGGGAAATCATCTACCGTCTTGTCTGGACTTTCTTTCATCCAGTTGATGATAGCCGGGATCAAGTTAGTAGCGAAATCATTTCTGCAGGCAACTACAGCTGCAACGATTGTCTGCTGGACCAACTCATTTTTCTCCTGAGCTGCTTTTTTCACGTCCTCAGCTGCTTTTTTCTCGAACGCAAACTTCACCTTCTCGTCAATGTCCGCCTGACTGAACTTCTTTTTCTGTTTCTTGGCCTCCGGGCCCTCATTGTAAAAGACCTTCCATGTGGCGCCGTCTCCGGCGCCGTGCACATGTCCATATTGCGGCTGCTGGTCCAAAGGGAGTCCCTTAAGTTCGTTTAAGGCCCGGTTGAGAGGGGTGTCCCACTTGGGCCTCATCGACGAAGACTCGCTTTCGGCTGCAAGCCTGTGTTGCTTCTCCTGCAAAAGGAACATGAACTATTTACGATTGTGTAGTCGACTTGATCAGAAGCTAAATGTAAGGTGTGGTAAAAGAATAATTACCAGTATTCTTTCTAATTTCCTCGTGATCGAGTCCGTGTAAAAAACCTTCTTTTCCTTGTACCACTTGTAGCGGGCCCTGATGAAGTCATGCTCCAAGGGGGCGGTGAACTTCACGAAGGGGTCTGGGAGACCCGCGGCTTCACGTTCCGCGTCCTCCTTATCCCATATGGGCCTTTTACCAAGGTAGCCACGACTTCCGAGGCGTTGGTTCCCCGTGTTCCTTTGCTGAAGGCCCTTGAATTTCGCAGCCTTAGCCTTGGCTGCCTCGGTAGCACAAGTGTCCTTGAACTTTTGGAACTCCTCTTCCATAAGTGTCGGATTTTCCTCCAGAATCTTGGACAGGGGTTCCTTAGCCTCAATAGCTCGTTTCGCCCTCCCTTTCCAGGAGGCCAAATCATTGCTGAACATGCCCATGTCGTGATTGTTAATCTTATTCATCTTCGAATCATCCCACGGGTGTTCTACGCGGTCGTCCCGGTCGAGGAACTGGAATCTCTTGTGCAGCTTCGTTAGGAGCAACTGCTTCAAATGTTCTTTACCCCTTAAGTCATCGTCGTTGATGCTCGCACATTCCTGTAGGATGCATCTGAGTTGGTGAAAGTGCAACTAATCCCTGGGTGGTTTTGGTAATTCAGAACAACATATAGCTCATTGAACTAATATCCATTCAAGTTCAATATTTCAGAAAGTTCAATGATTGGCATGGCATGGACTAGAGATGTGGACCCCTCAAAATGCTAAGGACAAAGATTGGCATAAGCTCAAGACTCTTCATTTATATTTTAGTGATCCAAGATCACATTGAGTCCATAGGAAAGCCAATACTATTAAAAGGGGATGAGGTGTTGCTTAATGGTCTACTTGCTCAAAGTGCTTAGTGATATCACTCCAAAACCCTCAGCCACTTTCTCTCCCAAATATGTCCAAAACTCAAAGTCAAACTCGGCGCCACCGATTTGATCCATCCGGCGCCACCGAGTTCAGTTGACATAGCCACTACCAGAAACCCTAACTGAAGGAAATATGCCCTAGAGGCAATAATAAAGTTGTTATTTTATATTTCTTTATTCATGATAAAGGTTTATTATTCATGCTAGAATTGTATTGATCAGAAACCTAAATACATGTGTGAATACATAAACAAACATCGTGTCCCTAGTGAGCCTCTACTTGACTAGCTCGTTGATCAAAGATGGTTATGGTTTCCTAACCATGGACATGAGTTGTCATTTGATAATGGGATCACATCATTAGGAGAATGATGTGATGGACAAGACCCATCCGTTAGCTTAGCATAATGATCGTTCAGTTTTATTGCTATTGCTTTCTTCATGTCAAATACATATTCCTTCGACTATGAGATTATGCAACTCCCGGATACCGGAGGAGTGCCTTGTGTGCTATCAAACATCACAACGTAACTGGGTGATTATAAAGATGCTCTACAGGTATCTCCGAAGGTATTTGTTGAGTTGGCATAGATCGAGATTAGGATTTGTCACTCTGAGTTTCGGAGAGGTATCTCTGGGCCCTCTCAGTAATACACATCATAAGCTTGCAAGCAAACAACTAAGGAGTTGGTCACGAGGTGATGTATTATGGAACGAGTAAAGAGACTTGCCGGTAACGAGATTGAACTAGGTATGAAGATACCAACGATCGAATCTCGGGCAAGTAACATACCGATGGACAAAGGGAATTACGTATGTTGTCATAACGGTTCGACCGATAAAGATCTTCGTAGAATATGTAGGAGCCAATATGAGCATCCAGGTTCCGCTATTGGTTATTGACCCGAGAGGTGTCTCGGTCATGTCTACATAATTCTCGAACCCGTAGGGTCCGCACGCTTAACGTTCGATGACGATATAGTATTATATGAGTTATGTGATTTGGTGACCGAATGTTGTTCGGAGTCCCGAATGAGATCACGGACATGACGAGGAGTCTCTAACTGGTTGAGAGGTAAAGATTGATATATAGGACGATGGTATTCGGACACCGGAAGTGTTCCGGAGGGTACCGGGTACTTACCGGGTCACCGGAAAGGAGTTTCGGGCACCCCCGGCAAAGATATGGGCCTTATGGGCCAGGAGAGGGAACACACCAGCCCACAAGGGGCTGGTGCGCCCCCTATAGAGGCCGGCCTATGAGGAGGAGAAGGAAAGAGGGGAGGGAAAGGAAAGTGTGGAGTAGGACTCCCCCTTCCTTCCCTCTCCCCCCCTCTTTCCTTCCCCCTTCTTCATATAAGGAAAGGGGGGCGCAGGGCAAGGCAGCAGCCCTAGAACTGCCGCCAGGTCTCTTGGGGCGCCCTAGGGGCTGCCTCCTCCCCTCCCACCTATATATATATATGTGGGGAGGGGGCGCCACACAAGGACACAACATTGTCTTATCCGTGTGCGGCGCCCCCGTCCACCGTTTACTCCCTCGGTCATATTTTCGCGGTGCTTAGGCGAAGCCCTGCGGAGATCACTTCACCATCATCATCACCATGCCGTCGTGCTAACGGAACTCATCTACTACTTCGCCTGTCTTGCTGGATCAAGAAGGCGAGGACGTTACCGAGCTGAACGTGTGCAGAACGCGGAGGTGCCGTGCGTTCGTTACTAGATCGGTTGGAGCGCGAAGAAAGTTCGACTACATCATCCGCGTTGTGAAACGCTTCCGCTTACGGTCTACAAGGGTACGTAGACACACTCTCCCCCTCGTTGCTATGCATCTCCATGGATAGATCAATGCGTGTGCGTAGAAATTTTTTGTTTTCCATGCAACGTTTCCCAACAGTGGTATCAGAGCCAGGTCTATGCGTAGATGATATGCATGAGTAGAACACAAAGAGTTGTGTGCGGTGATAGTCATACTGCTTACCACCAACGTCTTATTTTGATTCGGCGGTAGTTTTGCATAAAGGTGGCTGGCGGGTGTCTGTTTCTCCAACTTTAGTTGAATTGAATTTGACTACGGCCGGTTCTTGTTGAAGGTTAAAACAACAAACTTGACGAAACACCGTTGTGGTTTTGATGCGTAGGTAAGAACGGTTCTTGCTAGAAGCCCGTAGCAGCCACGTAAAACTTGCTACAACAAAGTAGAGGACGTCTAACTTGTATTTGCAGGGCATGTTGTGATGTGATATGGTCAAGACATGATGTGATATACGTTGTTGTATGAGATGATCATGTTTTGTAAAAGTTATCGGCAACTGGCAGGAGCCTTATGGTTGTTGCTTTATTGTATGAAATGCAAACGCCATGTAATTGCTTTACTTTATCACTATGCATTAGCGATAGTTGTAGAAGCAATAGTTAGCGAGACGACCACGACACAACGATGGAGATCAAGGTGTCGAGCCGGTGATGATGGAGATCATGACAATGCTTTGGAGATGGAGATCAAAAGCACAAGATGATGATGGCCATATCATGTCACATATTTTGATTGCATGTGATGTTTATCTTTTATGCATCTTATTTTGCTTAGTACGACGGTAGCATTATAAGTTGATCCCTTCACTTAATTTCAAGATAAAAGTGTTCTCCCTGAGTATGCACCGTTGCTACAGTTCATCATGTTGAGACACTACGTGATGATCGGGTGTGATAGACTCTACGTTCACATACAACGGGTGCAAGACAGTTTTGCACATGCGGAATACTCGGGTTAAACTTGACGAGCCTAGCATGTACAGACATGGCCTCAGAACACTAGAGACCGAAAGGTCGAACGTGAATCATATAGTAGATATGATCAACATAGAGATGTTCACCATTGATGACTACTCCATCTCACGTGATGATCGGACATGGTTTAGTTGATTTGGATCACGTATCATTTAGATGACTTGAGGGATGTCTATCTAAGTGGGAGTTCTCAAGTAATTTGATTAATTGAACTTAATTTATCATGAACTTAGTCCTGATAGTATTTGCATATCTATGTTGTGGATCAATAGCTCGCGTATAGCTCCCCTGTTTTATTTTGATATGTCCCTAGAGAAAACTAAGTTGAAAGATGATAGTAGCAATGATGCGGACTGGGTCCGTGATCTGAGGATTATCCTCATTGCTGCAGAGAAGAATTATGTCCCTGATGCACCGCTAGGTGACAGACCTATTGAAGGAGCAGATGCAGACGTTATGAACGTTTGGCAAGCTCAATATGATGACTACTTGATAGTTTAGTGCGCCATGCTTTATGGCTTAGAACCGGGACTTCAAAAACATTTTGAATGCCACGGAGCATATGAGATGTTCCAAAGAGATGAAATTGGTATTTTAGACTCATGCCCATGTCGAGAGGTATGAGACCTCTGACAAGTACTTTGCCTACAAGATGGAGGAGAATAGCTCAGCTAGTGAGCATGTGCTCAGAATGTCTGGGTACTATAATCGCTTGAATCAAGTGGGAGTTAATCTTCCAGATAAGATAGTGATTGACAAAGTTCTCTAGTCACTATCACTAAGCTACTAGAACTTCGGGATGAACTATAATATGCAAGGGATGACGAAAACGATTCCCGAGCTCTTCGCGATACTGAAATCGGCGAAGGTAGAAATCAAGAAAGAGCATCAAGTGTTGATGGTTGACAAGACAACTAGTTTCAATAAAAAGGGCGAGGGAAAGAAAGTGAACTTCAAGAAGAATGGCAAGCAAGTTGTCATTCCCATGAAGAAGCCCAAAGCTGGACCCAAGCATGAAACTGAGTGCTTCTACTGCAAAGGAAATGGTTACTGGAAGCTGAACTGCCCCAAATACTTGGCGGATAAGAAGGATGGCAAAGTGAACAAAGGTATATTTGATATACATGTTATTGATGTGTATTTTACTAGTGTTCATAGTAGCCCCTGGGTATTTGATACCGGTTCAGTTGCTAAGATTAGTAACTCGAAACAGGAGTTGCAAAATGAACAGAGACTAGTCAATGATGAGGTGACGATGTGTGTTGGAAGTGATTCCAAGGTTGATAAGATCACCATCGCACATTCCCTCTACCTTCGGGATTAGTGTTGGACCTAAATAAATAAATGTTATTTTGTGTTTGCGTTGAGCATGAATATGATTGGATCATGTTTATTGCGAGACAGTTATTCATTGAAGTCAGAGAATAATTGTTGTTCTGTTTACATGAATAAAACCTTCTATGTTCATACACTCAATGTAAATGGTTTATTGAATCTCGATCGTAGTGATACACATATTCATAATATTGATGCCAAAAGTTGCAAAGTTGATAATGATAGTGCAACATATTTGTGGCACTGCCTTCTAGGTCATATTGGTGTAAAGCACATGAAGAAACTCCATGCAGATGGGCTTTTGGAATCACTTGATTATGAATCATTTGATACTTGCGAACCATACCTCATGGGCAAGATGACTAAAACTCCATTCTCCAGAACAATGGAGCGAGCTAATGACTTATTGGAAATAATACATACCGATGTATGCGGTCTGATGAGTGTTGAAGCACGCGGCGGGTATCGTTATTTTCTGACCTTCACAGATGATTTAAGTAGGTATGGATATATCTACTTGATGAAACACAAGTCTGAAACATTTGAAAAGTTCAAAGAATTTTAGAGTGAAGTGTAGAATCATCGTAACAAGAAAATAAAGTTTCTACGATCTGATCACGGAGGCAAATATTTGAGTTATGAGTTTGGCCTTCATTTAAAACAATATGGAATAGTTTCACAATTCACGCCACCTGGAACACCACATCGTAATGGTGTGTCCGAACGTCGTAACTGTACTTTATTGGATATGGTGCGTTCTATGATGTCTCTTACCGATTTACCACTATCGTTTTGGGGTTATGCATTAGAGACAGCTGCATTCACGTTAAATAGGGCACCGTCTAAATCCGTTGAGACGACACCATATGAACTGTGGTTTGGCAAGAAACCTAAGCTGTCGTTTCTTAAAGTTTGGGGTTACAACACTTATGTCAAAAGGCTTCAGCCTGGTAAGCTCGAACCCAAATCGGAGAAGTGCGTCTTCATAGGATACCCTAAGGAAACAATTGGGTACACCTTCTACCACAGATCCGAAGGCAAGATCTTTGTTGCCAAGAATGGAACCTTTCTAGAGAAGGAGTTTCTCTCGAAAGAAGTAAGTGGGAGGAAAGTAGAACTTGATGAGGTAATTGTACCTTCTCTCGAATTGGAAAGTAGCACATCAGAGAAAACCGTTCCCGTGATGCCTACACCAACTAGAGTGGAAGCTAATGATGATGATCATGAAACATTGGATCAAGTTACTACAGAACTTCGTAGGTCAACCAGAATACGATCCACACCAGAGTGGTACGGGAATCCTAACTGGAAGTCATGTTACTAGACCAAAGGCGAACGTACGAACTATGAAGAAGCTATGATGAGCCCAGATTCCGACAGATGGCTTGAGGCCATGAAATCTGAGATAGGATCCATGTATGAGAACAAAGTGTGGATTTGGTGGATTTGCCCGATGATCGGCAAGCCATGGAAAATAAATGGATCTTCAAGAAGAAGACCGACGCTGATGGTAAAGTTAATGTCTACAAAGCTCGACTTGTCGCGAAATGTTTTCGACAAGTTCAAGGGGTTGACTACGATGAGACTTTCTCACCCGTAGCGATGCTTAAGTCCGTCTGAATCATGTTAGCAATTGCCGCATTTTATGATTATGAAATCTGGCAAATGGACGTCAAAACTGCATTCCTTAATGGATATCTTAAAGAAGAGTTGTATATGATGCAACCAGAAGGTTTTGTCGATCCTAAAGGTGATAACAAAGTGTGCAAGCTCCAGCGATCCATCTATGGACTGGTGCAAACATCTCAGAGTTGGAATATACGCTTTGATAAGGTGATCAAAGCATATGGTTTTATACAGACTTATGGTGAAGCCTGTATTTACAAGAAAGTGAGTGGGAGCTCTGTAGCATTTCTGATATTATAAGTGGATGACATATTGTTGATTGGAAATGATATAGAATTTCTGGATAGCATAAAAAGGATTCTTGACTAGATTTTGAAGGAGTTCAAAATGGATCAGTCAAAGAAGGAGTTCTTTCCTGTATTACAAGGTTTGAAGTTGAGTAAGACTCAAAGCCCAACCACGACAGAAGATAGAGAGAGAATGAAAGTCATTCCCTATGCCTCAGCCATAGGTTCTATACGATATGCCATGCTGTGTACCACACCTGATGTGTGTCTTGCCACTTATCTGGCAAAGAGGGTACAAAAGTGATCCAGGAGTGGACCACTGGACAGCGGTCAAAATTATCCGTAGTTACCTAAGAGGACTAAGGAAATGTTTCTCGGTTATGGAGGTGATAAAGAGTTCGTCGTAAAGGGTTATGTCGATGCAAGCTTTAACACCGATCCGGATGACTCTGAGTCTTAATCTGGATACATATTGAAAGTGGGAGCAATCAGCTAGAGTAGCTTCATGCAGAGCATTGTAGACATAGAAATTTGCAAAATACATACGGATTTGAATGTGGCAGACCCGTTGACTAAACTTCTCTAGTAAACTCTTTGGGTATTGGTCACATGACGATGTGAACTATGGGTGTTAATCACATGGCGATGTGAACTAGATTATTGACTCTAGTGCAAGTGGGAGACTGAAGGAAATATGCCCTAGAGGCAATAATAAAGTTGTTATTTTATATTTCCTTATTCATGATAAAGGTTTATTATTCATGCTAGAATTGTATTGATCGGAAACCTAAATACATGTGTGAATACATAAACAAACATCGTGTCCCTAGTGAGCCTCCACTTGACTAGCTCGTTGATCAAAGATGGTTATGGTTTCCTAACCATGGACATGAGTTGTCATTTGATAACGGGATCACATCATTAGGAGAATGATGTGATGGACAAGACCCATCCGTTAGCTTAGCATAATGATCGTTCAGTTTTATTGCTATTGCTTTCTTCATGTGAAATACATATTCCTTTGACTATGAGATTATGCAACTCCCAGATACCGGAGGAGTACCTTGTGTGCTATCAAACGTCATGTAACACCCCAAAAATCGGGTTATCGATTTTTGTGCTGTTATTCCTTCCTAGCTTTTCCCTCCCAAATTTTTCGTCTGGAATCTGGTGAGTGACCAGGTGAATCCCGACTATCCTCAACCTCTCGGTGCCTTTCCCATGTTCTTGTGCCAGCCACCCTTCCATCAGTAAACCCCGAACCTCACTGAAACCCTAGTTCCAAAATATCGGAACTGGAAATCCTGCCTTTGTGTTTACAAAGGAGCTCTCATTTTCCTTGCTTTTTTAATCCTCCCAAAATTTCCAGAGATCCTTCTTCACTCATAAACCCTAGATGTGCAAAAATATTGCCAAGTCATATGCAATATTTCTCATCTAGAATTAATTCCTTTTTCTGCCTTTCTAAGGAATTAAGTCCAGAAAAATATCTATCTATCTCCAAAGTTCATGAAAACTTGTGGAGATATTCTTTGTGATCATATTAAGCTCACATAAAAATATTGGCCATAATTAAATAGGGTAAATTGCATTTTCTTATTTAAAGCCAACATTTCAATTTGGGGCCTTTCCAAAGGAACTACCATTTTGGTAGTTAGGAAAAATCCCAAATAAATTGTGGAGCTTGTCCCATCCATATCTTCACCATTTCCATCAACTTCACAACTCCACTAATTAAATTTTGAGCACAACACCACTTTGCAAATTCTGTCCAGATTTCCTGTTTGCAAAGGAACTGCTTGATTCCTTGATCGCCTTGGGCTGAAATTTTGCAGGGTGATTCATTATGATATATTACCATTGGACACAAAAAATCAGCCTATTCCATCTAGCCAATCTTCCTCAGTAAATTATCAAAGTTTCTGTTCAGATTGTATCATTGTGAAGGAAGTACCTTCGTAGATGATCAATTTTAGGTGAAACTTTTTCAGCTAGCTCTCATAACCAAATCATCAGACTACACCAAAAATCATCCAAATCCATTTATTCATTTGACCCCAGCATCCTCATCTTCATTTCTGGTCAGTGGGCAAGGTTACAAAGGAAGCACCATCTAGACCTGTCCATTTGTGCTGAATTTTTGCCAATATGGTCACCTTAGTGGGTGATTGACCCCTGCCCAAAGATCAGGCCAAGAGGTGCACTGTGGTGGCCACTGTCCATGTCAAACACCTTGCTATTGGTTGCTGTTTGACCAAGGTGCGGTCACATCGGTACTCTCCCGTGCCCTCCAGCTGGGCAAGTCATCTACTTGAGGATTGTAGAACCGCCCAGACATGTTTTGGCGTCGAGTAGGGCATGGCAATGCCGTGTCCACGTGGTGACCACGCGCAGAGCGCGCCAAACCAGTGCAATGTGCACTGGAGCCTTCTGGAGCTCGCCTCCAGTAGGTTCCAGCTCATCCGGGCGCGCCGACGAGCTCTCCACCGCACACTTACACCTTCTAGAGCCCTCTCCTCTTCGTCTCCTAGCTCGTGGATGTTTCTACCGACCTCGGTGCTTCGCCGGAGCACTGCCACATCGTCGTGCGTCTCGAAGCTCCGGCAGTCGTCGCGAGCCCTCCCCGCGACTATATAAGCGTGTCCCCGAGCCCCCCTCTTCACCAGCAACCGCCCCAACCCCTCACCTGAGCCCCGGAACCCCTCCCCTCTCCCTACGAGCTCCATGGCCGCCGCCACGGCTCCGGTTCGAGCCGAGCACCAGGACCTCCCATCCTTCCCTCTAGCCACCCAGAGGAGCCCTAGTACTTGTCCAAGCCGCCGCCCCCTCCAATTTTCGCCGGGGTAGCCCGAGCCCGCCACCTCTAGTGCCGCCGTGGCCATCTCCTTGGCCGGCCGTGGCTGCCCTCCCCTGCGCGTCCCCGGGTCCTTGGCGACCACCGCTGGACGTGGGACGGCGCCGCGGATCCGTCCAGTTCGCCGACGGGCGTCGCCGGCGGGAGGAGCCCCCGCATCGGGCCCGGCCGAGCGCCCCAGCTCCTCTTCTGTTTCCTGTGTCGCGAGCTAGAAGAAGGATCGGGAGGAGAGAGAAGAGATGAGGCAGGCCCCGCCCGTCAGTCTCAGTAACCCAGGGCCCAAGTGGATAAGTGGAAACGTATTTCCATTTAATACGCTTTCCAGATTCGAAAGCATATTCTGCCGCGGCTTAAGAGAGAAATACGTTTTCTTTGTGGGGAGGCGTATTCCTAGAAAGGCATTTTCGAATTCTCAGCCGCCGGCCGAAACTACTATTTAATGGACGTTCACCCGTTAAGGGCTAAAGTGGACAGTTTTCTGTCTGTTTTAACGCTTAACGAACGAACAGACGTTTCTCCGCGACTGTAACTCCGATTGAGGTAAAACCAACGCCCATGTCTTCCGATCATCGAGCCCATTCTGATGCCGTCATTTTCATAATGTTTACACATCGTGAAAATGACCATTTTGCCCTTGCCCTTCGATCAGCCCCTTCGAGAGGGAACCTTTCCGGCAAATCTTCCCGAAGTTTTATCGCACTTCCACCCGGCGTATTCCTTCACCCCCAGGCAAGCCAACCTCTTATCATGAGCTCTGGACTTGTGTGATGACTTTGCTTGCACCCTGTGTATTCATTGTAGTACATCTGTATCACCTGTTAGTCTGCACTTGCATACACCTATTATCTCATATGTATTAGATGTTAGCATTACTTTTCACCTAATGTCATGACTTGTTTTCATACCATATTTTGCCATGCTAGCAACAATCTTGCTAATACCCTTATCATGTTAGTACCATGATTTGAACTTATGCTATGTTTGTCAACATTGTTATGATGTGGCTATGCTGTTGCTAAGTGACTGTTCAAACTTATAATTGTTGAGGTAATGGTGCAATGATGGAGATGTTAAATTGAATTTATAAACCAAACTTAGCTGGTTGATCCAGAGTCACCTATCCGGGCTTATTCGTGCAGCCACATTTGCCGGTATGG
Source organism: Thinopyrum elongatum (assembly GCA_011799875.1). Classification (NCBI taxonomy): domain Eukaryota; kingdom Viridiplantae; phylum Streptophyta; class Magnoliopsida; order Poales; family Poaceae; genus Thinopyrum; species Thinopyrum elongatum. The sequence goes on from CM022298.1 coordinate 649,504,382, forward strand.
GACGGCCTTGACTTGGTCTAGCTTTGTGCTCTTTCACCGGTACCACCAACTAGGGAAGGTTATGTGTGCGTGCTGCCCTGATCAGGTAGGCGGCGATAACCTTGTGAGCCCGGTTGTATGTTTAGCCCGGGAGTCCCCGTTTGGGACAGTTGTGTTGGCCACGATGGTGGTAGGTGTCAAGAGTGACACAGGGGCCACCCAGGACAGGACCGTGGGAGGGTATGATTGTCGGTGGTACGATGGAGGAGTCACGGGTTAGGCAGGTTTCGTTGGAGCAACGCTGGTCCACCCGAATGGGATCACGAGGTCAAGTGCTCCATGGTGTGGGTTAAGTGTACAACCTCTGCAGAGTGTAAAATCTATTCGAATAGCCGCGTCCACGGTATTGGACAGCCCGTCCAGACCTCACTAGGTGGTCAACCATAACAGTAATATTGATGGAAAACTCGTCGTATGATCGGAAGTGCCCAATAGATCATGAGTATTTCGAGGGTTGTGGGACAACCCGGAAGAGAGTAAGTTGGTATTCGGTAACAGTAAGCACTTTAAGCACCTAATGTGATCATTGCCATACTATGTTATGTAGAGTATATGCCTGATCCATGTTATGCCATTCTTGATCCATGCTTTCCTGTTAATTCCATGCCATGTTTAGAATAAATTCTTGCATAACATAGGGCTTGCTTTGTCATCTGCTTGTTTGGATGCTATGTATTTGGTTGTCTTGCGAGTACATTCAAAGTACTCACTTGGCCTTGCACGTGGCCAGTTGCAGGAGAAGATCCGTCGTGCTAGATCGTAACCCAGCCAGTCCTGCGAGTTGTGGAGCCCAGCCAGAGACGTCGTTGCCGCTGAACCAAGACCTTTGCTGCCATTTTAGTTAGCCTTGGAGCTATGTAATATTGTTGTAAGCAACAGTATTGTAATACTCTATTTCATATAATAAAGCCATTTTTATGCCTGGAATTGCTGTATCATGTCTTTGATGTGCGCCAGGTCTTATCCTGGGGCTGGCGTGCATCGCCCCTCTATCGGGGTGCCATAGGACATGGTATCAGAGTCAGGATGGCTGTAGGTTACCCTAGCACTAAACCACCCCTATTTCCAACCCGTAGTGAGCCCACTAGAGTTGACCCATCTCTGGCATCCGACACGGCCACTGCTGATCAATAGGCAGCGCAGTCGGAATTGACGTGTCCCTACCCAGCTGTCCGCCCACCCAGCCACCCCGGATTAGACCGCGACCCTACCCAGTTGTCGGCCGTACCGGCGTATCTTCTACCCGGCACGAGAAGGATCCACGCCATGCTGGTGTGTTCTAGCCCGACTGCCTATTTAACCCCTCCCACCTGCGAGTCGCAGCTCTCTCCATTCAGTAAGCCAGATCCCCACAAGAGACCCAGGCTAGTATCCTCAAACCAGTAGCCATGGCTAGTTCTTCCAGAAAACCCACTTTCCATAGCCGAACCTTGGCTGATGGTTATCCCGGCTTTCCTCCTATCCTTTCGAGTATGCTCACCCAAGCCCTTGGCCGTAGTACTCCTCCGGTGTATCTGGTGTTCCAATCGGAACCTGTTCCCCACCTTTGCCAATTCTGTGCAAAGGCGCTTATCAATCCAGGTCCAGCCGCGGATGGGAAGCCCATGATTTTTCAAGGCAAACCCATGCCCACCCCCGCGTTGGCTGTTCAGACAGCTGCCGCGGAAGCCATCACCCGTCTTCGTTTCCAGTTTTTGCAAGTAGCGGAGATGCAGGAGTTCCGCTACTTTCCCTCTTCATCCGACGCAGGTTGCGAGTTCTCCAGCGCAGTTGGAGATGACGACCCGGCAGTGGCTTGCCTGGTTCAGTTCATTACTGCTTAGGGACTGCTACTTGCTGGCATTCTTAGAGAGTTCAAATCCATCGACCATGACACCACTCGGGTTGTTACGGAAGCATACTGTGCGGCCCGTCAAACTGCATCCCAGACTGCCTGTTCCCTGCTGCCAAACCCAGTGCCACCTTCGCAGCTAGTACCACCCTTGCAATCCGTGAACCCATGTCTACCCGGCATCATCCACCCAAATTCCATTCGAGGAGCTATCCGGCGTCTTCGTCGTCGGGATGTGTTCCGTCAAGTTCCAGCCGCAGCTCCAGCAGCTAAGCTCCAACCTATAGAGGTGTCCGACGATGAAGATGGAAGTTGTCTCAGCCTTCGTCCCCCAGGAGAGCCCCAGCCGGAGTAGGCCCATTTGTGGCTCCGGCGAGTGTGTGTGTTGCGAAGACTGTTTCTTCATCCTCGTCTAGGATTAGGAACCTGTAGTTCGGAGTGAGTTGTTGCTGTTAGCTGCCTAGTAAGGTTGTGCTTTGTTGTAATGCTTGTACCGCTTGTGCCTGTGTGCTGTTGTAATGTTATGTATGTCTGTTTGCTCTGTGTGTTTGGTTCACCTGTCTCCCTGTTAAGCAGGAATGTTTAACAGAGCTGGCAGTGGATTCTTAACAAGATTTTAGTCAGTAGAGCACTTACACCTAATAACATGGACTTGCTCAGAGTCCCTAATAAAATGCGAGCTGGTGTAGGTGTATGTATACCAGGAGTACATACACCCACTAGCATTAAAACACCTTAGTGTAATCTGCTCGATATGTTTCTTTCATTTGTCTGCATTTTGCTACTTTATGCATTCTGCATTTGCTTGCATATTAGTCTGAACAAATTGCATGTGTATCGTGTGAGCAATGTCTGCATGCCAAGTTCTTTCTCCTGAGTACAGCCGCCGCAGTACTCGGGTATAGTGCAAAGCCACCTATCCATACCCATCTATACTTACTCCGTTTGCCAGTTTTCCCGAACCCAGCGTTCTGGAAAACCAGCTCTATCCAATAATTTCTCTGGTCCCAAAATCTTTTCCCCGAACCCGGTTGCAATCTCGGAGAAATTCTGAGAAATTTATTGCAGCATAAACCGTTACAACGCCTCCAGTCTAAGATCTAAACCCTGATTCTACCTCAACCCCCCCCCCTCACTCATTGTGGATGTTGTTAAGCGAGGAGCAACCAACAGTGTGGCCTCCACACTGGTAGAGCTCCGCTGACTGTAACACCCCCAGTGGTTAGCTACAGTAATCACCCCTTTGATTGTGCCATGTCATCATGTTAAACAGTGCTTAATCATTATTTGGCTCTTATCTCATTTCCAATTCAAATTCAAATGGAAATTCAAACTTCAATTAAATTCAAAGTGGAAAATAAAAGTTGTTCAAATCCAAAAACTAAAATGTTCATAATGTTGCAAATAATCACTGAGTAATTGTCATGTTGGAACCAACCTCTTTTGGATTCCCAAAGTGCTCCTGGAAATTTATTTAGTGGTCCGGCAGCTTTTAAAATTGGACTTTTCAATTTCTAAAAATGGTTAGACAACTCATTTTGGCCTCAAACTTTTTGTGACTCCTAGAAATAATGTGCTTGATTTATGTGGCAAGTCTCATATCTACCAAAACTCATTTAGTCTTACAATTAAATAGAAAACAGTAGCTTTAATTGAAAACAGAAATAAAATGTAAAAAAAAAGGAAGAAACAAAAAAATACCCGCTTCCCCCACTGGGCCTCGACCCAGCCGGCCCAGTCGGCCACTCCACCAGGCCGGCCCAACCCCCCCGCCCTCTACTAACCCCCCTGGCCCCCAGAAACCCTAGCGCACATCCCCCCCCCCCCCACTACCTACTCCCGATCTCTCCCCCCTCGTCTGCCCCACCCTCGATCCCGATCTGGACCAGGGGCGCCTCCAGCCCCGCTGAGCCGGCACCCCCGTTGCTCGACGCCGCCGCCCGTCTCCCTCCTCCACGGAGCCCCCACTCGCCGCGACGCCCCAGACACCGCTGCCCCGATCCCGCGCCGCCCCGCGCCCCCGACGTTGGCACCCATCCCCGGCGCCGCCTCGCCATTCGTCACCGCCTCCTCGACCTCCTCCTCGCGGGCGCCATCCCGCTGCAGACCACTTCCCCGACGGCCGACCCCGAGCCACGCCGACCCGTGCATCTCACCGGGGTGAGACCCCGTGCCGTTCCCCTCTGCTTCCCTTCCTCTTGTTCGGTCACCACGTCCCCGACGCGTCCTTGTGACCCCTCCCTGCATCACCGTGCTCCGCCAGCGCCCTGGGCGCGCGCCACCCCGAGCCTGACTTGCCTCCTTCTGCTACTGCTTCTGCGGAAGCATGCTGCTGCACTGCCCCCTCCCCTTCGCCACTGCTCGCCCGCCGTCGCTCGCGACCGGCCCCGCACCCGCTTCCCCAGCCCAGCCTTGCCTCGCGCTCGAGTGCGTCGCTCGCCCGCGCCGCATCCGTCCCCGTCGCGCCGCACCGGGCTGCGTGAGCCCGCCCCGGCCGCGACACCTGCCACCGCACCGCCCCTGACCGTCGCCGCGCCCTGGGCAGGGCCTCGCCCCTCCTCCCCGGCCGAGCGTGCGTGTGTGGCCAAGATGGGCCTATGACAACGGGGCCCCACGCCCCTTTTAGTTTAAAACGAAAAAGAAAATATAATAATAATTAATTAGTTAATTAGTGAATTAATTAACTTAACTAATCATGTTTAATTAAATTAATTAAACTTAATTAACCTAATTATCTAATTAAGCTAATTAATCTATTAATAAGGCTAATAGTCAATGACAGCGGGTCCCACCTGTCAGGTTGACCCAGTCAACGTTGACTGCTGACGTCATGCTGACGTCATGCTGATGTCATGATGACGTCAGCATACACTGTTTCGGATAATGTTGATTTAAATAAATAATTAAATTCAGAAAATTAATAAAAACTTTAGAAAATCATATTAAATTATCCGTAACTCCGATGAAAATAATTTATATATGAAAGTTGCTCAGAACGACGAGACGAATCCGAATGCGCGGTCCATTCGTCCGCCACATGTCCCTAACTATCCGAACATGGAACCGTTCCCCTCCGGTCATCTGTCTGACAAATGTCCGGAACCGGGAAAGCATTCCCGGATGAATTCCCCTTTCGCCAGTATCACCCGGCACTGCGTTAGATCACCTCTATCACCGCGTATTGCCATGTTATGCTTTGTGCTGCACTTGTTCGCTGTGTATTTATATTGTTTCCTCCCCCTCTTCTCTCTCGGTAGCCCCCGACACCGACGTCGTCCCCGAGGCCGACGCAGCTTCGGAGCCCGAAGACACTATTGACAACCTTGCCCTTGCCGCCGAGCAACCAGGCAAGCCCCCCTTTTGATCATCCCGATATCGCCCATTCTATTTTCTCATGCTTGCATTAGAATTGCTGCTGCTACTGCTTTACCTATTCTGATGCATAGCCTGTTTATTGTAACCTGTTGTTGATAATTACCTGCATAACCTAAACTGCTTAGTATAGGCTGGGTAGAGACCTATCAGTGACCCCACTAGTCCCGACCGCCCCGCTGGATTATCCGAAGACCCGATCAACGGGATTGAAGAACAGGCCCCGACACCGCACATCACCCCCCCCCCCCTTAGTTGTAACGACACTGCAGCGTTACTATCGAGTGCCGAGGGTGAAACCTCTTGTAGCACTTCTGATGTTAACTCTGTAGAGTAGCTATTCGGTCGTGGTCATCGAGGGTGATTCCTCCTTCACCGCTTCCGATAACGATGCCGTCGTACAACACCTCAAGTGTGAACCCAGTGAGGGTGATTCCTCCGAGTTCACCTTGACGGATACATCGAGTAGGAATCCAGCGAGGGTGATACCTCGGATTCCCCTGATGTTATGGACACACAGATACTTGGACTTTACACTGTTACTTGGATAGGCGGGTCGACCCTGAGGGGTACCCGCGTGCGCCTGAGAGGCGAGTTTTGTGAAGACGGGTGCCTGTGTGGTGCCCGAGTGGGAATACGAGGCGTGGCCGGGCATTCTTGGCCCTTTCCGCCAGTCCTCGAGACGGGGCGATGGGGTCACATCTTTCGTGAGTCTCTGCTCGTTACCGCAAGCCCAAGGTACTAACGATTTGGATATTTGATCCGAGCAGGCCTCTGGCCTGATAGCACTAACAATCACGTGGGCATAGTATGGACGTTCTGCATCGTAGCATCAGCCGACAGTTCTATCAGACATCCAGTTCAGCATTGCGGTCGGGTCGGATCATGCCGTTGGCGCTGGTATCCACCCTGCTCGCAACGACCCGGAGTGTACAGGGCGACGGCCCAAGACCCCTGAGTGCTTAGGATGTAGACCGGCGGGGACCTCTCTGCTGAGCTCTAGGTAGGGCTGCGGTGTGTCGTTTGGCCGAGGCTGGGCATGACCCAGGAAAGTGTGTCCGGTCGGAGTTAATCGAGCGTGTTGGGTAAGTTGGTGCACCCCTGCAGGGAAGAAAACTTCTATCGATAGCCTGTCCTACGGTAACGGACACTCGGAGTTGTATCCCGATCGATACAGCTAGAACATGAGATGAGACCTGGATATATGACTCTGGGATTGCTTCTCGCAGGGAGTCGAGAAGGGATCTCAGGACGAGGTTGACGACTGTATGGCTCTGGGATTGCTTTCTCGCAGGGCGTCGAGAAAGGATCTCTGGGTGAGGTTGAGACTTAATGATACTGCTACATTATATGGTACTGGCTACACTATTCTAATGCTGCAAGACCTCTGAAGATGCTAGTCTTCGATAGGACTAGGCCTTCTCTCTATTCTGGCATTTCTGCAGCCCAGTCCACATATACAACCTCCCTTTGAAAATGTTGCATATGTAGTGTAGATCCTTGCTTGCTGAGTACTTCTGAGTACTCACGGTTGCTTTGTTTTCCTTTTCTCCCCATAGTAGTTTGACGTGACCAAGATGACGGAGCCCCTGAGACAGATGCCCTGTCGATCGACTACTACTACTACTACTACCCCGAGGATGGATACTACTTCGAGCTTGCCATCGACCAGGAGTAGGTTCGGAGGGTCCCAGGCAGGAGGCCTACGCCTTTCGATCGTAGTGTTTTATTTTGCCCCGCATTTCTAAAGGCCTTTCTGTTTCTGTTTCATATCTGTACTCAGATATCTAATGCTTCCGCTGACGCTTGTTCGCAAGCTTATGTATTCGAGCCCTCGAGGCCCCTGGCTTGTAATATAAAGCTTGTATGACTTTATTTATGTTTTAGAGTTGTGTTGTGATATCTTCCCATGAGTCCTTAGGCTTGATCGTGTGCATTTGCGTGTATGATTAGTGCACGATTGAGCCGGGGGCATCACACTGACCACACCGCACTAACCACAGACCCAGCGGCGCCTCTGTCACCGTCTTGTGTGATGCTGACCAGCCACCCCCTTCGCCCGCCGCAGCCCGCGCTTATTCCGCCGGCCTAAGACAGCGTAGATGATCACCAGCCACCACTCGGTTAGTGGCATCCCGGCGATCATCGAGGATCATCGCACACATCAGCAGCGAGGAGCTAACCAATGCCGCCAGCAGACTCACCAAGAGGATGGTGATCAGCTCCGACCCCATGTTCACCATTAACGCCTTGCCTCGCGCTCCTGCAATCAGAGGGAGAAGGAGAAGAGGAAGAAGAGGTGAGGTAAGATGCGAGGTGGAGGAAGAAGAAGACTGCGGTCGTTTTTATAGCTCAAGTCTGGTGTACGGTGAGCGAGGTCCAGGAGAACCGCGCATCGCTCGATCACCGGCGTCCAGGAGGCGAATCCGTGAGCAGTGCCTGAAGGAAATATGCCCTAGAGGCAATAATAAAGTTGTTATTTATATTTCCTTATATCATGATAAATGTTTATTATTCATGCTAGAACTGTATTAACCGGAAACTTAGTACATGTGTGAATACATAGACAAAACAGAGTGTCCCTAGTATGCCTCTACTAGACTAGCTCATTAATCAAAGATGGTTAAGTTTCCTAACCATAGACATGTGTTGTCATTTGATGAACGGGATCACATCATTAGGAGAATGATGTGATGGACAAGACCCATCCGTTAGCTTAGCATAATGATCATTAAGTTTTATTGCTATTGCTTTCTTCATGACGTATACATATTCCTCTGACTATGAGATTATGCAACTCCCGAATACCGGAGGAATACCTTGTGTGCTATCAAACGTCACAACGTAACTGGGTGATTTTAAAGATGCTCTACAGGTATCTCCGAAGGTGTTTGTTGGGTAGGCATAGATCGAGATTAGGATCTGTCACTCCGAGTATCGGAGAGGTATCTCTGGGCCCTCTCGGTAATGCACATCACTATAAGGCTTGCAAGCAATGTGACTAATGAGTTAGTTACAGGATGATGCATTACGGAACGAGTAAAGAGACTTGCCGGTAACGAGATTGAACTAGGTATGATGATACCGACGATCGAATCTCGGGCAAGTAACATACCGATGACAAAGGGAATGACGTATGTTGTTATGCGGTTTGACCGATAAAGATCTTCGTAGAATATGTAGGAGCCAATATGAGCATCCAGGTTCTGCTATTGGTTATTGACCGGATATGTGTCTCGGTCATGTCTACATAGTTCTCGAACCCGTAGGGTCCACACGCTTAACGTTCGATGACGATTTGTATTATGAGTTATGTGATTTGATGACCGAAGTTTGTTCGGAGTCCTGGATGAGATCACAGACATGACGAGGAGTCTCGAAATGGTTGAGAGGTAAAGATTCATATATTGGAAGGCTATATTCGGATATCGGAAAGGTTTCGAATGATTCGGGTATTTTTCGGAGTACCGGGGAGTTACGGGAATTCACCGGAAGAAGTAATGGGCCTTATTGGGCCATACGGGAAAAGAAGAGGCAGGCCAAAGGGGAAGTGGCGCGCGCCCCCCCATGGGTCCGAATTGGACTAGGGGAAGGGGGCGGTGCCCCCCTTGCTTTTTACTACTCCCTCCCTCTTTTCCCTCTTTCCTTCTCTCCTACTCCGAAAAGGAAAGGGATTCCTACTAGGACTTGGAAGTCCTAGTAGGACTCCATACTCTTGGCGCGCCCCTAGGGGGCCGGCCTCTCTCCCTCCCTCCTTTATATACGTGGGAGGGGGGCACCCCAAAGAGACACCAAGATTTGTCTTAGCCGTGTGCGGTGCCCCCCTCCACAGTTACACACCTCGGTCATATCGTCGTAGTGCTTAGGTGAAGCCTTGCGCCGGTAACTTCATCATCACCGTCGCCACACCGTCGCGCTGACGGAACTCTCCCTCGTCCTCAACTGGATCAAGAGCTCGAGGGACATCATCGAGCTGAACGTGTGCTGAACTCGGAGGTGCCGTACGTTCGGTGCTTGATCGGTTGGATCGCGAAGACGTTCGACTACATCAACCGCGTTAAGCTAATGCTTTCGCTTTTGGTCTACGAGGGTACGTGGACACACTCTCCCCCTCTCGTTGCTATGCATCTCCTAGATAGATCTTGCGTGAGCGTAGGAATTTTTTTGAAATTGCATGCTTCGTTCCCCTACAGTGGCATCCGAGCCAGGTCTATGCATAGATGATCTGCACGAGTAGAACACAAAGAGTTGTGGGCGATAATAGTCATACTGCTTACCACCAACGTCTTACTTCGATTCAGCGGTATTGTTGGATGAAGCAGCCTGGACCGACATTACATGAACGCGTTCATGAGACTGGTTCTACCGACGTGCTTTGCACAAAGGTGGCTGGCGGGCGTCTGTTTCTCCAACTTTAGTTGAATCGAGTTTGACTACGGCCGGTCCTTGTTGAAGGTTAAAACAACACACTTGACGAAAAATCATTGTGGTTTTGATGCGTAGGTAAGAACGGTTCTTGCTAGAAGCCCGTAGCAGCCACGTAAAACTTGCAACAACAAAGTAGAGGACGTCTAACTTGTTTTTGCAGGGCATGCTGTGATGTGATATGGTCAAGACATGATGTGATATATGCTATTGTATGAGATGATCATGTTTTGTAAAAGTTATCGGCAACTGGCAGGAGCCTTATGGTTGTCGCTTTATTGTATGAAATGCAATCGCCATGTAATTGCTTTACTTTATCACTATGCAGTAGCGATAGTCGTAGAAGCAATAGTTGGCGAGACGACAATGACGCTACGATGGAGATCAAGGTGTCAAGCCGGTGACGATGGAGATCATGACGGTGCTTTGGAAATGGAGATCAAAGGCACAAGGTGATGATGGCCATATCATGTCACATATTTTGATTACATGTGATGTTTATCTTTTATGCATCTTATTTTGCTTAGTACGGCGATAGCATTATAAGATGATCCCTCACTAAATTTCAAGGTATAAGTGTTCTCCCTGAGTATGCACCGTTGCGAAAGTTCTTCGTGCTGAGACACCACGTGATGATCGGGTGTGATAGGCTCTACGTTCAAATACAACGGGTACAAGACAGTTTTGCACATGCGGAATACTCAAGTTAAACTTGACGAGCCTAGCATATGCAGATATGGCCTCGGAACACTGAGACCAAAAGGTCGAACGTGAATCATATAGTAGATATGATCAACATAGAGATGTTCACCATTGAAAACTACACCATCTCACGTGATGATCGGACATGGTTTAGTTGATATGGATCACGTGATCATTTAGATGACTAGAGGGATGTCTATCTAAGTGGGAGTTCTTAAGTAATATGATTAATTGAACTTTAATTTATCATGAACTTAGTCTTGGTAGTATTTGCAAATTATGTTGTAGATCAATAGCTCGCGTATAGCTCCCCTGTTTTATTTTTTGATATGTTCCTAGAGAAAACTAAGTTGAAAGATGATAGTAGCAATGATGCGGACTAGGTCCGTGATCTGAGGAATATCCTCATTGCTGCATAGAAGAATTATGTCCTTGATGCACCGCTAGGTGACAGACCTATTGCAGGAGCAGATGCAGACGTTATGAACGTTTGGCAAGCTCAATATGATGACTACTTGATAGTTTAGTGCACCATGCTTTACGGCTTAGAACCGGGACTTCAAAAATGTTTTGAACGCCATGGAGCATATGAGATGTTCCAAAGAGATGAAATTGGTATTTCAGACTCATGCCCGTGTTGAGAGGTATGAGACCTCTGACAAGTACTTTCCCTACAAGATGGAGGAGAATAGCTCAGCTAGTGAGCATGTGCTCAGAATGTCTGGGTACTACAATCGCTTGAATCAAGTGGGAGTTAATCTTCCAGATAAGATAGTGATTGACAGAGTTCTCTAGTCACTATCACCAAGTTACTAGAACTTCGTGATGAACTATAATATGCAAGGGATGACGAAAACGATTCCCAAGCTCTTCGCGATGCTGAAATCGGCGAAGGTAGAAATCAAGAAATAGCATCAAGTGTTGATGGTTGACAAGACCACTAGTTTCAAGAAAAGGGCGAGGGCAAGAAAGGGAACTTCAAGAAGAATGGCAAGCAAGTTGTCACTCCTGTGAAGAAGCCCAAAGATGGACCTATGCCTGAAACTGAGTGCTTCTACTGCAAAGGAAATGGTCACTGGAAGTGGAACTGCCCCAAATACTTGGCGGATAAGAAGGATGGCAAAGTAAACAAAAGTATATTTGATATACATGATATTGATGTGTATTTTACTAGTGTTCATAGTAGCCCCTGGGTATTTGATACCGGTTCAGTTGCTAAGATTAGTAACTCGAAACAGGAGTTGCAAAATGAACAGAGACTAGTCAATGATGAGGTGACGATGTGTGTTGGAAGCGATTCCAAGGTTGATAAGATCACCATCGCACATTCCCTCTACCTTCGGGATTAGTGTTGGACCTAAATAAATAAATGTTATTTTGTGTTTGCGTTGAGCATGAATATGATTGGATCATGTTTATTGCGAGACGGTTATTCATTTAAGTCAGAGAATAATTGTTGTTCTGTTTACATGAATAAAACCTTCTACGGTCATACACTCAATATAAATGGTTTATTGAATCTCGATCGTAGTGATACACATATTCATAAAATTGATGCCAAAAGATGCAAAGTTGATAATGATAGTGCAACATATTTGTGGCACTACCGTTTAGGTCATATTGGTGTAAAGCGCATGAAGAAACTCCATGCAGATGGACTTTTGGAATCACTTGATTATGAATCATTTGATACTTGCGAACCATGCCTCATGGGCAAGATGACTAAAACTCCGTTCTCCGGAACAATGGAGCGAGCTAATGACTTGTTGGAAATAATACATACCGATGTATGCGGTCCAATGAGTGTTGAAGCTCGCGGCGGGTATCGTTATTTACTGACCTTCACAGATGATTTGAGCAGATATGGGTATATCTACTTAATGAAACATAAGTCTGAAACATTTGAAAAGTTCAAAGAATTTCAGAGTGAAGTGGAAAATCATCGTAACAAGAAAATAAAGTTTCTGCGATCTGATCGTGGAGGTGAATATTTGAGTTATGAGTTTGGTCTTCATTTGAAACTATGTGGAATAGTTTTGCAACTCACGCCACCTGGAACACCACAGTGTAATGGTGTGTCCGAATGTCATAACCGTACTTTATTAGATATGGTGCGATCTATGATGTCTCTTACCGATTTACCACTATCGTTTTGGGGTTATGCATTAGAGACAGCTGCATTCACGTTAAATAGGGCACCATCTAAATCCGTTGAGACGACACCATATGAACTATGGTTTGGCAAGAAACCTAAACTGTCGTTTCTTAAAGTTTGGGGCTGCGATGCTTATGTGAAAAAGCTTCAACCTGATAAGCTCGAACCCAAATCAGAGAAATGCGTCTTCATAGGATACCCAAAGGAGACTGTTGGGTACACCTTCTATCACAGATCCGAAGGCAAGATATTCGTTGCTAAGAATGGATCCTTTCTAGAGAAGGAGTTTCTCTCGAAAGAAGTGAGTGGGAGGAAAGTAGAACTTGATGAGGTAATTGTACCTTCTCCCGTATTGGAAAGAAGTTCATCACAGAAATCAGTTCCAGTGATGCCTACACCAATCAGTGAGGAAGTTAATGATGATGATCATGAAACTTCGGATCAAGTTACTACCGAACCTCGTAGGTTAACCAAAGTACGTTCCGCACCAGAGTACTACGAAATATGAGGAAGCGATGATGAGCCCAGATTCCGCAAAATGGCTTGAGGCCATGAAGTCTGAGATGGGATCCATGTATAAGAACAAAGTGTGGACTTTGGTTGACTTGCCCGATGATCGGCAAGCCATAGAGAATAAATGGATCTTCAAGAAGAAGACTGACACTGATGGTAATGTTACTGTCTACAAAGCTCGACTTGTTGCGAAAGGTTTTCGACAAGTTCAAGGAGTTGACTACGATGAGACCTTCTCACCCGTAGCGATGCTTAAGTCTGTCCGAATCATGTTAGCAATTGCCGCATTTTATGATTATGAAATTTGGCAAATGGATGTCAAAACTGCATTCCTTAATGGATTTCTTAAAGAAGAGTTGTATATGATGCAACCAGAAGGTTTTGTCGATCCTAAAGGTGCTAACAAAGTGTGCAAGCTCCAGCGATCCATTTATGGACTGGTGCAAGCATCTCAGAGTTGGAATATACGCTTTGATGAAGTGATCAAAGCATATGGTTTTATACAGACTTATGGTGAAGCCTGTATTTACAAGAAAGTGAGTGGGAGCTCTGTAGCATTTCTGATATTATATGTGGATGACATACTGCTGATTGGAAATGATATAGAATTTCTGGATAGCATAAAAGGATACTTGAATAAGAATTTTTCAATGAAAGACCTCGGTGAAGCTACTTATATTGGGCATCAAGATCTATAGAGATAGATCAAAACGCTTGATAAGTTTTTTCAATGAATACATACCTTGACAAGATTTTGAAGTAGTTCAAAATGGAACAGTCAAAGAAAGAGTTCTTTCCTGTGTTGCAAAGATGTGAAGTTGAGTAAGACTCAAAACCCGACCACGGCAGAAAATAGAAAGAGAATCAAAAGTCATTCCCTATGCCTCAGTCATAGGTTCTATAAAGTATGTTATGCTGTGTACCAGACCTATTGTATACCTTGCCATGAGTTAAGCAAGGGAGTACAATAGTGATCCAGGAGTAGATCACTGGACAGTGGTCAAAATTATCCTTAGTTACCTAAGAGGACTAAGGAAATATTTCTCGGTTATGGAGGTGACAAAGAGTTCGTCATAAAGGGTTACGTCGATGCAAGCTTTGACACTGATCCGGATGACTCTGAGTCTCAATCTGGATACATATTGAAAGTGGGAGCAATTAGCTAAAATAGCTCCATGCAGAGCATTGTAGACATAGAAATTTGCAAAATACATACGGATCTGAATATGGCAGACCCGTTGACTAAACCTCTCTCACAAGCAAAACATGATCACACCTTAGTACTCTTTGGGTGCTAATCACATAGCGATGTGAACTAGATTATTGACTCTAGTAAACCCTTTGGGTGTTGGTCACATGGTGATGTGAACTATGGGTATTAATCACATAAAGATGTGAACTATTGGTGTTAAATCACATGGCGATGTGAACTAGATTATTGACTCTAGTGCAAGTGGGAGACTGAAGGAAATATGCCCTAGAGGCAATAATAAAGTTGTTATTTATATTTCCTTATATCATGATAAATGTTTATTATTCATGCTAGAATTGTATTAACCGGAAACTTAGTACATGTGTGAATACATAGACAAAACAGAGTGTCCCTAGTATGCCTCTACTAGACTAGCTCGTTAATCAAAGATGGTTAAGTTTCCTAACCATAGACATGTGTTGTCATTTGATGAACGGGATCACATCATTAGGAGAATGATGTGATGGACAAGACCCATCCGTTAGCTTAGGATAATGATCGTTAAGTTTTATTACTATTGCTTTCTTCATGACTTATACATATTCCTCTGACTATGAGATTATGCAACTCCCGAATACCGGAGGAATACCTTGTGTGCTATCAACCATCACAACGTAACTGGGTGATTATAAAGATGCTCTACAGGTATCTCCGAAGGTGTTTGTTGGGTTGGCATAGATCGAGATTAGGATTTGTCACTCCGAGTATCGGAGAGGTATCTCTGGGCCCTCTCGGTAATGCACATCACTATAAGCCTTGCAAGCAATGTGAATAATGAGTTAGTTACGGGATGATGCATTACGGAACGAGTAAAGAGACTTGCTGGTAACGAGATTGAACTAGGTATGATAATACCGACGATCGAATCTCGGGCAAGTAACATACCGATGACAAAGGGATTGACGTATGTTGTTATGCGGTTTGACCGATAAAGATCTTTGTAGAATATGTAGGAGCCAATATGAGCATCCAGGTTCCGCTATTGGTTATTGACCGGAGATGTGTCTCGGTCATGTCTACATAGTTCTCGAACCAGTAGGGTCCACACGCTTAACGTTCGATGACGATTTGTATTATGAGTTATGTGATTTGATGACCGAAGTTTGTTCGGAGTCCCGGATGAGATCACGGACATGACGAGGAGTCTCGAAATGGTCGAGAGGTAAAGATTCATATATTGGAAGGCTATATTCGGACATCGGAAAGGTTCCGAGTGATTCGGGTATTTTTCGGAGCACCGAGGAGTTACGGGAATTCACCGGGAGAAGTAATGGGCCTTATTGGGCCATACGGGAAAAGAGGAGGCAGGCCAAAGGGGAGGTGGTGCGCACCCCCCCATGGGTCCGAATTGGACTAGGGGAAGGGGGCGGCGCCCCCCTTGCTTTTTACTACTCCCTCCCTCTTTTCCCTCTTTCCTTCTCTCCTACTCCGAAAAGGAAAGGGATTCCTACTAGGACTTGGAAGTCCTAGTAGGACTCCATACTCTTGGCGCGCCCCTAGGGGGCCGGCCTCTCTCCCTCCCTCCTTTATATACATGGGAGGGGGGCACCCCAAAGAGACACCAAGATTTGTCTTAGCCGTGTGCGGTGCCCCCCTCCACAGTTACACACCTCGGTCATATCGTCATAGTGCTTAGGCGAAGCCCTGCGCCGGTAACTTCATCATCACCATCGTCACGCCATCGTGCTGACGGAACTCTCCCTCGTCCTCAACTGGATCAAGAGCTCGAGGGACGTTATCGAGCTGAACGTGTGCTGAACTCGGAGGTGCCGTACGTTCGGTGCTTGATCGGTTGGATCGCGAAGATGTTCGACTACGTCAACCGCGTTAAGCTAACGCTTCCGCTTTCGGTCTACGAGGGTACGTGGACACACTCTCCCCCTCTCGTTGCTATGCATCTCCTAGATAGATCTTGCGTGAGTGTAGGAAATTTTTTGAAATTGCATGCTTCGTTCCCCTACAGTGCCAACCGGCGTTGGCCCGCGATGGGAGCGCTCTCTGCGTTGGTCCCGTGCATGCCACGCACTATTACCGTAGGGTGCTTTATGCCCCAGGAGCTAGGCATGCACAGTGCCTATTCGCACTCAGGACAGCGCGGGAGCAAGAGAGAGACGTTGGCTGGAGAAAGAAGAAAGCTGCCAGTGGGCCCTAGGCCCACCTGTCAGCGAGAGAGGCCACTGATCATGGCGGTGCCCCAAGCATTTTTGGAAGAAGAAATTCTGCTTTTTCTAAAAATGTCAAGGCTACCCAGCGGCCCCTACCCGAGGAGTAGATCCCGCGATATCCATATCTCGATCTGGGTGTACCAGTTTTCGGTACTTTTAACTCGGTTGTTTTCAACTGTCTGGTTAAGACCCAACCCAGAGGTTTCTCCAGGAGGCATAATTTTTGTTCTAAGCTAACCCTAGGAATCTCGAGGACGAGATTCTCTTAAGGGGGGAAGGTTTGTAACACCCCAAAATTCGGGTTATTGATTTTTGTGCTGTTATTCCTTCCTAGCTTTTCCCTCCCAAATTTTTCCTCTGGAATCTGGTGAGTGACCAGGTGAATCCCGACTATCCTCAACCTCTCAGTGCCTTTCCCATGTTCTTGTGCCATCCACCCTTCCATCAGTAAACCCCGAACCTCACTGAAACCCTAGTTCCAAAATATCGGAACTGGAAATCCTGCCTTTGTGTTTACAAAGGATCTCTCATTTTCCTTGCTTTGTTAATCCTCCCAAAATTTCCAGAGATCCTTCTTCACTCATAAACCCTAGATGTGCAAAAATATTGCCAAGTCATATGCAATATTTCTCATCTAGAATTAATTCCTTTTTCTGCCTTTCTGAGGAATTAAATCCTGAAAAATATCTATCCATCTCCAAAGTTCATGAAAACTTGTGGAGATATTCTTTGTGATCATATTAAGCTCACATAAAAATATTGGCCATAATTAAATAGGGTAAATTGCATTTTCCTATTTAAAGCCAATATTTCAATTTGGGGCCTTTCCAAAGGAACTACCATTTTGGTAGTTAGGAAAAATCCCAAATAAATTGTGGAGCTTGTCCCATCCATATCTTCACCATTTCCATCAACATCACAAGTTCCACCAATTAAATTTTGAGCATAACACCACTTTGCAAATTCTGTCCAGATTTCCTGTTTGCAAAGGAAGTGCTTGATTCCTTGATCTCCTTGGGCTGAAATTTTGCAGGGTGATTCATTATGATATATTACCATTGGACACCAAAAATCAGCCTATTCCATCTAGCCAATCTTCCTCAGTAAATTATCAAAGTTTCTGTTCAGATTGTATCATTGTGAAGGAAGTACCTTCGTAGATGATCAATTTTAGGTGAAACTTTTTCAGCTAGCTCTCATAACCAAATCATCAGCCTACACCAAAAATCATCCAAATCCATTTATCCATTTGACCCCAGCATCCTCATCTTCATTTCTGGTCAGTGGGCAAGGTTACAAAGGAAGCACCATCTAGACCTGCCCATTTGTCCTGAATTTTTGCCAATATGGTCACCTTAGTGGGTGATTGACCCCTGCCCAAAGATCAGGCCAAGAGGTACACTGTGGTGGCCACTGTCCATGTCAAACACCTTGATGTTGGTTGCTGTTTGACCAAGGTGCGGTCACATCGGTACTCTCCCGTGCCCTCCAGCTGGGCAAGTCATCTACTTGAGGATTGTAGAACCCCCCAGACATGTTTTGGCGTCGAGTAGGGCATGGCAATGCCGTGGCCATGTGGTGACCACGCGTAGAGCGCGCCAAACCAGTGCACTGTGCACTGGAGCCTTCGGGGGCTCGCCTCTAGCGGGTTCCAGCTCGTCCGGGCGCGCCGACGAGCTCTCCACCACACACGTACACCTTCTGGAGCCCTCTCCCCTTCGTCTCCTAGCTCGTGGATGTTTCTACCAACCTCGATGCTTTGCCGGAGCACAACCACGTCGTCGTGCATCTCGAAGCTCCGGCAGTCGTCGCGAGCCCTCCCCGCGACTATATAAGCGTGTCCCCGAGCCCCCTCTTCACCAGCAACCGCCCCAACCCCTCACCCGAGCCCCGGAACCCCTCCCCTCTCCCTACGAGCTCCATGGCCGCCGCCACGGCTCCGGTTTGAGCCGAGCACCAGGACCTCCACTCCTCCCCTCTAGCCACCCAGAGGAGCCCTAGTACTTGTCCAAGCCGCCGCCCCCTCCAATTTTCGCCGGGGTAGCCCGAGCCCGCCACCTCTAGCGCCGCCGTGGCCATCTCCTCGGCCGGCCGTGGCCGCCCTCCCCTGCGCGTCCCCGGGTCCTTGGCGACCACCACTGGACGTGGGACGGCGCCGCGGATCCGTCCAGTTCTCCGACGGGCACCGCCGGCGGGAGGAGCCCCGCATCGGGCCCAGCCGAGCGCCCCAGCTCCTCTTCTGTTTCCTGTGTCGTGAGCTAGAAGAAGGATCGGGAGGAGAGAGAAGAGATGAGGTGGGCCCCGCCCGTCAGTCTCAGTAACCCAGGGCCCAAGTGGATAAGTGGAAACGTATTTCCATTTAATACGCTTTCCAGATTCGAAAGCATATTCTGCCGCGGCTTAAGAGAGAAATACGTTTTCTTTGTGGGGAGGCGTATTCCTAGAAAGGCATTTTCGAATTCTCAGCCGCCGGCCGAAACTACTATTTAATGGACGTTCACCCGTTAAGGGCTAAAGTGGACAGTTTTCTGTCTGTTTTAACGCTTAACGAACGAACAGACGTTTCTCCGCGACCGTAACTCCGATTGAGGTAAAACCAATGCCCATGTCTTCAAATCATCGAGCCTATTCTGATGCCGTCATTTTCATAATGTTTACACACCGTGAAAATGACCATTTTGCCCTTGCCCTTCGATCATCCCCTTCGAGAGGGAACCTTTCCGGCAAATCTTCCTGGAGTTTTATCGCACTTCCACCCGGCGTATTACTTTACCCCCATGCAAGCCAACCTCTTATCATGAGCTCCGTACTTGCGTGATGACTTTGCTTGCACCCTGTGTATTCATCGTAGTACATCTGTATCACCTGTTAGTCTGCACTTGCATACACCTGTTATCTCATCTGTATTAGATGTTAGCATTACTTTTCATCTAATGTCATGACTTGTTTTCGTGCCATATTTTGCCATGCTAGCAACAATCTTGCTAATACCCTTATCATGTTAGTACAATGATTTAAACTTATGTTATGTTTGTCAACATTGTTATGGTGTGGCTATGCTGTTGCTAAGTGACTGTTCAAACTTATAATTGTTGGGGTAATGGTGCGATGATGGAGATGTTAAATTGAATTTATAAACCAAACTTAGCTGGTTGATCCAGAGTCACCTGTCCGGGCTTATTCGTGCAGCCACATTTGCCGGTATGGGACGGCCTTGACTTGGTCTAGCTTTGTGCTCTTTCACCGGTACCACCAACTAGGGAAGGTTATGCGTGCGTGCTGCCCTGATCAGGTAGGCGGCGATAACCTTGTGAGCCCAGTTGTATGTTTAGCCCGGGAGTCCCCGTTTGGGATAGTTGTGTTGGCCACACGGTGGCAGGTGTCAAGAGTGACACAGGGGCCACCCAGGACATGACCCTAGGAGGGTATGATTGTCGGTGGTACGATGGAGGAGTCACGGGTTAGGCAGGTTTCGTTGGAGCAATGCTAGTCCACCCGAATGGGATCACGAGGTCAGGTGCTCCATGTTGTGGGTTAAGTGTACAATCTCTGCAGAGTGTAAAATCTATTCGAATAGCCACGTCCACGGTATTGGACAGCCCGTCCAAACCTCACTAGGTGGTCAACCGTAACAGTAATATTGATGGAAAACTCATCGTATGATCGGAAGTGCCCAACAGATCATGAGTATTTCGAGGGTTGTGGGACAACCCGGAAGAGAGTAAGTTGGTATTCGGTAACAGTAAGCACTTTAAGCACCTAATGTGATCATTTCCATACTATGTTACGTAGAGTATATGCCTGATCAATGTTGTGCCATGCTTGATCCATGCTTTCCTGTTAATTCCATGCCATGTTTAGAATAAATTCTTGCATAACATAGGGCTTGCTTTGTCATCTGCTTGTTTGGATGCTATATATTTGGTTGTCTTGCGAGTACATTCAAAGTACTCACCTGGCCTTCCACGTGGCCAGTTGCAGGAGAAGATCCGTCATGCTAGATCATAACCCAGCCAGTCCTGTGAGTTGTGGAGCCCAGCCAGAGACGTCGTTGCTGCTGAACCAAGACCTTCGCTGCCATTTTAGTTAGCCTTGGAGCTATGTAATATTGTTGTAAGCAACAGTATTGTAATACTCCATTTCATATAATAAAGCCATTTTTATGCCTGGAATTGCTGTATCATGTCTTTGACGTGCGCCAGGTCTTATCCTAGGGCTGGCGTGCGTCGGCCCTCTATCGGGGTGCCGCATGTCACAACGTAACTGGGTGATTATAAAGATGCTCTACAGGTATCTTCGAAGGTATTTGTTGAGTTGGCATAGATCGAGATTAGGATTTGTCACTCTGAGTTTCGGAGAGGTATCTCTGGGCCCTCTCGGTAATACACATCACAAGCTTGCAAGCAAACAACTAAGGAGTTGGTCACAAGGTGATGTATTATGGAATGAGTAAAGAGACTTGCCGGTAACAAGATTGAACTAGGTATGAAGATACCGACGATTGAATCTCGGGCAAGTAACATACCGATGGACAAAGGGAATTACATATGTTGTCATAACGGTTCGACAGATAAAGATCTTCGTAGAATATGTAGGAGCCAATATGATCATCCAGGTTCCGCTATTGGTTATTGACCGGAGAGGTGTCTCGGTCATGTCTACATAGTTCTCGAACCCGTAGGGTCCGCATGCTTAACGTTCGATGACGATATAGTATTATATGAGTTATGTGATTTGGTGACCGAATGTTGTTTGGAGTCCCGAATGAGATCACGGGCATGACGAGGAGTCTTGAAATGGTCGAGAGGTAAAGATTGATATATAGGACAATGGTATTCGGACACCGGAAGTGTTCCGGAGGGTACCGGGTACTTACCGGGTCACCGGAAAGGAGTTTCGGGCACCCCCGGCAAAGATATGGGCCTTATGGGCCAGGAGAGGGAACACACCAGCCCACAAGGGGCTGGTGCGCCCCCTATAGAGGCCGGCCTATGAGGAGGATAAGGAAAGATGGGAGGGAAAGGAAAGTGTGGAGTAGGACTCCCCCTTCCTTCCCTCTCCCCCCTCTTTCCTTCCCCCTTCTTCATATAAGGAAAGGGGGGTGCAAGGCAAGGCAGCAGCCCTAGGGCTGCCGCCAGGTCTCTTGGGGTGCCCTAGGGGCTGCCTCCTCCCCTCCCACCTATATATATATATATATGTGGGGAGGTGGCGCCACACAAGGACACAACATTGTCTTAGCCGTGTGTGGCGCCCCCGTCCACCGTTTACTCCCTCGGTCATATTTTCGCGGTGCTTAGGCGAAGCCCTGCGGAGATCACTTCACCATCACCATCACCACACCGTCGTCCTAATGGAACTCATCTACTACTTTGCCCGTCTTGATGGATCAAGAAGGCGAGGACGTCACCGAGCTGAACATGTGCAGAACGCGGAGGTGTCGTGCGTTCAGTACTAGATCGGTTGGAGCGCGAAGAAAGTTCGACTACATCAACCGCGTTGTGAAACGCTTCCGCTTACGGTCTACAAGGGTACATAGACACACTCTCCCCCTCATTGCTATGCATCTCCATGGATAGATCATTGCGTGTGCGTAGAAATTTTTTGTTTTCCATGCAACGTTTCCCAACACTAACACCTCGGTCACAGCAATACGGATCTCGGTCTCACCGAGATGGCCCTGCAAACTCTCTGTTTCCCTTTGTAACATTTCGGTCTCACCGAAATGAGCAATCGATCCCACCGAGTTTGCTTGACCAACTCTCTGTTTGCTCTTTGCTGAAATCGGTCTCACCGAGTTCATGCAATCGGCACCACCGAGATGAGGTTTTGCCCTAGCCCTAGCACATCGGTCCCACCGAGTTGTTGCAGTCGGTCCCACTGAGATTCCTAATGTTCACATTTTGAACTAAATTGGTCTCACCGAGTTCTTCTATTCGGTCTGACCGAGTTGGGTCAAATGCGTGTAATGGTTGGATTTTGTGTGGAGGCTATATATACCCCTCCACCCCCTTCTCCATATGTGAGAGAGCCATCAGAACGTGCATACACTTCCACTACTCATTTTATGAGAGAGAACCACCTACTCATGTGTTGAGGCCAAGATATTCCAATCCTACCACAAGAATCTTGATCTCTAGCCTTCCCCAAGTTGCTTTCCACTCAAATCATCTTTCCACCATATCCAAATCTGTGAGAGAGAGTTGAGTGTTGGGGAGACTATCATTTGAAGCACAAGAGCAAGGAGTTCATCATCAACACACCATCTATTACCTTCTAGAGAGTGGTGTCTCCTAGATTGGTTAGGTGTCGCTTGGGAGCCTCTGACAAGATTGTGGAGTTGAACCAAGAAGTTTGTAAGGGCAAGGAGATCGCCTACTTCGTGAAGATCTACCCGAGTGAGGCAAGTCCTTCGTGGGCGATGGCCATGGTGGGATAGACAAGGTTGCTTCTTCGTGGACCCTTCGTGGGTGGAGCCCTCCGTGGACTCGCGCAACCGTTACCCTTCATGGGTTGAAGTCTCCATCAACGTGGATGTACGATAGCACCACCTATCGGAACCACGCCAAAAATCTCCGTGTCTACATTACGTTTGCCTTCTCCAAACCCTTCCTTTTACCTTTATATGCAATGTTTTACTTTCCGCTGCTACACTCTTAGAATTGCATGTGTAGGTTGATTGCTTGACTTGTACTAGTTGCTAAAATCTTCCAACAATTAAAATTGGGAAAAGGCTAGATTTTTATTTGGTCAAGTAGTCTAATCACCCCCCCCCCCCTCTAGACCTACTTTCGATCCTACAAGTGGTATCAGAGCTTTGGTCTCCATTTGCCTTGATTTCCATAGCTTTGGTGATCATAGCCTTGGTTTCACAACCTAGGAGAGTATGGCGTCTAGCGAGGGAAATTATCACCGTAGAGGTCCTTACTTTGATGGTACAAATTTTGCTAGTTGGAAGCATAAGATGAAAATGCATATTCTTGGTCATAACCCTGCCGTTAGGGCCATTGTGCGTATTGGCTTGCAAGGTGAATACTTCGAGGATGGAAGAGAACCGGATCGTGAAGCGTCCGCGGAAGAATTGAAGATGTTGCAATACAATGCTCAAGCTTGCGATATTCTCTTCAACGGATTGTGCCCCGAAGAATTCAACAAAATCAGCCGCCTTGAGAATGCAAAGGAAATTTGGGATACTTGGGTTGATATGCACGTAGGTACCGAGTCTGTCAAGGAATCCAAGTTGGATGTGCTTCAAAGTCAACTTGACAAGTTCAAAATGAAGGATGGTGAAGGAGTCGCTGAGATGTACTCTAGGCTTGCTCTCATCACAAATGAGATTGCCGGCTTAGGAAGCAAAGAGATGATCGACAAATTCATCATCAAGAAGATCCTAAGAGCCTTGGATGGAAAATATGATACCGTGTGCACATTGATCCAAATGATGCCCAATTACAAAGATCTTAAGCCAATGGAAGTCATTGGTAGAATTGTTGCTCATGAAATGTCACTCAAGGATAAGGAAGAGCTCCACAACAAGTCAAGTGGTGCTTATAAAGCTTCATGTGACGCTCCTACAACATCAAGTGAGAAACAAGTCTTCAATGAAGAATTGAGCTTAATGGTGAAGAACTTCAACAAATTCTACAAGAATAGAAGCAAAGACAGAAGTTCCAAGTCAAGGTCCTACAATGACAAAAGATCTTCTAGTCGTGATCGTAATTGCTACAATTGTGGAAGACCCGGACACTACTCCAATGAGTGTACGGCTCCCTACAAGAAAAGAGAAGATTCACCTAAAAGGAGAAGTAAAAGAGATGAATCACCACCAAGAGAGAGAAGGAGTAGAGATGATCGTTATGAACGAAGACCCTCTCGTAGAAGCAAGGATTCGGAAAGGAAGGACAAGTCATCAACGAGCTACACAATATGAAGACATCAAGCTCACATTGGTGAATGGGTATCCGGTTCTGACTCCGACAACTACTCCAAGAGAAGTTATCACTCCGACTCTGAATATACTCAAGATGAAGGTGTTGCCGGTCTTGCACTTATGTCATCCAACTCCTACGACATATTTGCCTCACCAAATGAAGTAATTGGAAGATTCTTCATGGCTAAAGGCTCTAAGATATCACACCCCGAGTACTTTGATTTCAATAGTGATGAAGATGATTTGCTAGGTGATGATGATTTACTTGTTGACAACACTAGTGATGAAAACTATGATGAAATTGCTATTAATCATGCTAATCAAAATGAAACAAATGACAATGATAAGAAGGAGATTGAGCGTCTAACCAAAGAGCTAAACACTCTTAAGTTAGCTCATGAAACAACTCTAGAGGATCATAGAGAGCTCCTAAAGAGTCATGAGAAGCTACGCTTCGAGAAGCTAAATTTAGAGCAAGAGCATGTGTTCTTAAAAGCTATCAATGATGATCTTTGAAAGAAGAGTTCTTCTTACATTGCCAAGCGTTTACTCTTGTCTACTTATATGCCACAAGTAAAATCTAGCAATAAGAGCAAGAAAGATTCTTCTTCTAGTAGTAACAATAACAATGCTAAATCCAATATTGTTGCTTCTAGTAGTTCTCTTGGTTCCACTAATGATTCTCTTAGCTAAGTTACACTTGAGCTAGAAAATAGTTTATTGAAGGGAATTATAGAGAAAGGTGTTTACAAGAGCCTTACCGGAAGTAAGCAATTTGAGGAAATTGTACGCAAGCAAGGAAGGCACCGGAAGAATCAAGGTGTTGGTTTTGAACGAAAGTTCAATGCTAATGGAGTTGAGTGGGAAGAAGATCAATACCCCAAGACGAAGTTTGTTCCTCAACAAGAGAAGTATGACCCCACTTCTTTCAAGGGAACACAAGCTCAAGATGATCTTCCACCACAAGACCACAAGCTAAAAGGCAAGGACAAGCTTCAAGAAGAGACTGATTCATTTGAAGAAGCTCATAAGGCCTTGGTCAAGTGGGTTCCCAAGACTACATCAAGTTCTACTTCATCAAGTACGACTACAACTCCAAGGATTCCCATCAAGTTGATGTGGATCCCAAAGAAGAAGAACTAGAGAGTTCTTGAGGGTGACTCCGTCAACATACTTCACTCATATTCATTTTGGCAAGGGCAAGTGCAATCAATTTCCATATCTTGCACTAGTTCAAGGAGTCACAAACCCTCTTGTTGGTAAGACAAGGGACAAGGTAACCTAATGCTTTCATGGACATCATCCTATGTGTGTTTCACTCTATGTCTATGGATATCCTTGTGTGTTCCTTGTGGGACTAACCCATGTAGGTATTGAAAGTGCAACTCACTCCAATAGATTGCTCCAAATGATCTACATAAACATTAAGCATCTACATCTTCAACACCTACATGAAGTCATCATCGACAAAACCCAAGGTTAGTTCATCCCTCTAAGGGGGGATATCACATCTAGGGGGAGCTTTTCTCTAAAAATTGAGCTAAAGCAACTCTAATGATGTGAATACAACAATGCTTTATGTAAAAGTGGTAACCCCACTTGTGCTTAAACGATGAGTATGACCTATGATCAAATGTTCTCATTTGACTCCTAAGTCAATATACTCATATATAGATGACCTAATCATCGCCAATTGCTTGATAGATGCTAGAGTGTTTGTGCATGCTTTACCACATGTTTTATTTGCTATCTTGTTGTGTGAGCATGTTGGTTGCATAATTTTCTCCATTCGTTGCTTTGATTGTTTGGTTTTTCTTCTTATCAAATGGATGGACAAGAATGCCTAAGTTCTCCCTCTAGCTATCTATGCTTTTTCTCGTCTCAAACTCTATTCATGCTACATCACAAAGTTTGAACAAGTCAAATTCGGACCCTCCGGGTGAGGAGCACTCGGAGCCACCGATCCGTCAAGGGCTTAACTTCCAAAACCTCTTAATGCCTTTCGGTCAAACCAATTCACTCCTACTCGGTCTCACCGAAGTCATTAAGTTGATCTATGTTTTATCTCGGTGCAACCAATTAGAACCATTCGGTCACACCGAGTTGCAGCAACTGCTAGCAGTTTTGCATCTCGGTGCCACCAAGTAGTTCCACTCGGTCACACTAACAGCGCCTGGGTATTTATACTCTGGGTACCCATACGATTGAAAATCACTTCAACCACACAAGCCCGCGCCCCAGCACTGCCGCCCCTGGTCTCTGGATCGTCGCCGTCGTCGCCAGTGACCTTTTGCCACTGGTCTTCGCCGCCGTCAATGGAATCCTCACCGCCGTTGTCGCCGTAGCAAGTCCGTTGCCAAGTTAGGGTACGGATTTGACCCTTTGTGCTTTCCTTCACTCCGATTCTTGCACAAAGCATAATGCCTATG
The DNA here is from genome assembly GCA_011799875.1 of Thinopyrum elongatum. NCBI lineage: Eukaryota > Viridiplantae > Streptophyta > Magnoliopsida > Poales > Poaceae > Thinopyrum > Thinopyrum elongatum. The sequence continues at coordinate 649,531,192 of CM022298.1, forward strand.
TTCTTCCCACATATGAGATTGATCTATCCACCAAACGAACTCCTTAGAATAGATTTGATGCAAAAACTTAGGGTTAGGTTTCCGCCGAACCCATCTCGGACCGACCGATCTGAGGATCTCGGTCACACCGATTGGCCCTGGCCATTGCACAAGTACAACTCGGTCTAACCGAAGTGTACTGATCGGTGCGACCGAAATCACTTTCTCTGTGAAACCCTAGCATCTCAGAATCACCGAACTGCATTTTGGTCTGACCGAAAATGTGTGTTTAGACTCTGTTAGTGCTTCGGTGTCACCGAGTTTGTCAAATCGGTAGCTCCGAAATGCTTTCTGCAGAAAACTAAAGTTAAGTTTTTGTCTCAATATTTTTGCAAAACAAGCTGTACTTTGTGATGCTTATCTACTCTATCTACACCCAACTATTCATAGGGTCAGTTTCAGCAATGTCAGAGGGCAGTGACAGTCAGAACAGGTCTGAAGAGTAGCTCAACCTCAGTGAGGGCACTAGTCCCTCTGGAAGCTATGATGAGGGGAGTAGGAGCACTCCCAGCAATTTGCCTAAGGCAGCTACTAGGCAAAGGAAGAAGAGAACATCTGAATTTGAGGATGAGGACTTTGTTGTTGAGGAGGAAGTGACCTCCAAACAGAAGGTGCTCAAAAAGGAATATGCTGTTGTTGCTGCCACAAAGCCTGGAATGCAGAAGAAGGCTCCTGCTAAAAGAGCTCCAATGTCTAAAGCTAGGCAATCCTCTGTTGCTCAAGAGCAAGCACAACCAGCAAGTGGTGCTGGAAAAGAGAAGAAAGAAAGGAAAAGAGGAAGATGGTGCAAACTTGTAGATCCAATGGCTGGGTTTGAAAAGCATTCTTCTGAAGAAAAAGATGAGGAGGAGGATGAGCCTATTGCACCTCCTACAAAGACTCAGAAGCTTATGGGGGATGCCATAACGACTGGGGCTGCTCCATCTAAGCCCAAGTCTTCCCCCAAGCCTTCAACTCAAGCTCAAGCCCCCAAGCCATCTGCACCAAAGAGATCAACTTGGAACATTTCTGCTGCTGAAAAGAACAAGGCCCCAGTGCCTGAAGTTCAAGAAGATGATGAGCCACTAGTGCTCAGAAAACTGAACCCGAAGATTCCAGATCAAAGTGATGATCATCCTGTGGTAGAGAATATGAAGCTAAGAAAGGATGCAGGTCTGAGACTATGGAGACAGACAGACCCCTCTGCCACTAGGAGAAGAACTGCTGTGGACTATCGCTTTCACACCAAGGAACATCAAGGATTTCTATGAGACTGTCTTATTAGACAAGAAACCTATAGTGTGTGACATGAAATGGGTGGACTGGAAGTACATTGATGACAATGAAGATTACTTCCCAGGTGTGCATGAGAGCTTCAGACTAAATGGTGTTGACACTTTTGTTGGTCAGAAGTTGACAAAGTGGAACGATAAGATGATTATGCAATTCTATTCCACTGCTCACTTCTACCCTGATGGAAAGATTGTCTGGATGACAGAAGGAACAAGATATCATTCTACTATCTCAGAATGGGCCAAGCTGATCAATGCCCCAGAGGAAGAGGAGAATGGCATTGATGTGGATGCTAAGCCTAGAAAGGATCACAACTCCATGGCTAACATGTACAAGTCGATTCATGACAAAGCCTTGGAGACTCACAAGCTTGGATCTATCTACTATTTGCTCTCTGGCTTGACCACAATGAACACTATATTGTCTTTTGCCCAAGTCAGGAGATCATAGAATGATCCGTGGTCACTCAATCAACTTGCTTCACTTATTTGATGTGCCACAGAAATTCAAGGTGATGAGCTTGATTGTAGAAACTGTGAAGAGAACAGCTGCAGATCAGAAGAGATCTTGTGGATATGCCACTCACATTCAAATGTTGATCAATTCCAAGATGGGAACCGGGACATACCTACTAGACAGTGAGCATCTACCCCTGAGGCCAGATTTTGAGGACAACGAGGTTGTCATGGATGCATCTCATCCTACTTGTGCAGAAGCCCAGGAGAAGATAGAGAAGGCAAAGGCTGCAAAAGCAGCAAAGGCAGCAAGTGCACCAGATGCCTCCACAGTGCTACTCAAGACCAAGCAAGATCAACTTAGTTATCTGCTTGAGGCTACAGTGAGAATTGAGAAGGGCTTGGCCACCCTGACTCAAAATCAGGAAAGTCTTGAGAGGATCATGGAGACAAAATTTCATGACCTAGATGTGAAGGTCACTGAGATACATACCATTGTGGAGAAGCTCCAAGAAGATGCTGAGGACAGGGAGGATAGACCAACTACAGATACTTTACAGAGAGTGCCAAGGGCACAAAGGTCATCAGTTATGCCAGTTGTCAGAGACTCCAGGACTACCACTTCAGCACCTGCAGCAACTGCCATGGTTGTGCCTCCAGTGTCAACCCCTCCAGCTCCACAGACTTCTTCAGAAGCATTTGCAGATGCCCTCCTCTCCATGCCATCTACGCACACCGGAGCGACAAGCCAGAAGACCCCTTCAGGAGCTCCCGGAGATCGTGCCTAGAGTGCCGGATAGCACTATACGTTTTCATACTTTTTGGTAACTTGTTGCCAAAGGGGAAGAAAGTGTATAGATGATAGGCTTCGAGAGAGAGAGTGTGTGTTTTTGGTTTCATTTGCTTCTCTTGCTACTTTGATCATTTGGTTGTTTGATTCGTATGCTACAATTTGTGTTATGCTCGTGAGATACTTATGTGATCATGTGTTTGATCATACGATGCTTCATGTGTGGTTGCCTGCTTATATCTTTATGATTATTTGTGTATGATCAATCACTTTTATCTTTGGTGATGAGTGCATGTTATTTAACTCTTATCATTTTGAGCGCTCCACCAAGATGTATGTGACATGGAAGAGTGACCCATGATCCTAATTGATTGTGCATTTGCATTCAAAAGCAAATTTTAAATAATGCATAAATTTAGGGGGAGCTCTTGCTTATCACATACTTCTCAAAGTGACGATGTATTTCATTCATATTATCATTTGTCGAAGCTTTGATCTATATGTTGTCATCAATTACTAAAAAGGGGGAGATTGAAAGTGCAACTAATCCCCGGGTGGTTTTGGTAATTCATAACAACATATAGCTCATTGAACTAATATCCATTCAAGTTCAATATTTCAGAAAGTTCAATGATTGGCATGGCATGGACTAGAGATGTGGACCCCTCAAAATGCTAAGGACAACGATTGGCATAAGCTCAAGACTATTCATTTATATTTTAGTGATTCAAGATCACATTGAGTCCATAGGAAAGCCAATACTATTAAAAGGGGATGAGGTGTTGCTTAATGGTCTACTTGCTCAAAGTGCTTAGTGATATCACTCCAAAACCCTCAGCCACTTTCTCTTCCAAATATGTCCAAAACTCAAAGTCAAACTCGGCCCCACCGATTTGATCCATCCGGCGCCACCGAGTTCAGTTGACATAGCCACTGCCACAAACCCTAACACCTCAGTCACATCGATACGGATCTCGGTCTCACCGAGATGGCCCTGCAAACTCTCTGTTTCCCTTTGTAACATTTCGGTCTCACCGAAATGAGCAATCAGTCCCAACGAGTTTGCTTGACCAACTCTTTGTTTGATCTTTGCTGAAATCGGTCTCATCGAGTTCACGCAATCGGCACCACCGAGATGAGGTCTTGCCCTAGCCCTAGCACATCGGTCCCACCGAGTTGTTCCAGTCGGTCCCACCGAGATTCCTAACGTTCACATTTTGAACTGAATTGGTCTCACCGAGTTCTTCTATTCGGTCTGACCGAGTTGGGTCAAATGTGTGTAATGGTTGGATTTTGTGTGGAGCCTATATATACCCATACAGCCCCTTCTCCATATGTGAGAGAGCCATCAGAATGTGCCTACACTTCCACTACTCATTTTCTGAGAGAGAACCACCTACTCATGTGTTGAGGCCAAGATATTCCAATCCTACCACAAGAATCTTGATCTCTAGCCTTCCCCAAGTTGCTTTCCACCCAAATCAACTTTCCACCATATCCAAATCTGTGAGAGAGAGTTGAGTGTTGGGGAGACTATCATTTGAAGCACAAGAGTAAGGAGTTCATCATCAACACACCATCTCTTACCTTTTGGAGAGTGGTATCTCCTAGATTGGTTAGGTGTTGCTTGGGAGCCTCCGACAAGATTGTGGAGTTGAACCAAGAAGTTTGTAAGGGCAAGGAGATCGCCTACTTCGTGAAGATCTACCCGAGTGAGGCAAGTTCTTCGTGGGCGATGGCCATGGTGGGATAGACAAGATTGCTTCTTCGTGGACCCTTCGTGGGTGGAGCCCTCCGTGGACTCGCGCAACCGTTACCCTTCGTGGGTTGAAGTCTCCATCAATGTGGATGTACGATAGCACCACCTATTGGAACCACGCCAAAAATCTCTATGTCTACATTGTGTTTGCCTTCTCCAAACCCTTCCCTTTACCTTGATATGCAATGTTTTACTTTCCGGTGCTACACTCTTAGAATTGCATGTGTAGGTTGATTGCTTGACTTGTACTAGTTGCTAAAATCTGCCAACAATTAAAATTGGGAAAAGGCATGATTTTTATTTGGTCAAGTAGTCTAATCACCCACCCTCTGGACCTACTTTCGATCCTACAGTTGGTTCCCGTAGCACTTGCGAGGTTCTTCTGGCTCTAATGGCTGAATCTTGCCAGGGGCCATCTTTGTGATCACCAGTTGTCCGATGTCGAGTTTGTTAGGTTTTCGTATCCTCTGCTTCTTCTGCTTCTTCTTTTCGTTAGCGGCTTCGGCGTCGGTACCTTCCCCGCCGGTCTCTGCGCCGCCATTGGTGCCGGTGCCATCGGTGTCGATGTCGGTGTCAGTACCATCATCGAGGCCGCCCTGCAAACCTTGACTATGCTTTGCAGCCAAAAAGTCGAGGTAGTTTTGTTCACCCTCATAATCCATCTCGTCTGCATTGTGGTCAGAAGGCCCGGTTTCATCGTTGTTCGACATGTTTCCTACGATTAAGTCTCCTCGTTTAATTCTTAAACTATAATAAAATGAGTAATGACATAAAAAAAGGTCTATGGTTTGCCGAAATGCCGTTTCATTCCCGTCGCAGCAAATCCCGGCACTCGATATGCCTACTTTCTAGCACAAGTCATGCCAAAATTCACGGGAAATTTCGGCATGACCTTTGCTAAAAAGTGGACATATCGAGCGCCTGAAATTTACCTGAACGGAAATGAATCAACATTCCGGCGAAACATAGGCCACTCGGATCATTTACCTTGCACATAACCATCATTTTCCAAATCACACATGTCCAAATCACATGTCCACATATCACCTGTCCACTTCAAATTTGCATATAACAACAAGAAAAATATAGAACTTGAAGAAAAATGCAAGAAGTCCTTTTTCTTCACAATATTTGAAACTAAATTCATCACTTGTCAAATTTGATAGTAAATTCAGCATTTGTCAAATTTCTGTCATAATTTGAAACCTACCTAAATTTCTGTCCTAATTTCAAACCTACCTAAATTTCTGTCCTAACTTGAAACCTAGATAAATTTCTGTCCTAATTTAAAAACCTAGCTAAATTTCTGTCCTAATTTGAAACCTAGATAAATTTCTGTCCTAATTTGAAAACCTAGCTAAATTTTTGTCCTAATTTGAAACTAGCGTTCATACTAATTCTGTTTTTTTAACTAGGGTTCATACCACCTAATTAACTAGGGTTCATACTAATTCTGTTGTTTTAATAGCAACAATTGCTTTAACTAAAAAAATTAAATAGCAACAATTGCTTTAACTAAAAAATACCAATAGTTTGAAACCTAGGATTCATACTAACTACCACTAAAAAATAGCCACTAATCTGTCATAGGTTTTTTTTAACTAGGGTTCATACTACCTAATTAACTAGGGTTCATACTAATTCTATTTTTTTAAATAGCAACAATTCATACTAACTAGAACTAAAAAATAGCCTAGGGTTCATACTAATTCATACTAACTAGCACTAAATAGCTATGGTTCATATGGCAGAGGGACAGAGAGAGAGAGAGAGAGAGAGAGCAGAGAGCAGAGAAGAGGGGAGGGGAGAGGGCTTATAGAGGGCAGAGAGAGAGATGGGGTCGGGGGAGACGGCGGCACCGAGGCGGGTCGGAGGCAAGGCGGTGTCGGGGGAGATGGCGACGTCAAGGAGGCTGCAGGCGCCGGCAAGGTCGAGGAGGAGGAGGCAGGCGTGCGACGACGTTGAGGGCAGAGACTCCGATGGAGAGCGAGGGCAGGGCTCCGACGAGGGCGAGGGCAGGGCTCCGGCGGCGCTCGAGGCTGTGGCGCGGTGAGGGCAGGGGCTCTGGTGGCGACAAGGGGGGAGAAGAGAGTGAGGAATTGGGGGAGGATTAGGAGGAGGAAGCAGAGGAGGGAAGCCTGCGCGGGGGGTTATGTCAAAATAGCAATAGCGCGGTTCTAAAACACGCGCTATAGCTAAGGTAGCTATAGCGCGTGTTCTGAAACAGCGCTACTGCTATCTAAAGTAGCTACAGCGCGGGTTGCAGGACCGCGCTACTGCCATCACAAGTAGCTATAGCGCGTTTCTTCAACCAGCGCTATTGCTATTGTTTTCATTTTTTCCTTTTTCTTTTCTTTTCCTTTTCTTTTTTGCTTTCCTTTTTTTCTTTTCTTTTCTTTTCTTTTCCTTTTCTTTTCCTTTTCTTTTTTTCTTTTCTTTTCTTTTCCTTTTTTTTCGAGAGCCGGAACGAAGGGAAGGTGATACAATGTATATAACTAAGGCGATATATATTGCATCATTTGACCCATAACGGTTAAGTGTGTATACGAAGTAGGAACATATATATTACATCATTTGACCCATAACGGTTAAGTGTGTATACAAAATAGTAACATATATATTACATCATTTGACCCATAACGGTTAAGTGTGTATACAAAATAGGAACATATATATTACATCATTTGACCGATAACGGTTTCTCAGCGTCGACGTTTTCGTTTTTGAGTGAGCTTCTTTCCCTTCTTGTTCGTTGACGAATAATTGAGCCCCTCATTGTGACTTTTCCTTTTCCATGGAGTACGATCTTTCTTAGGTAATGTAGTATTGATTCTTCTTTTGACGTATGCTTCATCGTCATCATCATCTTCCCTCATTGGGTTGCCATACTGGTCGTAGTCTTCCTCATTGGCGACTCCATCCATTCCAATGATGTTCCTTTTGCCTCTCCTCATGACAACACGGCTGGGATTGCTCGGGTCGGTTATGAAGAAGCATTGTGTCACGTGCTTAGCGTGTACCCATGGCTCGTTTTTTGCGATGGTGTTCACGGTAGCGCTCTTGGCATCGGGTATAGACATGGTAGTGAAATACCGGTTTTCTCTTTCGACATTCTTAGCCCATCTGACACGGAACATCGTCGCGCTATGCAGTTCAGAGTAGTCAAGCTCCCAGATCTCCTCGACCCTTCCGTAGAATCTCTCAGTTGTGGCGTTGTCGCCGGTCATGCATTCCATCGTCACCCCTGAGTTCTGAAAATCACTGTTCATATCTTTGGCCTCCGTGTAGAATGTGTATCCGTTGATATTGTATGCCTGATAGGTCGCGAGGTTGGCCGCGGGGCCATGTGCTAAGGCGTATATGATTAATCCATCCTTAGAGCCCTCTTCCAGGGGATTAGCAAGAATATGCTCTTTGAACCAATGCAGGAAAGTGGAGTTGTGCTCTCTAGTAACTTCGGCGTTCGTCCTGCATAGCCCCCGGTCACGATACTTCTTTGCGATGGTTTCTTTGTGCAGTGTCACGAAAGGATCTACCACGTCTAGGTGATGTAGCACTACTAAGTTTGCTCTGTCAAACTCGTTGCGTCGATCAGAGTAGGCCACATGCAGTTCCTTGCGACCGTTGGAGTGACCTTCTCCTTCGAGCCTCCGAAGGTGCTTCTTAACGGGCAAACCAACACCAGGCCGGTCTCCGCCATATAGATAATTCTTGTGTCAGATAGCCCTGGACGATGCTTCCATCCGGACAGGACATGTTAGGAACGAATCCTTTGATGACCCCATTCATCCTCTCGAACGGCATCATGTTGTGCAGGAATGACGGCCCCAGGTCTATTATGGCATCCACAATGTGGACACATAGATGCACCATGACGTCAAAGAACGCGGGCGGGAAGTACATCTCAAGCTCATTTAGTATCACAACGATCTCTTCCTGTAGCCTTCGGAGCTGCTTCACACTGATCGACTTTCGAGAGATGACGTCGAAAAAGTTGCAGAGACCAATAAGCGTGTCACGGATGTGCTTGTCCATTATCCCTCTAAGGGCAGCAGGTAGTATCTGCGTCATCATCACATGACAGTCATGGGACTTCATCCCGCTGAACCTTTTCTTCTTCGTGTCTAGAAATCTGCTTATCTTCCCACAGTAACCGGAACTAACTTTGATTCCGGTAAGGCACTTGAAGAATTGATCGATCTCAGTAGGACTTAAGGTGAAGCAAGAAGGGGGGCAATAATCCTCTTCCTTTACTTTTTTGCGCTTCTTCTCCCGCGCCTCCGTCTCCGTCTCTGTCTCCTCTGACTTTTTACGGGGCGGCATGTGCAGACCTACCCTGATTTTCAAATATTGCAAGTCTTTTCTTGCCTTCGGCCCATCCTTGCTCTTATCCGGCATGTTCATCAGTGTCGCAAGCAAGCTCTCAAGGACATTCTTACAGATATGCATTTGATCAAGGCAATGAGGCGTGTCAAGTTTGTGCTAGTACTCCAAGTCCCAGAAAACAGACCTCGTCTTCCATACCTTCAGCAGCGGCTCCGGCGCCTTTTTCATTGTCTTTCCCGGCGCGGGGCACTGTTTCCAGTTTTTCAATAGCTCATCGATTTCGGCGCTGCTCCGCTTATGTGGAATTCCTCGATGCTCAGCCTCACCATTGAATAGATCTCCACGGTTTCTCCACGGGTCGTCCTTCTCGAGCCATCTTTGATGCCCCATGTACACAATTTTCCCTGACCCGCCTTCTTTCGTTGATGTTAGCTGCTGAGACGTCGTATCATCCATGCACCACGTGCATCCACAATATCCGTGGCACACCTGGCCTGCGACATATCCGTAACCGAGATAGTCGGGCACCATCATGATCATCACGGCTCTCATATAGAAATACTCGCCTTTACTGGCGTCCCATGTCTTGGCTGGTGTTTTCCATAACGTGTCTAACTCCTCTTGAAGTAGCCCTAGATACAAATTAATATTATTTCTTGGTTGTTTCGGCCCTTGAATCAGCGTGCTCATGTGTATGTACTTCAACTTCATGCACAACCAGGGGGATGTTGTACATCCATACAAACACGGGCCATGTGCTATGGTTGGTGTTCTAGTTGCCAAACGGATTCATGCCATCGGTACACGCGCCAAGCACGATGTTCCTTGCATCACATGCAAAATATCGATATTCGCCGTTGAACGCTCTCCATTGGCTTGCATCCGCAAGGTGTCTCGGCTTCGGATCATCTCCATCGTCGGGCTTTTTCCTCTCCGCGCGCCAACGCATGAGCTTTGCTTCCTTGGGATCTACAAAATAACGTTGCAGACGAGGAGTGATCGGCAAGTACCATACAACTTTCTGGGGAGATTTCTTTCCGGCCTTCTTGTATCGAGAAGCATTGCACACCGGACAGCTGGTTTTTTCCGCGTGCTCCTTCCGATAAATGATGCAATCGTTGATGCATGCATGGTATCTAACGTGCGGCAGATCAAGAGGGCACACGATCTTCTTGGCCTCATCCACACTAGTCGGACATAGATTCCCCGCATGAAGAACATCCTTTAGGTACTTGAGAAGCTCATCGAGGCTAGTGTTGATCCATTTGTTTTTAGCCTTCGTCTTCAGAAGTTCGAGAGTGAAACTCAAGCGGGTCACCTCGGGATCGCAACCATCATACAATGGAGTGTTCGAGTCTACCACCAGTTGCTCCAACTTGGCCTCCTCTCTAGAAGTAGCTCTGTCAGTACTCGTCTCCTTGCGAAGCAGGTCTCGAACATGAGGGTTCCGCACGATTCAACTTAGTAGCGACGAAGTCTGCGGCGTGTAGTTCATGTTTTCTCCGCCGCCATGTCCGGCCTCTTCCCCGCCGCCATGTCCAGCCCCTTCTCCGCCGCCATTATCGGTCATCTCTTCGTCTTGCCCCGTGTCGTCGTTGGCTGCCCCGTCGGCGTCCTCATCATCATCATCATCATCTTCAATTATCCACCGAGTATAGCCATCCATGAAACCAGTCATCAGCAGGTGCGCCATCAAACGACCATCCTCGTAGGGGTCGAGCCAAACTCCTCCTTTGCATCTTTGACACGGACATAAAATCTCTGTCCGGTTATTTTCATTCATGTCCTGCACCGCCGACCGCAACCACCTTTCCATCATCGTTCCACTGACCATCATGAACGCCTGGTGGTAATAATAAAAAAATTGATTATAAAAATGCATGCATGCATCAAAGTCATACAAAAATTCGGCATGACCTTCCCTAAAAATAGGACATATAGAATTTGCCCGAAATTCGCCGAAACGGAAATAAATTGACATTTTGGCAAAACATAGGCAACTCAAACACAATTCGGCGGCAACTCATGCCACACACACACAATTTCCATCATATCGCCTGATTATGTCATATCGCACACATGCACATATTTCCATTTTTGCAAAAGCACAAATTTTTAATCGCCTATCTCGAGATCGAGCACGGTGATGATGATGTCGATCGGTGTCACCACACACCTAGGGAATGATCAAAAGTGGACAAAGTTTACTTCTTGACATGGCTAGATCTAGTTAGGGAGGTATATAGGCCACTTCATTAAATGGGTAGATCTACCTAGCTAGTTGGGGAAGGAGATGACTTTAACTAGTGGAGGGGAGGAAAAAGAGAAAGGAGTTGCATTAATGGAGGTGGTGTAGTTAGCTAGGAACAATAAAGAGAGAGAAAGAGAGGTAGAAGAAAGAGAGTAATGGGGGGAGAAGTAGTGAGGAAGAAGCAAAGTGAGGGAGAGAGGAGGTGGGAGCTAGGGGAAAGTGAAAGGAAGAGAGGATGGGGGAGTGGGAGGGGGAGGAAAAGGTGGTGGCTGCGCTTTAGCAGTAGCGTGGGAATGGATAACGCGTTGCTGCTAAAAAAGTAGCAGTAGCGCGCTCCTGGAATACGCGCTACTGCTAAGTGGGGCCCACCATGTGGCCAAGTTCAAACTTAGCAGTAGCGCCCTACCCTAAAAACGCGCTACTACTATTTTGTTAGTAGTAGCACGGTTTGCACAAGGGCGCTACTACTATACCTAGCCTGTCGGCAACGGTGTGGCAATTATAGTAGTAGCACGTTTTCTTCTTGCCGCTCTACTGCTATGTGAATAGCAGTAGCGTCCTTTGTGACCACGCGCTACTGCTAAGTAGCAGTAGCGCATCTTTTTAATCAGCGCTACTGATAAGTTTCTGTGTATAACGTTTTTCCTAGTAGTGCAGGGATGGTGTCTTTTTTTTGGGTCAGGGTATGGGTATTTGAATGTACGCAGGCGGCATAGCGAGGCTGGGGATTCGCCAAATGAGAAAAGGGTGGACCTACGCTGGAGCAGCACAGGAGGAGAGATGCATGTGTGCAGTTCGGCTATCATCAAAGTGTCCATCTATTATTTTTACCGTGAAAGAGCGAGTGTAATCTGTACATGACTGTTTGTGTTTGGGCCAAACATAAAAAGTGCAAATGAGCAATTAAGAATGAAATATTAATTCTGTAAACATATTCTAGAGTATTTTCTATAATATGTTTCTAAAAAAAGCAAACTAAACAACCAACATAATCAAAATCATTATAATTCAAATATTTCGAAATTTATATATAAATCCTCTGAATTAGCTTTCAATTCCCTCGGAGTATGTAACAATACCACTGCTTCTATTTCAAAAAAAAAGTATCCTACCATTTGTTTATCCCGGTCAAAAACTCTTCCATGCACGACTCTACTTGCACTTCGATGGCAGTGCGGAGCTTAAGTAGATGCTGATGGAGGACATGATGGCAGGGCTTTTAAAAAACAAAATTCATGATCCAAAAATCAACAATCCAACCCGGTGCACCGCACGGGCATTTTTACTACTATGTATAATGCAGATCGATGAATCCAACAATCCACCCCGGGGGGGGGGGGGGGGGGGGGAGAACGAGGGAGAAAAAAAAGGGCCTTTTAACTCTTCAATTCAATAAATTGAATAGGCGGGAGGGAGGGCTTGTTGTTTCTGTATAGATTAAGATGGTGACTACCAATGGCGCCCCTCCTCAAAGCTTCACTTAATTCGCAAGAGAATCTTATAAATGGATTAATACCGCGGCAGTTTAGCTATGAAGGGACCAACGCGCAATGAGCTGGTGTCGCCGTGCCGTCGTTTCAGTCAGGATGCTGCTACGGACAGGCTGGGCTTTGCTAGAGGAGGAGCCGGGGGCAGTTCATTGGAATAATATTAGCGAGTCATCGGGGGTATTTGGTACAGTAATTACAGTGTTTGTTGTTGGTTGTGGCATCAATCATCATCGCCTGCAAGAGGGTCGCTCGTTAATACTTATGGAATGCAGAATGCGGGTGTTTGCTGCCTAATTATGAAAACTAGAAGAAAATCTATATATAGCCGACGAATTAGTGCTTACTGGCTTGTGGATCGACGTGGACAAAGAAACTAGCAGCAACTATTAGATAACATAGGACCAGCATAAGTCCCTTCAGATAGTTTGCAATTCCATGCTGCATTAAAAAAAAGACGAACAAATAAGCACATGATACTGAAGCTTTACCAAGATGGATGTCTGTAGCACCGTAGTAATACATCAGCGCAAAGGGTAAACTAGAAATATGTCCTTCCAAGGAATACAAAACACCTTACAAGCCCGCCATGCATGTTTATGTTTAACCAAAAGACTCTTAGTACCCACTTAAGAACTTACCTGTAGCATAAATGCCACAACCAGCACTGTTATGAAGAGAGTTGCTGTCTCAAATAGTTGGAAATTCAAGTCCATCTTTTGCCCCATCATCCAACCAACGACAACACAAAATGGAATCTGTATTAACAGACAACACATGTCAAGTTTCAAAAATAAGAAATCAGACATGATGCGCAGAGAACACATGTCAAGTTTCAAAAATAAGAAATCAGACTTGGTGCGCCGACCAAAACAGAATGTGGAGGAATAGCAGTAATCAACAAACGACGCGGACCAGTAGAACATTTAACACCCTAATAAACAAAAAAATACCAGAATTGTACTTGGCTGAACAAGTGCTAATATTCACACAGTACACAGCTATCACAATGGGATATTAAGTTCAAAAGCATTACCACAAACATTGATATCTGCGTTGATGATCCAATTGCAACACCTATGGTTATGTCCTATAGCAGCGCAAAGCAAATGCAAAAACATTTAGGAGGATGCTGAAGGGGGAAAACATCAACAGTAACCACATACAAACACCCCGCAAAAAAAAACACATACAAACACTTACGAGCTTATCTTTCATGGCAAACATTATTGCGCTAGCATGTTCTGCTGCATTGCCCACGATAGGAAGCAAAATAACACTGATAAAAGCCACTGGTAGGTTCAATGAATCAGATGCTCCCTGGCAGCAATAGAGCAAAACAATGGTCAATTACATCCTTGCAGAGTATACAGTTAACCTGTAAGATTAACACTATATTGGTACTCTCTCTGTTGCAATTCATAAGACGTGCACGCTTTTCAAGATTTAACTTTCACCACAGTTAGACCAATAATGTATGAGTCATGTGGCTTAAAAATTGGAGATGCACATTTTCCCTGTCACATTGAGTGCACATTATCAACAAAACAGATTTTCTTAAGTCATCAACTAGGTTAGCTTTAATTAACTTCAGTAATAACATATGACGAAAAACTGATATAACTTTGTTGTCTTTTTCTACTGGGGGAGAAAGAAAATACCTCAATGGCATTAACCAGGTACTCAGAAAGGACAGAAATCCATATCGTTAACACTGCAAGCCACGCAATAGCCTCCCACATGCTAATCTCTACCTCTTCATCTTCCTCGGTGGCATCCACATTAGGCACTTCTTCCTGCAATATCATCACATTGGTGAAACTTTCAGCAAATGATGAGCATGGTTTGCAGCTATATTTTGAAGTGATCTTTAAGGAAATTTAGTTTATCATATGGCGTTCCAAATTGAAAGCACCAATATAATTTGTCATCAGCAAGGAAACGCCTATGGCATATACTATCAGAGCGATGGTCATGTCATCAGCAAGAAGTAAACAATTGAGGTACCACACTTACACTGGCAATTTGACTGTAACTGCTATTCCGTGCACTTAATTGAAAATAAAGATAGCTTGCATATGCCACGAGCATAATACAACTACTGAACCTTGAAAGAGCAAGCTCAGAAGCCCCTTGCTGTATTTCTGATTTTGTGAAATGAAGGACAGCAGGAAACAACAGCCCCATAACAGCCATCAACAGTAAACCTGAGTTAACAACAGCAGTTTCCTGTAGTAAAGAAAATTGTGAGTTCACTATGATAGATTTCCCTTGGAAAACAAAAATCAACCGCACAAACATCACCTTGCTGAAGACTTGGTCTTTGTTGCGGTGAATAATACCACCAGCAAAGAAAGCACAGCCAACCACTAATAGCATATTTGATAATATAGATCCCAATAGTGATTGCTGAACTACTCGGATCATCCCATTTTTCAAAGCATATATTGCTATTATCATCTCAGTTGCATTTCCAAACGTAGCATTCAGAAGGCCTCCAACTGCAATTTGGAGAAAAATAAGATATTGTTGTTATTTCAAAGACTCCAGTTTCCAATAGATTATAAATCATAGTGATAAAAGTGACATACGTGTTGGACCAGTGTATACCGCGAGCTGCCTGGAGAACAGGAAATTATGTCAGATTTTAACAAAGTCAGGAAACTAAGTAGAGAGTCTGGTAACTCACTCAGTTGCATAACCCAGACGCTCAGCTAACGGTGTTATTCCTAGCATGCTGAAAAGAAAAATCACTCCCTGCAGGTTTGATGAAATATAAACGATGTCAGCATTCACTGAACGTCTGCACTTAAACCTGCCGTTAAACTACTGAACAAACGATATGTTCCTGAAGATCAGTGAGTAAGATCATCAGCTCTTGCCAAAGATCTCCAGGTGGTGTCGATATACAATTATTAGTTGGAGTGAAAAAGCCTACAACTAGTGATATGTATAAATTAACGCACCGTATTAGAGATCAATCTCCTTGAACAACACAAACTTACATGCCAATTCGTAGTGTAGTACAGAACGATCGTCGCAGGCCCAAAGGGCATCAGCAGGTTGAGCTTGGACGTGAAGATGACGGTCCTGATGCTCTGCAATACTCTCTTCACAGTCGTGTGCAGGCTCCAGGACGGGATCATGGTCGACCGCAGCACGCCGTTGGGCACATCCAGGCCGTTTGCCTTGAAAGCCCCCATCTCTATTTGATGATTCTCCATCACCTGCATCCACAAGAAAGAGTGGTATTCCCTGGGAAAGGAATACTAAAAGAAGCAACTTTCCCAGCCGAGATGGGAATTCGATTCCTATTCCGCGTTAAAGCGGCGGACATGACGTGGGATACGGGGGTTCACCGATTTTGTTTGGAAAAATCTAGCTGCGCCCGCGTGCATTTTCACAACCGTAGGCGCATATATTTTCACAACAACTCGAACCAACCAGACGAATTTTGATATAAACACGACGGATTTCATTGAAAGTAGGACAATTTGTACATAAAACCAGACGATATTTCGTCCGGTGAACTAAAAACCTAAAACTAAAACCCTATACTTCACGGTAATCTCGTAGGTCATGCCGGGCTGGCCGGCGGCTCCTCCTCCGTCATCGTCGCCCGACCCGGCGTCGGAGTCGGGCTTGGGCGGCGGAAGGTGGTGGCGTCGCGGCAGGGCTTCCCGGCGGCCGCCTGACGCTCGCGGATGATCCTCTTCGCCTCCTCCTGCGCCGTGCGCAGTTCAGCCACGGCCACCGAGGACGTGAACTGGGGGAGAGCGCGGCAGTCGTTGGAGGCGTCGTCATTGGCAACGGCGGCGATCTCGGCAAGGGACCATTCCTCACCGTACCTGGCCATCTCCCCGTCGAGGCGGCGGAAACGACGCTTGGCCGTCTGCAACGTCGTCACGGAGCGGTCCAAGGCCCAGGCGTACGCCAGGTCCCGGTCCGCAACGATGTATGGCCGCGGGACGTCCGAGTCCGCGAACTTGGATCGGCGCACGGTGTTCCGGTTGTCCCGCCGGGCGTACTCTTGCGCCGTCATGGCACTCTGGGACGACAACGAGGAGCCGCCGCTGCGGAGGCAGTGCAGAATGCGTCCGCGCGCCTTGGGCAGAGGTGGCGGCGAGCGGCGCTCCTCATTGACGAAGCGCCGGTGCGGCGGCGGGCGGCGCTCCTACTTGACGAAGCACCGAGACGGTGACGAGCAGCACTCCTCCTTCACGACGCGCTGGGGCGGCGCGAATTCTGGGCTGGCATGAATGCAGCGCGGTAAACGGTGCGTGCATCGGAAGAAAAGCGCGGGAGGGGCGGGTGACGGGTTTTCGGTGGGAGAGGAAGGTCGGAAGCGGACTTGGGATCGGTCCACTAGTAGGAAACGGGCCATCAGTCCCGGTTCCAGAGGGCCTTTAGTCCCGGTTCTGCAACCGGGACTAAACGATCGGGACTAATGCCCACCACTTTTAGTCCCGGCCGTGTTACGAACCGGGACTAAAGGTGCTCCACGTGGCCGCTGCGGGGCGCCGAGGCAGGAGGACCTTTAGTCCCGGTTCGTGACATCAACTGGGACTAAAAGGCAGCCACGCGTTAGCACCTGCCAAGCGCTAGGCTTTTTGTTTTTTTAAGGAGGGGTTATGGGTTTCATATTGTGTTTTCCTCTTTTCTTTTTGTGTTTACCCTTCAATTCTTTTACATTTAGGGTTTCATTTTTATTTTATATTTTCCGCTCAACTCGACGCTAGCTACTACATATAGCAATGAAAGAACCATTAATTACACAACATCGTCATGAACATATATAGACGCTACTACATATAGTACACGATCATGCATATATACAATATAACATCTCTTACGATCCCTAACATCATCTACCAAAATCGCATTGTAATTCCCGATGATATTCTCCATTTGTAGGTATGACGTGCTCAAGAAAGAATCCCACCAATTCCTCTTGAATTCCTCGTATGCGATCATTTGGTAGGAGTTAATCCCGCTTCTGCCAGATCTAATTTGAAGAAGAGGGTCAATATATATATATATATATATATATATATATATATATATATATATATATATATATATATATATATATGTATGAATGAAACTCAATACAATTGATGGTAATAAAATAAAATTGTGAATATTATTTACGTACTTCTAATTGTTGTGAAGATATGCCCCACTCAGAGGTCGAGTGGCGAATGAACTCGCAAACGTAGTATCCACATAAATGATTCCCGGGTGTCTGCCACAAGCACTTTACGAGAATAGAGTTCAATCAAAATGATAATCAAGCATGATAATGGTATTGAAACTAGAATCAATGATAGATGCGCGGAACTAGCTAGTACTACTTACTTTGGGGTGTTTAAATCGCAGCTCCTTTTTCCATTCACCCGGTACCTTGCTGGTGAACTTTTTCCAAACCCTGCCCGGCAAAGAAAATGATTACTTGATATCAGGAATGAACGAAAGTTGCCGATATAGTGCGATAATGATTGAACTTACTTATGAAGTATTTCACTCATGTCCGCCCACTCCTTAGGCTCTTTACGTCTCGAGTCCAAGACAATTACTTCTCCCGCATCAAGCTGAATGGCTAGCAGAATAAAGTGGAAGCTGCGCACGCACAACTCATCAATTACACTTAACCTCGAGTAAGCAAAACAGAATATACACAAGACAGTAGCACTCACTTGAAGTTGTAAGGAAAGAGTATTCCCTTCTGTTTTGTTGTCGATGTAACGCCTTTAGCAAGTTTTTCTCAATTTCGTCGGGGTTCTTTTGTACCGTATATTCATTTACGGTATTTGGGTTAATGAACCCAATGTCATAGATTTGTCCTCTTTTGCATTCGAGGATCTTCAATCTGCATATATAATATAGTGAGGATAATTATACATGCAATGAACGAGCTGAGCTAAAGACTTAATTACAGAAATAATACTTATAAACAATAGCAACCGACGATAGTTTTATCGAGGGCGTATTGATTATATAACTGAAAAAATTCTTCAAATTCAATGTACAAGGCCTCGACTCCATTGAAGTAGTGCTCATCTTTAATTCCCACCAAGATACTGTCGGTCCCATCCTTGCAGGTTTTCAAGTATCAGACATGGAATCTTCGCATCATCGTTGATAGATGCGGGCGCTGCTCAGGTTTGACAAGAGGCTTCACGTGCTCGTATCTGAAGGTTACTACCTCAGCCATTTCGAACTATACATCATCGTCTAAGTAATCACCAAGAGTGAGACCAAGACCACCGGTCGCTACCCCCGGATCATTAGCGATGTCGGTAAACACCTTGAGCGGGGGACACGATTGCTTTTTTTGTTCGCCGAGCTGGGGAATTGTTTTCCCAATTTTTGCACCACTGCTACTTCCCGACTGCTTCACTTGATCAAATGTATTTTCAATATAGTGGTCATAGTGTGATAGCGGCGGAGGCGGTGGTGGTCGCGTAAGGGCATCCAGACAGCGCTTCGCTTTTACCGAATCTATTTTCTCCTTTGGAGGTGGACGTTTCGGTGCAAGCTGGCGTTTCACATCGGCAGCCACGTTCTCATTGTTTTCCTCGACAGTCATGTCATATGGTAACTTGGCAGGAGCCTTCTTGACGCTTGTACCTGCTCTGGATTTCTTGGTTGTTGTACTGTTAGCCGCCCAAGCGGCGGCGGCTCTCTTCCGCCGTTGTTGAGATGGCAGAGTCCGCTGACGCGGCGGAGACAGCTGAGGCGGAGGAGGATTCTACTGAGGAGCCTCCTCCGCCAGAGTCCGCTGAGGCAGCGGAGACAGCTGAGGCGGCGGAGACAGCTGGCGCGGTGGAGACGGCTGAGGCAGCGGAGATAGAGCTAGACTGTGAGGAGTCTGCTGAGGGGCCTCCTCCGGCTGAGTCTGCTGAGGCGGTGTCCAGTTTGGAAGCATGATGTTTTCCTTTCTCCATAGAATGATAGTCCTTAAGGCATTTTCCAGATGATTCTCCCCTTCACCTGTAGGGTAGTCAAGCTCTAGCCCCTCAAATCCGTTCATAACTTCACCCACCCTGACAACAGCAAAGTCATCTGGAATCGGAGCGCAATGGAAAGTTCCATCAGGTCGACAAGGTAAGACGTAGCCGACCGCCACCTTCAAGGTTAGGTTATGGCATTTCGCTATTAGATCACAATGCTCCTTCTCCATGATATCATCCACGGGGTAGCGAGGAGCCGTGATATCAGGCCGAACAAGCTCCGTGGAAGCCATGCAGCTTTTCCGCTGAGATGGTGGGGTAGCTTCGTGGGTAGTATCGAATGAAGGATCTTCGTGCTGCTAAGATGGTGGGTCGGTAGCTCGCTGACTGGTAAGTGCCTCTAGTTTCTTCTCCTGCAGCGCTAATCTTTCTTCGACCTTCTGCATCCGGTCTGCTTCCCCTTTCTTCTTTATTCCTCGGCTTCTATAACCAGTGCTGTCGGGAAACCCATGCTTCCACGGAACGGAGCCTGATGTGCCTCGTGTTCATCCAGTGTGTTCAGGATTCCCAAGGGCCTTTGATAGCTCATCCTTCTCTCTATCGGGATGGAACCTCCCTTCCTGCACTTCCTGGATTGCTTCCTGAATCTTTTTGACGGGTGTTTCAAGTTGAGCTTTCGTGAAAACACACTTCCCTGTTTCTAGGTCCAATGTTTCCCCATGCTCGAAGAACCAAGTCCTTGCCCGTTCGGGCCAGTTCAATGTCGCTGGTTGGACCCTTTACCAAGCAGGTCGTTCTCAGCTTTGTCCCACGTAGGCCGGGCAACATTGTAGCCACCTGACCCCGTAACATGGTGATACAGCTTCTTTGCAGCATTTTGCTTATTTATCTGTGACCTTTTCTTAGCTTTCTCCGATTTCTTGTACGCCACAAATGCGGGCCAGTGATCTTTTATCTTCGCATATTGACCGGTGAATCCTGGAGTCTCATCTTTGTCGACAAACTGTTCGTTCAATCTTTTCTTCCGGTTCTTGAATTATTCTGCCATCTTCTTAAGAGCCCACGCCTTGACTTGTCGCTATATAACTGGGTTATTTGGATCCTCCTCTAGCGGTAGGCCGAAATTTGTCATGAGCGAGTTCCAAAGCTCATATTTCTGTCTATCGTCGACATAACATACTTCAATGTCCTTCTTCTTATTCCATTCTTGGATGCTGATCGGGATGTTCTCCCTAACAACAACTCCGCACTAATGTATAAATTTGTCTTTGGTCCACTTGGGAGCAATCGGTTGGCCATCTGGAGTGACTTCTTCGATCGTGAACCATTCATTCTCGCCCAACCTTTTCTTCGGGCCTCGTCTCCTTATAGAAGTTTGGCTTGATCCGAAGGGCTAAAAGAAGAAAGAAGCGTTAATATATGTACATACAAAACAATTTATGCATCTAGTCAACAGAGGCTTAATTAATATTATATACCTCACCGGACTTTGCAACAGTTAAGGCTCCAACATCGGCGGAGTCGTCATCTCCTCCCTCCTCCATTCGATCACCGGAGCCGTCATCTCCTCCCTCCTCCATTCGATCACCGGAGCCGTCATCCTCTCTTCCCTCACCATCGGTCTCGTTGAGAAACGACAAGGTGATATGATCACCTTCGTCGCGGATTATATCCCCCAACAACTCTTCTTGGTCTATGTCTCTGTCGTGTTCCATAGTTTCTGCAAATATTATAACATGGCAATATACAACCATGAGAGATGGATTAGTGGCAAACATAGACCTAATCACAACAAGGAATCATATGCATATGAGCAATGGATTAGTGGCAAACATCATGCAAAGTTGACAAGTTTTATAACAGTCACTTTCAGACGATCGTCGAGGACTCCTCCCCCCTCATGTCGAAGTTATACCGAAATTATCGGGGTTATGTTTTAACGACTCCCCCCCCCCCCATCATGTCGAAGTCAATGAACAACATGAAAATTTCTAAGTGATTGCTAAACTTTTATGCTTCATTTATATGAAGATCAATTATCGAATATAGGGTTTAGGGTGGCAGAAAACAGAGGATACTTTCGGGAGAGGATACTTTGCGGACCGCCTCTCTTTCGGGATACAAAATGAATACAAGACGAATACAAGATTTATACACAAGATGAATACATAACTCAACAAATGAACCAACCATCATCCTATGAATAAATTTCAACATACAACAAATGGACACCTTTTGTCGAACAGCGGAGGGACAATCAGGGACCAACTCCACAGAGATGCAACACCACAACCTGTAATTCCACCGAGTGAAAAAAATTAGGCAAAACCCAAGTATGCCACTGAATAGAATGGAAGATTTAAGTTGAAATGGACCTAAAGATCATGGCAAACTTGTAGCTAGATACCAATTTGAAAGCAAGTTTCAGGCTTAGAGAAAAATAGCATGGCATTGTAGCTAAACACCAATTTGAAAGCAAGATTTGAACATGCTACAGAATTTCTACATGGCAACAAATGGCATGACATGGATGTGCATGTAACACATGGCAAAACATGCTTACTGAACTAATTCAAATGACCCCTAGATCAATGGAAATCATCATGATCAAGTTGACAAGTATTAACAAATTTTCAGACTTGGTGATATTTGCAGTGGCAGAAAACAGATTCATGATGCAACCTTTGAGGCAAGTAAAATATATGCTATAATAGTTTTTCATGGCAACAAAGAGCATGTCAAGCATGTACTAATTACCCTCAACAAAACATCCTTACTGATCATGATCCAAAGGTGCACAGATTTGTTGCAAACCTCAAGGCAAAATGCAAAGTATTAATACTGCCAGTTTCAGACAGAGAAAAATAGCATGGCATGGCAGAAATGAATAGATAGCAAGTTTACAAACTTGTAGCACTCACTACATGTCCTAACATGGCATGAACTAAAATCTACCAGCAAGATGACATCAAAATGCTCCTACTTCATGTTCAAAGATTGCCCAAAATATGCTTGCATTAAAACATACAAAAATAAATAAAATGAACTCTAATGCAAAAAATTTGTTCTTTGATTTGCAAAGGAGCTATATTCTCCCGAATTCTTTTGCAACCACAAAAATTACTCCATCTATTTGACAGTACCCACAACCCATTCCACCAAAAACTTGGTTCCATAGTTCAAATTTTTCAAATTTCATTCAGTTCAAATTTGGACCAGATTCAAACTCCATGGTCAAAGCCCAATTTAAATTGCTCCAAAAATTCTGAAACTTTGCCAGACTCTCTTTTGTGCATCAACACCTCACCACAAAAATTCTCAAAAATTCCTAGAGCCCTCTGGCATTTCATCATACACTTGATGTGCACTGTCAAAAAATTCAGTAAATTTAGAAAAAAAATTGTTCTTCAATTTGTTTTAGCAAGATCATCATCTAACAACCCTAACATCCATCCATCTAACCTTTTGATGTTGCAGGGGAAAAAGAGGGGCGGAGAGGCCGCCGGAGCGCGGGCGGCGTCGACGTCGGGGCGGGCGGCGGTGTGGGGCGCAAGGGGGAAGGAGGAGGAGGGGAACGACGCGGCAGCTCACAATGTGTTGCAAGGGAGCGGGGGACGGCGTCGGGGCAGGGCTTGGCGACGGAGGCGTCCGGGCAGGGCTCGGCGCCAGCAGCGTCGGGTCAGGGCTCGGCGACGGCGACGTCGGGGCAGGGCGCGGCGATGGCGTCTGCGAGGGCGTCGGCAAGGGGGGGCGGCGATCTCCAGCGCGCGCAGCAGCCTAGCGGCGTCTGTGGTTCGGCGTCGGGGGAGAGAGTGGGAGAAAATTTCTAAGTGCTTGGTTATATACCCCAACCTTTAGTCCCGGTTGGTGGCTCGGACCAGGACTAAAGGGTTGGTCAGAGGGGTGGTGGGAGTTTAGTCCCACCTCGCCAAGCGAGAGCCGCGATCACCAGTTTATAAGCCCGCCTGCGTTATCCCTCCCGAGCTCCTCTCTAAAGCAGGAAGTACATTGCCTAAACCCTCTCTGCCCTGTGGGGCTGCATCCTGTGTTGGGGAACGTTGCATGGAAAACAAAAAAAATTCTACACACACGCAAGATCTATCCATGGAGATGCATAGCTATGAGAGGGGGAGAGCATCTACATACCCTTGTAGATCGCTAAGCGGAAGCGTTTATCAATGTGGTTGATGTAGTCGTACACCTTCACGATCCGTCCCGATCAAGTACCGAACGTACGGCACCTCCATGTTCAGCACACGTTCAGCTCGATGACGTCCTCGCCTTCTTGATCCAGCAAGAGGGGCGAAGTAGTAGATGAGTTCCGGCAGTACGACGGCATGGTGACGGTGGTGGTGAAGAACAATTTCCGCAGGGCTTCGCCAAGCACAACGGAAACTATGACGGAGGATAAACTAGAGGGGGCGGGGTTGCCGGCACACGGCTTGGTGAATCTTGATGTGTCTTGGGTGCTAGCCCTGCCCCTCTATTTATATGTTGAGCCCTGGGGTCGTTTGTTGGAGAAAGAGCCTCCTCAAAGTTGGTTTAGCCCGCAAGGCAAGAGTCCTTCTCGGATTCCAGAACCAAACGCCAGGGTCCTCGGCGTCTGGCCCCAGATGCCAGGGTCCCTGGCGTCTACCCCTGGCCTTTGCAAAACTTCCTTTTGCACCTTCCTTAAACCTTGTGGGCTTTACCCTTGGCCCAAATAAAGTGTTCTCGCACCAAAACATTTCGGGAAACATGTGAAACCCCTTCCGGTGAATTTCGGAACCCTTCCGGTGACCAAACACTATTATCCCATATATCAATCTTTAACTCCGGACTATTTCGGAGCTCCTCGTCATGTCCGTGATCTCATCCAGGACTCCGAACAACATTCGGTCACCAACATACATAACTCATATAATACTATATATATCGCCAATGAACGTTAAGCATGCGGACTCTACGGGTTCGAGAATGATGTAGACATGACCGAGACGCTTCTCTGTTCAATGACCAATAGCGGGACCTGGATGCCCATATTGGTTCCTACATATTCTACGAAGATCTTTATCGGTCGAACCTTTATGACAACATATGTAATTCCCTTTGTATGTTGGTATGTTACTTGCCCGAGATTCGATCGTCGGTATCTCCATATCTAGTTCAATCTCGTTACCGGCAAGTCTCTTTACTCGTTCTGTAATACATCATCTCGTAACTAACTCCTTAGTCACTTTGCTTGCAAGCTTCTTCTGATGTTGTATTACCGAGAGGGCCCAGAGATATCTCTCCGTTACACGGAGTGACAAATCCAGATCTCGATTCACGCCAACTCAACAGACACCTTCGGAGATACCTGTAGAGCATCTTTATGATCACCCAGTTACGTTGTGATGTTTGATAGCACACAAGGTATTCCTCCGATATCCGGGAGTTGCATGATCTCATGGTTGAAGAAACATGTATTTGACATTAAGAAAGCAGTAGCAATAAACTGAACGATCATATGCTATGCTAACGGTTGGGTCTTGTCCATCCCGTTATCAAGTGACAACACATGTCTATGGTCAGGAAACCTGAACCATCTTTTGATCAACGAGCTAGTCTAGTAGAGGCTCACTAGGGACACAGTATTTGTTTATGTATCCACACATGTATTTAAGTTTCTGGTCAATACAATTCTAGCATGAATAATAAACCTTTATCATGATTTAGGAAATATAATAATATCCATTTTATTATTGCGTGTAGGGCATATTTCCATCAGCCTGGCCTATAGTTGGGTTTCTAGTCGTATGCAGGCCATGGTGTGTGTATTCTCCTGCTAGTAGGCGGGCATTTTTTTATTTTTTGCATATGTTATGTCAATTTTTTTACCTTCTTTAAATCACATTCTAATTTTTATACATACTCACTTATGTGTAATGCACATGATTATCAAATAATTTCAACAAAATATATGAAATTCTAAAAAAATACTTTATGAAAATTTTTGCTATTAAAGTTTTTAACAAAAAATACTTTATGATTTTTTTTGCTATTTAAGTTTTTAACAAAAAAGACATTGATAATTTTAGTTGCATAAATTTTATATAATTTTAAGTTAATATTATTTTGATCATAAGTAGAGTTTTATAAAAGCTTTTTAGTTGATTATTTTAATGATTTTTTGAGCTAAATGACCCTGAAATTGAAAAGCACTATGAATGAAGAATATTATAAAATACTTTTTGTTAACCTAATAATGTTATATTTTATTTTCTGTTAAGTAATTAGTTTAACCTAATAATTTTTGTTAACCTAATTTATTTTGATGCATAGACACATAGTGATTCAAAAAAGCCGACACCAATGTTCTATATTAAGGAGATAGACCTTTACTACGAATCTTCTAGTCCATATCCTTAACAAAGAATGCAATGATGTCAGAAGCTTATCCCTTCTAGACGACCCGGATATTTAAGGTGGTCGACTAGCTTGTCACTTGGCGAGGTGGGACTAAATACGGGTGTGAAAATGTGCGGTGGGCCTTTAGTCACTTTTACATGTGTCTGTCAGCGTCATTCGGAACAGATTGTCCGCCAAGACCCTTTCCAAAGATTACTTGTAAATCGTTGACCATATCAAGTATATCATCACTAGTACAGAGGACAGGCTTCTTCCGGTGATCTGCCTCACCTTTGAAATGCTTGCCTTTCTTTATTAAGGCATGCTTGGTCGGAAGAAATCGACGATGTCCCAGGTTCACATTCTTCTTGCATTTGTCCAAATATATACTTTCAGTCTCATGTAAACAGTGCGTGCATGTGTTGTATCCCTTGTTTGTCTGTCCTGAAAGGTTACTAAGAGCGGGTCAATCATTGATGGTTACAAACAGCAACGCTCGTAGGTCAAATTACTACTGTTTGTGCTCATCCCACACACGTACACCTTTTTTATCCCACAGTTGTAAAAGTTCTTCAACTAATGGCCTTAGGTACACATCAATGTCGTTGCCGGGTTGCTTAGGGCCTTGGATGAGCACTGGCATCATAATGAACTTCCGCTTCATGCACAACCAAGGAGGAAGGTTATAGATACATAGAGTCACAGGCCAGGTGCTATGATTGCTGCTCTGCTCACCAAAAGGATTAATGCCATCTGCACTTAAACCAAACCATAAGTTCCTTGCGTCACCTGCAAAGTCCGCCCACTTTCTCTCGATTTTTCTCTACTGCGACCCATCAGCGGGTACTCTCAACTTCCCGTCTTTCTTACGGTCTTCTTTGTGCCATCGCAACAACTTGGCATGCTCTTTGTTTCTGAACAGACGTTTCAACCATTGTATTATAGGAGCATACCACATCACCTTGGCAGGAACCCTCTTCCTGGGGCGCTCGCCCTCAACATCACCAGGGTCATCTCGTCTGATCTTATACCGCAATGCACCGCATACCGGGCATGCATTCAAATTCTCATACTCCTCACTGCGGTAGAGGATGCAGTCATTAGGGCATGCAAGTATCTTCTGCACCTATAATCCTAGAGGACAGAGAACCTTCTTTGCTTCGTAGGTATTGTCAGGCAATTCGTTATCCTTTGGAAGCTTCTTCTTTATTATTTTCAGTAGCGAACCAAATCCCTTGTTAGATACACCATTCTCTGCCTTCCATTGCAGCAATTCTAGTGTGGTACCGAGCTTTGTGTTGCCATCTTCGCAATTTGGGTACAACCATTTTTTGTGATCCTCTAACATGCGCTCGAACTTCAACTTCTTCCTTTCACTTTCGCATCCTCTCTGTGCATCAACAATGACTCGGCGAAGATCATCATCGGGCACAACTGGTACCTCTTGATCTTTAGCTTCCCCCTCTTCTTCAGTAGTATCACCGTATTCAGGGAACATAGGATAGTTGTCATCATCCTCTTCTTCTTCGTTGTCTTCCATCATAACCCCTCTTTCTCCGTGCCTTGTCCAAACATTATAGTGTGGCATGAAACCCTTCTCAAGCACGTGGAAGTGAAGGGTTTTCGAGGAAGAGTAATCCTTCGTATTCCCAAAGACAGTACATGGACAATACATAATACCATTCTGCTTGTTTGCCTCAGCCACTTCGAGAAAATTATGCAGACCCGTAATGTAGTCGAAGGTGCGTCAGTCACCGTACATCCATTGCCGGTTCATTTGCGTGCATTATATAATTAAGTGTATCAAAAATCATTACAGAACATCATGAATAGATAAATGACCAAATTAATACAAGTTCATCATCACATTAAAACCAACTACAGTAGTGATCAAATGTTATTACTTAAAAAAATACATAAAGTTCATACATAGTTCTCATAGAACAACATACAGCTCTCTAGAGCATCTAATTAAAATATACATTGAAACTAACGTACAACTATGTAAAACATTTAAATGCAACAACAAATGCGATCAAAATCGCAACTAAGGTAACAATTGATCCAATAGCATAATGATACCAAGCCTCATTATCAATGGCATATTTTCTAATCTTTCTAATCTTCAAGCGCATTGCATCCATCTGGATCTTGTGATCATCAACGACATCGGCAACATGCAACTCCAATTTCATCTTCTCCTCTTCAATTCTTTTCAATTTTTCTTTCAAATAATTGTTTTCTTTTTCAACTAAATTTAACCTCTCGACAAGAGGGTCGGTTGGAATTTTCGGTTCACATACCTCCTAGATAAAAACATCTATGTCACGTTGGTCGGCATACTTGTCATAAACACTAAATGAAACAAATAGTTATAAAAGATAATATACCACATCCGAATCATAGACCAGACAAGAGCCGACGGGGGCGGATACCAAAACCATGGCACTATATAATAACAAACAATAATAAAAGTAAGAAAATTATACAAGTAGTTATCTAAATCATACAAGTAGGAATTTTTTTCTTTTAAAAAGAAGATAAAAACAAGAGGCTCACCACGGTGGTGCCGGCGACGACATCGGCGCGGGCGATCGACGGCGGTGAGGACGGGGACGGGGACGGGACGGCACCCTACACATGTGCAAACTCTAAGAAGTTAATTTGAGCTCAAATTATGCATCTAAATCAAATGAACTCCCTCATATACTCCTCCACTAAAACCCACAAACCACTCTACTTCTAGAGCATTTGAAATGAGCTAAATTAGAAGTGAGAGATGAAAGGATGAAGTTGCTAACCTTTTAGAACACTTGTGTAGTTGGTGCACCGCCAAACCTAGACAAATCTTGGGGAAAATGTAGCTTGGAGGTCGAGCTTGGAGAGGAGAAAGCTTAAGTGTGGCTCGGGCATTTCATCGAACACCTCATGTGCATAGGAGATGAGAACAGAGCAGCACACACCTCCCACACGCCGGACAGCCAAAAAACAGAGGAGTGAGCGGGCAGGGGCGAGCATATATATAGGCATCTCTTTAGTCCCGGTTGGTGTCTAGAACCGGGACTGAAGACTAACCTCTAGTCCCGGTTCCAGCCACCAACCGGGACTAAAGGGGTTGCGCCAGGAGAGAGGCCCTTTAGTCCCGGTTGGTGGCTGGAACCGGGACTAAAGGTCCCAGCCGAACCGAACTGGTGCCTGCCGAGGCCCGGTCGGCGCCCTGGCCGCTTGAACCGAGACTGATGCACGCACACTAGTAGAAAACAGGGCTTTGGTTCAAGCTCGATCTACACATTAGTCCCGGTTGCATTATGAACCCGGACTAATATGAGCATTAGTCCCGGTTCGAGCGGCTAGGGCGTCGGGCAGGCACTAGTCCCGGTTCAAATGGGACCTTTAGTCCCGGTTGGAGACACCAACCGGGACTAAAGGGTGCGATGCCCTTTAGTCCCGGTTGGAGTCTCCAACCGGGACTTTCCCGGTTGGAGCCACCAACTGGGACTAAAAGGGTTCTGAAATTTGTTTTTTGTTTTTCTATTTGTTTTTTGTTTTTAGTTTCTATTTTAAATTGCTTATATCTTTTAGGATATTTGATGTTTTTAAGTGATTCTTTTTGCATTAGATTCAAAAAAAATTCTAGTTTCTGTTTGTGCCATTAGTTTTCAAATTTGAATGATTTAAATTTGAATTTGTTCAAATTTGCTTCAAACCCTAGATTGTGAATAATTTGAGTTTAAAGATAGTTTTTAATTTAATTCTTTTTGCTCCTAGTCACATGTTAGATTGTTGTCACAGTAAGATTTATTTGGTTATTTTTAGAATAATTTAAATTAGGATTTTAATTAAAACGGTACTGTTTTGCTTATATAGTTGTTTGAGTCCTTTAATTGTTGTTTTCAATTATTTTTAGTTAGTTATTTCTGTAGATTTTAACATATTGTGGTATGCTTCTGTTAGACAACAGTAGATAAATTTTTATAATTAATTAATATTAATTTTGCTACTTTTTTTGTATTAATAGTTGTTTAGCCTTTAATAATAGTTGATAGAATTAGTTTGTGACTCTGGCTGGGATGTCGACGGTGCTAGCAGATGTAGTCGATGATAGGATTAGATGGGCACCATCCCGGACTAAAGGGGTTCTGCAATTTTCAAACTCTACCCCCCCCCCCCCAGTATCACCATTTCAATTTCAAAAAAAAAGAAAAGAAAATGATAAAACCTTTAAAAATTAAAATCCTTCGAGATGTAGTTATGTTACTACATCTACTAGTTAGGAAAATTAAAAAACATAAATTTCGACATGTTTTGCAAAAAAGTGTTATGAAAAACTAAAACGGCTATAACTTTTGCATACGATGTCGAAAAAAAAACGTATAATATATCAAAATATTCAGCACGAAAAGCCGTAAACCGTTTTGCAAATTTTTAGAATCCTCAAATTCTAAAACGAAAAAAAGTTATCCTCAAATTTAAGTTCTTTTGAATTTTTGGTCAAACTATGGTCAAACTACTTATTCAAGAAATATTAGTGTTACTAAATAATTATTGTTTTTTAGAATAATAGTTTCAAACTCAAACGGTGAAGCGTGTGACTTCATGCTTAAGTTCAACTCATAAGGGTTAATAGGATTGACAGCTTACTATTGTCAGGAAAACAACAAGTGCAGACTTGGAAACTAGGGGAAATAGAACTCGAAAGTTAAGCGTGCTTAGCCTGGAGTAGTGAGAGGATGGGTAACCGGCCGGGAAGTTAGATGATTTGGAATGAGTGCTCCACACTTGAGCAGTGATGAGGGGTGATTAGAGATTAAATTGTCAAATAATTCAGAAAATTTGAAAATCGGAAAAAAAATCAAATTTTTTAAAAAAAAATCCTAAATTTGAAAATCGGAAAAAAAAAATCAATTTTTTTTAAAAAAATTTCTTTAGTCCCGGTTGGTGTTACCAACCCGGGACTAAAGGTGGAGCTCCACACAACAGCGGCCACGTGGAGCTCCTTTAGTCCCGGTTCGTAGGCCAACTGGGACTAAAGGCCCTCTGGAACCGGGACTAAAGGCCCGTTTTCTACTAGTGGCATTAGTCCCGGTTCGTAAGTCGACCGGGACTGTTGCTCTGATCTGGCAAAAACCAAAGCCCTGTTTTCTACTAGTGGTCCGGACTCCCGCAAACCTCCCCATTTTTGTCTCTGGTTTGAGAAATCGCGTCCGGACCGTCCTGCGGACCGATACAGGTCGGCGTTGGATGGCTTCCGCAGTCCGGGCAGCGCGGTCTGGACGCATGCGGGCAGTCTGCGGGTCGGAGTTGGAGATGCCCTTAGACTACAAACTTAAGTGCAACTAGAGAATTGGTACATCATTTCTTGGAGCATGACATATGCCTAGAGTTCGAAATTCAGAATGATCTTTACTTAAAAAACAAGTTTATTTCTCTTTAGTACAGCGCTCGTCCTTCCCGGAGATGCTGCACCCGTATGAGAGCTGGAGTACGGCGGTTCGTCACCACAGAGGTCGGGTGCGCGCTCGTGTTCAATGGCTGTGTGCGTCCCGTTCCGCCCGACTGCGCGTTGCGGCGGCCCGGATGTGCCACGGCCTAGGTTGAGAGCCGGCTCCTAGCGACTCGGTTGAGGGCCTGGCATGGGACTCGGCATATGGATTGTTGCGGAGGCTGCGGTGGTGCACGGGCCATCTGATGTGGCCTGTTTGATACCCCTGCGAACGCGCATGATGATGGCACGGATCAAGACTGATCTGATGCTTGATGTCAGATGTTCGGACTTTCGGTGGTTGTCGATACGGCGGTGGTTGGCTGAGCGCAGCTCTGATCCGCTTGACAGCCTTTGGAAGGCATGCCACCATTGGTGGATGGTTGGGCGGCTACAGACGACGACTTGACGCAAAGGGTATAGTTGCGCGGCAGCATGGTGGGATTTCTAGTCCAGTGCATGTAGCTGCGAGGATCGTGGAAAGTGGTGGCGATAACACATGTTTGACTTCGATTTGGTGGTGCTTCTTGAGTACCCGGTCTCGAGCTCCGGGATGAAAATCCTAGGTCTAACTCAAGTTGGTTATACCTGGCAATGACGACATTTTTGCGTCGTTATCTTGTTGAAGCATTGCTTGGATATGCTCGGACTTGCTTCTTCAGGGTGAAAACCTAGGTTCTGACCATTGCTGGTTGGATCCGGTGACGGCGATGTTTGAGCACCATTCCCTTTCGAAGGCGTTGCTGTTGAAGAACTTTTTCGTTGTCCTTGTGTTATCAAGAGATGATTGGTGCGGATATGGTCGTTGATGTAGTTTGTCGGTCGCTATTTTGATCATACGGTTTTTTCTTACTCGCTTAGGCATAGTTTTGGTATTGTATGACTTTGCTTTTTGCCGGCGTGTTTTTTTGTGTGTGTGCGTTGGTGTTGGTTGTGTGCATCCTAACTATGCAGAGGCTGGGTGTGTGCTCTTTGTGTTTGTATCTCCTTGATGCTTCATTTTGAGTCAATAAAAGCCATCCTTTATCAAAAAAAGTACGTATAGTTTTCTAGTGTTCTGAAATATAGGGAGGTATGTCAATTGTCAAGTTCTAAAATCGCATCCCTGCTTAATGTTGATGATAGTTCATGTGCTTATTGACTAACAAGATTGTATTCCTGGGAAGGTCACTCATAGGTGGAACGATGTGCGTGTGCATCCACTTCTACAATTCAGCGTCCCTTGAGGTAAGATATTAACCTGGAGGGAAAACAGTTGCATCTCCTATGTTGTCTGCTACTAATTGATACATTATCATCTGCTCGTCCCAAAAGGTTGGTAGTTGTCCTCATGTGTCAACTTTCATTGTGTGCCTGGTCAACCCTAAAAACTTAACTTAATCACGACGCACTTGATACTTACTCCCTTCGTTCGGAATTACTTGTCGCAGAAATGGATGTACCTAGACGTATTTTAGTTCTAGATACATCTATTTCCGAGACAAGTAATTCCGAACGGAGGGAGTACATGGCTAGAGACTGCTAACCAGTTCGGGCAGTTATGTTCTGAAGTCTTCGTGCTTGTTAGTTTTGCTGAATAAGTACGATATGATGTCTGGTTGCCCGTTCTCTTCTCCTTTGTTCTGACGTTCTCTTTGGAATTTAGCATTGTCAGATGTACTCTGTGTCTTGTGTCTGGGTTCGCAAATTTATGCCACTTGTGGTGTTCATTTGTGAAGCAAGTGATGTTCACTTCTGAAGCAAATGGTGTACAATCTGGTTGCCTGTAGCCTAAACCAAAGTTGTATTATTTTCAGATGATTTCACTTGTGTTGGTAGCCTGAATAACTTGCTAGCCTGCAGTTTGTGAGCTACCATATTATTTTCAGATGATTTCACTAGTGTATGCATTTTTTTTTTGAGTCCGTCCATTTCTTATGTGGGATCCGGCTTATACCCACGTAACTTTCAGTGGGATGTTGGCTATTAGAGCATCTTCAACTGGCGCGCGGTTGCGCGGCGCGCTAAATTATTTATTCGGCCCTGAAATAGCGTTTTTTAGCACGCAGGAGGACGTTTGCTCCAACAGACGCTGCAAAATATGGCGCGCCATAGCTCTAGCAGGCGTTGCAAAATCTAGCGTGCGCGAGCAGCCGGCGCTTGGAAAAAATTGAAGCAACACATATGAAAAATATGAAACAACACATAGATTAAATTCATAGCCTAGTTCAAGCCCAACACCACAAACTAGTTCATACGATACAAATAAAAACGATACTACGATGCAAATATAGTAGATAAACGCGTCGACGATAAAACTAGATAACTACTCATCGTCCTCCCCGGTGGTGTAGTCCGACAACAGAAACGCGTCGACCCACCGAGGACCATTCTCGTCCCAGGTCGACGCAGGTCCCAGTTTGCACTGGGCTTCCGCCAATGCCTTCCGCTCACGCCTGTCCACCCGATCCGCGGCTCGCTCCGTCCTCCTTTGCGCCCAGAACTCGTTCTCGGCGGTGACATCCTGCGGGAAGCGCCACACCGCCATGGCATGCTCGTCCGCCTCGGCGATGAGGAGGCGTCGCTCCTGCCTCCGCTGGATGCGGCGGTCCTCCGCGGTGACTAGCCGCGGGGAAGGCGCGAGTTCATGCACCTGCTCGCGCGTCCGAGAAGTTCATCTGCGCCCGTGGCCTCCCGAGGCACCACGCCGCCGCGTCGTATGCGCGGGCAGCCTCGTGGGCGGTCTCGAACGTCCCGAGCCCGAGGCGTGCATCACCGGAGCGGATCTCCGCGTAATACACGTTGGAGGGGCGGGCTCGAACGCCGCGGTAGCAGGAGCTGCTCCGAGGGCGCTGGAGATGGCGATGGGGTGCTGGAGGCGGCGGCAGGGCACCGGCAGAGGCGAGGAAGAATGTCGCGGCGGAAAGAGAGAGGCGATGGAGACGGCGGTTGGCGGGCGCCCGCGCGCGGGTTTTATAGAGCGTGCTAGACGCCGCGCGCCAAAACTGCCGCGTGCGTTGCCGCTTTTTCGCGCATATTTTTTATTTTTTTTTGCGCGCCAACCGGACTCACACGCGCAAAAATGGCATTTTTTTTCCCACGCGCGTCAAATCTAGCGTGCCCGTTGGAGATGCTCTTAGCCTATTACCCACCAAACCAGGGTTGGGACAGAGTGGGCTGTGAATGTACCCAGTAGTCCCACCTGCAGCCTGACTGACCAGCACAAACAGCTTCACTGGGCCACTCTAGGGGCAACAAGTCCAAGGTTACACACACAATAGGAAGATTTTTTTTTTTTGAAACTATGATGATTTTTATAGCAAATTCGGAAACTATACACCCTAATGTATAAAAATCAAAAGTATCATCCCGTCGGCCGAAGAGGGACTCTTCGGCCAACCGTTGGCCAAAGAGTCCCTTGGTCTTCGGCCAACACCTGCTCTCCTGTTTTAGAAAATTCATATCAATTAGGACTTTTAGTATTTTAATTTGATTATTTTTGCATTAGATTAGAAAATTTATGAAGTTTCTGTAGATATCAAGTTTGACGAAATTTGAAAGTTTGAATTTGAATTTTCATGAATTTGCTCAAATCACTAGATTGCCTATAATTTGAGCTAGGAGTATTTTTTTTAGATGATTCTTTTTGCTACCGGTTCTTTGTGACTTTGTTTATCAGTAGTTATTAATTGGCGAATTTTAGGATTATTTAAAATTAGGTTTTTATGAAAACAGTTCTGTTTTAGTGTTTTATAGGTTTTGTGCTACTTCTTTTAATTTTAATTGCTTTAAATTGTTTTCTTTAGTTTTTTTTGACATATTCTTTTAGTTTCTGTTAAATTATCAGTAGCTATTTTATTTGTAGTAAAAAAAATTGTATTTTATTTCTTTTATCCTTCATTTTCTTTCCCGCCGTTCTTTCCCTCCATTTTCTCCCGCCATTTTCTTTGCCGCCATTTTCTCCCGCCATTCTTTGCCGCCATTTTCTTTCCCGTCATTTTATTTGTAGTAATTTTTATTTTATTTTATTTCTTTTATCCTCCATTTTCTTTCCCGCCGTTCTTTCCCTCCATTTTCTCCCGCCATTTTCTTTGCCGCCATTTTCTCCCGCCATTCTCTCCCACCATTTTCTTTCCCGTCATTTCTTTTGCCGCCATTTTCTCCCGCCATTTTCTTTCCCGCCATGCTCTCCCGCCATCTTCTTTCCCACCATCTTCTTTCTCGCCATCTTCTCTTCTCAACTTATAAAACAAGCCTCACGGTGTCCACGACCGTAGATAACATCGTCTGACACGGTCTGTGTCTCCTGCGTCGGTGCTGCTGGTGGAGTGTGAAACACTGTCTGAGAGAAGTCATAAGTGTTTGCAGCTTCGTCATCATCATCGGAGAGTGTTTCACACTTATGACTTCTCTCAGACAGTGTTTCACACTCCACATGAAGGCATCATCGTCATCCTCCGTCGATGCAGCACTCTTGCCCTTCGACGATGCGGTACTATTGCCCTTCGATGATGCGGTACTCTTGCCCTTGATGCTCGGCATGAAAATATCGTCTTCGTCCTCGTTGTCTTGGGTCCATAAATAAGTATGTTATGTTGCAGCCTTTAGGAATGCTTCACCCTTATGTTGTTGCTTCTTCCATCTTCCATGCAACCTGAGAAGTTCTTTTCGTATCTCCTCAGAGGTCCTTGCAGGCCACCCGCACCTACTTAATGGCGGAAAAGAAAATGGCGGGAAAGAAAATGGAAGGAAAAAGATTGCAGGAAAGTATATTGTTTTCATGTATAAAACGGCAATGGTTGTACAGGATTTTTAAGGAACTTTTAAATATAAACTCCTATGAAGGTCAAAACAAGTTTTCTAGTAGGATAAAAGAAATAAAATACAAAAAAAATTACTACAAATAAAATAGCTACTGATAACTTAACAGAAACTAAAAGAATATGTCAAAAAAGCTAAAGAAAACAATTTAAAGCAATTAAAATTAGAAGAAATAGCACAAAACCTATAAAACGCTTAAACAGACTGTTTACGTAAAAACCTAATTTTAAATAATCCTAAAATTTGCCAATTAATTACTACTGATAAACAAAGTCACAAAGAACCAGTAGCAAAAAGAATCATCTAAAAAAATACTCCTAGCTCAAATTATAGGCAATCTAGTGATTTGAGCAAATTCATGAAAATTCAAATTCAAACCTTCAAATCTAGTCAAACTTGATATCTACAAAAACTTCATAAAATTTCTAATCTAATGCAAAAAGAATCAAATTAAAATACTAAAAATCCTAATTGATATGAATTTTCTAAAACAGGAGTGCAGGTGTTGGCCGAAGACCACTTTTCGGCCAACAGGAGGCTGACGGGGTGATACTTTTGATTTTTATGCATTAGGGTGTATAGTTTCCGAATTTGCTATAAAAATCATCATAGTTTCAAAAAAAATCAATAGGAACGGCCACCATAAAAAAATGTCCCAGCAAAAACTGGTCCGTCTCAATATTCACACGTATGTGAGTCTGTATATGTAATATATATGTATAATTAAGATTGATGAATCCAAACATCCACCAGGGGAAAAAACGGGAGAAAAAAAAAGGCCTTTTAACTCTTCAATTCAATAAATCGAATACAGCAGACTTAGGGCGGGAGGGCGGACTTTGTTGTTTCTGTATACAGTAAGATGGTGATGACTACCATGTCGCCCCTCCTCAAAGCTTCACTTAATTCGCAAGAGAATCTTATAAACGTATAATCCCGCAGCAGTTTAGCTATGAAGGGACCAACGCGCAATGAGCTGGTGTCGCCGTGTCATCGTTTCAGTCAGGATGCAGCTACGAGGCTGGGCTTTGCTAGAGGAGGAGCCGGGGGCGGTTCATCGGAACAAGATTAGTGAGTCATTGGGGTATTTGGTACAGTAATTACAGTGTTTGTTGTTGGTGGTGGCGACGTCAATCATCATCGCCTGCAAGAGGTCGCGCGTTAATACTTATGGAAGGCAGAATGCGGGTGTTTGCTGCCTCAATCATAAAATGAAGAAAATCTATATATAGCCGACGAATTAGTGCTTACTGGCTTGTGGTCGACGTGGACAAAGAAACTGGCAGCAACTATTAGATAACAAGGACCAGCATAAGTCCTTTCAAATAGTTCGCAATGCCATCCTGCAGAAAATACAAAGACAAACAAAATAAGCACATGATACATCAGCACAAAGGGTAAACTAGAAATTGTTCACAAGGAGTACAAAACACCTTACAAGCCCACCATGCATGTTTATGTTTAACCAAAAGACTCTTCGTACCCACTTAAGAACTTACCTAGCAAAATGCCACAACCAGCACTGTTATGAAGAGAGTTGCTGTTCTCAATAGTTGGAAATTCAAGTCCATCTTTTGCCCCATCATCCAACCAACGACAACACAAAATGGAATCTGTATTAACAGACAACACATGTCAAGTTTCAAAAATAAGAAATCAGACATGATGCGCAGACCAAAACAGAATGTGGAGGAATAGCATAATCAACAAAGGGCACAGACCAGTAGAACATTTAACTCCCTAATACAAAAAAATACCAGAATTGTACTTGGCTGAACAAGTGCTAACATTCACACAGTACACAGATATCACAATGAGATATTAAGTTCAAAAGCATTACCACAAACATTGATATCTGCGTTGATGATCCAATGCAACACTATTGTTATGTCCTATAGCAGCGCAAAGCAAATGCAAAAACAGTTAGGAGGATGCTGAAGGGGGAAAACATCAACAGTAACCACATACAAACACTTACGAGCTTATCTTTCTGGCAAACATTATGCGCTAGCATTTCTGCTGCATTGCCCACGATAGGAAGCAAAATAACACTGATAAAAGCCACGGTAGGTTCAATGAATCAGATGCTCCCTGGCAGCAATAGAGCCTATCACATATATCAATCTTTAACTCCGGACTATTTGGAGCTCCTCGTCATGTCTGATCTCATCCAGGATACCCGAAACACAACAATGCGGTCACCAACATACATAACTCATATAATACTATATATATATCGCCAATGAACGTAAGCATGCGGACTCTACGGTTCGAGAATGATGTAAACATGACCGAGACGCTCTCGTTCAATGACCAATAGCGGACCTGGATGCCCATATTGGTTCCTACATATTCTACGAAGATCTTTATCGGTCGAACCTTTATGCAACATATGTAATTCCCTTTGTATGTTGGTATGTTACTTGCCCGAGATTCGATCGTCGGTATCTCCATATCTAGTTCAATCTCGTTACCGGCAGTCTCTTTACTCGTTCTGTAATACATCATCTCGTAACTAACTCCTTAGTCCATTTGCTTGCAAGCTTCTTCTGATGTTGTATTACGAGAGGGCCCAGAGATATCTCTCCGTTACACGAGTGACCAAATCAGATTCGATTCACGCCAACTCAACAGACACTCGGAGGATACCTGTAGAGAAGCTTTATGATCACCCAGTTACGTTGTGATGTTTGATAGCACACAAGGTATTCCTCCGATATCCGGGAGTTGCATGATCTCATGGTTGAAGAAAACATGTTATTGACATTAAGAAAGCAGTTACATAATAAACTGAACGATCATATGCTATGCTAACGGTTGGGTCTTTGCCATCCGTTTCAAGTGACACACAGTCTAGGGCAGGAAACCTGAACATCTTTGATCAACGAGTAGTCTAGTAGAGGCTCATAGGGACACAGTA
This sequence comes from Thinopyrum elongatum, assembly GCA_011799875.1. Classification (NCBI taxonomy): domain Eukaryota; kingdom Viridiplantae; phylum Streptophyta; class Magnoliopsida; order Poales; family Poaceae; genus Thinopyrum; species Thinopyrum elongatum. Next base: position 649,570,095 of record CM022298.1, read on the forward strand.
GTTGTTTATGTATCACACATGTATTTAAGTTTCTGGTCAATACAATTCTTAGCATGATAATAAACCTTTATCATGATTTAGGAAATATAATAATATCCATTTATTATTGCGGGTAGGGCAATTTCCATCAGCCTGGCCTATAGTTGGGTTTCTATGCGTATGCAGGCCATGGGTTGTGTATTCTCCTGCTAGTAGGCGGGCATTTTTTATTTTTTTATTTTATTGCATATGTTATGTCAATTTTTTTCCTTCTTTAAATCACATTCTAATTTTAACATTACTCACTTATGTGTAATGCACCTGATTAATCAAATAATTTCAACAAAATATAAGAAATCTAAAAAAATACTGTAGAAAATTTTGCTATTAAAGTTTTTAACAAAAAATACTTTATGATTTTTTTGCTATTTAAGTTTTTAACAAAAAAGACAGTATAAATTTTAGTTGCATAAAATTATATATTTAAGTTAATATTATTTGTCATAACTAGAGGTTTATAAAGCTTTTTAGTGATCTTTTTGCTATTAAAGAATATTATAATTTTATTTTAGTTGATCATAACAAAATATATGAAATTCTAAAAAATGCAAAACTTTTCTATCTTTCTGGGTTAATGAAAGAGATCATGCCTATTTTGGGTTAATGTCTAAAGTTTTCTTTTAAACAGATGCGAACATGCCTAGTTTTCATTTAATTTTTTTGCTATAAAGTTATTAACAAAAATACTTTATGAAAAATTAGTTGCAATAAATGTTATATATATTTAAGTTAATATTAATTTTGATCATAAATAGAGTTTTATAAAAGCTTTAGTTGATTATTTTAATGATTTTTGAGCTAAATGACCCTGAAATTGAAAAGTCCATATTGAATGAAGAATATTATAAAATACTTTTTGTTAACCTAATAATGTTATATTTTATTCTGTTGTTAGTAATTAGTTTATAAACACTAATAAATTTTGTAACCTAATTTTATTTGATGCTAAGACACATAAGTGATTCAAAAAAGCCGACACCATGTTCTATAGTAAGGAGATAGACCTTTACTACGAATCTTCTAGTCCATATCTTAACAAAGAATGTCAATGATGTCAAAAGCTTATCCCTTCTAGACGACCCGGATATTAGGTGGTCGACTAGCTGTCACTTGGCAGGTGGGACCAAATACGGGTGTGTGAAATGTGCGGGGGGCCTTTAGCACTTTTTACATGTGCTGTCAGCGTCATCGGAAAGATTGTCCGCCAAGAACCTTTCCAAAAGATTACTTGTAAATCGTTGACCAATCAAGATATCATCAATAGTACAGAGGACAGGCTTCTTCCGGTGATCTGCCTCACTTTGAAATGCTTGCCTTTCTTATTAAGGCATGCTTGGTCGGAAGAAATCGACGATGTCCCAGGTTCACATTCTTCTTGCATTTGTCCAAATATATACTTTCAGTCTCATGTAAACAGTGCGTGATCAGTGTTGTATCCCTGTTTTGTCTGTCTGAAAGGTACTAAGAGCGGGGTCAATCTTGATGGTTAAAACAGCAACGCTCGTAGGTTCAAATTACTACTGTTTGTGCTCATCCCACACACGTACACTTTTTTATCCCACAGTTGTAAAAGTTCTTCAACAATGCCTTAGGTACACATTCAATGTCGTTGCCGGGTTGCTTAGGCTTGGATGAGCACTGGCATCTAAGAACTTCCGCTTCATGCACAACCAAGGAGGAAGGTTATAGATACATAGAGTCACGGCCAGGTGCTATGATTGCTGCTCTGCTCACCAAAAGGATAATGCCATCTGCCACTTAAACCAAAACCATAAGTTCCTTGCGTCACCTGAAAGTCCGCCCACTTTCTCTCGATTTTTCTCTTACTGCGACCCATCAGCGGGTACTCTCAACTTCCCGTCTTTCTTATTACGGTCTTCGTTGTGCCACGCAACAACTTGGCATGCTCTTGTTCTGAACCGACGTTTAAACCATTGATTATAGGAGCATACCCACATCACCTTGGCAGGAACCCTCTCTGGGGCGCTCGCCCTCAACATCACCAGGGTCATCTCGTCTGAATCTTATTATACCGCACTGCACGCATATGCGATCAGCACATTCAAATTCTCATACTCCTCACTGCGGTAGAGGTTGAGGATGCAGTCATTAGGGCATGCAAGATCTTCTGCACCTATAATACCTAGAGACAAGTGAACCTTTGCTCGTAGGTATTGTAGGCAATTAGTTATCCTTTGGAAGCTTCTCTTTATTATTTTCAGTAGCGAACCAAATCCCGTGTTTGATACACCATTCTTGCTTCCATTGGAAGCAATTATAGTCGGGTTACGAGCTTTGTGTGGCCATCTTCGCAATTTGGGTACAAACCATTTTTTGTGATCCTCTAACATGCGTCGAACTTCAACTTTTCCTTTCACTTTTCGCATCCTCTCTGTGCATCAACAATGGACTGGCGAAGATCATCATCGGGCAAAACTGGTACCTCTTGATCTTTAGCTTCCCCCTCTTCCTCTTAAGTAGTTCACCGTATTCAGGGAACATAGGATAGTTGTCACATCCTTTCTCTTCGTTGTCTTCCATCATAACCCCTTTCTCCGTGCCTTGTCCAACATTAAGTGTGGCATGAAAACCTTCTCAAGCACGTGGAAGGAAGGGTTTTCGAGGAAGAGTAATCCTTCGCTTCCCAAAGACAGTACAGGCAATACATAATACATTCTGCTTGTTTGCCTCAGCCACTTCGAGAAAAATTAATGCAGACCGTAATGTAGTCGAAGGTGCGTCAGTCACCGGACATCCATTGCCGGTTCATTTGCGTGCATTTATGAATTAAGTGTATCAAAAATCATTACAGAACATCATGGAATAGAGTTAGTAAATGACCAAATTAATACAAGTGTCATATCACATTTAAAAACAACTACAGTAGTGATCAAAGTTATGACTTAAAAAAATACATAAAGTTCATACATAGTTCTCACGAAAAAACATACAGCTCTAGAGAGCATCTATTAAAATAACATTGAAACTAACGTACAACTATGTAAAACATGTTAAATGCAACACAAAATGCGATCAAAATCGCAATACTAAGGGAACAATTGATCCAATAGATAATGATACCAAGCTCATATCAATGCATATTTTCTAATCTTTTCAATCTTCAAGCGCCATTGCTCCATCTGGATCTTTGTGATCATCAACGACATCGGCAACATGCAACTCCAATTCATCTTCTCCTCTTCAATTCTTTTCAATTTTTTCTTTCACCAATAATTGTTTTCTTTTCAACTAAATTTAACCTCTCGACAAGAGGGTCGGTTGGAATTTGGTTCTTCACAGACCTCCTAGATAAAAACAATCTATGTCACGGTGGTCGCGGATACTTGTCATAAACACTAATGAAAACAATAGTTAAAAGATAATATTACCACATCCGAATCATAGACAGAAAAGAGCCGACGGGGCGGATCCAAAAACCATGGCATACTATAAAAAAACAATAATTAAAAGTAGAAAATTATACAAGTAGTTATCTAAATCATACAAGTAGGAATTTTTTCTTTTAAAAAGAAGATTAAAAAGCAAGAGGTCACCACGGTGGTGCCGGCGACGACATAGGCCGGGCGAATCGACGGCGGTTCTGAGGACGGGGACGGGGACGGGACGGCACCCTACACATGTGCAAACTTAGAAAGTTTAATTTGAGCTCAAAATTGCACTAAATCAAATGAACTCCCTCATATACTCCTCCACTAAAACCCACAAACCCACTTACTCTAGAGCATTGAAATGAGCTAAATCAATTAGAAGTGAGAGATGAAAAGGATGAAGTTTGCTAACCTTTTAGAAACAATGTGTAGTTGGTGCACCGCCAAACCTAGACAAATCTTGGGGAAAATGTAGCTTGGAGGTCGAGCTTGGAGAGGAGGAAAGCTTAAGTGGTGGCTCGGGCATTTCATCGAACACCCAGTTGCCATAGGAGATGAGAACAGAGCAGCACACACCTCCCACACGCCGGACAGCCAAAAAACAGAGGAGTGAGCGGGCGGGGCGAGCATATATATAGGCATCTCTTTAGTCCCGGTTGTGTCTAGAACCGGGACTGAAGATCTAACCTCTAGTCCCGGTTCCAGCCACCAACCGGGACTAAAGGGGTTGCGCCAGGAGGAGGCCCTTTAGTCCCGGTGGTGGCTGGAACAGGGACTAAAGGTCCCAGCCGAACCGAACTGGTGCCTGCCAGGCCCGGTCGGCGCCCTGGCCGCTTGAACCGAGACGATGCCACGCACACAGTAGAAAACAGGGCTTTGGTTCAAGCTCGATCTACACATTGTCCCGGTGCATATATGAACCCGGACTATATGAGCATTAGTCCCGGTTCGAGCGGCTAGGGCGTCGGGCAGGCAATAGTCCCGGTTTCAAACTGGGACCTTTAGTCCCGTTGGAGACACCAACCGGGACTAAAGGGTGCGATGCCCTTTAGTCCCGGTTGGAGTCTCCAACCGGTGACTTTCCCGCGTTGGGACCACCAACTGGTGACTAAAAGGGTTCTGAAATTTGTTTTTTTGTTTTTCTATTTGTTTTTTGTTTTTAGTTCTATTTTAAATTGCTTATATCTTTTAGGTATTTGAATGTTTTTAAGTGATTCTTTTGCATTAGATTCAAAAAAATTCTAGTTCTGTTTGTGCCATTAGTTTTCACAATGAATGATTTAAATTTGAATTTGTTCAAATTTGCTTCAAACCCTAGATTGTGAAAATTGAGTTTAAAGATAGTTTTTAATTTAAGTCTTTTTGCTCCTAGTCACATGTTAGATTGTGTCACAGTAAGATTATTTGGTTATTTTTAGAAGTAATTTAATTAGGATTTTAATTAAAACGGTATAGTTTTGCTTATATAGTTGTTTGAGTCCTTAAGTGTGGTTGCAATTATTTTTTAGTTAGTTATTTCTGTAGCATTTTAACATATTGTGGTATGCTTCTGTTAGACAACAGTAGTAATTTTTATAATTAATTAATATTAATTTTGCTACTTTTTGTATTAATAGTTGTTTAGCCTTTAATAATATTGATTTAGGAATTAGTTGTGACTCTGGCTGGGATGTCGACGGTTGCTAGCAGATGTAGTCGATGATAGGATTAGATGGGCAACATCCGACGGACAGGGGTTCTGCAATTTCAAACTCTACCCCCCCCCCCCAGTATCACCATTTCAATTTCACAAAAAAAAAGAAAAGAAAAATGATAAAACCTTTAAAAATTAAAAATCCTTCGAGATGTAGTTATAGTACACATCTACTAGTTAGGAAAGTAAAAAACATTTAAATTTCGACATGTTTGCAAAAAAAAGTGTTATGAAAAACTAAAACGGCTATAAACTTTTGCATACGATGTCGAAAAAAAAACGTATAATATATCAAAAATATTCAGCACGAAAAGCCGTAAAAAGTTTTGCAAATTTTTAGAATCCTCAAAATCTTAAAACGAAAAAAAGTTATCCTCAAATTTAAGAGTTCTTTGGAATTGTTGGTTCAAAACTATGGTCAAACCTACTTATTCAAGAAATTAGGTTACTAAATAATTATTGTTTTTAGAATAATAGTTTCAACTCAAACGTGAGGGAAAGGTTGTGACTTCATGCTTAGTTCAACTCATAAGGGTTATAGGATTGACAGCTTACTATGTCAGGCAAAAACACGTGCAGAACTTGGAAACTAGGGGAAATAGAACTCGAAAGTAAGCGTGCTTAGCCGGAGTAAGTGAGAGGATGGGTAACCGGCCGGAAAGTTAGATGATTTGGAATGAGTGCTCCACACATGAGCAGTGATGAGGGGTGGTGATTAGAGATTAAATGTCAAAATAATTCAGAAAATTTGAAAATCGGAAAAAAAAAATCAAATTTTTAAAAAAAAATCCTAAATTTGAAAATGGAAAAAAAAAATCAATTTTTTAAAAAAATTCTTTAGTCCCGGTTGGTGTTACCAACCCTGGACTAAAGGTGGAGCTCCACACAACGCGGCCAGTGGAGCTCCTTTAGTCCCTGTTCGTAGGCCCAACTGGGACTAAAGGCCCTCTGGAACCGGGACTAAAGGCCCGGTTCTAATAGTGGCATTAGTCCGGTTCGTAAGCGACCGGGACTGTTGCTCTGATCTGGCAAAAACCAAAGCCCTGTTTCTACTAGTGGTCGACTCCGCAAACCTCCCATTTTGCTGCTGCGTGGGGAAATCGCGTCCGGACCGTCTGCGGACCGATCAGGTCGGCGTTGGATGGCTTCCGCAGTCCGGGCAGCCGCGGTCTGGACGCATTGCGGGGCAGTCTGCGGGTCGGAGTTGGAGTGCCCTTAGGACTACAAACTTAAGTGCAACAGAGAATTGGTACATCATTCTTGAGCATGACATATGCGCTAGAGTTCGAAATTCAGAATGATCTTTATTAAAAAACAAGTTTATTTCTCTTTAGTACAGGCTGTCCTTCCCGGAGATGCTGACCCGCTATGAGAGCTGGAGTACGGCGTGTTCGTCACCACAAGGTCGGGTGCGCGCTCGTGTTCATGGCTGTGTGCGTCCCGTTCCGCCGACTGCGCGTTGCGGCGGCCCGGATGTGCCACGGCCTAGGTTGAGAGCCGGCTCCTAGCGGACCGTTGAGGGGCGGCTGGACTCCTCGGCAATGCGATTGTGCGGAGGCTGCGGTGGTGCACGGGCCATCTGATGTGGCCTGTTGATTCCCCTGCGAACGCGCATGATGATGCAGGATCAAGACTGATCTGTGCTTGATGTCAGATGTTCGGGACTTTCGGTGGTGGTTGTCGATTACGGCGGTTGGGTGATGAGCGCAGCTCTGATCCGCTTGACAGCCTTTGGAGGCATGCCCCCATTGGTGGATGGTTGGCGGCTACAGAGACGACTTGACGCAAGGGATAGTTGCGCGGCAGCATGGTGGGATTTCTAAGTCCAGTGCAGTAGATGCGAGGATCGTGGAAAGTGGTGGCGATAACACATGTGACTTCGATTTGGTGGTGCTTCTTGAGTACCCGGTTCGAGCTCCGGGAGAAATCCTAGGTCTAACTCAAGTGGTTATACCTGGCATGACGACATTTTTGCGTCGTTATCTTGTTGAAGCATTGCTGGTAGTAGGACTTGATTCTTCAGGGTGAAAACCTAGGTTCTGACCATTGCTGGTTGGATCCGGTGACGGCGATGTTTGAGCACCATTCCTTTCGAAGGCGTTGCTGTTGAAGAACTTTTTCTTGTTGTCTTGTGTTATCAAGAGATGATTGGTGCGGATAGGGTCGTTGATGTAGTTGCTGGGTCGCTATTTGATCATACGGTTTTTTTTACTCGCTTAGGCATAGTTTTGAGGATTGTATGACTTTGCTTTTTGCGGGTGTTTTTTTGGTGGGTGCGGTTGGTGTTGGTTGTGTGCATCCTAACTAGCAGAGGCTGGGTGTGTGTCTTGTGTTTGTATCTCCTTGATGCTTAATTTGAGTCAATAAAAGCCATCCTTTATCAAAAAAGTACGTATAGTTTTCTAGTGTTCTGAATATAGGGAGTATGTCAATTGTCAAGTTCTAAAATCGCCATCCCTGCTTAATGTTGATGATAGTTCATGTGCTTATGACTAACAAGATGTATTCCTGGGAAGGTCACTCATAGGTGGAAAGATGTGCGTGTGCATCCACTTCTACAATTCAGCGTCCCTTGAGGTAAGATATTAACCTGGAGGGAAAACAGTTGCATCTCCTATGTTTGTCTGCTACTAATTGATACATATCATTTGCTCGTCAAAAGGTTGTAGTTGTCCTCATGGTCAACTTTCATTGTGTGCCTGGTCAACCCTAAAAACTTTAACTATCACGACGGCACTTGATACTTACTCCCTTCGTCGGAATTACTTGTCGCAGAAAGGATGTACCTAGACGTATTTTAGTCTAGAACATCTATTTCCGAGACAAGTATTCCGGAACGGAGGGAGTACAGTGGATGAGAATGCTAACCAGTTCGGGCAGTTATGTTCTGAAGTCTTCGTGCTTGTTAGTTTTGCTGAATAAGTACGATATGATGTCTGGTTGCCCGTTCTCTTTTCCTTTGTTCTGAGTTCTCTTGGAATTTAGCATTGTCAGATGGACTCGTGGTCTTGTGTCGGGTTCGCAATTTAGCCACTTGTGGTGTTCATTGTGAAGCAAGTGATGTTCACTTCTGAAGCAAATGGTGTACAATCTGGTTGCCTGTAGCCTAAACCAAAGTTGTATTATTTTCAGATGATTTCACTGTGTTGGTAGCCTGAATAACTTGTAGCCTGCAGTTGTGAGCTACCAATTATTTTCAGATATTTCACTAGTGTATGCATTTTTTTTTGAAGTCCGTCCATTTTTATGTGGGATCCGGCTTATACCCACGTAACTTTCAGTGGGATGTTGGCTATTAGAGCACTTCAACTGGCGCGCGGTTGCGTCGGCGCGCTAAATTATTTATTCGGCCCTGAAATAGCGTTTTTTAGCACGCACAGGAGGCTTTGCCCAACAGACGCTGCAAAATATGGCGCGCCATAGCTCTAGCAGGCGTTGCAAAATCGCGTGCGCGAGCAGCCGGCGCTTGGAAAAAATTGAAGCAAACACATATGAAAAATATGAAATGAAAAAACACATAGATTAAATTCATAGCCTAGTTCAAGCCAACACCCACAAACTAGTTCATACGATACAAATAAAAACAGATTAATACGATGCAAAATAGTAGAAAACGCGTCGACGATAAAACTAATAACTACTCTCGTCCTCCCCGTGGTGTAGTCCGACAAAGAGAACGCGTCGACCCCACCGAGGACCATTCTCGTCCCAGGTCGACCGCAGGTCCCAGTTGCACTGGGCTTCCGCCAATGCCTTCCGCTCACGCCTGTCCACCCGATCCGCGGCGCGTCGTCCTCCTTTGCGCCCAGAACTCGTCTCGGCGGTGACATCCTGCCGGGAAAGCGCCACACCGCCATGGCATGCTCGTCCGCCTCGCGATGAGGAGGCGTCGCTCCTGCCTCCGCTGGATGCGGCGGTCCTCGCGGTGACTAGCCGCGGGGGAGGGCGCGAGTTCATGCAATGCTCGCGCGTCGAGAAGTTCATCTGCGCCCGTGGCCTCGAGGCACCACGCCGCCCGCGTCGTAATGCGCGGGCAGCATCGTGGGCGTGGGTCTCGAACGTTCCCGAGCCCGAGGCGTGCATGCACCGGAGCGGATCTCCGCGTCATACACGTTGGAGGGCTGGGCTCGAAGCAGCACTCGCGCAGGGTAGACAGGAGAGGGAGGACGAGGGAGGCATGGAGATGATGGTCGATGGGGTGTGGACGGCGGCGAGGCACGCAGTGGAGGCGAGGGAGAGGAAGATGTCGCGGCGGAAAGAGAGAGGCGGATGGAGACGGCGGTTGGCGGGCGCCCGGCGCGGGTTTTATAGAGCGTGCTAGACGCCGCGCGCCAAAACTGCCGCGTGCGTTGCCGCTTTTTCGCGCATATTTTTTATTTTTTTTGCGCCGCCAAAACGGAATCACACGCGCAAAAATGGCATTTTTTCCCGCGCGTCAAATCTAGCGTGCCCGTTGGAGATGCTCTTAGCCATTACCCACCAAACCAGGTTGGGACAGTGGGGCTGTGAATGTACCCATAGTCCACATGCAGCCTGACTGACAGCCACAAACAGCTTCACTGGGCCACTCTAGGGGCAACAAGTCCAAGGTTACAACACAAATAGGAAGATTTTTTTTTTGAAACTATGATGATTTTTAGCAAATTCGGAATAACACCCATGGAAAATATCGGGAAAAAACACAAAGAAAAAACAAATCATCACCCGTCGGCCGAAGAGGGACTCTTCGGCCAACGTGGCAAAGAGTCCTTGGTCTTCGGCCAACACCTGCTCTCCGTGTTAGAAAATTCATATCAATTAGGACTTTTAGTATTTTAATTTGATTATTTTTGCATTGATTAGAAAATTTATGAAGTCTCTGAGTATCAAGTTGACGAAATTGAAAGTTTGAATTTGAATTTTCATGAATTTGCTCAAATCACTGATTGCCCCTAATTTGAGCGGAGTATTTTTTTTAGATATTTTTTGCTACCGTTCTTTGTGACTTTGTTTATCAGTATTTATAATTGGCGAAGTTTAGGATATTTAAATTAGGTTTTTAGAAAACAGTTCTGTTTTAGTGTTTTATAGGTTTGTGCTACTTCTTTGTAATTTTAATGCTTAAATTGGTTTCTTAGTTTTTTTTGACATTTCTTTTAGTTCTGTTAAATTATCAGTAGCTATGTTTTATTTTGTAGTAAAAAAAATTGTATTATTTTATTCTTTTATCCTTCATTTTCTTTCCCGCCTTCTTCCCTCCATTTTCTCCCGCCATTTTTCTTGCCGCCATTTTCCCGCCATTCTTTGCCGCCATTTTCTTTCCCGTCATTTTATTGTAGATAATTTTATTTATTTTATTTTTTTATCCTCCATTTCTTTCCGCCGTTCTTCCCTCCATTTTCTCCCGCCATTTTCTTTGCCGCCATTTTCTCCCGCCATTCTCTCCCACCATTTTCTTTCCGTCATCTTTGCCGCCATTTTTCCCGCCATTTTCTTCCCGCCCATGCTCTCCCGCATCTTCTTTCCACCATTTTTTCTCGCCATCTTATTTCTCAACTTATAAAACAAGCCTCACGGTGTCCACGACCGTAGAAACATCGTCTGACACGGTCTGGTCTCCGCGTCGGTGCTTGTGGTGGAGTGTGAAACACTGTCTGGAAAGAAGTCATAGTTTTGCAGCTTCGATCATCATGACGAGTTGTTTCACACTTATGACTTCTCCACCTCAGACAGGTTTCACACTCACATGAAGGGGCACAGATTTGTTGCAAACCTCAAGGCAAATGCAAAGTATTAAAATACTGACGTTTCAGGGACAGAGAAAATAGCCTTGCATGGCAGAAATGAATAGATAGCAAGTTTACAAACTTGTAGCACGCACACTGTCCTAACATGGCATGAACTAAAATCTACCAGCAAGATGAATCAAAATGCTCCTACTTATGTTCAAGATTGCCCAAATATGCTTGCATTAAACATACGCAAAAATAAATAAAATGAACTCTAATGCAAAAAATTTGTTCTTTGATTTGCCAAGACGGAGATATATCTATGTTCTATTTCTCCTACTGTTAGTTAAGAATACTAATTTTGAATACGGTCCAGCGATACCTTGAAAGAATGCGTCCTAAAACAGCCAAACTTGACGGAAACACCGTTGTGAGTTTTCGTGCATATATGCGCTAAGAACGGTTACTGCCTGAGAAGTGCCATGTACGCACCAGCCACGTGTAAAACCTTGCCCACAACAACAAAGGAGAGAGCCGTTAACTTGTTTTTAGCCAGGGCATGTTGTCAGCATGCTGATATACGGTCCCAAGACATGTGTGATATACGTTGTATGTAATGAGATATCATGACCCTTTCGTGAAGTTATCTGCTCCCCCGGAAACCGAGGAAATACACCCAGATCATCCTAATTAATTTCTCTTCACAGAACTGCACTTCCATCGCACTAAAGAGAAAGGACTGAAGTATGGCACGGGGCCTCTAACACTACTGTCACCGATTCTTTTGGCAACAACAAAAAATTACCCATACTATTTGACAGTACCCACACACACCCATCCACCAAAATTGGTCCATAGTTCAAATTTTCAAATTTATTCAGTTCAAATTTGGACCACGAGTTCAAAACTCCATGGTCAAAAGCCCAATTATAAATTGCTCCAAAAATTCTGAAACTTTGCCAGACTCTCTTTTGTGGCATCAACACCTCACCACAAAAATTCTACAAAAATTCTAGGCCCTCTGGAATGCATACACTTGATGTGAATGTCTGAAAAAAAATTCAGAAAGTAAATTAGAAAAAAATTGTTCTCAAGTTGTTTTAGCCAAAGTCATCATTAACAACAACACCATCATTAACCTTTGAGTTTGAGGGGAAAAAGAGGGCGGAGAGGCCGGGGAGCTGGGGGCGGAGTGAGTGGAGGCGGGCGGCGGTGTGGGGCGCAAGGGGGAAGGAGAGGAGGGAACGACGCGGCAGCTCCACAATGTGTTGCAAGGGAGGCGGGGGAAGGCGTCGGGGGCAGGGCTTGGCGACGGAGGCGTCACGGGCAGGGGTCTGGCGCCAGCAGCGTCGCGGTCATGGGCTGGGAGGGACAGTCGGGGAGGGCGCGGCGATGGGCGTACTGCGAGGGCGTCGCAAGGGGGGGCGGCGATCTCCAGCGCGCGCAGCAGCCATAGCGGCGTCTGTGGTTCGGCGTCGGGGGGGAGAGAAGTGGGATCGAAAATTTCTAAGTGCTTGGTTATATACCCCAACCTTTAGGCCCGGTTGGTTGCTCGACCAGGACTAAAGGGTTGGTCATAGAGGGTGGTGTGGAGTAGTTTAGTCCACCCGCCAAGCGAGAGCCGCGATCCCAGTTTATAAGCCGCCTGCGTTATCCCTCCCGAGTCCTCTCTAAAGCATGGAAGTACATTGCCTAAACCCTCTGTGCCCTGTGGGGCTGCATCCTGTGTTGGGGAACGTTTGCATGGCAAACAAAAAAAAATTCTACACACACGCAAGATCTATCCATGGAGATGCATAAGCTATGAGAGGGGGAGAGCATACTACATACCCTGTTAGATCGCTAAGCGGAGAGTTTATCAATGGGTGGATGTAGTCGTACCCCTTCCGATCCGTCCCGATCAAAGTACCGAACGTACGGCACCTCCCTGTTCAGCAACGTTCAGCTCGATGACGTCCTCGCCTTCTTGACAGCAAGAGGGGCGAAGTAGTAGATGAGTTCCGGCAGTACGAGCATGGTGACGGTGGTGGTGCAGAAACAATTTCCGCAGGGCTTCGCCCAGACAAACGGAAACTATGGCGGAGGAAACTAGAGGGGGCGGGGTTGGGCACACGGCTTGGTGAATCTTGAATGTGTCTTGGGTGCAGCCCTGCCCCTCTATTTATATGTTGAGCCCTGGGGTCGTTTGTTGGAGAAAGAGCCTCCTCAAAGTTGGTTTAGCCCGCAAGGCAAGAGTCCTCTGGATCCAGAACCAAACGCCAGGGTCCTCGGCGTCTGGCCCCAGATGCCAGGGGTCCCTGGCGTCTACCCCTGGCCTTTGCAAAACTTCCTTTTGCCACCTTCCTTAAACCTTGTGGCTTTACCCTTGGCCCAAATAAAGTGTTCTCGCACCAAAACATTTCGGGGAAAATGTGAAACCCCTTCCGGTGAATTTCGGAACCCTTCGGTGACCAAACACTATATCCATATATCAATCTTTAAACTCCGGACTATTTGGAGCTCCTCGTCATGTCCGTGATCTCATCCAGGATACCGAACACAACATGCGGTCACCAACATACATAACTCATATAATACATATATATATCGCCAATGAACGTTAAGCATGCGGACTCTACGGGTTCGAGAATGATGTAAGACATGACCGAGACGCTCTCGTTCAATGACCAATAGCGGACCATGGATGCCCATATTGGTTCCTACATATTCTACGAAGATCTTTATCGGTCGAACCTTTATGACAACATATGTAATTCCCTGTTGTATGTTGGTATGTTACTTGCCCGAGATTCGATCGTCGGTATCTCCATATCTAGTTCAATCTCGTACCGGCAAGTCTCTTTAACTCGTTCTGTAATACATCATCTCGTAACTAACTCCTTAGTCACTTGCTTGCAAGCTTCTTCTGATGTTGTATTACGAGAGGGCCCAGAGATATCTCTCCGTTACACGAGTGACAAATCCAGATCTCGATTCACGCCAACTCAACAGACACCTCGGAGATACCTGTAGAGCATCTTTATGATCACCCAGTTACGTTGTGATGTTTGATAGCACACAAGGTATTCCTCCGATATCCGGGAGTTGCATGATCTCATGGTTGAAGAAACATGTTATTGACATTAAGAAAGCAGTAGCATAAAAACTGAACGATCATATGCTATGCTAACGGTTGGGTCTTTGCCATCCCGTTTCAAGTGACAAACACATGTCTATGGTCAGGAAAACCTGAACATCTTTGATCAACGAGCTAGTCTAGTAGAGGCTCACTAGGGACACAGTATTTGTTTATGTATCCACACATGTATTTAAGTTTCTGGTCAATACAATTCTAGCATGAATAATAAACCTTATCATGATTTAGGAAATATAATATATCCATTTATTATTGCGTGGTAGGGCATATTTCCATCAGCCTGGCCTATAGTTGGGTTTCTAGTCGGTATGCAGGCCATGGGTTGTGTATTCTCCTGCTAGTAGGCGGGCATTTTTTATTTTTTTATTTTTTGCATATGTTATGTCAATTTTTTTCCTTCTTTAAATCACATTCTAATTTTTATACATACTCACTTATGTGTAATGCACCTGATTATCAAAATAATTTCAACAAAATATAAGAAATCTAAAAAAATACTTGTATGAAAATTTTGCTATTAAAGTTTTTTAACAAAAAATACTTATGATTTTTTTGCTATTTAAGTTTTTAACAAAAAAGACATGATAATTTTAGTTGCATAAAATTATATATTTAAGTTAATATTATTTGTCATAACTAGAGGTTTATAAAAGCTTTTTAGTTGATCTTTTTGCTATTAAAGAATATTATAATTTTATTTTAGTTGATCATAACAAAATATATGAAATTCTAAAAAAAGCAAAACTTTCATATCTTTCTGTGTTAATGAAAGAGATCATGCCTATTTTTGGTTTAATTCTAAAGTTTTCTTTTAAACAGATGCATACATGCCTAGTTTTCATTTAATTTTTTTGCTATTAAAGTTATTAACAAAAATACTTTATGAAAAATTAGTTGAATAAATTTATATATATTTAAGTTAATATTATTTTGATCATAAGTAGAGTTTTATAAAAGCTTTTAGTTGATTATTTTAATGATTTTTGAGCTAAATGACCCTGAAATTGGAAAAGCCATATGAATGAAGAATATTATAAAATACTTTGTTGTTAACCTAATAATGTTATATTTTATTTCTGTTATTAGTAATTAGTTTTAACACTAATAAATTTTGTAACCTAATTTTTATTTGATGCTAGACACATAGTGATTCAAAAAAGCCGACACACATGTTCTATAGTAAGGGGAGATAGACCTTTACTACGAATCTTCTAGTCCATATCCTTAACAAAGAATGCAATGATGTCAGAAGCTTATCCCTTCTAGACGACCCGGATATTAAGGTGGTCGACTAGCTGTCACTTGGCAGGTGGGACAAATACGGGGTGTGTGAAAATGTGCGGTGGGGCCTTTAGTCACTTTTACATGTGCTGTCAGCGTCATTCGGAAAGATTGTCCGCCAAGAACCTTTCCAAAGATTACTTGTAAATCGTTGACCATATCAAGATATCATCAATAGTACAGAGGACAGGCTTCTTCCGGTGATCTGCCTCACTTTGAAATGCTTGCCTTTCTTATTAAGGCATGCTTGGTCGGAAGAAATCGACGATGTCCCAGGTTCACATTCTTCTTGCATTTGTCCAAATATATACTTTCAGTCTCATGTAACAGTGCGTGATAGTGTTGTATCCCTGTTTTGTCTGCTGAAAGGTTACTAAGAGCGGGTCAATCATTGATGGTTACAAACAGCAACGCTCGTAGGTTCAAATTACTACTGTTTGTGCTCATCCCACACACGTACACTTTTTTATCCCACAGTTGTAAAAGTTCTTCAACAATGCCTTAGGTACACATTCAATGTCGTTGCCGGGTTGCTTAGGGCCTTGGATGAGCACTGGCATCATAATGAACTTCGCTTCATGCACAACCAAGGAGGAAGGTTATAGATACATAGAGTCACGGCCAGGTGCTATGATTGCTGCTCTGCTCACCAAAAGGATTAATGCCATCTGCCACTTAAACCAAACCATAAGTTCCTTGCGTCACCTGCAAAGTCCGCCCACTTTCTCTCGATTTTCTCTTACTGCGACCCATCAGCGGTGTACTCTCAAACTTCCCGTCTTTCTTACGCGTCTTTCGTTGTGCCATCGCAACAACTTGGCATGCTCTTGTTCTGAACCGACGTTTAAACCATTGATTATAGGAGCATACCCACATCACCTGGCAGGAACCCTCTCTGGGGCGCTCGCCCTCAAACATCACAGGGTCATCTCGTCTGAATCTTATACCGCATGCACAGCGTACAGGGCACATTCAAATTCTCATACTCCTCCTGCGGTGAGGTTGAGGATGCAGTCATTAGGCATGCAGATCTTCTGCACCTATAATACTAGAGACAAGGAACCCTTTGCTTCGTAGGTATTGTCAGGCAATTCGTTATCCTTGGAAGCTTCTCTTTATTATTTTCAGTAGCGAACCAAATCCCGTTAGATACACCATTCTCTGCTTCATTGGAGCAATTTAGGTGGGTACCGAGCTTTGTGTGCCATCTTCGCAATTTGGGTACAAACATTTTTTGTGATCCTCTAACATGCGTCGAACTTCAAACTTCTTCCTTTCACTTTTCGCATCCATCTCTGTGCATCAACAATGACTCGGCGAAGATCATCATCGGGCACAAACTGGTACCTCTTGATCTTTAGCTTCCCCCTCTTCTTCTAGTAGTATCACCGTATTCAGGGAACATAGGATAGTTGTCACATCCTATTCTTCTTCGTTGTCTTCCATCATAACCCCTCTTTCTCCGTGCCTTGTCCAACATCTAAGTGTGGCATGAAAACCTTCTCAAGCACGTGGAAGAAGGGTTTTCGAGGAAGAGTAATCCTTCGTTCCCAAAGACAGTACAGGGACAATACATAATACCATTCTGCTTGTTTGCCTCAGCCACTTCGAGAAAAATTGCAGACCGTAATGTAGTCGAAGGTGCGTCAGTCACCGGAATCCATTGCCGGTTCATTTGCGTGCATTATATGAATTAAGTGTATCAAAAATCATTACAGAACATCATGAATAGATAAATGACCAAATTAATACAAGTTCATCATCACATTTAAAACACAACTACAGTAGTGATCAAATGTTATTACTTAAAAAAATACTTAAAGTTCATACATAGTTCTCAGAAAAAACATACAGCTCTAGAGCATCTAATTAAAATATACATGATTGAAACTAACGTACAACTATGTAAAACATTTTAAATGCAACAACAAAATGCGATCAAAATCGCAAACTAAGGGAAATTGATCCAATAGCATAATGATACCAAGCTCATATCAATGGCATATTTTCTAATCTTTCTAATCTTCAAGCGCATTGCATCCATCTGGATCTTGTGATCATCAACGACATCGGCAACATGCAACTCCAATTTCATCTTCTCCTCTTCAATTCTTTTCAATTTTTCTTTCAAATAATTGTTTTCTTTTTCAACTAAATTTAACCTCTCGACAAGAGGGTCGGTTGGAATTTTCGGTTCACATACCTCCTAGATAAAAACAATCTATGTCACGTTGGTCGGCATACTTGTCATAAACACTAATGAAAACAATAGTTAAAAGATAATATTACCACATCCGAATCATAGACCAGACAAAGAGCCGACGGGGGCGGATCCAAAAACCATGGCACTATATAAAAAAACAATAATAAAGTAAGAAAATTATACAAGTAGTTATCTAAATCATACAAGTAGGAATTTTTTCTTTTAAAAAGAAGATTAAAAACAAGAGGTCACCACGGTGGTGCCGGCGACGAACATCGGCGCGGGCGAGATCGACGGCGGGTTGAGGACGGGGACGGGGACGGGACGGCACCCTACACATGTGCAAACTCTAAGAAGTTAATTTGAGCTCAAAATTGCATCTAAATCAAATGAACTCCCTCATATACTCCTCCACTAAAACCCACAAAACCCACTTACTTCTAGAGCATTGAAATGAGCTAATAATTAGAAGTGAGAGATGAAAGGATGAAGTTGCTAACCTTTTAGAAAACTGTGTAGTTGGTGCACCGCCAAACCTAGACAAATCTTGGGGAAAATGTAGCTTGGAGGTCGAGCTTGGAGAGGGAAAGAAAGCTTAAGTGGGGTCGGGCATTTCATCGAACACCTCAGTGCATAGGAGATGAGAACAGAGCAGCACACACTCCCACACGCCGGACAGCCAAAAAACAGAGGAGTGAGCGGGCAGGGGCGAGCATATATATAGGCATCTCTTTAGTCCCGGTTGGTGTCTAGAACCGGGACTGAAGACTAACCTCTAGTCCCGGTTCCAGCCACCAACCGGGACAAAGGGGTTGCGCCAGGAGGAGGCCCTTTAGTCCCGGTTGGTGGCTGGAACGGGACTAAAGGTCCCAGCCGAACCGAACTGGTGCCTGCCGAGGCGCCGGTCGGCGCCCTGGCCGCTTGAACCGAGACTGATGCACGCACACAGTAGAAAACAGGGCTTTGGTTCAAGCTCGATCTACACATTGTCCCGGTTGCATTATGAACCCGGACTAATATGAGCATTAGTCCCGGTTCGAGCGGCTAGGGCGTCGGGCAGGCAATAGTCCCGGTTCAAATGGGACCTTTAGTCCCGGTTGGAGACACCAACCGGGACTAAAGGGTGCGATGCCCTTTAGTCCCGGTTGGAGTCTCCAACCGGGATTTCCCGGTTGGGACCACCAACTGGGACTAAAAGGGTTCTGAAATTTGTTTTTTGTTTTTCTATTTGTTTTTTGTTTTTAGTTCTATTTTAAATTGCTTATATCTTTTAGGATATTTGATGTTTTTAAGTGATTCTTTTGCATTAGATTCAAAAAAAATTCTAGTTTCTGTTTGTGCCATTAGTTTTCAAATGAATGATTTAAATTTGAATTTGTTCAAATTTTGCTTCAAACCCTAGATTGTGAAAATTGAGTTTAAAGATAGTTTTAATTTAATTCTTTTTGCTCCTAGTCACATGTTAGATTGTGTCACAGTAAGATTTATTTGGTTATTTTTAGAATAATTTAATTAGGATTTTAATTAAAACGGTACTGTTTTGCTTATATAGTTGTTTGAGTCCTTAATTGTTGTGTTCAATTATTTTTAGTTAGTTATTTCTGTAGATTTTAACATATTGTGGTATGCTTCTGTTAGACAACAGTAGTAAATTTTTATAATTAATTAATATTAATTTTGCTACTTTTTGTATTAATAGTTGTTTAGCCTTTAATAATAGTTGATAGAATTAGTTTGTGACTCTGGCTGGGATGTCGACGGTTGCTAGCAGATGTAGTCGATGATAGGATTAGATGGGCACCATCCGGACAAAGGGGTTCTGCAATTTCAAAACTCTACCCCCCCCCCCCAGTATCACCATTTCAATTTCACAAAAAAAAAGAAAAGAAAATGATTAAAACCTTTAAAAATTAAAAATCCTTCGAGATGTAGTTATGTTACTACATCTACTAGTTAGGAAAATTAAAAAAAACATAAATTTCGACATGTTTTGCAAAAAAGTGTTATGAAAAACTAAAACGGCTATAACTTTTGCATACGATGTCGAAAAAAAAACGTATAATATATCAAAAATATTCAGCACGAAAAGCCGTAAAAAGTTTTGCAAATTTTTAGAATCCTCAAATTCTAAAACGAAAAAAAGTTATCCTCAAATTTAAGTTCTTTGAATTTTTGGTCAAACTATGGTCAAACTACTTATTCAAGAATATTAGTGTTACTAAATAATTATTGTTTTTTAGAATAATAGTTTCAAACTCAAACGGTAGGTGAAGGTGTGACTTCATGCTTAAGTTCAACTCATAAGGGTTATAGGATTGACAGCTTACTATTGTCAGGAAACAACAAGTGCAGACTTGGAAACTAGGGGAAATAGAACTCGAAAGTAAGCGTGCTTAGCCTGGAGAGTGAGGAGAGGATGGGTAACCGGCCGGAAGTTAGATGATTTGGAATGAGTGCTCCACACTTGAGCAGTGATGAGGGGGTGATTAGAGATTAAATTGTCAAATAATTCAGAAAATTTGAAAATCGGAAAAAAAAAATCAAATTTTTAAAAAAAAATCCTAAATTTGAAAATGGAAAAAAAAAATCAATTTTTTTTAAAAAAATTCTTTAGTCCCGGTTGGTGTTACCAACCCGGGACTAAAGGTGGAGCTCCACACAACAGCGGCCACGTGGAGCTCCTTTAGTCCCGTTCGTAGGCCAACTGGGACTAAAGGCCCTCTGGAACCGGGACTAAAGGCCCGTTTCTAATAGTGGCATTAGTCCCGGTTCGTAAGTGCGACCGGGACTGTTGCTCTGATCTGGCAAAAACCAAAGCCCTGTTTTCTACTAGTGGTCCGGACTCCGCAAACCTCCCCATTTTGTCTCTGGATGGAAATCGCGTCCGGACCGTCTGCGGACCGATACAGGTCGGCGTTGGATGGCTTCCGCAGTCCGGGCAGCGCGGTCTGGACGCATGCGGGCAGTCTGCGGGTCGGAGTTGGAGATGCCCTTAGACTACAAACTTAAGTGCAACAGAGAATTGGTACATCATTTCTTGGAGCATGACATATGCTAGAGTTCGAAATTCAGAATGATCTTTACTTAAAAAACAAGTTTATTTCTCTTTAGTACAGCGCTCGTCCTTCCCGGAGATGCTGCACCCGTATGAGAGCTGGAGTACGGCGGTTCGTCACCACAGAGGTCGGGTGCGCGCTCGTGTTCAATGGCTGTGTGCGTCCCGTTCCGCCGACTGCGCGTTGCGGCGGCCCGGATGTGCCACGGCCTAGGTTGAGAGCCGGCCTAGCGACTCGTTGAGGGCGGCTGGACCTCGGCATGGATTGTTGCGGAGGCTGCGGTGGTGCACGGGCCATCTGATGTGGCCTGTTTGATACCCCTGCGAACGCGCATGATGATGGCAGGATCAAGACTGATCTGATGCTTGATGTCAGATGTTCGGACTTTCGGTGGTTGTCGATACGGCGGTTGGGTGTGAGCGCAGCTCTGATCCGCTTGACAGCCTTTGGAAGGCATGCCCCATTGTGGATGGTTGGGCGGCTACAGACGACGACTTGACGCCAAGGGTATAGTTGCGCGGCAGCATGGTGGGATTTCTAGTCCAGTGCAGTAGATGCGAGGATCGTGGAAAGTGGTGGCGATAACACATGTTTGACTTCGATTTGGTGGTGCTTCTTGAGTACCCGGTCTCGAGCTCCGGGAGAAAATCCTAGGTCTAAACTCAAGTGGTTATACCTGGCATGACGACATTTTTGCGTCGTTATCTTGTTGAAGCATTGCTTGGAGTATGCTCGGACTTGCTTCTTCAGGGTGAAAACCTAGGTTCTGACCATTGCTGGTTGGATCCGGTGACGGCGATGTTTGAGCACCATTCCCTTTCGAAGGCGTTGCTGTTGAAGAACTTTTTCGTTGTTGTCCTGTGTTATCAAGAGATGATTGGTGCGGATATGGTCGTTGATGTAGTTTGTCGGTCGCTATTTGATCATACGGTTTTTTCTTACTCGCTTAGGCATAGTTTTGGTATTGTATGACTTTGCTTTTTGCGGGTGTTTTTTTGGTGTGGTGCGTTGGTGTTGGTTGTGTGCATCCTAACTATGCAGAGGCTGGTGGGTGTGTGCTCTTGTGTTTGTATCTCCTTGATGCTTCATTTTGAGTCAATAAAAGCCATCCTTTATCAAAAAAAGTACGTATAGTTTTCTAGTGTTCTGAAATATAGGGAGGTATGTCAATTGTCAAGTTCTAAAATCGCATCCCTGCTTAATGTTGATGATAGTTCATGTGCTTATGACTAACAAGATGTATTCCTGGGAAGGTCACTCATAGGTGGAACAGATGTGCGTGTGCATCCACTTCTACAATTCAGCGTCCCTTGAGGTAAGATATTAACCTGGAGGGAAAACAGTTGCATCTCCTATGTTGTCTGCTACTAATTGATACATATCATTGCTCGTCCCAAAAGGTTGGTAGTTGTCCTCATGTGTCAACTTTCATTGTGTGCCTGGTCAACCCTAAAAACTTAACTTAATCACGACGCACTTGATACTTACTCCCTTCGGTCGGAATTACTTGTCGCAGAAAGGATGTACCTAGACGTATTTTAGTTCTAGATACATCTATTTCCGAGACAAGTAATTCCGAACGGAGGGAGTACATGGTAGAGACATGCAACCAGTTCGGGCAGTTATGTTCTGAAGTCTTCGTGCTTGTTAGTTTTGCTGAATAAGTACGATATGATGTCTGGTTGCCCGTTCTCTTCTCCTTTGTTCTGACGTTCTCTTGGAATTTAGCATTGTCAGATGGACTCGTGGTCTTGTGTCTGGGTTCGCAAATTTATGCCACTTGTGGTGTTCATTGTGAAGCAAGTGATGTTCACTTCTGAAGCAAATGGTGTACAATCTGGTTGCCTGTAGCCTAAACCAAAGTTGTATTATTTTCAGATGATTTCACTTGTGTTGGTAGCCTGAATAACTTGCTAGCCTGCAGTTTGTGAGCTACCATATTATTTTCAGATGATTTCACTAGTGTATGCATTTTTTTTTGAGTCCGTCCATTTTTATGTGGGATCCGGCTTATACCCACGTAACTTTCGTGGGATGTTGGCTATTAGAGCATCTTCAACTGGCGCGCGGTTGCGCGGCGCGCTAAATTATTTATTCGGCCCTGAAATAGCGTTTTTTAGCACGCAGGAGGAAGTTTGCTCCAACAGACGCTGCAAAATATGGCGCGCCATAGCTCTAGCAGGCGTTGCAAAATCGCGTGCGCGAGCAGCCGGCGCTTGGAAAAAATTGAAGCAACACATATGAAAAATGATGAAAAAACACATAGATTAAATTCATAGCCTAGTTCAAGCCCAACACCCACAAACTAGTTCATACGATACAAATAAAAACGATAATACGATGCAAATATAGTAGAAAACGCGTCGACGATAAAACTAGATAACTACTCATCGTCCTCCCCGTGGTGTAGTCCGACAACAGAAACGCGTCGACCCACCGAGGACCATTCTCGTCCCAGGTCGACGCAGGTCCCAGTTTGCACTGGGCTTCCGCCAATGCCTTCCGCTCACGCCTGTCCACCCGATCCGCGGCGCTCCGTCCTCCTTTGCGCCCAGAACTCGTTCTCGGCGGTGACATCCTGCGGGAAGCGCCACACCGCCATGGCATGCTCGTCCGCCTCGGCGATGAGGAGGCGTCGCTCCTGCCTCCGCTGGATGCGGCGGTCCTCGCGGTGACTAGCCGCGGGGAAGGCGCGAGTTCATGCACTGCTCGCGCGTCGAGAAGTTCATCTGCGCCCGTGGCCTCGAGGCACCACGCCGCCGCGTCGTATGCGCGGGCAGCATCGTGGGCGGTCTCGAACGTCCCGAGCCCGAGGCGTGCATCACCGGAGCGGATCTCCGCGTATACACGTTGGAGGGCGGGCTCGAACGCAGCACGCGCAGGGACGAAGGAGGGAGGAGGGCGAGGGAGCTGGAGATGAGGCGATGGGGTGCTGGAGGCGGCGGGCACGGCGAGAGGCGAGGAAGAAGATGTCGCGGCGGAAAGAGAGAGGCGATGGAGACGGCGGTTGGCGGGCGCCCGGCGCGGGTTTTATAGAGCGTGCTAGACGCCGCGCGCCAAAACTGCCGCGTGCGTTGCCGCTTTTTCGCGCATATTTTTTATTTTTTTTTGCGCGCCAACGGAATCACACGCGCAAAAATGGCATTTTTTTCCCACGCGCGTCAAATCTAGCGTGCCCGTTGGAGATGCTCTTAGCCATTACCCACCAAACCAGGGTTGGGACAGAGTGGGCTGTGAATGTACCCAGTAGTCCACCTGCAGCCTGACTGACCAGCACAAACAGCTTCACTGGGCCACTCTAGGGGCAACAAGTCCAAGGTTACAACACAAATAGGAGATTTTTTTTTTGAAACTATGATGATTTTATAGCAAATTCGGAAACTAACACCCATGAAAAAATCAAGATCATCCCGTCGGCCGAAGAGGGACTCTTCGGCCAACCGTGGCAAAGAGTCCCTTGGTCTTCGGCCAACACCTGCTCTCCGTTTAGAAAATTCATATCAATTAGGACTTTTAGTATTTTAATTTGATTATTTTTGCATTAGATTAGAAAATTTATGAAGTTCTGTAGATATCAAGTTTGACGAAATTTGAAAGTTTGAATTTGAATTTTCATGAATTTGCTCAAATCACTAGATTGCCTAAATTTGAGCTAGGAGTATTTTTTTTAGATATTTTTTGCTACCGTTCTTTGTGACTTTGTTTATCAGTAGTTATAATTGGCGAATTTAGGATTATTTAAAATTAGGTTTTTAGAAAACAGTTCTGTTTTAGTGTTTTATAGGTTTGTGCTACTTCTTTTAATTTTAATTGCTTAAATTGGTTTCTTTAGTTTTTTTTGACATATTCTTTTAGTTTCTGTTAAATTATCAGTAGCTATTTTATTTGTAGTAAAAAAAATTGTATTTTTTATTCTTTTATCCTTCATTTTCTTTCCGCCTTTCTTCCCTCCATTTTCTCCCGCCATTTTTCTTGCCGCCATTTTCTCCCGCCATTCTTTGCCGCCATTTTCTTTCCCGTCATTTTATTGTAATAATTTTTATTTATTTTATTTCTTTTATCCTCCATTTCTTTCCCGCCGTTCTTTCCCTCCATTTTCTCCCGCCATTTTCTTTGCCGCCATTTTCTCCCGCCATTCTCTCCCACCATTTTCTTTCCCGTCATTTCTTTTGCCGCCATTTTTCCCGCCATTTTCTTTCCCGCCCATGCTCTCCCGCCATCTTCTTTCCACCATTTTTTCTCGCCATCTTTCTTCTCAACTTATAAAACAAGCCTCACGGTGTCCACGACCGTAGATAACATCGTCTGACACGGTCTGTCTCCGCGTCGGTGCTGTGGTGGGAGTGTGAAACACTGTCTGAGAGAAGTCATAAGTGTTTGCAGCTTCGTCATCATCATCGGAGAGTGTTTCACACTTATGACTTCTCTCAGACAGTGTTTCACACTCCACATGAAGGCATCATCGTCATCCTCCGTCGATGCAGACTCTTGCCCTTCGACGATGGGTTTATTGCCCTTCGATGATGCGGTACTCTTGCCCTTGATGCTCGGCATGAAAATATCGTCTCGTCCTCGTTGTCTTGGGTCCATAAATAAGTATGTTATGTTGCAGCCTTTAGGAATGCTTCACCCTTATTGTTGCTTCTTCCATCTTCCATGCAACCTGAGAAGTTCTTTTCGTATCTCCTCAGAGGTCCTTGCAGGCCCCCCGCACCTACTTAATGGCGGAAAAGAAAATGGCGGGAAAGAAAATGGAAGGAAAAAGATGCAGGAAAGTATATTGTTTTCATGTATAAAACGGCAATGGTTGTACACGGATTTTTAAGGAACTTTAAATATAAACTCCTATGAAGGTCAAAACAAGTTTTCTAGTAGGATAAAAGAAATAAATACAAAAAAAATTACTACAAATAAAATAGCTACTGATAACTTAACAGAAACTAAAAGAATATGTCAAAAAAGCTAAAGAAAACAATTTAAAGCAATTAAAATTAGAAGAAATGCACAAAACCTATAAAACGCTTAAACAGACTGTTACGTAAAAACCTAATTTTAATAATCCTAAAATTTGCCAATAATTACTACTGATAAAAAAAGTCACAAAGAACCAGTAGCAAAAAGAATCATCTAAAAAAATACTCCTAGCTCAAATTATAGGCAATCTAGTGATTTGAGCAAATTCATGAAAATTCAAATTCAACCTTCAAATCTAGTCAAACTTGATATCTACAAAAACTTCATAAAATTTCTAATCTAATGCAAAAAGAATCAAATTAAAATACTAAAAATCCTAATTGATAGAATTTTCTAAACAGGAGTGCAGGTGTTGCCGAAGACCACTCTTTCGGCATACAGTTGGCCAAAGAGTCGGCCGACGAGAGACTCTTCGGCCAACGGTAGGCCGAAAAGTCACTCTTCGGCCAACAGGAGGCTGACGGGGTGATACTTTTGATTTTTATGCATTAGGGTGTATAGTTTCCGAATTTGCTATAAAAATCATCATAGTTTCAAAAAAAATCAATAGGAACGGCCACCATAAAAAAATGTCCCAGCAAAAACTGGTCCGTCTCAATATTCACACGTATGTGAGTCTGTATATGTAATATGTATAATTAAGATTGATGAATCCAACAATCCACCCCAGGGGAGAAAAACGAGGGAGAAAAAAAAAGGCCTTTTAACTCTTCAATTCAATAAATCGAATACAGCAGACTTAGGGCGGGAGGGCGGACTTTGTTGTTTCTGTATACAGTAAGATGGTGATGACTACCAATGGCGCCCCTCCTCAAAGCTTCACTTAATTCGCAAGAGAATCTTATAAACGGATTAATCCCGCAGCAGTTTAGCTATGAAGGGACCAACGCGCAATGAGCTGGTGTCGCCGTGTCATCGTTTCAGTCAGGATGCAGCTACGGACAGGCTGGGCTTTGCTAGAGGAGGAGCCGGGGGCGGTTCATCGGAACAAGATTAGTGAGTCATTGGGGGTATTTGGTACAGTAATTACAGTGTTTGTTGTTGGTGGTGGCGACGTCAATCATCATCGCCTGCAAGAGAGTCGCGCGTTAATACTTATGGAAGGCAGAATGCGGGTGTTTGCTGCCTCAATCATGAAAACTAGAAGAAAATCTATATATAGCCGACGAATTAGTGCTTACTGGCTTGTGGATCGACGTGGACAAAGAAACTGGCAGCAACTATTAGATAACATAGGACCAGCATAAGTCCTTTCAAATAGTTCGCAATGCCATCCTGCAGAAAATACAAAGACAAACAAAATAAGCACATGATACATCAGCACAAAGGGTAAACTAGAAATATGTTCACAAGGAGTACAAAACACCTTACAAGCCCACCATGCATGTTTATGTTTAACCAAAAGACTCTTCGTACCCACTTAAGAACTTACCTGTAGCATAAATGCCACAACCAGCACTGTTATGAAGAGAGTTGCTGTCTCAAATAGTTGGAAATTCAAGTCCATCTTTTGCCCCATCATCCAACCAACGACAACACAAAATGGAATCTGTATTAACAGACAACACATGTCAAGTTTCAAAAATAAGAAATCAGACATGATGCGCAGACCAAAACAGAATGTGGAGGAATAGCAGTAATCAACAAACGGCACAGACCAGTAGAACATTTAACTCCCTAATAAACAAAAAAATACCAGAATTGTACTTGGCTGAACAAGTGCTAACATTCACACAGTACACAGATATCACAATGAGATATTAAGTTCAAAAGCATTACCACAAACATTGATATCTGCGTTGATGATCCAATTGCAACACCTATTGTTATGTCCTATAGCAGCGCAAAGCAAATGCAAAAACAGTTAGGAGGATGCTGAAGGGGGGAAAACATCAACAGTAACCACATACAAACACTTACGAGCTTATCTTTCATGGCAAACATTATTGCGCTAGCATGTTCTGCTGCATTGCCCACGATAGGAAGCAAAATAACACTGATAAAAGCCACTGGTAGGTTCAATGAATCAGATGCTCCCTGGCAGCAATAGAGCAAAACAATGGTCAATTACATCTTTGCAGAGTATACAGTTAACCTGTAAGATTAACACTATATTGGTCCTCTCTCTGTTCCAATTCATAAGACGTGCACGCTTTTCAAGATTTAACTTTCACCATCAAGTAGACCAATATAATGTATGAGTCATGTGACTTCAAAATTGAAGATGCACATTTTCCCTGACACACTGAGTGCACATTATCAACAAAATGGATTTTCTTAAGTCATCAACTAGGTTAGCTTTAATTAACTTCAGTTATAACATATGAAGAAAAACTGATAAATTTGTCGTCTTTTTCTATTGGGGGAGAAAGAAAATACCTCAATGGCATTGACCAGGTACTCAGAAAGGACAGAAATCCATATCGTTAACACTGCAAGCCACGCAATAGCCTCCCACATGCTAATCTCTACCTCTTCATCTTCCTCGGTGGCATCCTCATTAGGCACTTCTTCCTGCAATATCATAATATTGGTGGAACTTTCAGCAAATGATGAGCATGGTTTGCAGCTATATTTTGAAGTGATCTTTAAGGAAATTTAGTTTATCATATGGGTTCCAAATTGAAAGCACCAATATAGTTTGTCATCAGCAAGGATACGCCTATGGCATATATTATTAGAGCGATGGTCATGTCATCAGCAAGAAGTAAACAATTGAGATACCACACTTACACTGCCAATTTGACTGTAACTGCTATTCCGTGCATTTAGTTGAAAATAAAGATAGCTTGCATATGCCACGAGCATAATACAACTACTGAACCTTGAAAGAGCAAGCTCAGAAGCTCCTTGCTGTATTTCTGATTTTGTGAAATGAAGGACAGCAGGAAACATCAGCCCCATAACAGCCATCAACAGTAAACCTGAGTTAACAACAGCAGTTGCCTGTTGTAAAGAAAATTGTGAGTTCACTATCAGAGATTTCCCTTGGAAAACATAAAATCAACCACACAAACATCACCTTGCTGAAGACTTGGTCTTTGTTGCGATGAATAATACCACCAGCAAAGAAAGCACAGCCGACCACCAATAGCATATTTGATAATATAGAACCCAATAGTGATTGCTGAACTACTCGGATCATCCCATTTTTCAAAGCATATATTGCTATTATCATCTCAGTTGCATTTCCAAACGTGGCATTCAGAAGGCCTCCAACTGCAATTTGGAGAAAAATAAGATAAGATATTGTTCTTATTTCAAAAACTACAATTTCCAATAAGTAATAAACCATATAGTGATAAAAGTGACATACGTGTTGGACCAGTGTATACCGCAAGCTGCCTGGAGAACAGGAAATGATGTCAGATTTTAACAAAGTCAGGAAACGAAGTAGAGAATGTGGTAACTCACTCAGTTGCATAACCCAAGCGCTCAGCTAACGGTGTTATTCCTAGCATGCTGAAAAGAAAAATCACTCCCTGCAGGTTTCATAAAGAAAGAAACAATGTCAGCACTCACTGATCGTACATACTTAAATCTGCTGTTGAACTGGACAGAACAAACTATGAAAAATGGCAGCATAAGCAAACTACTGAATAAACTATATCTTACTGAAGATTGAGTACAATCACAAGCTCTTGCCAAAGGTCTTCAAGTGGTGTTGACTCACATTTATTATTTGAAGTGAAAAAGCCTACAACTAGTGATATACGAAGTACTCCCACTGTAAACTAATATAGGACGTTTTAGATCATTACTTAGTGATCTAAAACGTCTTATATTAGTTTACAGAGGTAGTATAAATTAACGCACTGTATTAGAGATAAAATCTCCATGAACAACACACACTTACATGCCAATTCGTAGTGTAGTACAGAACGATCGTCGCAGGCCCAAACGGCATCAGCAAGTTGAGCTTGGACGTGAATATGACGGTCCTGATGCTCTGCAATACTCTCTTCGCAGTGGTGTGCAGGCTCCAGGACGGGATCATGGTCGACCGCAGCACGCCGTTGGGCACATCCAGGCCGTTTGCCTTGAAAGCCCCCATCTCGATTTGATGATTCTCCATCATCTACAAGCATAAAAAAAGGGTGGTATTCGTGAGCAAACAATACTGCTAAAAGAAGCAACTTTCCCAAAGCCAGGTGGGAATTCGATTCCTATTCCGCGTCAAAGCAGCGGACATGACGTGGGATACGGGGGTTCACAGATTTTGTTTGGAAAAATCAAGCTGCGCCCGCAGCAGGGCACCAAGTCAAGTTTCCAAACAGAAAAAAAGCCTGAGTCAACTCAAATCGATCTTGCGAGCTGGAGAGTAAGAACTCGATTGAATCATGATTGGATTAGCAGGGTACGATGCAGCAATCAGATCGACGGCAACTGGCCTGAACTGGGGGAAAAGAACTATTCGGATCTCGATTGCTCGGTGCCACGGCAAAACGAGGAATCAATCCCCAAGGGACTCCTGGAGCAACCCGTCGAATCAAGCTAGCTGTTTTCCCTTACCTACGGAGGAAGAACCTAATCCAGGCCTGTCCAGCAGCAGTGCAGCACTATGCCCGCCCGGCCGGCCGGCTACTGAGTAGCTGTCGGCGCCGAATCGCGAGGAAGAAGAAACGGGCTCGGGGAGAGATCAGAGGCGAGAAATCCGCGGGAGCAGGAAGAGCATTGGGCTGCCGGGGCCGGGGAAATCTTGGAATCCTTAGTGCGGTTAGCCTGGCACTAAGCGAGCACGGAGGGGAGGGAAGGAGCGAGTAATTGTGCTCCGAGGAGGACGCACGACGGCACGGCACGGCATGGCATGGCACGGGGGGAAGCCCACTAACCCAGCACGACGAATACTAAATTCGACCGAAATCCGAGGGGATATTGCTCGACAAACATCACCTGAATCTGACACCACCAGCACCAACTGACCTGGGTGACGACCGGCGGGGGAGTCGGGAGGATCAGCAGCAGGCGGCCGCTCGCCCCCTGGGGACCATCGCTCGCTGCCGGCGGCCCAAGAAGGCTGGGTCCGAGAGGGAGGAGGAGGTCAAAGTCAGTCGTGGCAGGAACGGGTCCTCGCCGGCCGCCGAGGGGGACGGGGGGTCGGCTCGGCTCGAGGAATTTTTGCAGGTTCGGAGTGGGTGGCCGCTCGCTGGTTGCTCACAAGGCCCGCGCCGCACCGGGAAACTTGGCTGCCGTCCCGCTTTCGTCGCGTCCTTCGGTCCTTCCTCCCGTGGCAGACGGGGCACGCACGTTCGTTTCGGTTTGGCCAGGACGTCTCCTCCATGTGACTCTAGAGTCTAGACCGACTTCGTGTTGGTGTTGGTGCCGACTCGTGTTTGCGTCGTCAAGTCGTGCCTCCTTTGCTGTTGGAATTTCCTTGGCCGTCTGGATCTCAGCGTGAGGTTTTCCTTTGCGGTGAAGTTAGGAGGAAAGGTCTTAACGACATTTTCCTGAAATGTGACCAGCTGGCTGGTTATGGGCTCATTAGGAAAGTATTGATACATCGAGTAGGATGTCATGTTGCAAAGGAGTTGTTTGAGTGATGGTTCTTAAAGAAAAAAGAAAAAGAGTAGTTTGAGGAAGAGTCTGTGTCTGGGTTTTTCATGACGCATGCGTTGCTGCGGGGATTTGTGGTGTGAAATAAGAACCCTAGTTTTGCTTAATAATGCAGCTGCGCTATTTGGCAGCGTCCGGCGCACCCTGCACGAGCCGTCCGATCTTGTGGACAGCTCTGCAGGGGAGGCAACGGGACGCATGGTTTTGAGGCATGCGTAGCGGACACGGGCGGGGGGTGGGTTAGTGGTGGGGCCATGTACAGTAATTTTAGGGGGACCCGCTGCCCATCTGTGCCGCTTTTAGTGTTTGAATTTTCGGGAGTCGTGTCGCTGCGGTTCTCTCTCTCTCGCTTCCCCTCCATTTCTCGCGGCGACGGCGACTGAGCTCGATGATTTTGGCGGTGATTCGGTGTCGTGGAGAGGCCGTCCGCGCGCACGTCACCAACGATCGTGGAGGTAAGCACTCCAACCTCTCACCTCTCTTGTAGCTTTCAATTTTGACGGGTTTTGCCGAGGTTTTGTACCGCTAGGGTTGACGGCGATGTGGTGGTGGATCGTGGTAGTGGGAAGTACAGGTGGGCATGGGAATCGAACAAAGGTGACCCGCGCAGCACCCTCAAGGGGTGGATGAGCGGTTTGATTGAGTAGTTGGAAGGGGAAGAGGGGTAGTGGCATCGCCAGGGAAGCACACGCACACTATGCATGGGATTCGTTCACAGCGTATGCTCGGGGGCCATGGTGTTTGTGGTGGAGAGAGGTGTGCCCTGAGAGGGGATACATTTTGGGGTTTTGAAGAGGAAGGTCGAGGGTATGGTGGCGCCGATTGAACTGGTGCATGGCCACGGTGGCGGGAGGGGGAGGGGGTGACACAGGCGTTGAGTAGGCTGGAGTGGGGAGGGATGCGGGGAGGTTCAATGTGTTAGAGTTGCTAGAATCCCAGTAGGAGGTGCTTAGAATACAAGGAACGAGTTTCTCAAAATACGAGTAGGAGTTGC
Source organism: Thinopyrum elongatum (assembly GCA_011799875.1). NCBI lineage: Eukaryota > Viridiplantae > Streptophyta > Magnoliopsida > Poales > Poaceae > Thinopyrum > Thinopyrum elongatum. Next base: position 649,602,121 of record CM022298.1, read on the forward strand.
ATGTAGCATGTAGTAACTGTAGGGGAACGCGACAGAAAATAAAAAAAATCGGTAGCGAGCACGCCCAGGACCACTATGGAGACTGCATACAAGGTTAGATCTGATCCGTACCGACTCGAAGCGCAGTGGAAGAAGAGTCGGTGTAGATCGTTGGTGCAGATCCCCGCAGCTAGGATTTACAACCTCCCAACCGCGAGGATGTACTCCCTCGCCGGACAGCCCTTCGGGAGGCGGTCGGACAGTCCCCCGGACGATGTCGTGGACAGCCCTTCAGGAGGACCCTCGAAACTCGAACGGAGACTCGGACAGCCCTCCGGGAGGGCACTCGAACAGCCCATCGGGCAAAAGGGATCGAAATTACGACCTCTGTACGGGGTTGCACACATACGGTGTCAGCTATCCAGCAGTGCCTCGCCGTCCAGAACTAGTTCCTGCCGGAACCCAGACAGCCTTTCGGCTCTACGAAAAACTCTTTTCGTGGGAGGGAGAGAGAGAGCTAGCAAAGCATAGCATGTGTATGAGAGCAAGGGATGAAGAGATGGCAGCCCCCATCTCCTCTATTTATAGGAAAGCCAAGGGGTAGGGCTCCTCCACAAATTACCAAAAACCCATGCATTAGGTCACACCTCATGGGCATAAAGGGTAAAATGGGATGCCATGTGGAGCTCCAAGGAGCTCCACACTCCATGGCCGGCCACCCCTAGGGGGCCCCCCCATGAGGGGCTCTCATGGCTCCCCAAGCCCTTCTAGAAGCCTTTAGCAAAAGCCCTAAAAGGTGGCTTTCCAAAAATATCCAAAAACACTTTCACTATTCACGACGACATTTTTCAGCGTCCGTTCGAACTGAAAATTTTCATGTGGTCCTAGAAAAATTCCAGTACCCACTAAAATAATTTTCAACGCGTTCTGGAACAATTCCAGATTAGTGATTTTCATCTGCGAAAAGCATTTGAAGTGGTTCCGGCAGCTCCGAAACATTTCCGGTTTTCATCCCCGAAAATTCCAGAAAGTTTCCAGAATAATTCTGGCACCCTCCAAGAATTATCAGGGGCATCCCGAAACCAATTTGACTTAACGGAATACCCCGAAACAACTTTTTAGTTTCACCGAAACTCATCCGGTGTTCTCTCTGCGGAACTTTTCCGCTGTCCGAAACTTTTTTCGGTGTCCGAAACTTTTTCGGTGATTTTCTCTCAGACTCCCTGTCTAGTATTCAACAGATAGATGGCCCTTAAGCGTGTGACCCTATAGGTTCGGTGAAGTACAGACATGAACCGGAACCCCTTCCGATCAATGATCAACATCGGAGCCGTGGACACCCATATTGACCCCTATACCCACACGAATGAATATTCGAATGAACCTCCAGTTGCCGTGAGCTATTCCTGTTGCTTAGTGATATGTCACAAACACCTGAGGTGAGATTTATTGCATCCCCGTGGATCAACAATTTGTCCACTACGCAAGTTACCTCGTTACCGGTTTTGTTCTCTTTTCTCGTTTCCGTGTTCCGGCATCCCAGTGATCAAATCACAATGTGTCTGGCCAGACGATGATGGATACCGTAACACCGAGAGGGCCCGAGAATATCTCTCCATCGCCAGAGGAGCAAATCCCAATCTTGAGCTATCTCGTTACTTGCCATACTTTTCCGTGAACCCGTAAGCCGCCGTAATAGCCACCCAGTTACGGATGATGTTTAATAAACCCCAAAGTTCACGAAGCAAGTACGAAGGAACTTGATACTCTCATGGTCTAAGGAATTATGCAAACATTAACTTCCATGTGTTATAAACCATAAACTTGTTACGATTGAATCTCATAGCATAACATCAATTCGGGTTGATTCAACACAAGTGTTCTATCAACATTGTGCCCTCAAAAATTGCCAGCACATCCATGCCCATGATCAGGAAAACAGGATCATCATGCAATACTTGAGCCAGTCTTAGAGGCAAGACTAGGAATACATTTTACCGTTTATTATACCACACGTGCACATGAGTTTCCCTCCGAGCCTCATTTTATTGTAGACTCGAGAATCATAGCAGTTATAGCATGGGACATAAACATTCATTACAAACTTTGGAGATACAAAATAACTGTTATTACTGCCTCTAGGGCATATCTCCTACAGACTCCCACTTGCACTAGAGTCATAATCCAGTTACATGGCTTCCCTAACACCAATGGCTATTCGGTGCTGCTCATGCTTTGCTCGTGGTAGAGGCTTTGTCATCGGGTCTGACACATTCAGATCCGTGTGAACTTTGCGTACTTTCACTAAACCCTCTTCGACATGATGTCGAATGAGTTTATATTTGCGTTGAATATGTCTTGTCTTATGGTGCGAACTTGGCTCCCTTGCCTGAGCCACGGCGCCACTATTATCACAATAGATCTCCACCGGGTCCTGGGCACTAGAAACCACACCAAGGTCTTCAAGAAATTGCTTGATCCATTCCGCCTCCTTGGAGGCTTCTGAAGCGGCAACATATTCCGCCTCCGTCGTAGAATCCGCCATAGTCTTTTGTTTGGAACTTTTCCAATCAACTGCGCCACCGTTCAATATGAAAACATAGCCTGATTGAGATTTGAAGTCATCTGGGTCAGTCATGAAGCCTGCATCAGTGTAACCACTTACAATGAGCTCTTCATCACCTCCGTACACAAGGAGTAAATCCTTGGTCATTCTGAGGTACTTGAGAATACCCTTGACTGCTGCCCAGTGTTCCAATCCTGGATCACTTTGGTACCGGCTGCTAACACTTAGCGCATAGGAAACATCCGGTCTTGTACATAGCATGGCATACATAATAGAACCAACTGCCGAAGCATATGGAACATCATTCATTTGTACTCGCTCATCGAGGGTCCGAGGACACTGATTCTTGCAAAGCACTGTGCCAGGTGACATGGGGAGTAGGCCTTTCTTGGAGTTCTCCATGTTGAACCTTTTCAACACCTTGTCAATGTACGTGCTTTGGCTAAGCGCTATCAGGCGTTTTGATCTATCTCTATAGATCCTGATGCCCAATACATATGCCGCTTCGCCTAAGTCTTTCATTGAAAACCTTTTCTTCAATGAGTCTTTTATTTCGCTAAGAAAATTCACGTCATTTCCAATCAACAATATGTCATCCACATACAAGATTAGAAATGCTTTTGCGCTCCCACTAAACTTCTTGTAAACACAAGATTCTTCGTCATTCCTGATGAAGCCAAACTCTTTGACCACTTCATCAAAACGAATGTTCCAGCTCCTTGACGCTTGCTTCAGACCATAAATGGCTTTCTGAAGTTTGCATACCTTTCTAGCATCCTTATGAATGACAAAACCTTCTGGCTGTATCATGTATACATCCTCTTTGAGGTTTCCATTTAGGAAAGCCGTTTTGACATCCATCTGCCATATTTCACAATCGAAATAAGCAGCAATTGCTAGTAATATCCGAACAGACCTAAGCATAGCTACGGGCGAGAAAGTCTCGTCGTAGTCCACTCCTGGAACTTGCGTGAACCCTTTCGTGACAAGCCTAGCTTTGTGGATAGTAATGTTACCATCCGCGTCCATCTTCTTTTTGAAAATCCATTTACAACCAATTGGCTTTACGCCTTCTGGAAGTTCTTCCAAGTTCCAAACTTGGTTTTCGTACATGGATTCCATTTCGGATTTCATGGCCTTGTGCCATTCCTTTGAGCTGGGCCCCGCCATTGCTTCCTCATAGTGCGCAGGTTCATCGTCTTCAAGAATGAAGATTTCGTTATGAAACCACTCAGGTGGCTGGATAGCCCTTCCTGATCTGCGCGGTTCAATTACAACATTGTCTGAAGTCTCCGCATCATATGTGACAACTTCCGGCTCAGTTGTAGGGATAATTAGCGGAATTTCTTCCGGTTCCTTAGCCATATCAACGGTCGCCGAAGATTCACTAATCTCATTAAGTTGTACTGTCCTCCCATTTACTTCTTTAGTGAGAAACTCTTTCTCAAGGAAGACTCCATGTTTTGCAACAAACACTTTGCTCTCGGAGGCGTGGTAGAAAGAATACCCAACTGTCTCCTTGGGATAACCTACGAAGTAACATTTGTTTGATCTGGGATCAAGTTTGCTTGGCTGTAAACGCTTTACGTATGCCTCACAACCCCAAATTTTGAGAAACGACGGGTCGGGTTTCTTCCCGTGCCATATCTCATATGGCGTCGTCTCAACAGACTTAGACGGTGCTTTGTTAAGTGTGTGAGCGGCAGTAAGTAGTGCGTGACCCCAAAAAGATATCGGAAGATCCGTAAGAGACATCATCGACCTTACCATGTCCAACAAGGTTCGGTTACGTCGTTCCGATACTCCGTTTCTCTGTGGAGTTCCGGGAGGCGTAAGCTGTGAAACGATTCCACGGTCACTCAGATGTTGGCCAAACTCATGGCTAAGATATTCGCCTCCGCGATCATACCGCAGAAACTTAATCTTTTTGTCACGATGATTTTCTACCTCATTCTGAAATTCTTTGAACTTTTCAAAGGTTTCCGACTTATGCTTCATTAAGTAGATATAGCCATATCGACTTATATCATCAGTAAAAGTCACGAAGTAGAAATACCCACCCCGTGCGGCTGTGTTCATTGGACCACATACATCACTATGTATTATCTCCAATAATTCACCCGCCCGTTCAGGATGACCTATGAACGGCATCTTGGTCATTTTTCCCATCAGACAAGCTTCACATGTGTCAAATGATTCAAAATCAAAAGACGGTAAAACTCCATTTGACTGGAGTCTTTGCATGTGTTTCTTTCCGATGTGGCCAAGTCGACAGTGCCACAAATAAGTGGTGGTGGTATCAGCTTTCTTAAGGCGTTTAGCATTCACGTTAAAGACATCATTTCCACATTCAAGATTTAGTATGAAAAGGCCCCCAACAATGGGTGCAAATCCATAAAACATATCCTTACAATAAAGTGAACAACCATTGTTCTCAGACTTGTACGAATACCCATCGTGTACTAAACATGATCCGGAGATAATGTTTCTACACAACAGTGGAACAAAATAACAGTTACTTAGTTCTAAGATAAATCCTGAAGGGAGACGTAGAGGCATAATGCCGACGGCTTGAGCGGCAATCCCAGCGCCGTTCCCGACACGCATCATGACTTCATTCTTTGCCAGTTTGCGCACCTTCTGAAGCCCCTGTATCGAGTTGCAAATATGAGCAACCGATCCGGTATCAAATACCCAAGACTTAGAATTTTTGCTAGCAAGCAAAACGTCAATGACATTAACTTGTATAACAATTATATCTTTTCTGGTTTTACCGGACTTCTTATCTTCCAGATACTTCTTGCAGTTTCTCTTCCAGTGTCCTATGCCCTTGCAGTAGAAGCACTTAGTTTCATTTTTGGCTCCACCCTTAGAGTTGCTTTGGGAGCCGGTCTTACCGGCGCCCTTGCCCTTCTTTGGCTTGCCTTTCTTCTTTTTGAAACTGGCGGTTTTATTCACAAGCAACACTTGCTTGCGATTTTTCCGCAATCCTCCTTCTGCAGTTTTCAGCATGGCGAGCACCTCTTCCGGTTCCTTCTCCATCTCACTCATGTTGTAGTTCAAGACAAAACCGTCGTAAGACGGGGGGAGTGAAGAAATTAACATGTCCATCATATGGCCAGGTGGAAGTGGAAATTCCAGGGTTTTAAGCCTTTCAGAATAGCCAATCATTTTGACCACGTGTTCGCCAACTGAACTACCCTCAGCCATCTTGCAATCCATCAAAGCCTTCATGATATCAAATCGTTTAGACTTTGCGGTTTCCTTGTATAGAGCATCCAATTCCCGGATCATATCACGGGGTTTACGGAATTCAAAATGTTTTTGAAGCTCTGCACTCATGCAAGCTAGCATGAGGCACTGCACTAAGTTGTGATCATCATCCTTAGTGGCCCAGACATTTTGTAAATCTTCTGGGGCATCTGCCGCCGGTTTAGCTGGAAGAGCAATTTCAAGCACATACAACTTCTTAGCACTCCTGAGGACAATCCTCAGGTTGCGGACCTAGTCCGCATAGTTGTTTCCAGTCACAGCTAACTTCTCTCTCTCTAACATCGGGCCTAGGTTGAATGCGGTGTTGCGAGCCATTTGATCTACAACGGAAAACACAAGTTTCACTTAGACTTTGTATATAATGAAAAAGCACTAGTGAATAAACAGTTTTATTCTAAAGTGCGCTCCCACTCAAATCAATATCTCTCAAAATTGATTGTGAGTGATTCAAGACCCGTGTCTTGATTGTTTGCCATTGGTGTAACACCACTGATGACAAAAATCTTAACCGGTAGGCTAACTTGCCAATCACATCTCTATGTGACTCTTGTTCATCTTTCAATGCGTGTGTTTCGAGCTCATGACGGTCATGCCTGAACATCAAGACAACCAAGTGATCTTGCTGCGAGGTCTCAACTCACCCGCCTCACACTTCTCTAATCGTTCATACCCGTGTGACACGGCGCACCCCGAAAAGATAGGTGCCGTGACGGTGCTACACTTGGGAGAACACTTACTACTTGATATTTTTAGTGAGAGATCACCCTAATAAAAAGCGACTACCGTGCAATCAAGAAGGGTGCATCAAGAGGGATAAACATCTCAGGCAATTCAAAATAGCATGATATGGTATAGCCCCTTCTGACGGAGAAGTCTTTCAATTCTTCGTCTTCGGCATTCGCATCGGTGTTCACCTTTGCGAAGATTGCCACCACCTTGTCGATGCACCAGATAATATTGCTATCTCCATAGCGGATAAAATTAATGCATTACTTAAGGTTGACACGCAGGTCATTAAAGTGCAATCATATGGCTCCAGCCATCATGCCGAATCATGACACGCAGGTCATGTTAATTACATTATATAGTCATCTCATACATAATCAAATTGAATATGAGCATTGCTATACCACATCACATGCAAACCATCCTGCAAAACCAAGTTAGACGCCTCTAATCGGTTTATGCAAAATTTTATTTTTACGTGGCTTCTAAGGTTTTTACTCAAACCGCAGCTACCAACGTTTATCATCAAGTATGATTATTCAAGTCGCTAGATTAACTTTCCAGGGTGTATGAAACAAGAGATAATAAAATCTCGAGCCCCATACTAAACTTCGTCATACGTATGACCCCCGTGCAGATCATATCTGCATTGCCCTTTCATTTGTGAAATTTCATCTTTCCTTTAACTATGGTGGAACCCAAAGAACTGATAGCACTTCGTTGATCAATCAGGATCGCGGATTGCCAGAACTTTGTGAAAATTCCACATTGCTGTTTCAGGATCAGAAATACGCAAATTCTAGGGAAGCAACAAGAACATCGGGTAACAGATTTCATCTGCCACCCGCATAAATAATTTTCAGCAATAGATCTCATCTACTCCAAAATTATATTATGCAATACCCATACATCTCCATGTATTCTAGATCGTAACCTGCATCTACGCATAGCACGGCTCTTGATGCCACTGTAGGGGAACACAACAGAAAATTAAAAAAATTCGGTACCGAGCACGCCCAGGACCACTATGGAGACTGCATACAAGGTTAGATCTGATCCGTACCGACTCGAAGCGCAGCGGAAGAAGAGTCGGTGTAGATCGTTGGTGTAGATCCCCGCAGCTAGGATTTACAATCTCCCAACCGCGAGGATGTACTCCCTCGCCGGACAGCCCTTCGGGAGGCGGTCGGACAGTCCCCCGGACGATGTCGCGGACAGCCCTTCGGGAGGACCCTCAAAACTCGAACGGAGACTCGGACAGCCCTCCGGGAGGGCACTCGAACAGCCCCTCGGGCAAAAGGGATCGAAACTACGACCTCTGTACGGGGTTGCACACATACAGTGTCAGCTATCCAGCAGGGCTTCGCCGTCCAGAACTAGTTCCTGCCGGAACCCAGACAGCCTTTCGGCTCTACGAAAAACTCTTTTCGTGGGAGGGAGAGAGAGAGAGCTAGCAAAGCATAGCATGTGTATGAGCGCAAGGGATGAAGAGATGGAAGCCCCCATCTCCTCTATTTATAGGAAAGCCAAGGGGTAGGGCTCATCCACAAATTACCAAAAACCCATGCATTAGGTCACACCTCATGGGCATAAAGGGTAAAATGGGATGCCATGTGGAGCTCCAAGGAGCTCCACACTCCATGGCCGGCCACCCCTAGGGGGGCCCCCCATGAGGGGCTCTCATGGCCCCCCAAGCCCTTCTAGAAGCCTTTAGCAAAAGCCCTAAAAGGTGGCTTTCCAAAAATATCCAAAAAGCACTTTCACTATTCACGACGACATTTTTCAGCGTCCGTTCGAACTAAAAAATTTCATGTGGTCCTAGAACAATTCCAGTACCCACTAAAATAATTTTCAATGCGTTCTGGAACAATTCCAGATTAGTGATTTTCATCTGCGAAAAGCATCTGAAGTGGTTCCGGCAGCTCCGAAACATTTCCGGTTTTCATCCCCAAAATTTCCAGAAAGTTTTCAGAATAATTCTGGCACCCTCCAAGAATTATCAGGGGCATCCCGAAACCAATTTGACTTAATGGAATACCCCGAAACAACTTTTCAGTTTCACCGAAACTCATCCGGTGTTCTCTCTGCGGAACTTTTCCGCTGTCCGAAACTTTTTTCGGTGTCCGAAACTTTTTCGGTGATTTTCTCTCAGACTCCCTGTCTAGTATTCAACAGATAGATGACCCTTAAGCATGTGACCCTATAGGTTCGGTGAATTACAGACATGACCCGGAACCCCTTCCGATCAATGATCAACATCGGAGCCGTGGACACCCATATTGACCCCTATACCCACACGAATGAATATTCGAATGAACCTCCAGTTGCCGTGAGCTATTCCTGTTGCTTCGTGATATGTCACAAACACCCGAGGTGAGATTTATTGCATCCCCGTGGATCAAGAATTTGTTCACTACGCAAGTTACCTCGTTACCGGTTTTGTTCTCTTTTCTCATTTCCGTGTTCCGGCATCCCAGTGATCAAATCACAATGTGTCTGGCCAGACGATGATGGATACCGTAACACCGAGAGGGCCCGAGAATATCTCTCCATCGCCGGAGGAGCAAATCCCAATCTTGAGCTATCTCGTTACTTGCCATACTTTTCTGTGAACCCGTAAGCCGCCGTAATAGCCACCCAGTTACGGATGACGTTTAACAAACCCCAAAGTTCACGAAGCAAGTACGAAGGAACTTGATACTCTCATGGTCTAAGGAATTATGCAAACATTAACTTCCATGTGTTATAAACCATAAACTTGTTACGATTGAATCTCATAGCATAACATCAATTCGGGTTGATTCAACACAAGTGTTCTATCAACATTGTGCCCTCAAAAATTGCCAGCACATCCATGCCCATGATCAGGAAAACAGGATCATCATGCAATACTTGAGCCAGTCCTAGAGGCAAGACTAGGAATACATTTTACCATTTATTATACCACACGTGCACATGAGTTTCCCTCCGAGCCTCGTTTTATTGTAGACTCGAGAATCATAGCAGTTATAGCATGGGACATAAACATTCATTACAAACTTTGGAGATACAAAATAACTGTTATTACTGCCTCTAGGGCATATCTCCTACAGTAACTCACATGGCCTTTAAACAATATTTGTAGCAGTAATTAAATAGTATTTTATAGACAACTAATTAGCAATGATAGACAACTTAGCAGTCATGTGAGGCTACGGGTAAAAAATTAAGCAACATGAGAATACCCAGTTTTTTTAACAAAATCAGGCAACTAAGAGCATAGATATCATGATCTGCTTTGTTGTGCATTGATCATATATATGTTTTATTCATGAATTCATATATATTATTTACTTCATAATTTACATGCATATATGCTCTCCGATTTGTTAGTCTAGCACTAGCCATATAGATCAATACTCTCCAAGAGGGAGTTGTATATGTTGATTGGGTTCAGCCTTGCAAGTAAGCTACAATAGTGATAGAAAAAGCATGTATTATGTTGTTGTCATTATGGATAAAAAGATAGTTGTGTGGTTGTCCCAGTGATGAGTCGGGGGTGAGGACAATATCTTATCAACATCATGTCATTAGGCTTAATGCAATACATTTTTACTTAATACTTTGTTATGCATGCTAGACAATGGTCTTGGGGTAGAGTATTAGCTAGATGCAATTAAATTAACATACTATAGATGTGCGGACGATACCTATATGTAACTATGCCATGTAGAACCATATAATGATAAAAAATTGCAATTTTAATTGATACCGAACTATAATTGGTTCACCATGTCATGCTATCTTTTACCGAACTATAATTGGTTCACCACGTCATGCTATCTTTTAGGGAGACACTAGGGATCAAACTACAGATAATGTGCATCTATCAAACTAGTCCCACGCCGTAGGATAGGAAGCAAGATTGACGCCCAATCTAGTGTGTAAGGCCCGTGGGAGATTAGCTATTCCCCGTTTCCCTAATTGATTGTATACAATGGGATAACAAACCGTGGGCCTGCTAGGCAGTTTGCATGTTCGGATTGTCCAAAATTCAGTTTTTTCATGGCAACGACCCCGAGAAATCACACGAGCTTTAACTCTTGTTGATCAGCTCTTTATGCTTCCTCCATTCTTTTTGTTTCTTCTCAAAACTAAAGAATCCATGCACCAGACGCATGGTACTGAATGCTTTTCCTGTCATCTAATTCAACGGGTATCCATGCCCGAAGCATTGTATATGGACCAACAAAACATTTGTATGGTGAGGGTTAAGAAGCACAGATTGTGACAAAAGCTTTTGTTTTGTTGTTATGAAGCATATTGTGCTAACAATGGAAGCATGATTACCACATACGGCAGAAACTTTTTCCAGTTGTGTATGAAGCATTTAGGTTTTGTGAAGCTTGCGTAACTTGGTTGTTGAGCAGAAAGCATCATTCTTATGCATAGGAAGCAAAATAGGAAAATACTAGACAAAATTGACAAACAGTCGAAATGAATTATATGTTGGAAGCACCTATTACATCTGTTTCAACCATAACAAAAATATGCTTCCAAATGAGCGGAAATTTGTTTCCGGCAACAACTACATGTAAAAACAAAATCTGATTCATTCATGTTGTTGGAGCATCAACACGGCTGGCTGGCGCATAACTGTGCTTCCATCCACTACAAAAAGTGTTTGCATCGCAAAACTAATTTTCTTCTACATATGTTAGTTACAGTGCTGCCTCCATTCATAAAACATTGGACGTGCTACACATTTGCTTCCTTCAAGTTGTCATTAGTACAATGCTTCCCAAGTTCACATCATATGTTTCATAAAGACTATAGACTTGTTGCCCTTGATCTAGCAAATGGGTGTCTTCATTGTGAGGTTGATCCAGGTTTCGCCATGCTTCTTAGTGCATGCACCGATCGTCTTCATATAGACCTATCTCGCCGGCGCCAATCGCCCTAAAGGCCGCAAACACATGTTTGAATCATACATTGGTTAAGCATGATGCGTTAGTACCAAAGATAGGTAGCACAATTAATTGGTACTACATCACCGGTACAATCTTGATGAAGCACATAGTGTTTACATTACAACATGCAGACAAACAATAAAAATGAATAAACAAAACAATTGCAAGCGAGAACTGTGGAAGCAAACCACCTAGAATGAAGAAACATATTTGAGCATGGCAGCGCTACTGCTAATTAGTAGTAACACGGGACAAATACAGGCACTGCAGGTGCCCGTTAGCAGTAGCGCCGGCCCACAAAACAAGCGCTACTACTAAGTGGGCTCCACAGTGCCCCCCCGGCTGGCCATAGTAACAGTGCCAGTTAAGCCCCGCACTACAGCTAAGCCCGTTAGCAGTAGTGCGTGCCCATAACACCCGCTGCTACTACGGCCAGCCCAGGCCCAGCTCCCCGTCCCCACTTAGCAGCGTGGGCCTTATCCCCGTGCTACAGCTAATATGCTTAGCAGTAGAGCTTGCCCGATCCCCACGCTACTGCTAAGCCAGCCCTATCCTCTTCCTCCGCGACCCGTCCACTACCTCTCCCCTCACACTCTCTCGCTCGCTCTCTCTGCTGCCGCCGTTGACTGTCGTCGCCCGCCGCAGCCATCGCCCGTCCTCGCCCCGAGGTATCTCCCTCCCTCCTCCTCTCGCTGCCCTTCTCCCTCCTCCCTGCTCCTCTCACCGTCCTCCTCCCTCCCTCCTCCTCTCGCCGCCCTCCTCCCTCCTCTCACCACCCGCCGTCATCCTCCTCCGGATGCCGTCCTCTTTCCTCCCTCCTCTTGTCGCCCGTCGTCCTCCTCCGGACGCCCTCCTCCCTCCCTCCTGCCTCCCTCCATCCCTGGTTCCTCCCTCTATTCTTATAGAATGTAGGTTTTTTAATATTTTTTGAATACAATAGAATGTAGATTATTTGAATGGAATAGAAAATTTTCAGTAAATGTAGGTCTTTTGAATAGAGTAGAAAATTTTCAGTAAATGTAGGTGTTTTGAATAGAATAGAAAATTAGTAAATGTAGGTCTTTTAAATAAAATAGAATAGTACGTGTTGAATAGAGTAGAAAATTAGAAAATGTTCAGTAAATGTAGGTCTTTTGACCCAAATACCTTCAAGTATTTTAGGTATCAAATAAAATATAAAAATATTGTTGCCAATTATATTGCAAATTATTTTTATGTCATTCTCACATTGCCAAATTTAGAGAGAGAGAGAGAGACCTACTTTCTTGAAGAACTAGGGTATTTAGTTATGCTTGTTGTCCAAATGAAATGTTAGGGTTATAAGATATATTGAAATGTTTTTGTCAATATGGAACCATTGAAATGCAATGAGCACCAAGTTTGAAATTTTCTTTATAAATGCTTATGTGTGGCGCAAGGTAGATCACCGATGAGCCGGTCAACGACGCCCAGAAGATCACCGACGACACCTGCATTGTCGACAACCATCGTCTATAGTGAGTAAACATGGTCTATGTGGTTGCTTAAATACGAAAATGAAGGATATGTGCTTGCCCAAGTGGCCTATGTTTGCAGGGAACACCTCCGAGTGGCCTATGTTTTGCTGGAGTGTTGATTCATTTCCGTTTCGGCAAATTTCAGGCGCTCGATATGTCCTATTTTAGCAAAGGTCATGCCGAAAATTTTCGTTAATTTTAGCATGACATGTGCTAGTATATAGGGCGCCCTTGATTTGCCGACAAGAGAATTAAACAATATTTTGGGTTGACTAAAAGTCTATCAGGGCTCCATACATGATGGTTAAAAAATAAGTGAGGAAGAGTGTCCACCATATATGAGAGAAGAAGAATACCGACTGTTGTCATGGGGTCGCTCTTCCTCTTCTTTCTCGTGATAGACCTTTTGGTAATGCACGAGAAGGAAGAGAAGAGCGACCATCACCGACGATCAAAAAATCAGTGAGGGAGTGTCCACCACATACATCAGTGAGGAAGAAGAATGCCGACTGTTGTCGTGGGGGTCGCTTCTTCTTCTTTCATAGGTGCTAGACATTTTAATGTAATGCACTTTCAAAAGAAAGGAGGAGCGACCATCACCGACAGTCGCAAATATCAGAGAAGAAGAATCCCGACTGTTGTTGTGGGGGTTGCTTATCCTTCGTTCCCGTGTGCTAGACATTTAGGTGTAACTAGCAAGATGCCTGTGCATTGCACGAAACACCAAGATGCATTTATTTTACAAAACATCTGTTGTGATTTATCCATGCAGGAGTAATCCCATGTGTAGAAACTAAAAATATCTCGAGAAAGAGGAGAGATAAGGTGAGGAGGAGTTGGGCGTGGTGGTGATTGATGGTCGGACTGAGCGGAGTCATGGGGATGGACGACACCGGCAGCGGCCACCATGCCAGATTATTCCAGAGGCTTCTTTTTTAATTGCTCAACAATGATGTTGTGAGAGATAAGGATAAATGAGGGAAGGCCTTATCTGCAAATATGGAGAGAGGTGTGGGTATCTTTTTGCAAAATTGCCATAGTTTGTTATCTATCTGTCAGATATAGATCGAACGATCTATATTGCAGGATGGCAGGCACACCATCATCACCAACTCGGTTTTTATAAGAGTAGAGATGCACTCGGGAATGAAGGGAGGAGCGACCATCACCGATGGTTGAATATATCAGAGAGGGAGTGCCCACCATATACACCACGTGATATGAGAGTTTTCAAGGAAGACTCGACAGACCAAAAGTCAACCTGTGCTGAATAGTGATCTGTGTGTTGAGTTTCTAGTAATTGCCGTCGATTTATAATCTTTGAATTATGAACACATGAAATGTCTGACGATAATAGGATCCCCGAGTGCGATTACTGCAACGACGACTGGGGTATGTGCAACAGGTATCATCTGGAAAACGGTAGGTACTTCACCATCAAGTTGGACGAGACCTTCGATCTTTTTATGGTAGGTATAGTCTTGTGCTTCTTTGCATGAACGTGTAATTAATCATGACTTCTACTTCTTTACTTCAACGTGTAATTTCCATTTTTTTAATTCAACTAGTGCATCCCCTGCCATGCGAGACTGTTTGTCTTGGAGAAGGTCGGTTTCCAAGAGATTGAGAATATGGAGACGAGGAGAGCTCACCTCAGGACTAAACATGGTTAGGCTTTTCGGGTTAATCTCTACAATGCACTTAATCACTCACATTTTGGTTGCTCTAATTGGGGAGCTCTCTGCAAGGCCTATGGATTTGAGGAGAATATGCAAATGACTTTCGATATTCGTCCTGAAGATGATATTGAAAATAATATCGACATTTGGGTGGATGTGGATATGCCTCGAGTTCTGCCTCTATGTGAGTTTGTCAAACAAATTTGTTAACTAATTTATATTGTTTATTCAAAAATATTTGGCGTTCATCCCTACTAAACTTGTTATTTATGATTGACAGCTTATTTCTTTTCTCCAAAAAAATACTCGGAAGGCTGTAGACAAGACGTACTACAGTTATGGCTCCGAGCTAACTTGTGAGGAGAAAGGATCTCTTGTCTCATTTATAAATGATGTTGAGACTTTTAAGACCAATTCTCTAATCAGCCCAAATTTTAGTGGGTACGTGCCACTAGTCCACGAGTTGCATGATGGTAACTTCATTGCAAAAAACATGGTATGGTTTTGTTAACTATGGTTGCATACATTCTTCTTAAATAAACTACATTGCTAACTATATATGTTACTATTATGTTCTTCAACAAAAATTCCCGAAGGAGGTTGTACCTGACATGATGCTTACCAAAGGTCATATGCATATGGTTAGCTTACGATAAACTTCGTCGATGGCTTACCATAGTGCATACTCAATTTTTTTTAAAGATGAAAGGCTCAATATCAAATAATGGAGCAAAGTAATGAATGCGCGTAGGCAACCAATTAGAAACAACATGAATGTGCGTAAGTGATACGTCTCCAACGTATCTATAATTTTTTTATTATTCCATGCTATTATATTATCTGTTTTGGAAGTTTTATATGCATTAATATGCTATTTTATATTATTTTTGGGACTAACCTATTAACCTAGAACCCAGTGCTAGTTTCTGTTTTTTACTTGTTTTTTAGCTTCGTGGGAAAGGAATACCAAACGGAGTCCAAACGGAATAAATCCTTCGCGATGATTTTTCTTGGACCAGAAGACACCCAGGAGACTTGGAGATGAAGTCGGAGGAGCCACGAGGCGGCCACAAGGGTGGAGGGCGCACCCAGGGGGTAGCGCGCGCCCCCTGCCTTGTGGGCCCCCCGTGACTCCCCTGACCTAATTCTTTCGCCTATATATTCACATATGTTCCCAAACCACCAGAGGCATCCACGAAAAGACTTTTCCACCGCTGCAACCTTCTGTACCCGTGAGATCCCATCTAGGGACCTTTTCCGGCACCCTGCTGGAGGGAGATTCGATCATGAAGGGCTTCTACATCAACTCTATTGCCCTTCCGATGAAGCGTGAGCAGTTTACCTCAGACCTACGGGTCCATAGCTAGTAGCTAGATGGCTTCTTCTCTCTCTTTGATTCTCAATACCATGTTCTCCTCGTTGTTCTTGGAGACCTATCTGATGTAATATTCTTTGCGGTGTGTTTATCGAGATCCGATGAATTGTGGATTTATGATCAGCTTATCTATGAATATTATTTGAATCTTCTCTAAATTCTTATATGCATGATTTGATATCTTTGTAATTCTCTTCGAACTATCGGTTTGGTTTGGCCAACTAGATTGAGTTTTCTTGCAATGGGAGAAGTGCTTAGCTTTGGGTTCAATCTTGCGGTGTCCTTTCCCAGTGACAGTAGGGGCAGCAAGGCACGTATTGTATTATTGCCATCGAGGATAAAAAGATGGGGTTTACATCATATTGCTTGAGTTTATTCCTCTACATCATGTCATCTTACTTAATGCGTTACTATGTTCAGCATGAACTTAATACTCTAGATGCAGGCAGGAGTCGGTCGATGTGTGGAGTAATAGTAGTAGATGCAGAATCGTTTCGGTCTACTTGACACGGACGTGATGCCTATATTTCATAATCATTGCCTTGGATATCGTCATAACTTTGCGCTTTTCTATCAATTGCTCGACAGTAATTTGTTCACCCACCATATTATTTGCTATCTTGAGAGAAGCCTCTAGTGAAACCTATGGCCCCAGGGTCTATTTTCCATCATATAAGTTTCTGATCTACTATTTTCCATCATATTACTTTCTGATATACTATTTTGCAATCTTTTATTTTCAGATCTATAAACCAAAAATACCAAAAATATTTACTTTATCGTTTGTTTAGTTTTATCTATCTCTATTAGATCTCTCTTTTGCATGTAACCGTGAAGGGATTGACAACCCCTTTATCGCGTTGGGTGCAAGTTGTTTGTTTGTTTGTGCAGGTGCTAGGTGATTTGTGCATTGTCTCCTACTGGATTGATACCTTGGTTCTCTAGCTGAGGGAAATACTTATCTCTACTTTGCTGCATCACCCTTTCCTCTTCAAGGGAAAAACCAACGCAAGCTCAAGAAGTAGAAGGAAGAATTTCTGGCACCGTTGCCGGGGAGATCTACGCCAAGTCAAGACATACCAAGTACCCATCATAAAACTCTCATCTCTTGCATTACATTATTCGCCATTTGCCTCTCGTTTTCCTCTCCCCCACTTCTAAAATGATTTTCAAAAAGATTCGCCTTTTTATTCGCCCTTCTTCCGTTCGTCTTTTTCGTTTGCTTTTTGTTTGCTCGTGTGTTGGATTGCTTGCCACTTCTTTACCGTCTTTCACTATGACTAGCACTTTTACCCCTCCTTTGTCTCCTGACTTTGAAGTTCATCACTTCAAACAAAGACAAGGAGAAAATTTAAAGGATGCTTGTATAGAATGATAGAGTCTTATCGTAACTGCACTATAGAGGGGGATTTTAAGATTTTGCTTCGTAATTTTTATGTTGGACTAACCATGTCCCATAGGCAACTTTTGGATTTCGCTGCTAAAGGGAATTTTATTGAAATCGATCCCAATATTGCTTACGAGATAATAGAAGGAGTGGTGGGAATTTCACCCTCACAGAAGGGATTACATCACACCCAAGAGGGAACACAAGTTTTTGAGAAACTATGTGAAGTACAGAAAATTTTGCAAAAAACCCTTGAACCCCTCAAAAATGTTAGTGGAAACCTCCACCGCATGAATATGTTGATCACTCTTTGCAATAAGCGGTTGGATGCTCTAGATCTAAAGATTTCCGAATATGAGGAGAAACACAAAGAACCTCCCGGATTTGAGCATAATTCCATTAATAAGATAAAAACCAAAGATGACAATACCTAGATCTATTTGTGTTTTTATGCCTAGCTAAGGGCGTTAAACAATAGCGCTTGTTGGGAGGCAACCCAATTTTATTTTTGTTTTTGCTTTTTGTTCCTGTTTTGATTTGAATAATTCATATAGCCTCTGGTTAGATGTGGTTTTGTGTTTTAATTAGTGTTTGTGCCAAGTAAAACCTTTGGGATGGCTTACGGTGATAGTTGATTTGATCTTGCTGAAAAACAGAAATTTTTGCGTCCAGTCACAGAATTTTAATAATTCACTAGAGCGTTGAAAAACCCTGAATTTTTAAACAAGATTGATATACAAATTGCCTCTGTTTTCCTAATTTGTCAGAATTTTTGGAGTTACAAAAGTATTAGAACAATTCGGATCTTCGCAGACTGTTCTGTTTTTGACAGATTCTGTTTTGTTTGTGTTGTTTGCTTATTTTGTTGGATCTATGGGTAGTATCGGGGTGTGTGAACCATGGAGAAGTTGGAATACAGTAGATATTACACCAATATAAATAAAGAATGAGTTCACAACAGTACCAAGAGTGGTGATTTATTTTCTTATACTAACGGAGCTTATGAGATTTTCGGTTGAGTTTTGTGTTGTGAAGTTTTCAAGTTTTGGGTAAGGAATTGATGGACTATGGAATAAGGAGTGGCAAGAGCCTAAGCTTGGGGATGCCCAAGGCACCCCAAGGTAATATTCAAGGACAACCAAGAGCCTAAGCTTAGGGATGCCCCGGAAGTCATCCCGTCTTTCGTCTTCGTCTATCGGTAACTTTACTTGAGGCTATATTTTTATTCACCACATGATATGTGTTTTGCTTGGAGCGTCTTGTATGATTTGAGTCTTTGCTTTTTAGTTTGCCATAGTCATCCTTGCTTTACACACCTTTTGAGAGGGACACGCATGAATCGTGATTTATTAGAATACTCTATGTGCTTCACTTATATCTTTTGAGCTAGGCAATTTTGCTCTAGTGCTTCACTTATATCTTTTTAGAGCACGGCGGTGGCTTTATTTTGTAGAAATTATTGAACTCTCATGCTTCACTTATATTATTTTGAGAGTCTCTAAACAACATGGTAATTTGCTTTGGTTATGAATTTAGTCCTAATATGATAGACATCCAAGAGGGATATAATAAAAACTTTCATATAAAGTGCATTGAATACTATGAGAAGTTTGATTCCTTATGATTGTTTTGAGATATAAAGATGGTGATATTAGAGTCATGCTAGTGAGTAATTGTGAATTGGAGAAATACTTGTGTTAAGGTTTGTGACTCCCGTAGCATGCACGTATGGTGAACCGTTATGTAACGAAGTTGGAGCATGAGATATTTTTTTATTGTCTTCCTTATGAGTGGCGGTCGGGGATGAGCGATGGTCTTTTCCTACCAATCTATCCCCCTAGGAGCATGCGCATAGTACTTTGTTTTGATGACTAATAGATTTTTGCAGTAAGTATGTGAGTTCTTTATGACTAATGTTGAGTCCATGGATTATACGCACTCTCACCCTTCCACCATTGCTAGCCTCTCTAGTGCCGCGCAACTTTCACCGGTACCATACACCCACCATATACCTTCCTCAAAACAGCCACCATACCTACCTATTATGGCATTTCCATAGCCATTCCGAGATATATTGCCATGCAATTTTCCACCGTTCCGTTTATTATGACACGCTTCATCATTGTCATATTGCTTTGCATGATCATGTAGTTGACATCGTATTTGTGGCAAAGCCACCTTTCATAATTCTTTCATACATGTCACTGTTGATTCACTACACATCCCGGTACACCGCCGGAGGCATTCATATAGAGTCATATTTTGTTCTAAGTATCGAGTTGTAATTCTTGAGTTGTAAGTAAATAAAAGTGTGATGATCTTCATTATTAGAGCATTGTCCCATGTGAGACAAAAAAAGAGAGGCCAAAGAAGCCAAACCAAAAAAAATGAGAGAAAAGAGAGAAGGGCAATGTTACTATCCTTTTTCCACACTTGTGCTTCAAAGTAGCACCATGATCTTCATGATAGAGAGTCTCCTATGTTGTCATTTTCATATGCTAGTGGGAATTTTTCATTATAGAACTTGGCTTGTATATTCCAACGATGCGCTTCCTCAAATTGCCCTAGGTCTTCATGAGCAAGCAAGTTGGATGCACACCCACTTAGTTTTCTTTTGAGATTTCATACACTTATAGCTCTAGTGCATTCGTTGCCTGGCAATCCCTACTCACTCACATTGATATCTATTGATGGGCATCTCCATAGCCCGTTAATATGCCTAGTTGATGTGAGACTATCTCCTTCTTTTTTGTCTTCTCCACAACCACCATATTCTATTCCACCTATAGTGCTATGTCCATGGCTCACGCTCATGTATTGCATGAAAGTTGAAAAAGTTTGAGAACACTAAAAGTATGAAACAATTGCTTGGCTTGTCAGCGGGGTTGTGCATGATTTGAATATTTTGTGTGGTGAAGATGGAGCATAGCCAGACTATATAATTTTGTAGGGATAAGCTTTCTTTGGCCATGTTATTTTGAGAAGACATAATTGCCTTGTTAGTATGCTTGAAGTATTATTGTTTTTATGTCAATATTAAACTTTTGTTTTGAATCTTATGGATCTGAACATTCATGCCACAATAAAGAAAATTACATGGATAAATATGTTAGGTAGCATTCCACATCAAAAATTCTGTATTTATCATTTACCTACTCGAGGACGAGCAGGAATTAAGCTTGGGGATGCTTGATACGTCTCCAACGTATCTATAATTTTTGATTATTCCATGCTATTATATCATCTGTTTTGGATGTTTAATATGCATTAATATGCTATTTTATATTATTTTTGGGACTAACCTATTAACCGAGAACCCAGTGCCAGTTTCTGTTTTTTCCTTGTTTTTTAGCTTCGTGGGAAAGGAATACCAAATGGAGTCCAAACGGAATAAAACCTTCGCGATGATTTTTCTTAGACCAGAAGACACCAGGAGACTTGGAGATGAAGTCGGAGGAGCCACGAGGCGGCCACAAGGGTGGAGGGCACGCCCAGGGGGGTAGGGAGCGCCCCTGCCTTGTGCGCCCCCCGTGACTCCCCTGACCTAATTCTTTCGCCTATATATTCACATTTGTTCCCAAACCACCAGAGGCATCCACAAAAAGACTTTTCCACCACCGAAACCTTCTGTACCCGTGAGATCCCATATAGGGACCTTTTCCGGCACCCTGCCGGAGGGGGATTTGATCACGGAGGGCTTCTACATCAACTCTATTGCCCTTCCAATGAAGCGTGAGTAGTTTACCTCAGACCTACGGGTCCATAGCTAGTAGCTAGATGGCTTCTTCTCTCTCTTTGATTCTCAATACCATGTTCTCCTCATTGTTCTTGGAGATCTATTTGATGTAATATTCTTTGCGGTGTGTTTGTCGAGATCCGATGAATTGTGGATTTATGATCAGCTTATCTATGAATATTATTTGAATCTTCTCTGAATTCTTATTTGCATGATTTGATATCTTTGTAATTCTCTTCGAACTATCGGTTTGGTTTGGCCAACTAGATTGGTTTTTCTTGCAATGGGAGAAGTGCTTAGCTTTTGGTTCAATCTTGCGGTGTCCTTTCCCAATGACAGTAGGGGCAGTAGCCTTACCAGTTTTCCACCGCCACAACCTTCTGTTCCCGTGAGATCCCATCTTGCGAACTTTTCCGACATCCTGCCGGAGGGGGATTCGATCACGGAGGGCATCTACATCAACTCTATTGCCCTTCCGATGAAGCGTGAGTAGTTTACCTCAGACCTACGGGTCCATAGCTAGTAGCTAGATGGCTTCTTCTCTCTTTGATTCTCAATACCACGTTCTCCTCGATGTTCTTGGAGATCTATCTGATGTAATCTTCTTTTGCGGTGTGTTTGTCGAGCTCCGATGAATTGTGGATTTATGATCAGCTTATCTATGAATATTATTTGAATCTTCTCTGAATTCTTATATGCATGATTTGATATCTTTGTAACTCTCTTCGAACTATCGGTTTGGTTTGGCCAACTAGATTGGTTTTTCTTGCAATGGGAGAGGTGCTTAGCTTTGGGTTCAATCTTGCGGTGTCCTCACCCAGTGACATAGTAGGGGTAGTGAGGCACGTATTGTATTGTTGCCATCGAGGATAAAAAGATGGGGTTTACATCATATTGCTTGAGTTTATTCCTCTACATCATGTCATCTTACTTAATGTGTTACTCTGTTCTTCATGAACTTAATACTCTAGATGCATGCAGGAGTCGGTCGATGTGTGGAGTAATAGTAGTAGATGCAGAATTGTTTCGGTCTACTTGACACGGACATGATGCCTATATTTCATAATCATTGCCTTGGATATCGTCATAACTTTGCGCTTTTCTATCAATTGCTCGACAGTAATTTGTTCACCCACCATATTATTTGCTATCTTGAGAGAAGCCTCTAGTGAAACCTATGGCCCCCGGGTCTATTTTCCATCATATAAGTTTCGGATCTACTACTTTCCATCATATTACTTTCCGATCTACTATTTTGCAATCTTTTATTTTCAGATCTATAAACCAAAAATACCAAAAATATTTACTTTATCATTTGTTTAGTTTTATCTATCTCTATCAGATCTCACTTTTGCAAGTAACCATGAAGTGATTGACAACCCCTTTATCGCGTTGATTGCAAGTTGTTTGATTATTTGTGCAGGTGCTAGGTGATTTTTGCGTTGTCTCCAACTGGATTGATACCTTGGTTCTCTAACCGAGGGAAATACTTATCTCTACTTTGCTGCATCACCCTTTCCTGTTCAAGGGAAAAACCAATGCAAGCTCAGGAAGTAGCAGGAAGCCACAAGTTGAAGACAGGTGGATCTCCATTCTCCATTATGGAGATGGACCAGTTTACCTGTTTTATGCTATTTTACCAAAGAGAGAGGAGTAGGTCCTAGGTAGTACTCATCATTTCCTATGAACAATTAGCTAGTGTTGGTTATGACTATGATGATGATGAGTTGTTATTATGATGATAATGAGTTATGTGCTAGAATGTGTTAGGATGATGAGTTGCTATATGACTCATAGATGATGGTGATGATGATGATGAGGAGGAGTTGTTATTATGATGATTAGTTCTTATATGACTATGATGATGATGAGTTGTTATTATTATGATGATGATAACTTTGGATCCATCCACTTGAATCTAATCCGCGTTTCTTCCACCCAATGATATAATAACTCAACATGATCATAATGATATACCAATCTCTTAATTGCTATTGTATCAAAATTTGTATAACAGTGTATAAATAAAGTATAAAACAAAAGAAATGAAATGCAGATGAATAGTAGTAGCGGGGGGTAAGTGCACACGCTGCTAGTACTTAGCAGTAGTGCGGGCCAGTACACACGCTACTGATAACTGCCATAGCAGTAGCACGGCTCAGAACACACGCTACTTCTAAAGGTTAGCAGTAGCGCCGTATTAGTAGCGCGGGTGCCCGCGCTGCTGCTAGGCCTTTAACCCACGCTACTGCTAGGGTTTTCCCTAGTAGTGGGATGGTGCACAAACGAGGTTACTCGAGGGTTGTATCGAGGATGGTGGGCCAATGAGGTTACCTCGAACGGAGCCGATTCAACCGATGAGAAGCCTGGCGAAGCACGATTTGCAGTTGTGTATGGAGGCTCGACCCCCTAATGCCAGGATGGTGCATCGTCGCCCTGAGGTCGCATCCGTGGAGAGGACGGGGCAGCTGTGCTACTCGACGACGAGTAGAGGAGGAGCAGGAGGCGGAGCTGGCCAGTGAGGTCATGGTGCGAGGCTCGCGGAGAACGGGATATGGGCGAGAAAGAACTTTTTTAGAAAGAGCTAGGAGCTCTCGGTGGTGTGGGCGATTATAATGATGTAATCGCAAGGTAATACGGAGAGGGGGTTACGTGCAGGATTTGCGGCATGCAGATGGTTATTCAGGTGGGATTTTGTCCTTTTTTTTACTTACAATACAAAGCAAAATCTTGAGCATCAAATTTCACATGAATCGACGGCACTCGAGAGGATTGTGATGTCTATTACGCAACTTTATTCTTGTAGACTCGTGTTGGGCCTCCAAGCGCAGAGTTTTGTAGGACAATAGCAATTTTCCCTCAAGTGGATGACCCAATGTTTATCAATCCGTGGGAGGCGTAGGATGAAGATGGTCTCTCTCAAACAACCCTGCAACCAAATAACAAAAAGTCTCTTATGTCCCCAACACACTAAATACAATGGTAATTTATATAGGTGCACTAGTTCAGCGAAGAGATGGTGATACAAGCGTTGTAATGATAGTAGATATTGATTTTTGTAATAGGAACAATAAAAAACAACAAGGCAGCAAGTAACAAAAGTGAGCACAAACGGTATTGCAATGCTAAGAAACAAGGCCTAGGGTCCGTACTTTCGCTAGTGCAATCTCTCAACAATGCTAATATAATTGGATCATATAACCATCCCTCAACATGCGATGAAGAATCACCCCAAAGTTTTTGTCTAGCGAAGAACATAAGAAGAAATTGTTTGTAGGGTACGAAACCTCCTCAAAGTTATCCTTTCCGATCGATCTATCCAAGAGTTCGTACTAAAATAACACCATATGATACACATCAACCAACTCTATGTCACCTAGATACTCCAATGTCACCGCGAATATCCATGAGTTGATTATACGATCTGCATCAAACAATTTCAGTTTCATAATACTCAATCCAACACAAAGAACCTCAAAGAGTGCCCAAGATTTCTACCAGAGAAACAAGGACGAAAACATGCATCAACCCCTATGCATAGATTACCCCAATGTCACATGGGAATCCGCGAGATGAGTGCCAAAACATATATCAAGTGAATCAATGTGATACCCCATTGTCACCATGGGTATTCATAGCAAGACACACATCAAGTGCTCTCAAATCCATAAAAGTATTCAATCCGATAAAATGAAATCTCAAAGGGAAAACTCAATTCATCACAACAAGATAGAGAGGGAGAAACACCATATGATCCAACTATATTAACAAAGCTCGCGATACATCAAGATCATGCCAACTCAAGAACATGAGAGAGAGAGATTAAACACATAGCTACTGGTACAAACCCTCAGCCCCGAGGGTGGACTACTCCCTCCTCATCATGGTGGCCACCGGGATGATGAAGATGGCCACCAGTGATGATTTCCCCCTCCGGCAGGGTGCCAGAACAGGGTCTAGATTGGTTTTTCGTGGCTACAGAGGCTTGCGGCGGTGGAACTTCTGATCTAGGTTAACTTTCGGGGGTTTCTGAATGTATAGGATTTTTCAGCGTTGGAATCACGTGAGGATGGGCCTCAGGAGGCCCACCACCCACCAGGGGGTGGCGCGCCCTAGTGTCTTGTGGGCAGCAGGGCCCCCCCTCTGGTGGTTCTTTGCTCCATTATTTCTCTTTTCTTCCAAAAAATTGTCAAAAAGTTTTGTCCAATTTCGAGAACTTTTATTTCTGCACAAAAAACAACACCATGGTAGTTCTGCTAAAAATAGCGTCAGTCCAGGTTTGTTCCATTTAAATCATATCAAAACCATATAAAATTGTTGTAAACATGGCATGAATACTTCATAAATTATAGATACGTTGGAGACGTATCAGTTTGCTGCTCGTGTCTCTTCAAATTACAGATGAGAAGCGTTTCCCTATCTTTTAGGGAGAGATACTGATACATCTCCAATGCATCTATAATTTTTGATTGTTCCATGCTATTATATTATCAATCTTGGATGTTTTATATATATTTACTAGCAACTTTATATCATTTTTTGGGACTAACCTATTAACTTAGTGCCAGTGTCGTTGCTGTTTTTTGCTTGTTTTTTTACTTTGCAGAATATTAGTACCAAACGAAGTCCAAATGCCACAAAACTTTTTGGAGATTTTTTTCTGATGATAAGAGACTCTAGAAGCTGTGAGAGGGAACCAGAAGATGAAAAGGGAGCCCACTAGGCACCAGGGCACGCTAGAGGTCCCCTGCGTGCCCTGTGGGTAGTGGTGTCCACGGGTACCATTTTGACCTACCTCCGCCTCTATGAATACTCTAAAATACCCAAACCCTCGAGGGAGTCCAAGAAATACTTTTTTCGCCGTAGCAAGTTCCAGAACCACGAGATCCAATCTAGAGGCCTTTTCTGGCACTCTGCCGGAGGGGGTAACGATCACGGAGGGGTTCTTCATCATCCTTGCTGCCCCTCCGATGATGCGTGAGTAGTTTACCACAGACCTATGGGTCCATATTTAGTAGCTAGATGGCTTCTTCTCTCTTTCTGATCTTCAATACAATGTTCTGCTCAGTGTTCTTGGAGATCTATTTGATGTAATTCTTTTTGCGGTGTGTTTGTTGGGATCCGATGAATTGTGAGTTTATGATCAGATCTATACATGAATATTATTTGAGTTTTCTCTGAACTCTTTTATGCATGATTGTTATAGCCT